>OY728142.1:1769452651-1770702651 GCA_963277665.1 Viscum album | reverse complement strand
GGCAGGGGGGACTGAAGGCTGGGGTGCAAGAAGCACCGGGACAGATGTCGAAAGGGACATGGGGAGGACCTCCATGTGAGTGAGTGTCTAGATGCACAATGGTTCCATGCTCGCGACCGGCAATAGGGGGAGTGACCTCATACCCCATGTAGTGGGCACTGGAAGGAGTCATATCCGGAGCATAGCCGTCACGAAGAAGCTTTCGGCTTCCCTGATTGGTGGCACGGAATGAGCCTTCATGGTGAGTGGCACTACCGCAGATTGGTCCGCAGTGGCCATTTTCAGTGTCTGCGGCCGGGAGATTCGACCCAACCTGCCTGCAAGGCAGTCGGGGTTTCGATCCAAGTCGGGCACGCGGCTGCCCCTACTCAACATGCGCAGGGATTTGGGAAGAGGAGTCAGCAGTGGCTCGGGCCACAGTCGTTGTTGATGCTAGTGCCCCAGGATGGGCATTCTCTCCCGCTCGCGCCCAACACTGGCGTCGAGTCAGATGGGTCGGAACCGGCGGTGCGGGCATGACGATTTCCTTCTCCTCGGCTCGGGGAGTCGGGCGGCGGGGCCGACGCGGCCTGGCGGGGGTTCTTGCCATTAACCCCTGGGATGGATCGCCGATCCGGTGGACCCGGACATCCCCCACCTCATTGGCGTAGGGGATGGATGTGTCAAAGCGCTTCGGGGATAGGCTCTCGAAGCGGTTGAACGTCGGCGTGGGGAGCGGCGGCTCCATGCGCGACCCTCGAGGGCGGCGATGGTGGTGAGGCGCGACCGCCACTAGATCCAAGCGGGCCATGCCCCTGGTGGGGATGACCCCATCCTCATCATACCTACGAACCAGGTTATTGATGACCCTCCTTTGGATGATTTAAGATGGGGAGAGGGGGCGCAAGCGCCAGGCTTCTACGACGGTCGAAGCCAGAGCGACCGCCGAATAGGTGGGACCGCGCGGGGTAGCCACGTCGGTACTGCCCCTGCCCCTGCGCCTGTGGGAAGGTGGTGATCTAGATCCGAATGCAGTGATCTAATTCCTGGAAATAGGGAGATAAACCCATTAGTATCAACAGGAAACGAGATCAACAACCAAGGCCCAGCGTCATTCTGTCTTCCATGGTCGGCGAGAGGGATCCACGCTGGCGACGTCACAGAACGGAGTAGTCAAAGCCCTGACGGCCTCGACCCCTAGCGAGTTCACGTCCTAGTGAGGGTTACCCAGACCTGGTGACATGCTGTTATTCTGATGCCCCAACGGCTACCATTCCCCATGTTGAGGAGAAGAGCTTCATGTCGGGTTCACCATTTTTGTGGATCCGACGCCCCAACGGCTACCATTCATTGTGTTGAGGAGAAGAGCATCACGTCGGGTTCACCATTTTTGTGGATCCGATGCCCCAACGGCTACCATTCCTCGTTTTGAGGAGAATAACATCACGTCGGGTTCACCATTTTTGTGGATCCGACGCCCCAACGGCTAGCATTCCTCATGTTGAGGAGAAGAGCTTCACGTCGGGTTCACCATTTCAGTGGATCCGACGCCCCCATGGCTACCATTCCTCGTGTTGAGGATAAGAGCTTCACGTCGGGTTCACCATTTTTTTGGATCCGACGCCCCAACGGCTACCATTACTCGTGTTGAGGAGAAGAGCTTCACGTCGGGTTCACCATTTTTGTGGATCTGACACCCCAACGGCTACCATTCCTCATGTTGAGGAGAAGAGCTTCACGTCGGGTTCACCATTTCTGTTTCCGATGCTTTCGCTGGGGCGCACGCATCCGTCTATGGGGAGGATGCTCTTCTTTTTGCCATGCATTCTCGCTTTCCAATGGCGGGCGACATCCATTCCTTGTTCAAGGACGTCTGCTCCTTGATCGAAACCGAGATGATGGGATGTCGGTTCTTCCTTCCATGGATTCCTCCTCAGAACATGTCACCTAGTCCGGGTCTCCCTCATAGATTTAAGACGGGTTTGTGAAGCTCATTCCTGGTGCCATATCTACATGGATGCCAGTTAATTATGCTTCTTCCGTCAGGACGCTCCAAGGGGTCTTGTCGGGGCAGCAAGCTTTAGTGGGGAGAATGGTCACGTTGGGGTGTCGTTGGCATGTCTGTCTTTGGTCCCTCATCACAGGGCTTCTCGAGGGCGCGGAAGCCCGAGGCATCCCACATCGAACGCGGGGAATATGTACCGTCTGAGGTTTTCCTCAGCTTCCCATGTTTAACTCGGGGTATGTCGTGAGTTTAACGTCTTGCAGAGACAGATCAGGTTGAAGGATCTCTAGGGGGGAACAACGATGTTGGGGCCAGCACGTGGGCGGATTCCCAGGTGTCATGGAGTGGGATGGGGTGGCATGACCTCACATGGATGTGGCGGCCCGGGTAAGGATAAGGATGGATGGTGGAGTGAGACATGGGGATTACGTTCTAAGACGACCCAAGTGGGGGAATACAGTTTAACGTCATATGGGAAGGAATACAGTTTAACGTCATGCGGGACGCGATACAGTTTAACGTCATGCGGGACGGAATACAGTTTAACGTCATGCGGGACGGAATATTTAGGGCATACGCTCTGAGGCAGCCCAAGGTGGTCGGGGAACCGACATGGAGAGGTCGGGACGACCGGGTGGTGGGCTTGAACCTCATGGAGGTTTCTTACGTACCATACATTAGCACTGATCAAAGTCTACATAGTTCGCTGGGACGGGGCTTACACTCTGGGGCGGCCCATAAGAGGATGTCATGGTCGATGCGTACTCTAAGCCCACGTGAGTCATGCTCGGTGTGAGAAAAAAGAGGCAGTAGGGACCAGACGATCACGTCGCGAAGGGTGCGTTCGTGATAAGTGGAATGGGGATTACGCGTTGAGCGGCCCAAAGAGGAAACAGGGGCTTACGCGTGGTTAGAGGCCCTTGGCGTCGGGACTTACTCCAGGGTGGAGGCCCGTGGTGCGACAAAGCGCAGTGGGAAAAGGAATCCACTGGCGTTGGCAGGGGGAAGTACGGAGATGCACTAGTGCAATCATCCGCAAGAAAGGCTAGGGGCTTAGGCTCTGAGGCAGCCCTTCCCCCGCGGACAAACGCCACTCCGACAAAGAGGATATAATTCCATGTGAAGAAGAGTCCATTTCCATGGAGACGAGTGGCGTAAAAAATTTCTGAGCTGGGGGGACCCTGCGTGCGAAGCACAGGGTCGGATCACAGTTTAACGTCTTGTGTTAAGGACGAGGTGCTTAGAAGTTTAACGTCCTGCAGCTTGGATGAGATGGGTTTTCTCCACACCCCTAGGGCTTACATTCCCAATGCCCTCTACCCCTTGTGGGAGGGAAGGCATCGACAAGGCCATGATGAAGGGGGCCGCAAGGCGAACCACCGGGGGGTCCACGTTAGCGTGGCTATGCAAATAAGCAATAGGCGTTAGCGTGCCTATGCGGAGAAGCATAAGGAAATGCAACGCAACGGGAAACACAACCCAAGTGACCTTGAGGTTATTTCGCACAAGCCTGGGAGGCTGTATGGGAAAACAACGCATGGCGCGCATGCCCGACAGTGGAGACATCAGGTGCCGGTTCAGGGGGCAGCCATGGGGCGTCCAGGTGAGGAGTCCCGGGATTTGCGCGCAAAAGGTAAGGTTTGCGCGCAAAAATCCGAGACGACATGCAATTGGAGCAATGGAATTGTGTGCGGAGAGGGAACTACGCGTAGGGTTTTGCGCGCACGGCAGCCTATTGCGCGCACGAGACACGCATTGTGCGCAAGGCTGGAACACTGGGGAGGGGGAAAATTCACTAAAGCCGGTGGAGTTGCGCGCAAAGGCGAACTCCGGGGCAAGGTTGTGTGAAATGAGGTTTTTACTTGGAAGTCATATTGCGCATGGGGGGAGCCGAATTGCACGCATGGGAGTCACTTCAGATTCCACAACCCCCAAACCGTTCGGGGTCACCTTCTATTTATAGGCGACCTCTAGCGCGGAATCCAGGCGGCGCGCGAAATTATTCGCGCGCGAGCGCAGCCGGCGCGCAAAAGCTCACCGCGTAGAATCGGGGCGCGCAAGGATTGCGCGCCTCAACGGCTCAATTGCGCGAAACCCGGTGATTCTAAGCGCGCAGAAATTTTTTTCACACGGAGCCTCCTTTATTTCGCGGACCACATCCTGGGTCTCCGGATCGGGCCTCTGATTCCGAATATGACTTCGCTTGGTCATTCCGAAACTTCCTCCGAGAGTTATGGACTTTTTTTCTGCGTCAACAATGATCACATGAAATAATGAGGGATAGATTATATTTTTTTAGTACAACATATAAATTAAAAATAATATCATAACTGGATGAAATATGATTGATGTCCCAACATTCTGGAACCCGTCAATGATGTATTTGAGCTCTGAGTAGTAAAAACGTATATTAGTTTTTTGTAGAAATGATACATCAAATGTTTCACCTATAATGGTCTCTTAGGTATGATAACATAATTCAAGACCCCTTAACATCAATTCAATAACATTCCTAAAAAAATTATCACATGACCATTTACTCCAACCTCCATCCCATGGAAAACCTATATTGATACCACATTGAATCATCATGGTCCACCGGCCCCCGCTAGGACTTTGATAAGTCGACAATTTCACAAAAATCCCACCTCAAATATGACAAGGATTGTTGACTAGAACCAAGTAGGAATATCACATGATATCAGATTCCATATACTATATCAATATATAATAGTCACTAATATTAAATTAATAATATAATCAACTAATACCAACAATATATATACATATGATTAAACAACTATATAAAAAGAAAAATATACATGAGACACCATGGGATATCAATAATATGTATAGAACCATATTGAAAAATACAATGGATATTTCACATCGATCGAGGAACTAAATATGATAGATACACGACATGAGAAGATAATCCCCACTATCGAGATACCCCATGAAATTATAGGAATCATCATACAACTCCTATATATAATATATACCAACTCCTTTTCTATGATGTCTATATAAGAATATGTGTATCATCTACACATATAGAACCTATATGGGAAAAAACCATTTTGGGGTGCGTAAAATCATTCCCAGTAAGATTATCTGAAATCCAAATAGGAATTAAAAATCAGTAGCTAACGTCAATTGTCAATGTATTAATGAGTAATCAAGAAAAATAAAGGGAAGACTAATCTAGATATTCTATATAACAAGAACATAGAGACACATTATGTGGTACCAATCATCATGACTGTAATCTGTTAAAGATTGAATCTAAATAGAATGTTGGTGTTATTAGAGTACTGAATGGTCCACAAAGTCATCAGTCAATATCCAGTCATACATTGTATCTTGAAGAAAATAAAGGGGGTTCTAAAAGATTAGTAGGAATCATATATCCAATATGGTATGCATTTCTAACCACCATACCCCCTAAATAATCCACGACAAATAATCCAGATCACCATTGAATTATGATCATTAATTGATGGAGTACTACACCCTACGATCCAACAATACCATGACACTTTTTGAAAACATTAATTATGATTCTCGGGTTGGAGGAGCAAGTTGGTATCTAAAAATATCTCATAGAGTCCAATTGCTATGTATTTGAATATCTCAATCAGAAACTGACACCCTGGTATCCATAATGTTCTCGAGGGAAGTTACACACCCCTTCCAATCCAACATGGTATCCATATAGTTCTTAGGGGAAGTTACTAACTTATTCCAAACCATCATGCTATCAACAAAGGTCCTTAGTGAATTTAATGACCCCATCCAAACCACCTCACCATCCATGTAGTCCTTAGTGGGTGGGGTAATTGGGAGAGTATCACCAATGTTTCTCACATGAATACGAGTAGACTTATCCAAAACATCATTTGACGATTTTTCATCCATAATGAACAATAGTTATTCATTATAAATATGTTATCATTACATCTAGAAATATTATATTAAAAACACATATGATCTATCACTGATTTGGGCACCTGATATATCCCATTGAAGGCCTGAATGGTGTTCTTGGTCACCAAGGGATAGAAACTATAAGTTAAGTAACATATAACCACATGTGGGAATGATTTCAGTTGAGAAAATAATAGAAATGTGGAACATACACTTGGATGTATCATAAGATAACTTCATATGTTTGTTGATCAAATATAAAAAATATGAAATTTCAATAAAATAACAATACCAAATAAGGAATAATATAAATTATTTATTATTTATAATAAAAAAATCAAAGAAGAACAAGAAAACACATCAATATAAATAAAATTCCAGTATATTCAAGAAATTATTAGAAAGATAAAGTTGAAAAAGAATCTTCTATTGTGTCAATAAGTTTTCCTTAAGTATTTTACATTAATTTTTGTTTTGAAAATCACAAACACTTTTTCATTCAAAAAATTATCTTTATCTAAGGATTATTTTCTTATGAAAATTTCCCTTCTGTAGGAAAATTTTTATATTTACCATGGTTTTCAATGTCTTATTCAATATATTCTCAAACCAAGTATATTTTTTAACTAAGTAAAAAATTCCAATCCTTATCAAAAAATTTAAAATCTTACAATTCCATTATCTAACATGTATTTCTATTTTTAGACTCCGAATTATTGGAAATTCAAAGTATAAATTATCTAAAATTCAGACCCTGAATTCTTTGAAATTAATTCTCTATATTTTTTTGAAATTCAGATTATGAATTTTATAAAATTGATACACTAAATTATCTGAAATTCAGACTACAAATTATCAGAAATTCATTCTCTAAATTCATTAAAATTATGACTCTTAATTTTATGAAATTTAGATTCCAAATTCTTTGAAATTCCAACTCTGAATTCACAGATATCCATACTATAAATTCAATTAAATTCAGATTCTGAATTCCATAGAATTTAGACTCTGAATTATTTGAAAAACAAAATTCGAATATCCATATTTATAAAATTTAATTTTTATTATAAATATATTCTGAATTCAATTTTTCCATAGATTGTGGATATTCATATTTTTAAAGCTACTTAATTTTCCTTAGAAATGATTTTGTAGCTATAAAAAAATGTCCTTAAATCTTTTTCAAAATAAAAATTGGATGTGTGTCACATTTACTAGTCCCTCTGAGATTTATGAAAAAATATCACCATTGGAAGAGGGAGCTGACTGTTGAAGTTTTTTCAATAAATATGATCTTATTCAAATGATCTCAGAGTTTATTTCTTGTTCTAATAGTCTATATATTTCATGATATGATGTTATTTATAGATAGAGAAAGACTTGCATGCCTTGTGAGTCTTATCGAAATCTTGTTCAACTATGAACATCTTTTTTATCATTCTTCATGTGATTCCGATTGTTGCTGAGTCAAATTAAGGTCTACCTTGGATTGGAAGATAGAGGTACTAAACACATTAATGATTGAGGGCATGTAGGGATAACAAGACACACTCAGGCATTCCTATTGATGGCTAACCCAGGTATGGGTAAGACAGACTATCTTGAAAGTATACATCATGGGACCATTATCCTAGGTCGTTGGATACCCTACTAGTTCTGTCTAAAAATTTCTTAATTGTTTACTTGTTTAGGTATTATGTTTTATTTCTTATATATTTGGATAAAAAAATAATTTATAACTTTCTTATACCTTCATGTACATTAGTTACTCTGATAAATAATATTCTATATGCTTTATGGTTGAATCTTTCACTATGTAATTTTTTCTTAGGTTTCTTCTCTAGATTCAAATTTCCAGACCCTAGTCATATTTGTTTCATAGTTAATACCTAAAAGAGGGTTTGATAATTTTACTTGTTAACATTATTAAACATACATTTCCTTAATGTTAAAAACGATAGTTTTTAAACCTAAAATTCACCCCTCTTGTAATAAATCATTTATGTACACCATTTGGATACTACAATTGGTATCATAAGAGGTATCTAAAATACATATACTCACATATAAGTTTTATGGATCCAAGATTCCTTATTATAAATTTTTCTTTCATAACATTTTATGATTAAGTTTTTTCTTAATAAATTTTATCATTATTTACAAAAACTTTCTATTTACAATTTTTGAGGAAATGTATTTTTTTGAATATAGGTAAGATAGTTGGTTCCATTAAAAAGTTTAACCATAATAGACCACCAATTTTTGAGGGTAATGATTATTAGTAATATAGATATAGGATGAAGACTTTTGTTATTAACACTGGAGTAGACAACATTTTCATGCTTACTAGGGATTACAAAATTCAAGACAAGGATGTAAAAAACGTCACCAACTAGGTTAAAAAAAATATCAACTGAATTACAAGGTACAAAATACATTGTTGTGATCTTTGACATCGAATATATATAGTCAAATATATTCTTTTGAAGACACCAACTATGTCTGGAAGAAACATTAATTTACAGAGTTTGGGATTTCTAATGAGAAATAAACAAGAAGAGCTATGTTATGAGTAGAAAATCAAGGATTCTTATTTCAATATAGAGAACATCTTTGCAAAGTACAACAACCATTTATAACCATTGTCATCGGTCTTCATTATATGTGAGCGAAAGGTTAAATGATGATGTTCTTGAAGATAATATAATTGACATCATTCCTAATTAGTGGGTATCTAAAAGGAACACTATTCATGAGAACAAAAATGTATCTCACATTATTCTTGATGAGTTATTTAGAACTCTTATTTTTCTTTATACAAGAATTAAGAGAGATACCAATTTCAACAAAATTATGAATGGAAATGGAATTGTAGGTTTCCCTACTACATCTAAATCCAAGACTCTAGAAAGGGAAACTATATTTAAACCTAATAAAGATGTTTCTATATATGAATCAAGGGAATGTGAAAAATCTTGAAATGAATTAGCCAATCTTGTTCGAAGAATGAACATGATTGTGGGAAAGAAGGATTTTTAGTACATATATAAGAAGAAATATAGAGATGATAAGAAATATTCCGATGTAACCTCTTATGAATGTAAAACGGAAGGACATATCATAACTTATTGTCCCATACTAAAGTTAAAAGACATGAAGTAATATAATTCTGAATGAATGAAGAAGAAGTATTACCAATCTAAGGCTAACAAATTCGTAAAATAAAATGATACTTGGAGCTCCTTTGTTGTTGATTCTTCATATGAATCATTAGAATAATAATATTCTTCTCAGGGTAATATTAGTCTCATATGCATATAACCAATTGAAAATCATTTCCATATAGAAAAGCTACACAATGATGAATCATTTACCTGTGTTTATTTAAATGAATATTTTCCAAATAAATAATATTATAAATCATTAGATGATGAATCTTTCTCATGAGATGACAAAAACATACGTTCATTTAAAAATGTTTCTATATTTTCAAATCAAATTGAATATGAAAATTGTATGATAAAAAATATGTTTGAGAAAAAAAATCTAGAATATATATTTTTACTAAATAAGTATCACTTCGTTCAATGGATATTGATAAAAAACATTTTATTTCGAAAGTTTTTTTTTAAATCTTAATGATGTTAATTATGAGAAGGATAAAATTTCTATGGATATAAGAAGCTTTATTTCTAATAAAAATATTTTGGAGAATAACTCATGTCCTAAAACTAATGACTTTGTGGATAATAATTTAGTCATTAGACTATAATGCGAAATTTTTTACATAAATAATCATATATCAAATTTTACTTCAAGAATGAATAAATTTGATAAAATGTGTTCACAACTTCATACTCTAAGGAATAGTTTTGGATTTGGTTATACTCACTCGAAACCAGTTTTTAGTAATACTTATTTTATTACCCAAAGTGGTAACTTTTTCACCAAATTTCAATGTATTGGACATAGAGAGAAAAAATTATCTTTACATAAAACCCAATATTTAGGTTTTAATAATGCATACTTTTCTAAGAAAATGTGGATTCCTATGATTTAACTTTCGGAAACTTCTAGATCTAAGAAAGATAAGATTTCAGAAGAATAAATCTTATATTTTCAGGAATGCAAAGAATGTACCAAAAAAAATACATGCTACACAGATAGTAGATATTCCCAAAATATGATATGTAAGAAAAATAATTTGAAAAGATCATAATCATGGAAGGAGGAAAATACAGTGCCTGAGATAATGTATTTGAAGAAATTTATATTTTAGGTAACATTATTCTTCACGGGAAAAAAATTTATTTCAAATGTTTTATTTGTCAAAGGATTTAAGCACAAATTCATTAGAATTAGCCATTAATGTGAATAAGGTTACATGTTAATTTTTGGAATGATAAATTCTTAATACACAATTCCAAGGAAGTGTTTATTCTTTCTACTCATAAGAATGAGAATATTTATAAACTAAACATAAAAGACCATAGAAGCCATGAACTTCCTTGAAATAGTGGAATGGGAGATCAATCTTCATTATGGAATAGATGGTTATGACACTGTAACCATAGTAACCTATGAAAACTCATAATGAAAATACTTCTAAAATATATATAGGAGTTTAGATTTAATTCTTCAAAAGTTTGTGATCCTTGTCAGTATGGAAAGAAATATTAATCGTGTTTTAAATCAAATGATGAAGTCTCAATTTCTAATTTATTATAGTTAGTTTTTAGGGATCTTTTAAGTCCTACTCAAATTAAAATTATTGGATGATAATACTACGTGTCTATTTTATTTTATTATTACACAACATTTACTTGGGATTATTTTATATAAAAATAATCTAAAGCATTTTTATTTCCAAAAATTTACAGCCCATGTATAAAATAATAAAAACCATTCATTGATAACTATTCATATTGATCATGGGGGATAATTCCAAAATTCATATTTTTAAACTTTTTTGTAGTAAGAAAGGAATTACTCATAACTTATCAGCTCCACAAACTCCTATACAAAATGGTGTTCTTGAAATAATAAATCAAATTCTTTAAGTGATAACTAGAACCATTTTGAGTGAATATTCTATATCTAAATTGTTTTGGGATAAGCTGTTAGTACATCTTGGTACTATATAAATTGTATTTCAATCAGACCTTTTCTTAAAAAACACCTTATGTATTGTAGACTAGTAAAAAACATAGACTTTTTTACTACAATATTTTTGGATTAATGGTATTAATTTTAAATAATAATGATAATTTACATAAATTTGCACAAAAATATAATGAATGAATTTTCTTAGGTTATTCCAGTACTTCAAAGGTTTATAGAGTTTGTAATAAAAATTACTTGTAATATTGATAAAATATTGAATGTTAAATATGATGAAATTGGTCCTTTTTTTAAATGACCCCAAACTAAATCCTCATGTGTGTTTTCAAAAACTAATTACCATCCTTTAACAGATGATTCTTCTAATAAGGAATCTTTTAAGAAAACATTTCCAATGCATTTACCCCAAATTATTTTCTAACATATGTTGATGAATTGGTTTTAAAAATCCAAATTAGTTGTTTCTTAAGAATCATCCTAGTGATAGTATCATTGGTGATGTAATTCAACCTGTAAGGACTATAAGTTACCTATCAAATGGTGTATAACATCTAGGATTCCTTTCCCAATTATAACCAAAAAATAATGATAAAGATTTAGGTGATGATGATTGGATTAAATCCTTGCAAGGTGAGCTAAATTAATTTGAAAGGAAAAATGTCCGGACCATAGTTTAATAACATATGTAAAAATCTTTAATTAGAGTAAAATGGATCTTTAAAAATAAATGAAATGAAAATGGAATCAAAGATATAAGTAAATCTAGAATAGTTTCTAAATGATATAATCAACAAAAATGAATATACTGTGACGAAAATTATGTTCCAGTATGTAGACTTGAATCTATTCGTATTTTACATTCCATTGCAGCATTCATTAATTTCATACCTTTCATAATGGAAGTGATGTGTTATTTCATTGAAATATAGGTTTTAGATGAAGGTTATGTTGAAAAAACACCTGGATTTGAAGAAAAAATACATGATGAACATGTTTTTAATCGTACCAAAGCTTTATATGGACATAAACAATCTCTTGTATCATAGTATGATAGACTTACATGAATTTTGTTACAAAAGAAATATGCTATGGGAATTGCTGATCCAACTAGTTTTACAAATAAAGATAAGAAAAATGTTTTTATTGTTCCATTTTATGTTAATGACTTTATATTTTGATTAGTTTAGAAATATTTAACAGATTCATTTGTGAATCTTATAAAGTCTGGGTTTGAGATGAGTATGATGGGGGATTTATCATTTTCCCAAGGTTTTTAAATTTCTAAAAAACCAAAAATAAATTGTATATCTCAACATAAATATATTAAATATATTCTTAAAAAGTATGCATATAAACACGCTAAACGAATAAGTACTTTAATTGGTACTTGAAATTATCCTGATATTGATGGCTCTGGGAAACTAGTAGATCAAACATTATTTAGAGGTATGATAGGAATTTTGTAATACATAATGTATAGTCACCAAAAATTAATGATTTCAGTATACCTATGTGCAATATATCAATCCAATCTGAAGGAATCACATTTTTATGTAGTGAATTTAATTTTTCGCTATTCAAAGGGAACAATGGATTTAGGATTTTCTATTAATTTGTAAAGGATTTTGTTTTTATTTTTTTTTTGAAATTATTATTATGGTGGATATAGAAATGATAGAACAAGAACATCCAAATCTTGACAATTATTAGGAGATTCATTAGTTTATTGGTCATGAAAAAAGAAACATTGAGTATCACTTTCCACTATTGAAACTAAATATGTAGTAGCAAGATGTATTTTTTCTCATGTGTTGTGGAAGAAACACACAATTATAGACTATGGAATTCCTTTTATAAAAACATAGATATTGTGTGATAATATAGGTTCCTTTTCCCTAAAATAAACCTACAAATAACTCTCGTGAAAAAATAGATATTAGGCATCACTTTCAAAGGGATCACACAGTTAAAGGTGATATCATTCTTCAATTTATCGTAATGCTATATCAACATGATTATATTTTAACAATTTACATACCCTTAGATAGATTTGAATAAATTAATCAAAAGTTAAGAATGATAATCATGATGCAATATTCCATATTAACTTTTTGTTGAAACCTAGATCTCAATATTAAGAAACTTCTTTTCATAGGGGGATTACATTTTATGTTTAACATATTTTTTTCCTCAATCAATTTTTTTTCTTTTTTTTTCACACCCAATTTTCTCATTTAATTTTTTTTCAAAAATTCATATATCCTGAACCTATAATTTCCATTACATAATAAAAATTTCATAATTATAATGTTATTCTATAAATTCATTTTTTATTAATAATATTTTTTATGAAATCTAGAAGCTATTCTTCTATAAGAAAATATTCATAATTTTTTGTTTTACAAGTTGGTAATTTTATTTTTTTTCTTGAAAAATATATCAGATTCACTTTCGCTAAATCCATATTTTCCATTAAATCACAAAAGATCAGAACCCACCAAATCCTTCTCTGGAATTCATCTCAAATATCAGATCTAATCATTCTTATTTAAAACATTGGATCAAAAAATAATTTGAATCATTGTATTGAATCCTATATAAGGGCCTCCTATTCCTTGTAACATATCAATTTTCCAAACCTTATGCACCAATAATTTCTCCCTCTTTAAAAAGGGTGTTCAGTTTTTAAATTTTTACTTAGACTCTGGATGTCACTTGAATCTACCCCCCAGAAATAGTTTTCATCAACTATGGATATAATGGATTGTAAAATCTACAGGGAATAGTTTTTTGAACAAAAATACTTTTCTATCTATAATTCCATGATCATGAAAAATATCAAACTGAATGGATGATCGTGTTTTTGTATTTCTAAGCTGAAGAATCAGGATCCAGTTTATCTAGACTTTCTTAAAGAATTATCTGATTCACTAAATTTTTATGAGGAAGGTGGAATAGATAAGTTTTCATTAAAAAAATATGGGAAAAACTATTCTATATATTTCATCATGGCAACAAATATTCTTGGAATTCCATATGAATGTGAAAAAATTTGATACTCTGACTATTCTCGAGATTAGTCAGGGTGTTTTGAGAAGGAAAAAGAAATTGAGTTCCTTGGACACAATGGAGTAAAGTCCCCTATGATCATTCATATTTCAAAAAAATTCAGGAGTCCTTTGTTGTGGGAACACAGTTATCTCATTCTGAGAAAGGGTGATAAAAATTATTAAAAAAAGTGATGTCATTTTATTGGATTTTTTGGTTAACCTGATAAAGGTAAATCTTGTAAAGTACATCCAGATAATAATTTCCAAAATTACAAATGAAACTCTAAAATATAATATTATCATGTATTATATGATCTTATCAATGATAATTGTGTTTTTCTTAGAATCTTAAAAAATTCCTAGCAATTCTAAACCCAGAACCATCAAAAACATTTTTTTGACTGTTGATACTTTTAAGAGGATAAAAGTTAGTTTCAACTAAAAATCAAGATAATTATATAATATTTATAAAATATAAATTGAATAATTATCCATGAAAGTGGATGTAAGATAAAAATCCATGAAAGCTCAAAAGAATAGTAAAGTGAAGCATCTAGAAACTGAAGAAAAATATATAGTTCCAGAAACCAAGTTGTAACACCCCGAGATTTTATAAAAAATATACTTTTAATTTCGTTGATTTTTTATGTTGTAAGCTAAAACAAAATTACCCTACGCTATACTCAACACCGTATGAACTTGCAGTATACACAACACTATTCTTCGATCATGTTACACATAATTTGGATAGTAGTTATTCTATGAAACATTGAGTTTATATATATAAATACATATATATTCAATGTATAAATGAAATATGGTTGGATTCTGTTATATGAAACAATGGAGGAGTCTTGCACAACACGCAACCCTGACTTGGCTTGCATTACACGCAATCGCGACCTTCCTCGATTGCGTGTGTTGTATGCAATACCAGGTTTCACTAAACAAAGATATATGGTTATAATATTATTATGAACTAGCCGTTATGAATAGTATCAACTATATTTTGAATTTTATAACATTATTATTCATCTTACACATTTTCTAGAACATGGTATGAGAACAAAATCAATTTTTCGATTAAAATAATTATTTTTTAAAAAATGTAGTTTTGCCACCTTTTGATGGCGCACCCACATTAAATCTTGTTTTTGACATGTCTATAAGTTCAATTTGACAAAATAAAATTTTTATTTGGAATCAAGATATAAAAATTTACTTTGGATAAAATTTTCATATTATTCTGATAACTTTCATATTTTAATGAATAGTAAAAACACGCTATATTTTAAATAAAAACAACTTTTTTCATCGCAATAATTTATCTGGTTAGATTATCTTTTTAATTGGGTTTAATGTGTAATTATAATATATTTTTACTATTTAATCCAATGTTTGTCATTGGAATTAATTTCACTTTGAAATTGGATATAAACCAGTATCAATCTTTTGATAGTTATTGTTTCTTAAAAAAACACGCTATTTGTTTTGATAACGGGAATTAATTTTAAAATTAATTAATTCCACTTATATATTTTGAATTTGGAAAAATAGACATCAATTTTGAATTCGGAATATCAAATAATGCTTAGGATGAATTTAGGGCATTTTTCTTAAAAACTGCAATTTTCAATGAATAGTGAAATAACTTAGTGGTAGTTAAAAACCGACTTTTTCATTTAAATGAAATTTTACCACTTCTGTGAATTGAATTTTAAAAATCCTAGAGACACAGTTAATATCGAGGACTAAAATGTGGTTCAATTAGATGAAAATAATTTTTTGGTGAATAGTAACTTTTTTCTTTTTTCCCACGGTTAAAAGTAAATAGGGTAATTAAGGGTACAAATGATGTTATTATTATCCTAACACATGTCCTAATTCTATTGGATAAGTTTAATTCGACCAAAAACAACCTTAGGAATAAAATATCACCATTTAGGCCCACTTGGATTAGATTAGGACATTTATTATTAATTTATTTAAAGAAGGGTTAAAATAGTTAATATCAATGTTTAATAATTAAATAATTTTTAATATAGGGTAATACATAAGATAAATTCGACTATAAAAATTCATTAGAAAGCTAAAAATATTTCCTACATAATGGTGTTTTATTTTTATTTTTTAGACATTATATAATTTAATTTATTTATGACACAATGATGATGCAGTAATTATCTTATTAATGAAATATTGACATAATTGATGTTATAAATACCCAAATAAATGTAATTCGAGAGTTTTTATGAATTAAAACAATTTTCTAGGTTACTATGACATGTTAGTATTGATTTTATTAACATTGTTCGAACTAATATTTCTGTTATGATTTTCACAAAAACCAATTACCAAATAGTGTCAAAATTGACATAAAATAGTTTTTAAAACAAATATTATATTATTAATTTTTATTTTATTCCTAAAAATCTATGGTTGGGAAAAATGACTTAGATAAGCATATATATATTAATAATAAACATCTTGGGGTTCGTTTGACTTGTTATAGTATGTTTATTAAACTTATAGTGTAAGAAAACAAGAAGACACGGTAAAAGTTAAATTATCTAACTTAAAGTCAAATCTAAATGATAAGGTTAAAATAGAAATATAAACTTTTCTAAATTCTATTGGATGAGATTATTTCGAACCATCCCCACCTTAGATTCAATCTAAATCAATTTGGATCTATTAAAAACCGAATATGACTTTATAATAAAATAATATTTTTAGTTATTCCAATGGTGCCCCTCTCCTCCCTTATAAAAGGGCACCTCCTCCCTATCTTCCTCACACCACATTGAGCCTTAAATCTCGGCCAACCCCTGCCAATTTATCTTATCCACTTCCATAGAAACATCCTAGAGTTTCTGGTCTTCTTCAAAGACCAATCATAGTGCCTTAAGAGGAGGTCTCAAAGAGGCGCTTCAAAGAAGAGGTAATGTCCATTACCGATTCTTTCATCTTTATTTCTTCTTCCACTTCTTCTTCATTAGTTTTTTCATTATTAAGTAATAACATGAGTATCTATCATATACTGATATGTTATTATAAGTATTAAACAACCCTATTTCACCATCTATCCATCCTACGGAAAAAAAAATCACCGCGTGTGAGTACGTACGGAATACCATCTCCACCACATGGTGTAATCTATTTTCCGCCACCACCTTACATGGATTGGTATAATGGTGTAAATAAATAACTATATATGGTTATTGTAAAGTGATATTGATTATTTAATATTATACATACACTTCAATATAATTCCACGATCATGGGAATGATATCACCGCTCGTGCGTACGTACGGACTACCGTCTCCACGAATGCGATGAGATTCATTTTCCACGATTAACCATTCAAGAATAATTATAAAGTGTATATAATGAATAATAATGAAATATATGACATAATGAAGCTACTGGATTTATGTATATATATATATATATGTATGTCATCTATTTAATTTCATTCAATTCAATAAGGAAACGAAAACAACGTTCATGCGTACGTACGACCTACTGTCTCCATGAACGGTGTATTTCATTCCTTTTATCGATCTATAATATATATGTATATGATGAATATTTATTAGATATAAATCATGCTTTACATTTCGGAATTATCCTTTTATCGATCTATAATATATATGTATATGATGAATATTCATTAGATATTAATCATGGTTTACATTTCGGAATTATGTAAATCAGGATATAAGTATTAATATCAAGAATGACAAGTCGAAACACATACCATAAATGAAATGATTTTACCAAAAACACTACTTTTACATGGAATTTACAAATGAATGGGTAATATAAAGTCATAAGTGAAACATATATGATATCATAATAATGAATATGATTATTTAATAAGTCAATTCCATTATTTAAATCATTATACAGGAGGTTTGGATCTATACGAAGCATATCAGACCTAAGGTAAGGGATAACTTTTCCAATCTCATTCTTATCCGAGATTGTTTATTCGTATGTATTTACTAGAGTTATTGTTATTATCCATGTACATGTTTTCAAAAAGTTTTTTATGTATGTTTAATGTCCTTTTTACCCATTTCTGACTTTTACTACATGGTGTGTATGGAATCTTTCTTTTATGTGGTACTTTTTGACTTTTCTGGAAAAAGTACGAGAAGAATGTTTTTTTAACTTATATGGCACGAACTGATTTTTACGGTTTGATAAAACCTCATTTTCATAAATCTTCCTCTACAAGTTTGCATGAATATTTTCAAGAAAAACCTTTCCTTTTAAAAGTACATGACATTTTTTGAAAAGAAAATGATTTTGAAGAAGAAAGGATATTTTCCTCAAAATTCATTTCAAATGTTTTATGAAAAACATTTTTCATCTAAGATGACATTATTTCTTATGTTTATGTTTCATGTTTAATTTCACTTTGATTTACATGGATTCACTTCTCTTATGATGAAATATCCATTTGTTTTATATGGATTATGTGATGATTGGATGATGTTTATGAAACCCATTTTATTCGTTGGGTTATTATGAATGATGTTTGTTTATTTTGTGGTACAAGTAAAAATGATTTCATTATGAGATGGGTGGGAACTGTATCTCCCTTCAATGCATTGGGTAATGATTATATATGTAATGAGATAGACATGGATGAAATGATAAGTTAATCCAGTTCAGTGATACAGGACTGGATCGAGCAGTGAACTCGATTCAGAAAGGGACTTTGTTCACTAAGATGGTCTTGGCAGCAATGCCTTGGCTACTATGGAAGTCATAACAAGTGCTGAATGGTTGCCACAATTACATGTTTTATTCCCATGCTATTTTATCATGATTGATGTTCCTTTAGGATAAATGCCTTACTTACTTCCAAGATTTATGTCTTTTCTCGAGGTTTTAAGGTTTATATTTCATGTTCATGTTTTTGCTTTCAAATGTTTATGGATTGTTTTATGTTCTCTATTTTTTCCATTACTGAGCATTTGAAATCACCATTTTAATGTTTTATTTTCCCAGGGAAATAAAGAAAGGTTTTAGGTAAGGAAACAAAAAGGGTAAGATCGTTATGGGAGATGTTGAAGATCTTTCAACATGATTAAATGTTTATATTCCGAGTTTCCAAAGTCACTAAACTATTACGGTCCATGTGTGTCTGTTTTTGTTATGTATTATGTATTCCGTAAAAGTAATGTAATGTCCATGTACGTCAAGATTCGGGTCTCTACAGTTGGTATCAGAGGAAAGGTTTAGTTAGCCTTTGAAAACTAGGATGCGAAAACGTTAGTGAAATCCCTAGATATATTTCCAAGGTATGTCTAGGGATGTCCCTAAGGATAAGTATACATATAGGATATAGTCCTATAACTACAGTAACGATCTTAGAATTTAACCTCACATGTTAGATATTGAAGGTACTCCCCCTTTACTATGTTGTTTTCCCTAGCATGATTTTTTCCTCTCACAGAAATCTTTTTGTGTTTTAGTCAATGGAGGGAACCAGAAGGAATTCGATTAACATTGAATCCAATGGACAAATTGGTGACTATGATCAACAAAATTGTGTAATGCCTAGAGAGAAAGATATTGTGATTATTCTGAATCAGTCATCGTGATATATGATTAACAAGGTGAAATTTAGTGGTATGCCTAATTCATAAAATAAGAGGAAGGTAGACTTTTATGCATGTTCCC
Source organism: Viscum album (assembly GCA_963277665.1). Classification (NCBI taxonomy): domain Eukaryota; kingdom Viridiplantae; phylum Streptophyta; class Magnoliopsida; order Santalales; family Viscaceae; genus Viscum; species Viscum album. The sequence continues at coordinate 1,770,682,871 of OY728142.1, read as the reverse complement.
ATGTTGAGGAGCATAAAGAAACGAAGATTGAGATTTCTAAATAAGGGAAGAAGAACCTCGAGGAATACCTCAAATGGAGGGGATGATGTTATCTGTGTGGAGAAAAGGGTTATAGAGTGATAGACTTTTATGGAGTTCAATGTCTTATTTGGGGAAAAAATGGGCATTACCCAACTCAATGCCCTGACCTAAAAAGTTACTTCTAAATCAAGGAAGGACATATTCTAGGACAATCATTGAAGAGGATGGATTGAAGTGTTTATGTATTGGTATTCAAGAATAATATTGTTGAAGTAATTTTATGGTGTATTATAATATTTTTGTATTAGTCTATTGTGGTTTTCAATAATTTTATGGTACCGGTAACCATGAAAAATGATTCAAATATTTTGTAAAGGAGATGATATGCGCATAATGAAGGGAAAAGAAGAAAATGAAATGTTTGAGAGTAATCATGAGTTAATGATTGATATAAAGACTAAGTGATATCATGGTTTGAGTATATAGAATTTTGAGGATTTTGGTATGTGGAAAGTGTTAACTTTTAACTACATTCATGTTTTCACTAAGGTTCAATAGGTATTCATTCTTCAAGAGAATACATGATTATGGTTTTCACATGTTTGTAATTTGACCAACAAGATATATCTTATGATATATGGGGGATAAATGATTGCATTCACGTGATTGATATGTGACATTTTGAGTAAAAATTTTCTTTATACTATGAGCTTGGACTGAAGTATTTTAGATAAGCCTAATGATTGGAATGGATTATGTTGGACACAAGTTAGTATTGTTTAAGGATAAAACTTTTTTCGATATTATTGATGGGATGTTATAGTAATGTAGTTTTAGAAAAAGGACAACCTACAGGATGGGTGAAAGCCCATCGCATTGGACAAAGCTGTGGGAATCGAACCGACAACTGAATTGTGACAGGCCATTATTGCCTACCACTGGCCTACAGGAAGTCCCTGTTTAGTAGAAACCAGTTTTATTATATTTAGTAGTATGATATATGAAGTATAAGTCCAATTTAGGAACCATATATGATAATTCTCATTATAGATTGACTTATTTATATTTAATAACTTTTTCTAACCTTTTGTTTGAGACAGATGGAATGACCCATCATTCTATGAAATGATCTTCTAACACTTCACAAATAAAAAATTCAACTTAATTTCTTTAAAAGATGAAGTGGAAATTGTTCAAGTAACGAAGAATAGTGAGATTGTACCAAAATAAAGTAAGTATTTATTCTAATTCAAATTCTTCAACTTTAGGGAAATGATCTTGAATACAAAAAATGTTGTCCCAGTGCCCTTATATTTGATTAATCAGATGGTACCATAGATCATCACAAATTTAGGGCTTTGTGATTGTTTGCTTTTTCATAGCCATGTTCTCTACCACTCTCCATCATAACTTTATGGTTATATTTTTCTTCCATATCCATATTTTCACCTATGTTCTCCTATATGGAAACCCAGTGATGAGTTACTTTGGGTAATTGATAAATTTCATACTTTAGTTCTTAAAATTAATTTTTAGTATTCCTTTTTATGATGTTGGTTTCTATAAATAGTAAACGATTTATAACCCTGACGAATTTCGAGGGAGAAATTCATTTTAAGGGGGTAGAATGTAACACCCCAAGATTTTATGAAAAATATTCTTTTAATTTCATTGATGTCTTGTGTTTTATGCTATAACAAGATTACCTTGCGCTATAGGCAACACCGTATGAGCTTGCATGATACACAACACTATTCATGGATCATGTTACAAACAATTTTGATAGTAGTTATTCTACAAAACATTGAGTGTATATATATAAATATATATATATTCAATGTATAAATGATATATGGTTGGATTCTGTTATATGAAACAACGGAGGAGTCTTGCACAACACACAACCCTGGCTTGTCTTGCATTTCACGCAATCACGACCTTCCTCAATAGCGTGTGTTGTACGCAATACCAGGTTTCACTAAACAACGATATATGGTTATAATATTATTATGAACTAGAAATTATGAATAGTGTAAACAAAATTTTGAATTTTATAACATTATTATTCATCTTACACATTTTCTAGAACATTGTATGAGAACAAAATCAATTTTTCGAGTAAAATAAGTATTTTTAAAAAAATGTAGTTTTGCCGCCTTTTGATGGCGCACCCACCTTAAATATTGTTTTTGACATGTCTATAAGTTCAATTTGACAAAATAAAATTCTTCTTTGGAATCATGATATAAAAATCTACTTTGGATAATTTTTTCATATTATTCTGATAACTTTCATATTTTAATGAATAGTAAAAACACGCTATATTTTAATTAAAAACAAATTTTTTCATCGCAATATTTTATATAGATATATTATCATTTTAATTTGGTTTAAAGTGTAATTACAATATATTTTTACCATTTAATCCAATGTTGTTCATTGGAATTAATTTCACTTTGAAATTGGATATAAATAAGTATCAATCTTTTGATAGTTATTGTTTCTTAAAAAAACACGCTATTTGTTTTGATAACGGGAATTAATTTTATAATTAATTAATTACACTTCTATGTTTTTAATTTTGAAAAATAGGAACCAATTTTGAATTCGGAATATCAAATAATTCTTAGGATGAATTTTTGGAATTTTTCTGAAAAACTGCAATTTTTGATGAATAGTGAAACCACTTATTGGCAGTTAAAAAAATTACTTTTTCAATTAAATGAAAATTTACCACTTCTGTGAATTGAATTTCGAAAATCCGAGAGACACGGTTAATATCAAGGACTAAAATGTGGTTTAATGAGATGAAAATAATTTTTGGTGAATAGTAACTTTTTACTTTTTTTACCACGATTAAAAGTAAATAGGGTAATTAATGGTAAAATTGATATTATTATTACCCTAACACATGTCCTAATTATATTGGATAAGTTTAATTAGACCGAAAACAACCTTAGTAATAAACTACGACCATTTAGGCCCACTTGGATTAGATTGGGACATTTATTATTAATTTATTTAAAGAAGGGTTAAAATAGTTAAAATCAAAGTTTAATAAGTAAATCATTTCTAATATACGGTTATACATAAGATAAATTCTACTATAAAAAATAATTACAAATATAAACATATTTCCTATATAATGGTATTTTATTTTTAATTTTTAGACATTAAATAATTTAATTTATTTATGACACAATGATGATGTAGTAATTATCTTATTAATGAAATATTGACATAAGTGATCTTATAAATACCCAAATAAATGTAATTTGAGACTTTTTATTAATTAAAATAATTTTCTAGGTCAATATGACATGTTAGTATTGATTTTATTAACTTTTTTAGAAATAATCATTCTGTTATGATTATCAAAAAAATCAATTACCAAATAGTGTGAAAATTGACATAAAATAGTTTTTAAAACAAATATTATATTATTAATTGTTATTTTATTCCTAAAAATATATGGTTCAGAAAAATCACATAGATAAGGTTATATATTAATAATAAACAACCTGGGGTTCATTTGGCTTGTTATGGTATGTTTATTAACCTTATAGTGTAAGAATACAAGAAGACATGGTAAAAGTTAAATTATCTAACTTAAAGCTAAATCTAAATGATAAGGTTAAAATTGAAACCTAAAATTGTCTAAATTCTATTGGATGAGAGGATTTCGACCCATCCCCACCTTATCTTTGAACTAAATCAATTTGGAGCTACTAGAAACCGAATATGACTTTATAATAAAATAATACTTTTAGTTATTCCAAAGGTGCCCCTCTCCTCCCTTATAAAAGGGCATCTCCTACCTCTCTTCCCCACACCTCTTTTAGCCTTCAAGATCTGTCAAACCCTTCCAATTTCTCTTCTCCACTTCCATATAAAAATCATAGAGGTTCTGGTCTTCTTCAGAGACCAATCCTAGTGCCCTAAGATGAGGTCTCAAAGAGGCACTTCAAAGAAGAGGTAATGTCTCTTACAAATTCTTTCATCTTTATTTATTCTTCCACATCTTCTTATTTAGTTGTTTTACTATGAAGTAATAACATGATTATCAATCATATACTGATATATTATTATAAGTAATAAACAACCATATTTCAACATCTATCCATCCTACGGAAAATGAAATCACCGCGCGTGCGTACGTACGGAATACCATCTCCATGCCGTGGTGTAATCTATTTTCCACCACCACCTTACCTGGATGGGTATAATGGTGTATCTAAATTACTATATATGGTTATTGTAAAGTGATATTTATTCTTTAATATTATACATACACTTAAATACAATTCCACGATCATGGGAATGGTGTCATCGCTCATGTGTACGTACGGACTACCGTCTCCACGAATGCGATGAGATTCATTTTCCATGATTAACCATTCAAGAATTATTATAAAGTATATATAATTAATAATAATGAAATATATGACATAATTAAGCTACTGGATTTATTTATTTATATATATATATATATATATATGTATTTCATCTATTTAATTTCATTCAATTCAATAAGGAAACGAAAACAACGTTCATGCGTACGTACTGCCTACTGTCTCCATGAACGGTGTATTTCATTCCTTTTATCGATCTATAATATATATGTATATGATGAATATATATTAGATATAAATCAGGTTTTACATTCTAGAATTATGTAAATCGGGATATAAGTAATAATATCAAGAACAACAAGTCGAAACACATATGATAAATGAAATGATTTTACCCAAAACGCTGCTTTTACATGGAATTTATGAAAGAATGAGTAATATAAAGTCATCAGTTAAACATATATTATATCATAATAATGAATATGATAATGTAATAAGTCAATGACATTATTTAAATCATTATACAGGAGGTTCGGATCCATACGAATCATATCAGACCTAAGGTAAGGGATAACTTTTCCAATCTCGTTCTTAACCGAGATTGTTTATTCATAAGTATTTACTGGGGTTATTGTTATCATCCATGTACATGTTTTCTAAAATTGTTTTTATGTATGTTTAATTTCCTTTTTAACCATTTTTTACTTTTACTACATGGTATGTATAGAATCATTCTTTTACGAGGTACTTTTTGACATTTCTGGAAAAAGTACGTGAAGAATGTTTTTTTAACTTATACGGCACGAATTGATTTTTACGGTTTCATAACACCTCATTTTCATAAAGATTCCTCTACAAGTTTTCATGATTATTTTCAACAAAACCCTTTCCTTTTAAAATTTCATGAATTTTTTTGAAAAGAAAATGATTTTAAAGAAGAAAGGATATTTTCCTCAAGAATTCATTTCAAGTGTTTTATCAAAACCATTTTTCATCTAAGATGAAATTATTTCATATGTGTATATTTCAAGTTTAATATCTCTATGATTTTCATGGTTTCAAATTTCTTATAATGAAATATCCATTAGCTTTATATGGATTATGTGATGATTGGATGATGTTTATGAAACCCATTTTATTCGTTGGGTTATTATGAATGATGTATGTTTATTTTGTGGCACAAGTATGAATGATTTCATTATGAGATGGGTGGGAACTATATCTCCATCCAATTAATTGGGTAAATATTATATATCTCATGAGATAGACATGGATGAAATGATAAGTTAATCCGGTTTAGGGATACAGGACTGGATCAAGGAGTGAACTCGATTTCGAAAGGGACTTTGTTCACTAAGATGGTCTTGGTAGCAATGCCTTGGCTACTATGGAAATCATAACAAGTGCTAAATGGTTGCAAAAATTACATGTTTTATTCCCATGCTATTTTATCGTGATTGATGTTCCTTTATTATAAATTCCTTACTTACTTCCATGATTTATGTCTTTGCTCGAGGTTTTAAGGTTTATATTTCATGTTCAAGTTTTTTCTTTCAAATGTTTATGGATTGTTTTATGTTCTCTATGATTTCCTTTACTGATCATTTGAACTCACCCTTTTTATGTTTTATTTTCCCCAAGAAATAAAGAAAGTTTTTAGGTAAGGAAACAATAAGGGGAAGATCGTTATGGGAGATGTTGAAGATCTTTCAACATGATTAGATGTTTATATTCCAAGTTTCCAAAGATAGTAAACTATTACGGTCCTTGTGTGTCTGTTTTTGTTATGTATTAAGTATTCCTCAAAATTAATGTTATTTCCATGTATGTCAAGCTTAGGGTCTCTATATAAGTCATCTCATCTAATACCCAAAAAGAAAAAAGAAAATATTCTAATGAAGTGGTAGAAAAATGGAGGGAACAGATGAAGAAGAAAAAAGAAGGAGATCCAAGATTTGTCTTAGATCATGCAGAGCCAAAGGCCTTGAAAATTAAATCTAATGAAGAGGATGAAATGCAATAAAAATAGAAGAAGTTGAAAAAGAAAATTTACGAAGCTCAGAACGTTCAGGCACTTATCATGGATAATGTTAAAGTCACAGAACAGATTCATGTACCAGAATCATTTCTCCAACCACCAGTTCTTGAATAGAATTTTTAAAATTAAATTCAAATTCCAGAATTTTTTGTGGAAGAAGATATATTTTAATAAGAATACGTATAACAAGAACAACAACAATGAAAAGATACGAGTGATGATGTGATTAATGAACTAAGAGAATATCATGAGTAGGAATTAATTTGTCACAAGAATTTTATCTAAATAACCCAAGTTGGGTGAACCAAAATAGTTTCTCAAGGAAAGGAGGATTATATAATGGAATATTTTGATAATCCTACGAATGATGAGAGTATAAATCATGCTTTTTTATTTCGACGATGTCATGGAAAATGCTGAGAAAGACGAGGATGATGAAGACATGATATTTCAACTCTTTGATAGTGAGAATGAGTCTCCTATGATTGAAAAAGGTTTTTTCCAAATATGATAATGGAAAATAGGTTGTTGATGATACACATTAGAAGGATTTGATTGTTAAGGCTAATACTAATTTTGGTTTATCATATAAGAGGAAAGAAGAAGAGATAGAAAAAGAATCATCTCCTGTAAGGGAATCAGATTCTGATTCTTCGTCATTGATTGGTCACAATTTCATTTTCCATTATTTGAATAAGTTTGTGAATAAAATACCTTTTATCCTTATTATTGGTTTGAGATATCAGTTTCTTCAATATTCATTTAATCATATTTCAAATACGTTGACATTTTAGATTGAATATTTTGTCTACAATAGGGAATATTTCAAAAATTTCATGTTGGTTATGGTGGTAAATAGAGATCATGTATAGAGATATCAAAATTTACTCATATAATGATTGAGTACATGGGGAAATTTGATGAATTCCAAGATTCATGGAAAGATTCATTAGACAAGTTAGATGATAGAATCAAAAATATACAATTAGGTTTTTATAAAACCTACATCTAGAGCAAAGAGTCTTAAAGAAAGAGGATAAATATAAGAATGGGAAGTTAAATTCAGTTTCTATTTATTTTAAGATAAAAAGGGAGCTTAGGGAAGAGTTGAAAATAATGTTCAATTAGCTTGAATAGGCACTAACGTCTGAGGCCTTAATCCTAAAGTCTGATGATTAAAAAATCAAGGCTATAGAAAAGCGGAATCCAGATCAATATTAGGTTCTCAAACGATTTTAGTATGATTATAAAAAGCTAAAGAGGTTAAAGTGTAATTTTAGGAAAAACATGAAAAAAGAAAATAAGGATGAATTATTTTCATGTAAATCTAATCATTTTTTCATATTTAGACTCTGTATCAATTTTTCATATCATAATGAAAATATTGTTATCCTTCAATTGTTTTTTTGTATAGTTCAAATTATTCAAGTACCATTTTTCTTCATTCCCTCTATTAATTTTTTAAAATCACAAAAGGGGAGAAATGAATGATCAAAATAATATTATGTAAAAATAAGAGAATCCCCTTTGTATGGGGGAGTTTATGTAAGGGTTATTGTACTTAACGAATAATTTCATTAGAATGAAAAATTAAAATCTCTCTATGGAATTAAATAATACGATCCTTTGAGATTTCTAAAGCTAAGGGGGAGTTAATTTTATTCATTTTGGTTCATAAGTAATGGGAGATATGTTTTATTTTATAATTAAAAATGAAAATTTATTAACACTTATATTCTTTTCGAATGTTTGTTTGTGATTTCCAGAAAGGGAGAGATCATCGAGTCAATAAGGTTTCCATATGAATTTTCCATTCCTATATTTTTTTTGAAAATCAAATCACTTTTTCTCAAGGAAAATTCCCTTTATCTATACATTTTTTACATAAGTATATTTCCCTTCTCTATGCAATATATTATCCTTACCTTGGTTTTTAATGTCTTATTCAATTTCATCTCAAAACCAAGTCTATTTTTTAATAAGTCAAAAATTCAAATCCTTATAAAAAGAAACTGAATAATACGGTTCCTTAAGCTACCATGTCATAATATTTGTAGACTCCGAATTCACTGAAATTATGATCCTGAAATATCTTATATTATGACTCAAAATTCTTGGAAATTCAGACACTGAATTCTAGGAAATTTAGTCTTTGAATTATCTGAAATTGAGACTCTGAATTCTCTGAAATTTATATTCTGAATTCTCTGAAATTCAGACTCAGAATTATTTGAAATTAAAACTCTATATTTTATGAAATCTAGACTCCAAAATCTTTTAAATTCAAACTATATATTACTTATAATTTAGACTCTGAATTCATCAGAATTAAGAATACAAATTAGTTGAAGAAAAGAATCCAAATATCAATGTTTCTAGAATTCAATTGTTTTTATAAATAGATTCAAATTATATTTTTCATTAGATTCTGGATATTAATATTTAGTTGAGATACATTATTTTAGATACACATTCTTTTGTAACTATAATAAAATTTCATATAATCTGTTTCGAACAAAGAGTTTTTTGAGTGAAATGTGTACATGTCCCACCATGATTTAAGGAAAAATATGACAGTGGGAGGATGGATATGATTGTTGATGTTTTTCCTATAATAATAATCTTATTCAAATGAGCTCAGAGTTTATTATTTGTTCCATGATTTAATATATTACATGATGTGATGTGATTTATAGAGATTTAAAGAATCTCATGCCTTGTGAATCTTAAGAACATCTTGTTCAATTGTGAACATTTTATTCAGCTTGATTCGTAGGGATATGATTGTTTCTAAGTACAATTGGGGGCTTACGAGGATATAAATATAGAGGTGTCAACTGCTTTAAATTTGAAGGGCTTGCAGGGATTGCAATAGAGAGTGTAATATTCCTATCAAGGGCTTACCCTGGTGTGGGTAATTAAGACTTTTTTGAAAGTATAAATCAAGGGACCTTTATCCTAGGATGTTGGATACCCAACTATTTGGGATGAAAGATTTCATACTTGTTTACTTGTTTTAGTTTCATGTTTCATTTATTCTATATTTTGATAAATAAATAATGTATAACTTTCATATAAATTATTTTACTTTACTTAAACTAATAAATATGACTCTATATGCTTAAATGTTAAATCATTATCTACTAAATTTGTTCATATGTTTCTTTTTCAGATCCATATTGATGGACCCTATGAAAGTTTATTTCATTGTTATGAACTAAATGTGGGTTTGATAACACACCTTGTTTATATTTATTAGACATAGATTTCCTTATAGTTAAAATATAAGTTTTTAAACCTACAATTCACCCCTCTGGTAATTGAGCATCTACATACACTATGTTAGTCCAAAATCTTATTGGAGGTAAATGAAATACCATGAAAGTGTATAGATTATAATCACAAACTCAAGGTGTCAATAAAAAATGACCTTTTATTAAGATCACCACCGAACATAAACTATATTAAAAAAATCATCCACAACTGATAAGAATATTGCAATATTATATTGGTTTCTGATAAAAATACTATTTTGTATCCTCCACATGACTCATAAATAACATCTATAGATAAATGCATTTTGATTCAAATTTTTAAAATTTATCTATAAAAGTTTTTTATTTGTTTAATTTTAAAAAAGTCACCCGAAACCACAATTTAGTTTATTTATCAACGATAAACTATTAATCCTTTTATTATAATCATGCATTAATTTTTATAGAATAGATGAAATTTTAAATAAAATATATGGTTTTATACCCTATTTTGATAAAATAGACACTATAAATGTAATGGAGAACAACCATATTTTAAAATCCCATTTTAAATCATATTCTAAATCCATTATTGAAACAAATCATTCTTAAAAAATACCTGAAGAAATAACAAAATCATAAAAACATGGTAAAACCAATATATTGAATAAAAATTTGTTTAAATAAATCACTACCCGAAACAAGTATAATTGGAAGAAGTAATCCATAATGTAATAAAATAATTAATTAAATATAAGTAGATATTACATCACTCATGTAAAGGATAATTAAATTTATTACAAAATGGTTGTGTCCCAAGAGAACATAAATAAATGAAACTTTGGATCCTAATACTATCTTAGTGATTAGAAAAATTATATAACTACCCAAATTATATTAGTTAAGGTTTCATCATCTCTATCAGGACATAAATAACCATCCAATGTCACCCAGGGAAAGTATCACAACTCTAGAAATATATATAATCTGGATCATCACTATTGTACACTACTGGAAAATGGACCTATCCCCACGGTTTTCCCCAAAACCGTGGAGATAGGTCTTGAAAATTGACCTATACCCATGGTTTTCCAAAACTGTGGGTATAAGGGGTACCTATCCCCACATTTTTGGGGAAAACCATGGGGATAGGTCTGGGATAAAAAACCTATATCCACGGTTTTGAAAAACTGTGGGTATAGGTTTCCCATGTGTGCGCGGGAAATTTTTTTTCCGTGGGAAGGATTTTTTTTTGTGGGAGCCCTATACCCACGATTCTTCCCTCTATACCCATGGTTTATATTACTATATTTAACTAAATGTAAATATATATACACATAATTGATGGTAGGGTGGCAGTTAGAGGTGGTACTTTGCAGCGAAGAGGTCGCGGGATTGAAACCCGCCTGCAGAATTATTTTAGGATCTATACCCATGGTTTTGAAATTGTGGGTAAAATCCATTGACACTGTGGAAATTAGAAATTATTTGTTGACATGGTGGAAGAACAACTATACCGACGTCGTTCCAGCCCACGGTTCCAAAAACCGTGGGTATAGCCTATACCCACGGTTTTGAACCGTGGTTATAGGCCATTTTTCCAGTAGTGGTAATATTTTATTAGTGTGGTGTAATATTATTCATGGAAACCAAGTCTAAAATCCATGGGGAACAAGATTTAGTCTGACCACATAGGTACATGAGGTTCCAATGACTAACAAATAGATGTAAGTTAAATAAAAAAAATCTATTATAAAAAATTATATTGACATAATTTATTTAATAACCATGAATTTAATACTCCCTTATCTTGAAAAACCATTATAGAAGCGATACATTTCTCATCATGAGTAAAAGATAAATATACCATCCCCAACCACATATTATCCGATAAATCAAAACAATATAAGTATGTTTTTATCATTTTCACAAATAACAAATAATGGATTAAATTAAATGAAATATTTTTATTATGAAATTCCTTTGGATGAAGTACTAAATGGGCCGTTAGGACAAATTTCTAAAAAATGATATGTAATATAATTATTTAAAGAAAAATAATAATAAATAAAATCAATATAAATCCCTCAAAAACTTACGTCCTCATATAAACATTACGAAAACCTATTTAAGTCCAAATATCTTAAAATTCTCAATAAATGTCTCTAAAAACACATTGATGTAATTGATAACATTATAGAAACAAAATACATCCCAAACATTAAAATATTTATCTAAAATCATGGTTTCCGTACATTATTAAATTAATATAATTAGAAATCTTATTTCATCACCAATTTTAACTAAATTAAATACATTATTCATCCCATAAAAACACATCTAGCTCTAAAGAATATAATATTTATAAAATAGGTTAAATATATAGATTAAAATATGTACTAAATAAAGGATTGAAATTTATGGATTTATTCCTGGAGGCACCTACATCAGTTGATGAATCAAAATATGATCCAAAGCTCATTGAGTCCTCTTCCATGTTCATAATCACCAAGATAAAAAACCATTAAATTTGTAATCTAAAAATTTATAACCAACTATAACCAAAGAACAATCGATATCAAAATCATCGGAAGAATTTATCCAAAGTAAATGTGTGTATGGTAAACTCCCCACATGAATTTAGACCAAGGACACATGAATGATCTATATAATACACCCAAAAATGAATGATTAACCAAAAATAACTAAATTACTAAACCAATGTGTAGAGAGACATGACTCATGGAAATGGAAAATAGATACATAAACATCCCCAATATGTGATTCCTATAAATTAAGAAGATGAAATACACTGAACCAATAAAAATCCACCAGTCTTTATGAAAATAATATATAGAAATAACTAAATTGTTATGCCATACTAAGATTGGAATATCATAGGAAAAATAGGATGAGAATAGAGTTCTTATGTATAATCAATGTGATCAAACAATTCTGAAAGACCCAACTTAATGTGGAGAGAAGGGGTGGAAGAAGGTGGATGATCATATCTTTCCCCACCCATTCTTACACAAAGAGAAATGATGAAATCTTATAAATACCTTCATGTATTTAAATTTCTGGGCAGTATGTATAGAACCAGATATTTCCATATTCTCAAATATGTTGGATGGATTCCTCCAAATAACCACTACACTAATATAATGGTTTCTTGGTATACATTTAATATGTTGGGATCATTAGTATTTAGATGTGTATTTCGTGCCTACCACATGTTTTCAAAATGATATTTTTACCATTTAATTGGAACTGGTTTTTCCTATGATTATAATCTATGGGCAATTTTCTATGTTATTCATTATGTTTTATAGTATTCTGAAAATTATATGTGGTTGGAATCATGCCCATAGATTGTACTAAGGAATTTAAAACATAGAATAAGTGATTTTTCATTGAATATCATTCTAAATTGGTTCCAGTTCCTAAAAAATATGAAGCATCTAAACCATGTTTTGTATCATTTATAATGGAAATCCAATTAGATGGTGGATGTTTTTTATATAAGGCAGTCACAAATATGAAGAGCATATGGTTCTTCATAAGAACTATTTTATGTATTTTTTTGTCCAATGTCGATATGATGGTGGCGATACATTTGGGTAATTTCAAATGATTTTTTAAATATTAAAACGAATTTTCCATTTATTAAATTGTTTTGGGGATTATAATTGCTTTGGTCGAACACTTTCTGGTACTGGTACAGAGCTCATCATGATCTGGGATCACAAACTATTGAACCCCAATTTACCATGATATTTTTTAGAGTCATATATATCAATAAATACTCTATTAAAATTAACTAAGTATGTACTAAATTCCACAAAAAACATTCTTTTTCCATTTATATACAATAATTGAAACACATGTAAACTAATTTTATAAAAAAATAAAATTTGAATATAATATTGTTAAAAAAAAGTTAGAACATAATTATAAATTCTAGAATCTAATAGTTAAAATAATGAATTAGAGAATGTCAAACCACTTACTAAATCAATTGAAAACACCTTTATGTAATGAAAAATAAATATAATGGTGGTGAGAACCCCAAAATATCTCAAATTAATACCTAAAATGTTGAACGACATCATTTTTATTTAGAAAGTTAGAACCGAAGAACACCACAGATTCAATGAATTAAGAAGGATCGTGAAGGAAGGGAGAGGAGGGTCTGAGTTGGTATTTATTTGTAAGAACTTACATAAAACCCATAAAAATAACAACATAATAATATAAGGATAGGTGTGCTGGATGTGTGAGGGGTTGGAGTTTGAGGAGAGAGTGAGAGGGAGATTAAATTAACGGGGTTATGCCTTTTATTCAATGGGGGTACAAATTTAGTTTTGGGTTTTTTCTCTTTAAAAAAAACTTTCATTGGGGTACAACACAATTTAAAATAGGGAACTATAATGTAGTGTCTCTCCCTTGTCCACCTTGATGGAATAACATTTATGATTCATCATGGTGCACGATTAGTAGATATAGGGTTAGGGCCCATGAAATTCAAGTCTTCATAGAATTTCAAGCTGAGTATAACCTTAGTGAACAAAGAACCATTCCTCTATGAAATAGCCCCAAAGGCTTTGACAAATAATTTTAGGAGTTACCCTCATATAGGAGTTATGTTATATAAGGGTAATTAGTATTACATTTATTCAATTTGGGATGGGGTCATCCACAGTGTAGCCTCACAGGTTGTTGCATAACATTATTCACATACTATGTTACCATTACACATGTATTAAATTGCATAATGTTAGCTGATGTTACCATTATTCAATGTGTTAAGTGGGTTCTCTATATCTTGGTTATAAGGTCCTTATCATGTCAATTTATAGTCTCTAAAACATATGGTCTGAAATAAATATAGACTCCAAAATTCTAGAAATTAACTTGAGAAAGGAATGATCCTAAAAATAAATTATTGTTAAATTATAAGAAAAGTTTATAAATAATGCCAATTCTATAATAAAATTATCCCATTTTGTATAAAGAATCAACCCTCCATGTCTACTTATAACACTATAAGGTCACACATACATCATAAAAATGTAATTCACTATATAGAACATAATTTAAAAAAAATCTCTTGATTAAAAACATATGGTAGTAGTTATTCACAACCAATAAAAAATATTATTATATTATAAAGATCATAATATATTATACCTACACCCCATTTAGTGAATATAAATACCAAATAATTTCTAAATTTAGAAAAGTATCCATAATAAAACAAAATTAATTAGACCCATAAATCTTTATTAACCAAACATGACCTTAATCCCTGTAACCCTAATGGAAACATGATAAAAAATTATTCTAACATAAGATAGAAAATATATCTAAAAATATAATTTTTAAACTATTATGGAACCATATTTTATTGAATCATTTCCTAATGGTGTTGACTATACAATAATATTCTTTTGTTCATCCCAATCACCTAATATAATCAATATTAGTAGTCATACACATGATCATTAATTAAAAAGTTTCCCATAATTAATATTTAATTTAAAATAGTCAAAAAAACATAAAAAATAAATTCAATGAACAAAATTACTATCAAATTATAAATCATTCTTAATAATAGGTCATGTAGAACACACTAAAGGAAATGAGAATACAGGAACTAAATAAAGAAAATTTAGAAATAAAAATTTTAATTTTTAAACAACATGTAATCATTTTGAAAAATTAATACAACATATTCTATAAGGAATCACCATATCACATATCCTCACAAATTACTATCTCAATAATTTTTTTTTAATTATACTGAATGAGAGAAATTGAAATGGTAACGTACTGGTAAAAACATGCAATAAACTAAAACAATATTGAGTGGATATCTATTATCAATACTATCCAATTCTATAGTTTTCATGTTTTTGTGATAAAAAAATTCATAAAAACCCAATAATGAATAATATAATATCTGGAACGAAACAATTTCATAACAATATAATACCAAAATCAAATTGGGTTTTATAATCTTGTAAATTTAATTCATCAAGAAAACCTTCAAAATTTTCTAAAAATGTGGTAATCTATAAAAACATACAAATAAAAGAATAAAAACGGATTTGGTGGTTTTTAAAATTAAAAAAATCCAATTCATTATTACAAAAAATATATTAAAATAAAAATAAATGTATAGATTGATATCATAATTGATAAATATGATGATTTTAATGTCTTAATGATACATATGAAAAATTAGGATTTCTTTTGGATTCTACAGACTACTACATAGTTATTTTTTTTAATTGAAATCAATGTTAAAATAATCCAAGATGGTTTCTATGATCTTAATTTAGGTAAAATAGTCTTATAATATATAAAAGTAATAATATCATATAATTTAAAAAAAACATAACATGAAATTGTTGAATCATATAAAACTGAATCTATTTTGTAATCAAAATTATAGTCTATATGGTTACTCATTTTTAATTGAATAATGTTTTAAGGGTATAAATTTAAAAAATTATAGAATCATAAAAATCCCAAAAGATAAAATCTTTATTTTTTATATTAAAATTACCCATGATGCTGATAGAAAACATATAGAATAAAGAGACCCAATTCCAAAAGTGACAAAAATATAAAGTCACAAATCAATCACACTATTCAAAAATGGTTTGCAAATTTTCAAGGTACTTTTAAACATAAAAATAATAAAATTATATAATCAAAAATTATTACTAATAAACAAATATATACAGTTATAAATATCTTTAAATCTATTAATTTGTTTATTTACCAAGTAATACATTTTAAAATATAAATCCTTAAATAAATTACATATTTATAAAAATTTAATTATGATGAGTCTCCTAGGTAAAAGCTAAAAAGTAACACATAAAATATATAAAAACACCTATATTGTTTTATTTATAGGTTAAAATGTCAAGACATTAGTGGTGTGGTTTTTAAAAAATTTCCCCATGTAATTTATAATTTGAAATAATTATTTTAGAGATACCAAAAATATTTGAAAAATTATACTATCTAAAAGTTGGAAAAAGGCATATTCCTTATCTAGTGAATTTTTAGATTGAATAAAATATAATAATTTTAATCTTATCATTTTGGAAAATTGTGTACTAAAACATAAAATAATTACATGTTAATATGTTATACGAATTCATTACTATTTAATAACATTAACTCATATAAGAAACTAGGAACAACCTTCTAAATGGATTCAAATAAAATATTTTCCTTACGTGAAATAATGAGAAATATTTAGTGATAATTAAATTAAATTATGTATTATTTCACTTTTTTGTCACTGATAATAGGTCAACCCTCTTCCATGGAATCTAGGAACCATTTTTTACTTATCAAAAAATTTCCCATTTGGAAAATGATAGTTATAAAAAGGTAATTTTATTAAAACTAATATACATAGTTTAAAGATAACATTATTATCTAAAAAGAACTAATATTATTTTGGAACCATTCTCAAGTAATAAATATTATTGATTACTATGAATAAATTCAAAACACTGTTAATATTTAGATAATGATACCCTGCAATAGATATACATTTAGAAATAATTTATTCTAATTACAATTAAACACCATTTGATTAATAGTTTAAAATAACTCAAAATAAGGAATATTGAACATTGAAATTTATAAGACATATATTTTTACAATTATAAATGAATATATATTACATTTCTAGAAACAAAATGTGATTTTTAAACATGAAAATCATTTCAATTCAAATATATTCTTTTATTTTATGCAAAACACCTTTATATGAACCATTATTTTTTTTATAAATCCATGAATTCGTTATTATTAATTATTTTTTTTATAAAAATCAATTATATACTCAGCATATATATTGAAATTAGTGAAAATACAATTGAAAATAAGTCCAACCTTCACAAATGAGAGATCTACCATTATCCATAAAACGTATTTGTAATAGACCCATATAATAAATTTTAATGTTGCAACACTACCCTTAGTAGCCTAGAGTCAGTTTCTAAGTTTCTATATTGGCATATGATATAATGAAATACAACTTAGAGGACCAAATAGTACAATATTCTTGGTCAACTATATACATAAATAATTCACATATTACTATTGAAAACACAAATTACAGTATGATTTTTATTTTTGAGAATATCATTAATCCCTCTACCATATAATTTATTATCAATTATATTAATCTTCATGGAATTATAAGAAAGAAAATAAAATAATGGTGAGATGAAATTCTTAGAAAGGGTTATGTATAGAGTAATTCATCATGACTCAATAATGAATAATCAATATAGAAGTGTAGATAACATATCACACATTCCATTTAATAAAAAACTAGTATATTACAATTAGATAAGTTATAACCATTATAAAAATATAAATAATAGGATAAAGATTATATTTAATAAATAAAAAGAGAATGATATTCATCCATATATAATATTATAGTGAAAATCTCTTGGAAAATTATAACTAAATAATTAATTAAATGATTATTTATTTGATTTCATGATATTATAAATCATCATATTTCTACTATGAAGGCCATTCAAAATAATGTTTAAAACAACATATAAAACACCATTTAATACCATATTTATGATTCTCCTCATGATACATCTAATTAATTAAGGGAATATATAATTTCATTCCCCATCCATCACTATAAGTACAAATTATTTTTCATATATCGAATAATCAATTTTATAGATTAAAAATGTGACTTATCATTAAATATATGTATTGAGTAAATAATATATATTTTATAATATCTCTCATGGTAAATAAATAACATTAAATTTAAAACACCATATGTAGAAATGATATAAGGTTTAATAAATAATTATATCAATGATAAATGATATATATATATATATATATAGGAAATTTAATTTCAATTTATCATTGGTATGTCTATATTTCAAGGGAAAGCGAATGACTACCAATATTAATCAACAATGTAAATTTCTATACATAAGATAGTCAAAATGATCATGAGAAAATTTCAAATAAAATAATTATAGTATCAAAACAACATATACCAATTAGATTAATAACAATGGGTCATTTTCATGGATGAATAAAAATATCATAGAAATATATTTATAAATATTCTTATGGAAAATAATCATTTCAATTTAAAAATGAACCTTTAAATATGAAATTCAAAAAAATTAGAGATACATTAATTTTAAAAGAAACATTGAAATATAGAAAATAAAATTTAAATAATTTAATGGTCCTAAGTGAAGGAAATTTCATACATGATAATTAAATTAAAACAAATATTAATTTGACTATTCATAAAAAGTCCAAATGAAGTCTATTTTGAAAAAAAATTGTTTATTACATTAAATAATTTTGTTCGAATAAAAAATCGGTGAAATTTTATTTTGTAAAAAAAAATTTATATGGTGATTTTGTTTTGAAAGTATCTTTGGAAAAAATTAGGACGAAAAAAATTTATGTCTGTTGAAAAAAATAAAATATGAATTTATTAAAAATAATTTCTCAATTATATAAATTTACATACAGTGAAAATATGTAGCATTTAATAGAAATTATCCTAAATAACCAGAGGACCATAAAATATATTTTATTTATTAAAAATTTCACAAATTGTTTTTTTCAATGGAAATTCATTAGTGCACAATATAGATTAGAATAAGAATTTCAAATAACCCCTTACATTGATAAAGAATACTGACGTGAGAATTATTCAACGAAATAAATATATTTATAGAATGTAAAACAATATAAAACATTTTTATGTGAGAAAAATTTAATAAAAGTAAATAAAAACATAATTATATAATATTAAATAGAATGATTTTTCAAATATAACATTGTGAAGGAAATTAAGCTATGAAATTCATTACCACTTGTTAATTAACATGTAAAACCACTTTTGGATGAAATAATTTAAATTGAAACATAAAACAACACGAATAATGAATTATTAATGGTATTAAATGTAGAAAGGGAATTATATACACTATATGAAAGAAATTATTCAAATAACATTACAATATTCTTCAATGAACACAAATTGAAATGAAGCCCCTTACTGATCTCATATTATTGAAATAGGGATTAGTCACTAAATTTTATACGTGTATAAAATGAAATAATTTTTTTTAATGAATATACAATAATTGAAATTAATTACACATATTATCCTACATGAAATAATCAATAAAGTGGAAGTTTAACCCAATGAATGGTAATAGAGTAATAAAATCTATTGCCTCCTGATTTATTTTAACATAACATGATTTAAAATAAAGTATAATAGTTTTAATCATTTTATTAGTTTATAAAGGAAATATATATATATATATATATATAATATCATATATGATCCTCTTGTATCATATAATCACCATTTCATTATTAATATTTCATTATAATCATTGATGCAATTGTTAATTTCCATGTTTTCCCATGTGTGTCTTTCATGAATGTTCTGGTCAATGGGTATACGATATAAGACCAATATATTATTAATAATAATCATGAAATTATTTTCTAATTTATATATAAATCAAAATTTTGAAAAAAATCATGAATTATGGTTTTTAAAAATGAACTAAATTATGATTCTAGAGATGTCAAACCATATGAATATAGGAGTAACGTTTCCATTTTTTCAAAGATCAAAATGGAAGGAGGTAAGTAATATTTTTTATTTTAAGATTTATCTGATTATAAAAAATAAAATTTAATTTCCCTGTATATACTTATTTATATCATCAATTTGGTGTGGTGGTGAAAAGAGGGTCACATCACCTCATGAATTTAGTAGTTCACATGTACATTAAGGTTGTTATTATAAGGACCCAACCATAAAAAATTACATAATCATTAATTTAATGAATAATTCACCTTGAGGATCTTTTGAGGTTTAGAGTTTTACATAATTAGGACATAACTATTACATCTCAATGATTTCAAAGTAGACACATATTCTAAAATTCCATTTTTTTCAAAAAATAAATACTCTTGAACCAAACTGTCATGTCTAGTTATATGTTTTAGACAACATGACATTTCATTGATCCCATACATGACCCTATTCCACTTTATGTCCTGTGAAAAAAATTTCAATAACTTTGGATGGGCATAAAAAACTCAGTAATGGATATAAAAATACATAAAGAAAACAATAGTCCATGTATACATAAGAATCAATGAAATCATACTTTAATCATAAAACATAAGAACTTTTACATACCTCATGAAATCGTAAGATTTATGAATAACTCATAGAAATCATAAGACATAAAGATAACTTGATCAATTCGTAAAATTATTACGTAGGGAGTAACCCTCACGGTTACGTTTGGAATACCCATTGCCATATATTTCCTAAATCTCTTCGGAGAAACCTTAGAGTTTAACTCCTTCACATTACCCAATGCATTGTAGAGATATCTTGGGCACACCCTCCCTTATTTTATCACATAACCACCCGAATTCATAAACAATGCCCAAGAACCATAACATAAACATAACACATAAATTAAGCATAAAGGAAATATATCTTTTTAAGATATTGAAAAAATAAATCCATTCTAAAAACCCTTTTCAATACCAAAATATGTAAAAACAGTACATGGAATTTAGTTTCCTTTTAAAAACATTACATCTTGTTAAGGAAGCGAAATATCAAATAATACTCCCAGCCGCGGAAAAGGTCGTTGTCACCACTTACAGAAAAAGAGGAAACATATCTTTTTGTCTTTTAGTAAAATGTTTCATAGAGAAAAGATTCCCATTGAATGAAATGAAAATTAAAAAGGGTTTTATACATCATATAAAATAATGTCGTGTATAAATCAAAGGATGCCCCAATAAAAGGAGATTGAGACGAACTCACTTATAAGGACGGTATCCTTTGATTAAGGATAAATCCATGAAATAATTATGTGTGAAAAATATAAATACACCAAATATAAGTGGATATTAACTGTAAAACAAACATATGACCTTCACACATATTCATAGCACGACATAAGAACTAAGTAGATGTTTAACCTAATGAATTGAAATTGGGTAAAGAAGTTCCCTTAAAGAAATTTGAAAGCCTAATGACATCACATTAAAATTCAGAAAATGAGTTGATGAAAGATAAAAAGGGTATCTCATTACTAGGACATAAAATTTATAGTAATAAGGATATATAATAACATAGCCCAATATAATAATATTTAAATTAGAAGACCTAACAAAAACATGTCTTTTTAAAAAGAGGAGGGTGAAAGGTTCCCTTACTGATTTGGGTGACATTCGAAACGTACAGCCCATGAAAGAAGGGTCATACAATGAATATGTAAATACCCATAAATTAAAGTAAATTACACAAATAATTAAATAATGGTCAGTACATACACCATACAAAAGGAAATAGTGGCAAATTTAGCATGAATCGCACGGGAATAAAAAGCGAGATAAAAACCCCTTACCTCTTTGTAATCAATCGAGTCGTATGACCAAAAGATAATAAACACAAAATGAATCAAATAATACCATTAATATAAATAGATTCATGATAATATATATGAAATTTCAGTAAAAAATACACCACATGAATCATATAATTGGAGAATAATGGAATCTCACGTAATTAAAAGTGAGATAAGAAATCCCCTTACAAAAATTCGTCAGCCAAACGATGCCACATAAACATTATTAAAATGAATTGATGTGAGAAATAGGGGGTATCTCATCATATGGAAATGAAAATGACAGTAGGATGAATATAAAATAATATCACCAACATAAGAAAATGGAGCATAATATAAATGACATAAAGGAGAATACATGAAAAGAAAGAGAGAGGTAGGATCCCTTACCCCAAGTCCACCTTGACTTGTTCGTTTATTTATATTCCTGAATAATAAACCGTGGTAAATTTATAATTTTTTAAGTACATCCTTTAAATTGTATTATTTAATTCATATAACATATTATCATGTTATAATAATTAGTTAATTAGGGGAGTTTTTATCATATGTTTTGTCAATGTTAGGTATGTGAGTCAAAAATGAACTTGTTTGAAGAAAATTGTCCATGTAGTTAAAAGTAAATCATCTCTGGAATGGTATTAATTATTTAAATATCATATATATCGATTATATATGTATTTAACAATATTCAATAATGTTTGGATATATGAAATGAAATGTACCGTTCATGTAGAAGGTAAGCCGTACGTATGCAAGAACGCTAATTTCATTTTTTGACATATCAATGAACTTTAAAAATAAATGATACATAGATATATTATAAATAAAGTATAATATATATGTTATAAAGATAAAATAAGTTAATAAATTACATTCTTTATAAATTCCATGTTTGGCATGAATGAGTCACATCACTTGAGGGGGCAGTAGTCCACACTTCCTCATATGACATTATCGCATTTGCACAACATGAAAAGCATAAAGGTATGTTTTAAATATAAAATACAGAAGAATATAGATTACATAAATATAATATATATTATATAAAAATATATTGCCATCACAATGGCCACCATTAATGGTGTTAAAAGAATATTGAACAATCATCATTTCTTGAGGCAGTAATTCACCACCCACAGAAACAGTATGTTCATTAACCATTAGACGGAGGTGTGTGTGAGTGTAAACTAGAATAATTATCATAAAAACATCCTCGTATATTGAGGATACTGGTTTTTTATGTGATCAAATAATAAAAAGATAGTGGTGAGTGAAGAATGAAAATATAAGAAAGAAACTCGAGAGAAGACATTACCTCTAAATCGGGTAACTCCTTTTGATTTGAGCCAAAGGCATCTTTGGAAAACCTTCTGCCCAAAGTGAGGCTTCTAAGAGTAATATAGGGGTTTGGAGAGATAATATGAGTAGAGGTTGGTCGATCCAAGGGCTTGCGAGGTGTGGGTAATGGGGTAGAGGTGGGGGCCTTTTATAAGAGGGTGGAGGGTCACTTTTGGAAACTCTAGAAATGTTAATTTATTATAAAATACTTTTCAGACTTTAAAGGTACCAAAATGATATATTTTGAGGATAATGTGATAAGGGTTCGAAATCCACCCATAAAATAACATTTAGACAAGTTTATGTCTTAGATTTTACCTTATCTTTTCATTTTATTTAAATCATTCATTAATGAGGTATTTAGTGCATCATCATGGTGTCATAAAGAAATTTATTTTTTTAATGTATAAAAATTAAAAATAATATACCATGATATAGGAAGTATTTTTATCTTTCTAATGAATATTTATTGACAAAAATATAACTTATATAATCTTATTTAAATTTTTTTAGTAAAACAATACATGTTTGTGATATTTTTATTTTTACTTTAAATAAAAAAGTTATTAATGTCATTATCATACCCAAATGGCTCCATGCGGTCCCCAAATTGACCCATGGATTTTCGTGGTCGTACATGAATCATCCAATAAGGGTAGGACAAATGTAATGGAAATTTCCTATTATTATAACATTATTTTTACCTTAAATTACAATAAATACCTTTAATCGCAATTAATAAAAGTCAAAATCTAATATTCACAAAAAATTATACCCATCCTATTGAACCAATATTTTACCTACTAATGACAAACATGTATGTATTATTTTTGAAATTCAATTCACATAAGTGGTAAAGTTTCATTTAAATGAAAAATCAATTTTTTTATCTACCACCCAGTTGTTTCACTATTTATCAAAAATTGATGTTTTTCAGAAAAATAAACAAAATTCACCCTAAGATATATTTGATATTACGAATTCAAAAATTATTTATATTTTAAAAAATTCAAAACATATAAGATTAATTAATTACTTTTATAATTAATTCTGGTTGAAAAATCAAATAACGTGTTTGTAAGAAATAATATCTATCAAAATATTGACTATCGTTTATGTCCAATTTCAAAGTGAAATTAATTCCAATGACCACCATTGCATTAAATGTAAAAAATATATTCTAATTAAAATTTAAACCCAATTAAAAATATTATCTGACCATATAAATAAATTAGATTAAAAAATGTTTTGAATTAAAATACAACGTTTTTAACTATTAATTAAAAAATGAACTTTATCCGAAAAATACCAAAAAATTACCAAAAGTAAAATTTGATGTCCCCATTCAAATGAAAGATTTTAATTGGTCAATTAAAATGTATTAAAGTGACCAAACCCATATTTAAATAGGGTTCTCCATTAAATGGCTGTAAATCCCCCTTTTAATGTAAATTATATTTAAAATTAAATTCATTCACATTTTAAGCCTCTAAATTTTATTGGATAAATGTAAATACATTTCAAAAATATGTATAATCATATTTTAGTTAGTTTTGATCATTCCCACCAATACAATGGCTAGGAGATAACAAACATTTAAAATAATAATATTATATTATTAGTGTGCAACATAAGATTTCAAAGAAACCCGTTGTTGGGTATCGTGTATGCTATCAAACATAGAAAACCCTTTAAAATAAAAAAATATTTAATTCACAAATATAAATAAATATGAAATATGTGTTATTATATATTTACCGGGGATGTTATATCCTTTCCCCCTTTTAGGAATTTCATCTTCGCAATTTTAAAACTGGGCTTGGAAACTTCCTTGAAAGCCCCACATCAGAAAAAGAGTCAATTGAACTATCACTTTAAAAGAATGAAAGAAAAGTACAAAGGTTACTAGAGACAACAGATTATAGGATTCCATGAAAAAATTTATATGGATGAGAAAATGAAGGATCGTGTTCTGATGGAGAGTGATAGAAAACATGTTTAGGAGAAAGTTAACCACCAAAAAATCAGAAACTTATGATTGGTTAAACGATATTTTATTTCCCAGTAGGAAAAGTTAACAGACAAGGTTTTTTAACGTTACTTTTCATTGAGGAATTTAATTATGAGCTTAACAAAATCATTAGGAAACATACTTACTTGTGATGTAGAATTTTATCTCTTACTATTTTTCTTACAAATACACATATTTTCCCCAAAAGATGAGTATTTAGGATGACTTGTTTACATTAAGAGCGCAATAATCAACTTATTGAGAATCATCCAATCCAAAAAAGAGAAATATATATTTACCGTGTCTTTAGACCTTATCCAAAACAAAAATGGTTAGTATGAGATCATATAATACCCAAAAAGGATAATCTTTTACAAAAAGAAAAACTACTCTCAATCTCTAAATTTTTTTCAAACAAAACACAAAGTTTAACAAAGGCCATTCAATAAACTATTATACATAAAATTCATCAAAAGTAATCCAAACTAATATTGAAACACAAATCTCATAAGGATATAATTACATAGTCTTCCAAGATAAATCTTTACATTTATCTCCAAATAACATTTGTTACTCACAATGTCTCATATTGAGAAGTAATTAACCTAATTACATATTCTTCATGATTGGTTAATCATTTTAATAAATAAAACAAATCATCACATGTCCAAATTAATAACATATATTCCTCCAAATTAAAATTTTATCCATTATTCCATAATTGAAATCCCATAGTATTATCTCTTCCTTAGGGATATAGTGTTTCATCAAAAGAGAGAACGTCTTTCACAACAACCATTATCACTTAATCACCAAATCATTTTCTTATACTAAGTATATCCATTTTCTAAAAATAAAATTCCCAAAATCAACTTTTTATTGTCCAATAAAATCATTTTACTAAAATAATAAGTCATAATAACCAGAGACTTCAAGTAGGCCAGTGGATGGCGATGCTCCCTTCTCGCCCTTCGGTTGTGGGTTCGATTCCTGCGGCCATACCAGATGCGACAGGTTGTCACCCATCCTACGTGTTGTACTTTTTATAAAAATAAAAAATAATCCTAAAATGTTTTAACATAAATGATTTCGTTATACCTCTCATTTTCATCCAAATTCATTATGATCACAACATCTTAATTCTTGATATCTTATTTCACCATCATAAGATAAAATAAAATGATCCCCAAAAGGAACAACATAATACATTGATTAGGGTGTCCATTTGGTTTCATCGTCATCTTATTTAAGTAGGTATAAGGTTCATGCATTACATTGATGATTTAGAGATCCATCAAAATCATTTGATTCCTCCATCCAAATACACCTTATACAATATGCGTCATATGGGTGTTCACAGAAACAATGTTTTGGAAAATATTCATGTATGACATATAATTTCAAAACATCTGATAAAACTAGATTTCTATAAAATAGTAGGACCAAATTTGAGTTGAAACATTCAATTAATGGTCCTTTTAAAATACCATAGGTATGTTTTGAGAGACTATATTGTAAAATAAAATATAAATATGTTTCATAAGGGTCTCCTTCTCCAGCCCCTTTTTTAAAATCATAATATGCTTCAAAATCTTATGATAAGGTAAAATATTTGAAAATGCCTTGATAATATTTTGATTTCTTGAAAATATAAGAATATTGTGAAAATAAGATTTGTCTAAAACCATCCCATGATCCACGGTGATAACGAGGTGTAGTGTAGGTGTTTGACATCTAGAAAAAATTATTGAATGTGAGTTGTATGATAGAAAATGTTTCAAAATCATCCTAACATGACTTTGCAATAATTATTTCAAAGCATGTACTTAGGAAGAGATTTGAATTTCATTTGAGATCATCCTCCTTCCATTTGTAACTGACTTTACTTGATCTGAAAAATCTATAAAAAAGGATTTAACTAAAACAATTGACATAGGGACTAACCATGTGTCCAACGAAAACTCAGAATCCCTAAAGTTGTCTAAACTGACCTTTGATATGAACTATAAGGACCATGCCTTAAAAAATTACATAATCATGAATTTAATTAATAATTCACATTGATGATCTTTTCAAGTTTAGTGTTTTAGATAATCAGGACATAACTATTACATCTCAATAATTTCAAAGTAGACACATCAACTCAGTTTCCATTTTTTTCACAAAAATAAAAACTCTTGAACAAAATAGTAATGTCTAGTTCCATGTTTTAGACAACATGAAATTTCCTTGATCCCATCCTTGACCCTAATCCACTTTATGTCATGTGAAAAACATTTCAATAACTTGGGATGAGAATAAAAATATCATTAAGGGATATAAAAATATGGGAAGAAAACATTAGTCCATGTATACATAAGAATCAATGAAATAAAAATTTACTCATAAAAAATAAACACTTTAACATACTTCATGAAATCATAAGATTTATGAATACCTCATAGAAATCACAATAAATAAAGATAACTTGAGAAATTCATAACATTCTTAGGTAGGGAGTAACCCTCATTGTTACATTTGGAATACCCATCGTAGTATATTCCCTAAATCTATTCGGAGAAACCTTATCATTTAACTCCTTTGAATTACCTAATTCATTGGAGAGCTATCTCAGGTTCACCCATCATTAGTTTATCACGAAACCACCCGACTTCATAAACAATTCCCAATAACCATAATATAATCAAAACACATAACCTAATCTTAAAAAAAATATTACCTTTTAAGATATTGAAATAATAAATCCATTATAAAAACCATTTTCAATAATAAAATATGTAAAAAGAGTATATGGCATTTATTTTCCTTTTTAAAAACATTAGGACTTGTTAAGGAAGCCAAATATCAAATAATACTCACGGCGGCGGAAAAGGTCGTTGTCACTGCTTACATAAAAAAAGAAACATTCCTTTATGTCATTTAGTAAAACACTTCATAGAGAAAATATTACCTTTGAAAGAAATGAAAAGTCAAACGTTTTTTATAAACATTATACAATAAAGTCGCGTTTAAATCCATGGATGCCCCAATAAAAGGAGATTTATATGAAGTCCCATATAAAGATGGTATCCTTGGATTAAGGATAAATCAATGACATAATTATGTGTGAAAAATATAAATACACCCAATATAAGTGGATATTAATTGTAAAACAAACATAGTTCTTTAACACATATTAATAGCACAACATAATCAAGAAGTGGAGGTTTAACCCAAAGAATTGAAATTGGGTAAAGAAGTTCCCTTATAGAAATTTGACAGCCTGACGACGTCACTTTAAAAATCAGAAAATGAGTTGATGATAGATAAAAAGGGAATATCATCACATGGACATAATATTTATATCACTAAGGTTTTATAATAACATATAAAAATATATGAATATTTAAATTAAAATACCTAACAAAAAGAAGTCTCTTTAAAAAGAGGAGGGTGAAAGGTTCTCTTACCGATTTGGGTAACCTTCGAAACGTACACCCCATGAAAGAAGGTTCATAAAATTAAAATGTAAATACCCATAAATTAATGTATATTACAAAAAGAATACAATCATTGTTAGTACATACATCACACAAAAGGAAATAGTGAAAAATGTATCATGAATCTCACAGGAATAAAAAGGGAGATAAAAACCCCATAACTCCTTTTAATCAATAAAGTCATATGACCAAAAGATAATAAACCCAAATGAATCACATAATAAAATCAATATAAATAGAATCATGATAAAATATCTGAAATATAAGTACAAATTACACCACATGAAACAAATATGTGGCTAACAATGTAAATCTCATGAAATTTAAAGTGAGATTAGAAATCCCCTTACAAACATTCGGTAGCCTAATGTCGCTACATAAACATTATTAAAATGAATTGATGAGAGAAAGAGAGTTTGAATCATCATATGTACATGAAAAGGATAGTATGATGAATAAATATAACATCCCCAACATAAGAACATGGCGTTTAAAATGAATTACATAAAGGAGAATACATGAAAAGAAAGAGAGAGGTAGGATCCCTTACCTCAAGTCTGACTTGTCTTTTTTGTTTCTTTATATTACTGAATAATAAACCATGGTAAAGTTATAATTTCTCAATGAAATCCTTTAAAGATTAATTTTCAATTAATATCACATATTATCATGTTATAATAATTAGTTAATTATCCGAGTTTATATCATACGTTTTTTCGATGTTCGGTACATGAGTCCAAAATGACCTTGTTTGAAGAGAATTGTCCATGTAGTTATAAGTACATCATCTCCGAAATGATGTTCATGATTTAAATATCATATATATCCAGTATATATGTATTTAATAATTTTACATAATGTTTGGAGATGAGAAATGAAATGTACCAATCATGGAGAGGGTAAGCCGTACGTACGCATTATGCTACTTTCATTTTTTGTCATATTAATGGACTTTAAACCTAAATGAGACATAGATATATTATAATTAAACAATAATATATATATTATATATGTAACATAAGTTCATTAATTCTATTAATTACATTATTTATAAATTACATGTTTTTCATGATCGAGTCACATCACTTGAGGGGGCAGTAGTCTACACTTCCTTATTTGACATTATCGCATTTGCACAACATGCGAAGCATAAAGATGTGTTTTAAATATAAAATACATAAGAATATAGAGTACATAAATATAATATATATCATTTATAAATATATTTCCATCATAATGGACACCATGAGAGGTGTTAAAAGAAGATTGAACAATCATCATTTCGTGAGGTAGTAATTCGCCACCCAATGAAACAGTACGTTCTTTAACCATTAGACGGAGGTGTGTGTGACTGTAGGTTGAATACATATCATAAAGAAAATCATAGTATAATGAGGATACAGGTGTTATTATGGGATAAAATAATAATAACACAGTGGTTAGTGAATAAGGCAAATAAATGATATAAACCTGAGAGAAGACATTACCTCTAAACCAGGTGACTCTTTTTGATTTGTTCCAAAGGCTTCCTTGGAAAATATTATTCTCAATTTGAGTATTATAGGAGTAATAGAGGTATTTTTAGATATAATATGAGCTGATGTTGGATGAGCCAAGGGCTTGAGATGTGTGGGTAAGGGGGTAGATGTGGGGGCCTCTTATAAGAGGGAGGAGGGACACTTTTGGAAAGATGTGAAATGTTACTTTATTATAAAATGATTTTCGGATTTTAAAGCTCCCACAATAATGTATTTTTAGTATAAGGTGATAAGTGTTCTAAATCCACCCATCCAATAGGTTTTAGACAAGTTTATGTCTTGTATTTTACCTTATCTTTTCATTTTATTTAAATTGTTCATTAATGAGGTAGTTACTACATCATCAGGGTGTCATAAATAAATTTATTTTTTTAATAATCTAAAAATTATAAAAAAAATACCATGATTAATGAAATATTTTTAACTTTGAAATGAATATTTATTGTCAAAAATATAACATATATAATTCCATTCAAAAATTGATTTAGTAAAACAATACATGTTTTTGACATTTTTATTTTTACATTAAATTAAAATTTATTAATGTCATTTTCATACCCAAGTGGCTCCATGGGGTTTCTAAATTGACCCATGGATTGTCCTGGTCTTCCATTACTCTTCCAATACAGTTAGGACAAGTATGAAGGTAATTTCATATTATTATAACATTATTTTTACCTTAAATTACACTAATTACCTTTAATCACGGTTAATAAATGTCAAAAGTTACTATTCACCAAAAATTATTTTCATCCCATTAAACCACATATTACTTAATAATGATAACCATGTATGTCGTATTTTTGAAATTAAACTTTTAGAAGTGGTAAAATTTCCTTTAAATAAAAAATCAGTTTTTTAACTGCCACTTAGTGGTTTAACTATGTATCAAAAATTGATGTTTTTCAGAAAAAAACAAAAAATTCACCTTAACCTATATTTGATAATCCAAATTCAAAATTGATGCCTATTTTACAAAATTCAAAACATATAAGTTGCATTAACGAAATTTTATAATTAATTCCCATTGACAAAACAAATAGCGTGTTTTTAAAAAACAATATCTATCAAAATATTGACACTTGTTTATGTCCAATATCAGAGTAAAAATAATTAAAATGGACACCATTGGAATAAATGGTAAAAATATATTATAATTAAAATTTAAAAAATTTAAAAATATAATATTTCCATATAAATAAATTAGATTAAAAGGAGGTTTGGAATTAAAATAAAACATTTTTCACTATTCATTAAAAAAATGAACTTTATCGGAATAATACCAAACAAATTACCGAAAGTAAAATTTAATGTCCCAATTCTAAAAAAGGATTTTATTTGGTGAATTAGAATATATTAAATTGACCAAAAAAATATTTAAAGAAAGTGTGCCGTTAAAAGGGGGTAAATTGGCCTTTTAAGGTATATTATGCTTAAAAATAGATTCATTCACATTTTAAGCCTCTAACTTTTATTGGAAAATTGTAAATACATTTATCAAACATGTATAATAATATTGTAGTTTTTTTTTCATTCCCACCAATACAAGGGCTAGGATTTAACTACCATTTAAAATAATAATATTATATTATTATTGTGTAACAAAAGATTTCAAAGAAACCCGTTGTTGTGTATCAGGTACACTATCGAACATAGCAACCCCTTTAAAGTAAAATTAATATTTAATTCACAAATATTAATAAATATGAAATATGTCCTATTGTTTATTTACATGGGATGTTACAGTTATCATCTTAATGTGAGTGAAAAATTTATAAGGAATACAATATATATTTTTATTTATAAAAAATTAATATTTAACTAATATAATAATTAATTCATTTATACAACATATCTATTATCTATACTAAATTAGGCTTATTTCTTGCTAACTTGTCACCCATTCCAACCTCCATGTCACCCCATTTCCTATTCTCCAATTCCTTTCTCTACCCAGCACCCAGTCCTGATCGTGATTCTCCTACTCCCAATTTCACCGCCCACTCGTGCTATCGCTTGCAATGCCTAGGGTGCCACTACCGCACCGTCCCACAACTTCCTTCTCCCGTAGCTTCCTCTCCTTCTCCCAAAGCCTCCTTCTCCTAATCCTATGTATCCTCTGTATCCTCCTCCCCGTGCATTCACAATTGGTCTCCGCCTGCTCCTGGTCTCCGCCTTCTCCCGCAGTCTCCCTGCATACCCAACCAGTCTGCGTCTGCTCCCATTCTTCGCCTGATCCCTATCTCCATCTACTCCCCATCTCAACCTTCTCGGCATCTCCACATCTCATCCTTCTCCATGTCTCCTCCGTCTCTGCATCTTCACCTACTTCACATCTCTTCCTGATCCGCATCTCCACCTAATCCAAATTTTCTCCTTCTCCCCATCGCTGCCTGATCTTCATCTCTGATAGTCATTGTGTCCATGTCTCCATTCACCTACACCTGCTCGGCCACATCTGCTATACCTCTTCATCCAAAATCTGCAACAGGTATGTTCTTCGGGTTTCAAATATGTTTTCACCCTTCTTTCCATCATGATTAAACATGTTTTACTAGGTTATTAATTTTCAGTTGGACACGATTTGCAGTTGGACATGATTTGTAGTTGGACATGATTTTCAGGGTTGGTATGTGTAACTGATTCCTCAACGCATAAAATTCTACTGCATATTCGGTATGTGTAACTGATTCCATTCAACATTCTATTTTTCCACTGTCATTCTTAGAAACATATTATTTTCATTTTTTATTCCATGTATGAAAAAGAAAGGTAATAGTGAAAAGTGATTTCTTTTATTTTTAAATTATTTATTTTCTTTATAATTAACAGTATCAACTATATCAGATATTCCAGATTACCTATAAGTTGTTTGAACATGTTTTTTAAATTAATTATTTGCATTTTTTATTCAGGTCTATTCTTCAAACCTGGAAACTGGTTTGACTATGATGTCCTTCATCAAGTTATTTTACATGGTTCATATTTCTTCGACTCTCATCATATTGCTGGTGCATCCCGCATAATGTGTTTTTTTGTTCATGTGTACATTGTGACATATTTCTACCTTTTAAGTTATAAATTTCACTCTATTCAAAAAACACTCCATATTACAATACAATACTTATGATTTTATTAGGTTCACTTCATTCATACATCCTTCATTTCCATATGTATAATGTTACATTATTTTAATGTGGACTTTGGTAAATTTAAAAGACTTCTATGCACACATTAAATTATTCTTTGTTACATACGATAGCTTCTAAGAATAATTTAGATATTGTGAAGGAATCAACACTTTAAGATCTAGTATGAAAATATCAATTGTCAAGGTAAAAATAAGGTGATTTTAGAATACATTTCTTTGCCTTATGATTCACCATGTTCTGTATCATATTAAATTTCATTGTCTTTAAATTTGTGATTACTAACAATACATATTATTACATTAATCATCATTCGTTTGATGCCATTTACTTTAAATTTAATCTTTTATTTATTCATTTTACATTAATGGTTCAAGATATCATACTTTAATGTGACAAAAATGGGTAAATAATTATGCTTTTGAAGGTCATATCAGAAATTTTTTTATACTTCCAGTCAAGTTTTTAATTCTTTTAATTATATTTAAATTATCATTTTATAACATGCAGTTTACTGTATTCTCTTGTATATATGGATCAATAGTGCATACCTCATAATAACTATGTTGGAGCTTTCCATATTCTGTTATCATAATTTGAATGAATCTGTTATTTAGAGGGGATTAATGTTATTGTTACAGGTTATTGTGGAAATTCATTTTGTGAAGATGAAAGGCATTCTTATTGTGGGTTATGACACAACCTATTACATCTAAGTCTATTAACTTTTTTTACCTCCTATACTATATGGAATTTAATGTAATCATCAAAATTTATATTTTCAATTATTCAAATTTTACAAATGCTTAAGTCTCTTTCATTAAGATATTATTAGGCTACCATGTTTTTTATATATTGACTACCCACTCCGATCAATTTTGAAACTCATATTCCATTATAATGAGTTTCTTACTACCCACTACCATCAAACATTTGATGGATCTTTCATGCTGATATATTGTTTTTCATTCATTTTATTTTTATATTCTATATAACATGTATCTATATTTACTTAATGAAGGGTTTTTTAAAATTTTTAACTAAAGTTTTTTCTCATTTCATAGAAACGGGATGTATGGATTAGTGTTATTTATTCACAATGCATGCGAATTAGTTCAGAACACCCAGTGACGATGACAATGATATCGTAAGGAAATATTTGGTTTTTTGAAATTTTATGCACTTATATATATTTTCATATTCTATATTTACTTAATATTTTTTACAGATTCAAATTAGTTTCTATTGTCATAGGAATTTATTTAGTGAATCTTCACGATTTGGAATTATGATTGACTATAACAATGTAATATTGTTTTTATTTTGTCCATTTAAATTAATTATAAAACATACAACATTATGATATTATTCATTTTATCCTTGCATGATAGGAATATGAAAGCAATAGATCATAATGAAGATCATGCATGAAAATATCGATGGTCAAGGTAAAAATAAGGTGATTTCAGAATTCATATCTTGGCCTTATGATTCACCATGTTATGCATCATATTAAATTTCATTGTGTTCAAATTTCTGATTACTGAAAATTCATATTATTACATTACTCGTCATCTATTTTATTCCATTTATTTGTAATTTAATCTTCGCTTTCTTCATTTTACATTAATGGTTCAAGAGATCATATTTTAATGTCACAAAGACGGGTAAAGGATTATGCATTTGAAGGTAACATCACAAAATTTTTTATACTTGAACTCAAGTTTTTCATTCTTTCAATTATATTAAAATTATCATTTTATAACATGTAGCTTACTATATTCTCTTGTATTTATGGATCATTAGTGCATACCTCATAATCAATATTCTAGATCTTTGCATCTCCTATTATCATGATTTGAATGAATATGTTACTTAGAGGGGATTGATGTTATTATTGTAGGTTATTGTGGATAGTCATTCTGTGAAGATGACAAACATTCTGATTGTGGGTTATGGCATAACCTATTACAGCTAAGTCTGTTAATTTTTTTTACCTCCTACGCTATATAGAATTTAATGTAATCATCAGAATTTAGATTTTAGATTATTAAAATTATACAAATGCTTTAGTCACTTTCATTAAGATATTATTAGGCTACCATGTTTTTTATGTATTGACTACCCACTCCGATCAATTTTCAAACTCATTTTCCATTATATTCAGTTTTTTACTACCCACTCCCATAAAAAATTTGATGGATCTTTCATGCTGATATATTGTTTTTCCTTCATATTATTTTTATAATCTATAAAATCTTCATCTATATTTAATTAATGAAGGGGTTTTAAATATTTTTAACTAAATGTTTTCTCACATTTCATTGAAATGGGATATACGGATTAGTGTTATTTAGTCACAACACATGCGAATCAGTTTAGGACACGTAGTGACAATGACAATGATATAGTAAGAGAATATTTTGTTTTTTGAAATTTTATTGACTTATATGTATTTTCAAATTCTATATGTACATAATTTTTTGACAGATTCGAATTAGTTTCTATTGTTATAGGAATTGTTTTTATTGAATCTTCATGATTTAGAATTATTATTGACCATAACAATGTAATATTGTTTTTATTTTTTCCATTTAAATTAAATAGAAAACATCAAATATTGTTGTATTTTTCATTTTATCCTTGCATGAATGGAATATGAAAGAACTGGATCATTAGGAGTCATTTTCAACACTAAAGATTTGTATTTTTCAATAACTACTAATATTTCTTCTACTCAGGTATGTTTTTCTATTTTAATTAACTACTATAATTATAAAATAATTTGAACAAACAATACCGAATTAATGTCATATGCATTTCCTTTGATTATCACATATCCTTCATTTCTTCTTCTCTATTGGAAATTGTTAGAATTCTGTTTCAATGAATTCATTTGTCAATATTATCTACTACATGGAAATTAATCCTATATCCACTTTTATGTTTACTCATACTATATTGTACTAATACACTGTTAAACATATGCATTTTTATGTCTACTAATATTATAGTGTACTAATACACAATAAAACATATTTCCTATTTTCTGATATGACATGTTTGTTTCTGGAAAATAGGTTTCCAAATTTCTGATTTTTAATTTTTTTTTACTACTACAACGGTGGACGATATTGAGAATTTTCCAATTTTTTTACTCTTATAGTGGTGGACTATATTGCAAATACAACGTTTTCGTGTGGGGTTCCTCTTCAGAAAAAACTCATAGATCTGCCACACATTTAACAGCATGTGTTTTGAAACATTTTTGTATTGTATCTGCACTCATAAAACTAACAAAAAATCAATGCTTCCATTTCATTTATCACTATTTTTTTCATTGACAATCATATATTTGAACCTACTATCATGTCTCAATTATTTATATTTATCATTCCAGTTTTCATGTTTAATATTTTATTATTATTTTCCGATATGTGTTTTGATGATTTCAATTACTTCATATTCTAACATCAAATCTTTAAACAGTATTTTATATGTAGAAAAATATATCATGTGAGTTTGATAATGAGGATGAACTGTAAGATAAGTCCTAACAGGTTGAGACAACGAGGCTATAATGAGTCAATATACTAAATTACATAGCAGAACTAAAGGAACTGTAAAAAGGAAAACAGAAAAAACATACTGAAATGTGATGCTGCAAAAATATGTTAATCATACAAGTTCTCTGTCTAATTTTTTTTTCATTAGTATTTTTTGAATTCCTATTTGCAGTTAAATTATTATTACATTTCATACTATACAGAAACAGTAATTGAAATTTACGTTGTCCAATAGAAAGATTTCAGCCATTTCATTATCATGTTATCTATGTGTTCAATCTACATTTTATAAATTTTTTTACTGCACAAAAATGACATGGTTGTTTCCTTCAATCAATTCAATTTCCTTTTTTCATACTGTAAAAAAATATCTTGGTATGTAATATATAAAAACTAGATTAGTCACTATTTTGGTATGTAAACTTCTGCAATGATGACTGTAAAAAACAATCAGTTTTATTATTCTATGATTGTGTTCATTGTTATTATGTTTTATCTACGGGTTCAATGTTCTATTAATTTTTTTAGAGGTATCAAATATTGTGCCACTGAAAAGTGACAATGATCTTTTTCATTGATAGGATGTATTAAATTGATGACATTTATATTACATGTTTTCTACCTAATCATTTTGTAGTACCTATTTTTTCAATGATGTACAAAAACAACATGTGTTATACCTCTTTTCATTATTGTTTCCAATTTTTATACTTTACAAACAATCCATCTTCATATACTACTAATAAACTCCATATTAGGCAGTTTTACAATATCATGTTTGATTTTTTAGAGTTTGTTACTAAACAGTATATTGTGCATTTGTAGAACAGTAATTATTATTACTACTACATTGTTCTGCTTAATTGTTACATTTGATTTAAATACTTAAATATTCATTACTAATTAATCTATATAATTTTATTTTCATATACAGAATGCATTTTCTGACAATGATGATGAAGATATATTACAACGACCCTTTGGTCCTTGCATGCTTCAGAAAAATCTCTTATATCAAAAACTTCAACAAACATGCAGTTTATAGAATATTGTGAAATTAAAGATTGGGTTGTGACATATTTTATTCAAATTAATCCCCCTATCATAATGGAAGAGAAACATTATATTAATGAATTTGGAAATTATTTGCAAACTTCCTCCAAAAACATAAAAAAAATTACTACATCTCTTCTATGTTCAAATATTATTTTTATGTCTCTAGATTTTATACCCTTCTATTCCATTTACATGTACCAATATTATCTGATTATAAATTAATAAACGTAACTATTACAGGTTAACCTGTACAAATAGCAGTATTTTTTGATAAATAGTATTCTATGCTTAATAATAATAATTATTTTATAGTTTTGTGCATCGCACGGGTGGAGTACTAGTATTAAATAAATTTATCCTTATTACTGTATATGTGAACTACTAGTAAAAATTAAATCACATCACTTCATTACGTAGTGGTTCACTCTAAACAAGACCGACATTATCTTTTCCATAACAAAATAGAAATTAAAATGGTATATATTATATAATTACTACATAGGTATAGTTTTTTTAATATCATATTTTTACTCTATATCCAACAACATAATCAATAGTAATTGGTTGTATTGGATAAAATAATGGCCTTGGTTTTCCATGTAGTATTCCTCCATACAAAAAAATTATTATTTTATAACCCATTTGATTGATGAGGGGTTTTTTTAAATTGTAAACATAAAATAAAAAAATATAATTATATTCTACTTATTATGGTTATTATATAATAATGGTTTAATAATAATTTATGGATATGGATGATGAAATATAATTAAAAACACTCTTTGAAGAGTGTTACATCTTTCTCAGGTAACCTCATTAGGGTTGGACCATAATCCATCAAAGGTTTTATTTAAGGAAAAAATATGTATTATAGAATGATATAATGTTATAATTTTTATTATTTGGGAATGTATTGGTAGAACGTGATGGTTTTTAATGTATGAATAAGAGAGAAGATGAGATGGTGGTTTATATGTGAGTTGACTTAAAAAAGGATAAAAGGGTAAAAGGGAGTATTAACAAAACAATGGCATGATATGGTCTAAATATTTCCATAACATATATTGTATATATGTGTTACAATAATTTTTAACCTTTTAGTGTTAATATAACCCCCCAGATAACCAATTTTACCTTAACCAAAGATATAATATTGACTATTTTCACTATTTATTATGGTAAAAAAGGTGAATTTTTAGAAAAAATAAAATCCGAATATTTCAACTTTTATCTCCATTTTTCCAAATTAAATTAAAATATGTGGAAAAATTATACTGAAACATAATCTAGAAGATGTGATGAAAAAGCATGTTTTTAAAGAGAAAATTTTCAAAACATTACAAGGTTTTTAAATAAAAATACAGTACAAAAATTATTCCAATGAGTTATATTTAATTAATAGATATATAATTGAGGTAAATATACATTAAGATTAATTTAAAATAGAATTTATCTTTATAAATATTTTAATTAATAAGGTCATGGTTTAATTAAAACTCTGAAATTTATTAACGATTCTTAAAAAATGATACATTATAAAAAACATACGAAAAATTTTCCCTATGCTAGTTTTTTATGAATAATTAGAAAATTGTATTTAATTTAAAAAAATAAAATGAGTAAAAATAAATTATAATTTATATGAACAATTCATGTCTAAACTACCTTTTACCTGAATACTATTTAAAAAACATTTGTTTTTCAATTCAATTTTTAATAATTGTTATAGTTAAATAATTTTTTGAATAGTGTATCATGTTTCATTCAAACCTATAGTTTCTGCATTGTAGGGTGTCAATGAGATTGAATTTATTTGGAAATTTATTTCTCATAAATTATTAGTGTGTAGTTTTACATTATATTGCTATTGTTTTATTTCATACAAGATATATAATATGATATTCATATTTTAAAATATTGAGATGCTATATTCTACAACCTAAAATTAATTTCATTCATGAAATTTAATATTTATATCATAAAATAAATTGTGTCATTTTAAAAAAACCTTTCGGAAATCCCACATCATGAGAAGGTTTAATAAAAAATCCAATTGATAAAATATAAGGTTTATTCAAAACAAAATATGAAATAACAGTTAACTAGTTTTTTAAGTAGGAGAACACTTCTAGAATTTAAATATAATGAAATGGAAGAGAAACATAAATAACTATATATATAAATAGATTTCATTTGTTTTTATTCAATCAATTTAATATTCACCCCTTACTCCAAGAAATGAATATCCAAAAATGAATTTTTAAAGCATGGAAAATGAAAATTTACTTATAATAGAGTATAGGATCTATAAAAGTGTGAAAAGACATTCAATATATCTATGAATACATTTTAAAACCAATATGGTTAGTACATGTTGTCTAATATAATTCATTAATATGTAAAACACTATAATATCAGTAATTGTGAATAATTAATATTTAATCATCCATTACATTATGTTAAAATAATAAAATATTCACTAGGAAATAACACAAGATAATGTTGGGTGATTTACTCTTATTGTCTTTATAACATGGCTTCATTCCCGGTTTCCTTATCTAGATGGAAAAGTATTATTTTTTAGAATAATATTAATATAATTCCTACAATGTTGTGAAATTATAGTATCTGATAATATATCAAAATCAAAGAGAAGATAAACCTTAAAGGATATTGATAAATTTGAACTTATTTACCTAAAATTTAAGGGAAATATTCATTTATTAACATTTTCATATTACAATCCAATAGATTTTATTCCCATAAATGTTTTTGCAAGATTATCCATAAAATATTTATATTCTTACCAAAAAAATTTGAATGGGATATTTAAGAATATAACCTTTTAATCAAACTCAATCTCATAAACCCATGATTTCTTACATCACTCTTAAAATAATGGATACATATGTGATAATATAATTTAATATAATCAAAAAATTTCATTGTTATTATAACCAAAATAGCATTGGGAAAAATAAATTTATAATATAACTATAGAATCCCAATAAATAAATCATCAATTTTATTTATTCATTGGTACGTCATTACTCATGGAGTAAAATTTTAGAAGAGGTAATTGAGTCGAAAAATTACCAAATTCAACACATTTATTAAAATTTACTATAAATAGACCCCTATGATTAATTTATTTACTTCCATTATACTCTTAATATTTTCCCAGAAGTTCATTACATTATTCCCTTATATTCATCATATACAACATTTTCCCATTCAATTGAGAAGCATTTTTACATCATAAAAACTCTTAGACATAACCTCGGCTACTCATTATAATTATCTATTTAAATAATTCATAATTTCATAATTGTAATTTATATTGTCTTAATCATATCCTCGCAGAGTGTTAAACTGTTCGTGAAGTAATACACACTATCTTACACAGTGTGATGATCAGTTAAATCCTAGTACACCATTTCTCGAGTTACATCTCCAAGGTAAAACCACACAAAAAAA
Organism: Viscum album; assembly: GCA_963277665.1. Lineage (NCBI taxonomy): Eukaryota > Viridiplantae > Streptophyta > Magnoliopsida > Santalales > Viscaceae > Viscum > Viscum album. The sequence continues at coordinate 1,770,641,092 of OY728142.1, read as the reverse complement.
ATTTTCACTTGTATTATCCAAGTAAGGATGTATTCTAAGGACCAAACAACAAATATTACATAATATAGTGTTTTTGAGATTCCATTGACATTCATGGATCTAATTAGCTAAAAGATCATAGAATTAGTAAAAACTCCTAAAATGAAAACCCATAGATTACAAGTGTACACTTTTACTCATTGTTTATTTTTTCCACAAAACAAAATATTTAATAAATAAAATTACCTCATTCAATTATATAACATCATAATTTATATATTTTACTCATCATTTTCCCTACTCATCATTTAACTAGGTTACAAGAATTTTAAAACTTGTGAAGAGAGGAAAAATATAATAATGGTACATAAAAATAGAGAAGAAAATTAGTCTCATAGAAAACATGAAAACCCATTTAATATTATTCTAGGTATTGAAACTATCATTTTACCAGAAGAAGCACACATTTTTCTCAAATAAAATCATTAAAACCAATAGTATGAAATTAAATACTTTTTGGGGGACATAGAGAATCATACACATAACACCCCTTAAGAATCACTTAAATTGTAATAACCCTGAAACCAACATCCATTATTATTATTAACCAATTCATTGGGAAATTATAATGGGTATCATCATTTGTATAAGCTACATCAGGCTCACATGTGAGCAATAATTGGGAAGATCTACTCATAAATGTTTTATTGAGATTACTTGTGTGATATAATGGGGCACAACCTTTTATTTAATCAAATTTGTGTTCACCTGTTTCATATAATTCTCAAGTAAAATATCCTGAATAAAACACATTCATCACAAAAACCTTGGAAATATCATTTAATGTATAAGAAGAAAACATTCATATAAAATTTCCATTTTATTTTTAAAAACCGTTTTCAAATCCAGAATATAAATAATGTAAAATAAGGCATTTCATTTAATATAACATGTATTATTTTAAATTAATATATAAATAATGTAATATTCACGATGGAGGAAAATTCATTGCCACATCATATGTTATGAAAAAAAATTTGGTTTGTCTTTTCTTAAAACTTTCATTATAAAACATATTAACATATTCCTTTTGAATACCATTGAATAAATTTTAAAATTAATATAAAATTTAATTTATAATTATTTTATATTCATATATATTAATATTTAAAATAAAATAATGAATATTTACACAGAGTAAAGGAATTTATAATTATATTATAAAACCTTCAATGTGTCCCAGACAACTTTGAACCTCTAAATCATAGACTCCATAAAATTATAATTTTTTTAATGAATTAAATTACATTAAAATAAAAAATTCATGATATAATATTTCAATTGAGATATATATAAAACTCATAAAATGAGGTGGCTGTATAACATCCAAATATTTCTCAAGGAATGGTGATGAAGACGAAACCCCTTACCTAGAGCCTCACTCGTCACATACATTCTATATATACCAAAATAATAAACATACGCTAATTATTTAACATATTTAGAAAAAAAATTCATGTATATAATTCCTTTTATATCAATTTTTTTAATTTTCTATCAATTACTTAATTATTTATGTTCATGTCATTTTAATGATATTTGGTACATGAGTCCAAAATGAAATTGATATGATATATATAATAAATAGAGGTAATACTTAAATCATCTATAGATTAACATTGATGACATAATAATTGCGTATTTAAATTAAATTTAATTTTAAATCTACCTATTAAATCAGGATATGAAAAATGAACTATGTTGCAATGATATGTTAAGTCATACGTACGCATGAGTAACATTTCCATTTTCCAATGATCATTATGGAAACAATATTAAAATAGTTTTAAATAAAAATATTTATAATATTATAATATATATCATGTAATTTCATAAAATAAACTTACATTCATATTAATCATGTGATATAGTGATGAAAACCAAATTACATCGCTTTTTGGAGGTGATAGTTCACACATACACATGTATGACCTTATCATTTTCTATGCAAGGAAATGTAATAAACTAAATAATATAATATAATTTTACAATTATAAATATGTATTAAAAATAATATTCAATATTTAATTCCATAATTATAACAAATATTTAGATATGGTGATGGAAAATGAATTATATAAGTTTCGAGGCGGCAATTTTCTGTACGCACGAACCTTAATTCATTTAACATTTCATAGAATTGGAGATGGATTTAGGTGATGAAATTAATAGAATAAAATACTATTATGAAAGGGACAATTTATTCATTATTTCATCATCATTTATGATTATTTTAAGGTTTTTAAATAAGTAACAAAAAACACATAATTAAAAATGAAACATTTTCATCGGTCAGACACATTTTATTAGCATCTTAAGACCACAGATGGAGGTGTTATTCCTAAAATAAGAGCATGAAAATTTGAGGATTGATTATAGAAAATTATTTATTCCTATATTTAGAGATTAAAATAGGTTTTGAATTATAATGGAAAGACAATATGAGGTTCCATTTTTAAAAGATGGGAGGGGCAGTCATGGAATTTTTTGGAATATTAAATTAATATAAATTAATTTTCATGTCTAAAAGGAACCAATGTGATGTATTTAAAATATAGGGGTTTTAAGGATCTAAATACATTTTTACCATGAAATGTAAATACGATTTTATTATTTTATAGTCTTTATCCCTTGGTTTCAACCCTTATTTAACCCTTTCATCTACTGTCGTGATTTCATGAAATTCACACATTGAGGGTTAATATAACTACAATAAAATGAAAAAAACCAATAAATGAGTTAATAATTAAATTTTATGCCATTCCCAACAATTTGGAATTAATTTATATTTGTATAAATTACATATCATTTAATATAATATATTTTTCTTTAAAATGTCACTAATGTCAATTTTAACACTATTTATTAGATGAACATTAAAAAAATATCATAATAGCATGATATATTAGAATTTTTTATATAAAAACCCACTAAAATTAAAAATTAATCTATTTAATTCTAGGATCTAATTATATATCCCAAATTATATTTATTTTTAAAAAATGTAGTATAATCTATTTGATATTTCAATTAATTAATCAATTCATACATCATAATTATCTTCAACATTATAGTTCTTATTTCCATGCTAAAAAATTACATTTACAATATTATTATAAAAAACTTTAATTTCAAAATAAGTCTCATATTCGATTATATCCCCTATATAACCCCATATAATGAATATTTATCTTGTAAAAAACAAAAGATTAACAAAATTGACTTTCCATTTAATAAAATATTATTAATGGATTTAAGTCATACAAGGAGACACAAGTGACTAAAAAATTGGACAAAGGATTTTTTTATTTGACAATTAGTCATATAATAAAATTTGTAAAGGTGGAGGAGTAATTTTATAATACTTATCATTTTATTTTTATCCTTAATTAACTAATTAACACTTAACATTGGTAATAAATATTACTCTAGTTACTATTCATAATATCAAAAATAATGGAACCATTTAAAAAATTTTGACCTTCAAATTCCACATATCAATTTTTTTTTAAAAAATTTGTAACATAGAATCAATGAAATTTAATTAAAAATTAATCACATTGATAGAGTGATAAAATGAGCTTCTTAAGTAAAAATCTTCAAAACATTGAAATGTTTTCATATCCAAATTAAATGTGAAATTAAATATAATGAACTAAATTATATTAATTAATTTATAATTTTTATAATAATAATTTAAAACTTGTTAAAAATTTTATTTAAAACTATATATAATTTAGAAGAAAAAGATTGTTCAATTAAAATGTAATATTTTTTTTTTCACATTTAATCAAAACATGAAACATATCAAAAAAATAAATAAACTCATAACCATGAAAAATATTATATTATTATTTAAAATTAGAATTTAGTTTTTTGAAATTGAATTCATAAAGAGGTCAAAAAATATATTTAAAATAAATTCTCCATAAAAAGGCTGTAAAACCACTTTTTATAAAATGAATCTTTTAAGAGTAAAAATGAATTAACCTTTATATCATGTCAAAAAATCATGTTGAATGAATTTTTAAAATTAAATTTATTATATAATATATATACATATCTATATCAACAATATATTCCATGTATTTCTAATTATTTTGTTTTTTGGTATAAACTCACTTATGCTTATTAAAATAGATTTTCGTTAAATATTTAATTTTATTTTCAAAGAGGTTTTTATTTTAATTTATAATTAATTGGTAAAAAAATAATTTTTTATATATACATGTGTAAATAATATATTCATAATCTAGTAAATCCTATTCATACCCTCCAATCTGATAGTTATGTGCTAAATATAATATTAAATAAAAAAATCGTGTGCTTCTCTTATGCTCGATGTGGAATATCATGTAACATATCAAAAATATTGTTTTATTTTAAAAAATATAGATTTTATATGATCCCACAATTTTAAAAAAATATCTTTATAATTTTAACTCAGTGTTGGTAACTATTTTTCAACTATTCAAAATACCATTATTAAAATCCCATATTGGAAAGGATATTAAAAAACTATTCAAATTAAAAGAATTAAAGTAAATTATAAAGGTCGAATGAGATAACACGTAATAGGATTCGGTATAGGAAATCACGGTAGTGGTAGTGAAAGCTAATTATCATGTTATGAAGGAGAGTCATATAGAATATTGTTATGAGAAATAAAAAAATAAAAAATTCTTAAATCTGTTATGTGTTAATAGATACTTGATTTGTTAGTAAAATAGTAAACAGATAATATATTTTTTTATAAAATCATTTTCAAAGAGATGGTGAATAATTTTAATACCTAAATTAATTATAAAGAAAATATAAATACTCTATAATTGATGTTTTATACTTCAATAAATTTCCACAACAAACTCATATTTTTCTCTAAATTTTGTGTAATTATGAATAACTTGTCTTGCCTGAATCATCAAAAATAACTTCTACGGATCACAAAATCCAAAAACAAATTTCAACATATTCCTCATTAATTTATAAATTAACAAAAAATAATAATTCTTTATATGATTGAAAACAGCTTTAATCTAAAAGTTCATTAGTAATACTCAATCTTCAATTTAGATTATATAACAAATACCTATCCTTAAATTTCATCCAAAAATTATTGACTAATATTTAAACACAAAAACCTTAAGTATATTACTACATTAACTTCCTTAATGTCATTTAATGAAAAAATAACATTAATTACTTCAAAAGTCTCATAACAATAAATTGAATTCCTATATTACATTATCTCCATGTTATAAAAGTTATTTCCATAAATAACCTGTATAATTTGATGTTTATAATAAAATCAAACATTTTTCCAAAAAATTATTTTACCATTACTTCTAAAATAAAATTTTATAGTATTATATTTACCTTGATCATTTAGGGTTCTCATAACTCTGAACGTCTTATTAAATTATATTAATCCCTTAATTAAGAAATCATTTTCCAAACCCAATGGAATTAATTTGATGAAACAAATATTCCAAAAGTAACATTTTTCTTCTTACATAAAATCATTTATCTCAAAAGAAAAGGTCACACTAATCAGGACTTTATTAAGTCTCGTGGTAAGAGTTAGACACTTTTATCCAATCTATTGTGGTATTGATTCCTATTACCATTAATGATGTAATGGGTTGCAACTCATCCCACATGTTTTCATTTTTATATGACTATATTGATATATCCCTTATAAAAATTTATAAATTTTAGAAATATCCAAAAAAACATATATATAACATGTATGAAACAAAAATTTATCCTATACATTTATTTTTTCATCCCATTATGTAGTTACCCATAATTACGTAAAAATTATTGTCTCAAAAAATACTATTACTCACATTAAAATTTCATAACATAATATCTCAAAAGGGTTTCTAAGACATTTAACATAAGATAAACCATAAAATATTAAACCAATTATGATTTCCCTAAATCTTTAGAATAAATCATATTTTCTTAATTTAGCTAAACCATTTGATACCACCTATATAGAACAAACCCTAAACATTACATATTTTAGTGTTTATAATGTATAATTATCATTTGGTGATCCATTAATTCAATAGTTTAATAGTATAAGGAGAAATTCATTCAAACTAAACCATTACATTATGTGTGTAAAATTTTAATAAGAATCCGATTTTCCCACTTATCAAATTTTTTTTAAGAAAATGGTTTCATTCCATGATATGACATAATATTTTTTCTTATCCACTTCCATTTCCCTACTCCTACTTTAACCCTATGAGAAATATTTTAAAACAAGGGATGAGAACAAAAAACCCTTAATATACATGAAAACAAAAAACAAAATTAGTGTTATGAAAAACCAGAAAACCATTTAAATTATCTTTGAGGTCATGGGAAAAAAAATTTAACATGTAAAAATATATATGTTATTCTCAATAATAATACTTGAAACTAATAGAAATATATTTAAACTCCTTTATGTGACTTAGATCATCATATAGAAAAAACCCTATCTAAAATCAGTCAATTTCAATAACCATATGACTGAATTCTAATATTATCATTACATAATTCATTAGTAATCTATTATGGGGATCACCCATCGTCAATGCTTTATCAATCTTAGATGTTAGTTATAATATGGATCATCCCTTTGGATAATCTATATTAGGATCACTTTTGAGAGAAACTTACGCTCATTCCTTTGTATCGGCTATATCAGGATCACATGTGAGATAAAATAGGGGTAAAACCATCATAAGATCTATGACAGACTCACCATTTCATATAAGGATCATACACTATTTCATGAATAAATCACTTTAATCACAAAACAAATTGAAAAATGTTTTAATCCATAAGAAAAACACATTCTTATAAAAATACCATTTTATTTTATAAAAACATATTCAATTCAAAAGTATACAAAAACTAAAATATGTATTTTCAATTAAAATAGCATGTAATATTTCTAGGTAATAATGAAAATTAATAGTCACAATGACAAAAAAGTCATCGTCTCCACCTATGGTAAGAATAGAGAATTACTTTTATCATTTGACATAATGTTCCATATAAAACAAAAAAAATTATATCATTTCAAAAGATTTTAATAAATTAAAAATATCCACAAATTTTCATAATAATCCTTTTATATCATTATGAATATTTATTTAAAATAAATCATGAATATTGACATGATGAAAAATATTTGATAATTAAATATGTAAACATTCAAATTTTCACATACCAAATTGATCATTTAAATCTCCAGAGCCATGAATAATTAAAATTTAAAAAATAATTAAATGGAATTATAATAAAAAAATTATTATATAAAATTAAAAAGGGGATGTATATAAACCTCATAATTTAAGGTGAGTGTATAACATCAAGATAAGCATTAATGAAAGAAGATTAATATAATGTCCCTTATATTGAGTCTGAATTATCATCAACATTATTTACATTCATAAATAATTAAAATTAGTTTAATATTAACATTTTTCAAAAGATTAATAATGTTTAATATTATTTTAATATACATTATTACCATTTTATAATAATTACATAATTATTTATCTTCACGTCAGATGTTTTGATGAAATTTAGTACATGATTCCAAAATGAATTTTGTATGATGTCTATAGTAATAATTGGTCATAATTCCACCATTTATATAATATTAATCACTAAATAATAATAAAATTTAGAAAAAAATTATACTTTTAAATCCATCTATTTAATATAGATATGAAAAAAGAACTACATTACAATAATGAAGAACAAAAACCATACATACGGACAAGTAATGTTTCCATTTTTCAATGATCATAAAAGAAATAATGTTAATTTCCTTTAATTATTACATAATTATAATAACTGAATATATATTATATTATTTTTTAAATAAGCATATATATATATATATATATTACAGGTGATATGGTGGTAAAAAATGAATCACATCGCTTAGTGGATGCGATAGTTCACTTGTACACACAAACAACGTTATAATTTTTTCGTTCATTGAATTGAAAGAATGTAAATGATTTAATAACATATAATAATGATAATTAATTCATTAATATCATATATAAGATTTAATACAATCATAATAAAATATATTTATAGATGGTGATGGAAACAAATATATTAGTTTACGAGGTGATAATTCACCGTACATGGGAACAATAAATTTATTCAAATTTGATGCAAGTGGAGATGTATTATGGTAGTAAAATTAAAATAATTAAATATAAATATATCTTGGATACTTTTTTATTTAATAATGGTTTAATAAGATAGTAATTGGTTGAAATATGAAACAAAATAGTGACACAATATTACAAATGATACCTTTTTATTGTAAAAACTAATTTTTTAGCACCATAGGATGAACAAGGGCAGTGTTCTCCATAAAATAAGAGATCTAGAATGAATTAATGGATTCATTGAAGGGATTTTTACTGAAATATTATATAATGATATGGTTTTCAATTGGAAATACAAGATAAGAAGTGGATCCCATTTATAAGTAGAGGACTCTTTGAATTCATCAAAATATTATTTTAATGTATTTTAATTTTCTATTTCATGTAGCTCATAAATTATTAATTTAAAATATAGAATGATTATGGTTAAAATAGAAATAATCCATTGAAAATTAAACATTTTTTCATTATTTTATAGTAATTATACTTTTATTTTAATCGTCATCTAACCGTTTCAACTCTTACTCAAACATAATGTAATTTATAATTTCCAGGATAATGCAATTATTTTAAATTGAAATAAAGACCAATAAATGAGTCATTGATGAAATTTTATAAATAATTCTATTTATTTTTCCCTATTTAAGTTTTTTTATATTTTATATCATTTAATATAAATATTCTATAATGTAATATATAATTGATGTTAAGTCTGACACTATTCATCACATAAAAATTTATAAATATCTTTAAAATTGATATGTTTAAAGAAAATAATTTAAAACAACAATAACATGCAAAATTAATCTATTGAATTATTATATTACCTTAATTGTATCCAATTATTTCTATTTTAATATTTCAAATAATGTTTATTTGATAGTTTATTTAATTAAACCATTACTTTATCATCATTATGAAAGTCTTTATAGTAATTATTTATTTCCTTAAAATTTATAATAAAGTAACAGGATAAATATGAACATTAAATCTTTAAAAATATAGACTATAGACTACATATCCCTTAAATAACCCCATATTATGAATATTTTACCTTTTAAATAAAAAGTTTGAAAAAATTGAGATTTCATTGAATAAAATACTATAAATGTATTATTGTCATCTAAGTGTCTCAAAAAGCTTAAAAATTTATCCCAAGGATTATTCTGAAATAAAAAATAAAAAAATTTATTTTACAAGTGCTTATGTAATTTTCTAATATTTACACAATTATTTTTACACTTAATTACTTTATTTACCATTATCTAGGGTAACTAAAATTTCTAATTTTATTTTTCATATTATCAAAAATAAAACGGAACCTATTTAATAACTATAGAAATTTTGATTCCAAATATTGAATCCACTTTTTAAAATATAATACATTGAATTGGATTAATTTAGTTTCATAATAATCCCATTCTCAGAATGACAAAACTTTTTTTAATGACAAACAGTTAATATAAAGAAATGTTTTTATACCAAAATTAAATCTGAAATTGATTGAAATGACCTAAATTAGAAAAAAAAATTAAATAGAGTTTATATAATTTTACAATAGAATTAATCATATACATAATATAACACTATAAATTACTTATAAAAACATGTTTTCAATTTACTAAACATGTCCATCTAGAAGCTAGGCTTTTGACCACTTATTAAAAATAAAATAAAACTACACGATGATAATGGAGGGTTAAAACAAAGGATTTTACCTCACTTTTTAGAAAAAAGCGTCAATGATCATGTTAAGACTTTTAATTTCAGTAATCAGAATCATTAGAATTTTCCCTCTCAGATTGAGGATTACCATGGTTGAATATTATATTTATTTATAGATTTTCCTTATTTTACAACGTAGAATATGATCTTCTATAAAGAGTCTGTGGGATGTTTGAATAGCCCTTACATGGTGTTATCTTCGAAGGGTAATGATTTAAGCCCTAAATATCGACCATTGTATCCATTCTAGTTATAATTTTATCCTTAAACAAAGCATTAACACCATTGTCACTTGCGTTTAGGGGGTGTAGTGATTGAAACCATCAACCAGTGGTTCTAAAAGATTAGAATCCTCTATGTTCATGAATCGTTAACCAAAATGACACTAATAAAATACATCTACCATGGAACCAATATGTGATCCAACTTATTGTGTTCTGAAACCACCCATATCATTAACATATATATCCACCTTCTCATTCCCATCAAAGATGGGGACTTTTCATGTCTACCGCACTATCCAACCTTGATGCGAGCCTATGTCCCGATAAGCATTCATGTTAGGATTTGGATTTCTAGTGATAATCGGAGGACCATGACCATGATTTATCTTCAATGAAGATGTATTCACCTTCAAATCATTAGTTATGACCTCATACATAGGTTTATTTGAATGATGCATTTCTGATACAACCTACATTATTTTTCACTGTCTACCTCTTCAATTTATTCATACAATATGTTCATTGATTCCCTTGTTGGGAGAAAAAAGTAATAAAACACATTTTTATAGCATGTGACCTGATCATTTCCCATTATTTGACAGTTATAAAAAAGGTAATGTCTTGCATAATCCACCATTAGAGGGATTTCATCATTCAATGATGATAGAATGATATTTTGAATTGAGGAAATATTTTTTTAAACCTACCTTAACACCCTAGAGAATTTCCCACACATGTATTCCATAGTGCCTTGATCCATTTTTATTAGAAAAACAACAAAATATTATTTTTTAAATAGCATAATAGAATGCCATAGGATCAAATTATGAAAATCTATTTTTATATAGAATTGAGTATTAATATTTTTCAAATAAAATGGATTAAACTTAAATTCCTATTATTGAAAGAAAATAATATTGAGATTTATAGAAATTGAGGTAATCCCCAAAGATGTGTGCTTCTATTTCCCATATGAGAAAATTATGTGAAAAAATACATACACATGGTTATACATATCATGTCTTAAGAGTTCAATAAATAAATAAATATTTGAACATAATCATTAAATTTCCAAATATTTCCTATAATAGGAAAACCCATCTTAAAAATAATGGAATACTTCCAGATCTCAAATCTATCATAGATAAATTCATTATCCATGATCAAACATGTCGTGTCACCCTAATTCATAATATGATTTTGAATAACAACCTTCATATCCATAAAGTTCATTCTGCTTGAGACCCTCTTGGAATTTTCAATAGAGAAATAATTCATAGCATTCCTAATATTAAAATATTTATCAGCATTAGTTGTAACTGCTCCCAATTCTCATTCTATTATGCTAGATCTATTATTTCCATCGTAATTTGTTGCAAAATACAGAACTACATAATGATTATCATCATAAGGTGATTATTCCACAACCTACTCTATAATGTAACACTTCAACCCATTTCCTTCGGCAACATGATTTGTAGACTGAGGCTTTCCCTCAGCCTGACCCTATCTGAGTGAATCATTTTTATTTTCAGCAGAGCATATTCTACTGACCACTACTTCCATGTTAAACAATTCAGAACTATCCCTCCCATCTACCAGACCTAATCCGAGAAAATAATTGCAATTCTATAACCATAGTTTCAAATATATATACATATATATATGTGTGTATAAATATACACTCATATCATCTGGTATTTCAGTCCATAGCATCATGATATTCCCTATCGCCACCACTAGAGGTGTGCGTCAACCACCTTCATCTTCCTTCCCCAGTTCGTCCCGTGTATCTACTGCTGATAGGTGGAAATACTCATTATCAACAAGAATTTTGACCATCAAATTGTGGGGGAAAAATTGTGTGTCGTCAGATTTCCAATCACCATCACCGACCATGTCATGATTCTGGAAAAACTGTTATTTAAATGAATACAATTTTCTAATTTTAAATCAAATGTTTTATTATATCATGTCTTGATGACACATATGATGGTTGATAAAAATTTTCAAGAATAAATTATATATATCTCTCTCATTAATATAATCCAAAATGTTTGATTACTTATTTTATTAGTTGAAAACACACATCTCAATATATTAATAGTATTCAATAGATTCTTTCCTTTAATATTCAATGTGGGAAAGATTTTCATTCATAATTAATTGGTCACTAATGAATTTATTATTTATACATGTGTAAACTATATTTTCATCATCTTTTTAATGATGTTCATTTCGACCATTCAAAAGTCTATGTGATGACTACCATATTAATTTACAATATTTAGATGTTTGATTAAGCTCAATGTGGTGTATTTTTTATGATATATAACATAGTGATTCATTTTTTTAAAAATAAAAATGTTACATTCTCACACCATTAATTAATTTCATGCTTGCAATTTGAACTCAGGCTTGGTAACTAGGTTTCAATTATTCTAAATACATTTATTGAACTCCCACATCAGAATGAAGAATTATAAAAGATAAACATTAAATGAATAGATGATAGGTACGAAGGACACCTCAAATAACACATTATAGGATTCCATGTAAGAAAACCTAGGCATGGAAGAGAAAATAAATATGATGTTCAGTTGGGGTGTGATATAGATTATGATAAAGTAAAATTGAAAAATTTAAAAACTATAAATCAGTGACGGGTTAAAATAACATTGATTTCTTAGTACAAAAATTTATTGGATAACATTTTTAATTTATGATCATTTCCATATATTTGAGGAATTATTTTACTAGATGTCATAATATCCAATAGAAATATACTTACATATCATGTATAGTTCCATCCTCTAATAAATTTCTACTAGAAACTCATCATTTTCTCTAAATGATGGATATTTAAGAAGTATTTTTAATACATGAATCATTAGAATCAAAATTCTACAGATCACATAATACACAAAACTATAACATTACAATACTTATGTCATTAGAAAATAAGAAAATCCAAAATGGTTATCACCTGATAGTATCATTATCAAAAAAACTGTTATATGGGAAAAATCTACTCTAATCAAAAAAATTAAATTGTAATACCCAAAGTTCAACAAAAACCATTAAAAAAGTTATTATCCTTAAAATTCATCACAAATATTCATAACTATGATTAAATCCCAAAAAACAGAAGTCTTTGATTACATAAAAAACAATGAAATTATTTTATCACCAAATAACATCAATGAATTTTAATGTGTCATACCAATAATTTAATATACTAAATCACCTAATCACCATGTTTTGCTAATAATTTCCCTAAATAAACAAAATATACATAATTACCTAAAATTCATTTATTCCTAAAAAATATAATTCAATAGTTACTCCTCAAATAAAATTTCATTGTATTTTATTTAACATGATTATTTAAGGTTTTCAAAATAGTGAATTCCTTACAAAATAACATGAATCACTTAATCACCATATCATTCTCAATTCCCATGGTTATCTATTCAATAAAATATGTATTCCCAAAATCAACTATTTTTCACCCATAAAATTTTTTATATAAAAATAAATGTCCTAGTAACAAGCAATTAATTTATTCTAGTGATATGTGACAAAACATTTTCACCCATAGGTTGTGGGTTTGATTCACGTGGATTTTCTGGATGTGATGGGTTGAATACCAATATATAGGTTGTCATTTTTATAAAACTATATTATTATAATAATTTTATAAATTTATATTTTTCTTAAAAATCATCATAAATAACCAAAACATGTTTAAACTTAATATTCCTTCTCAAACCATTCAATTTTCTCCCAATAACATAATAACCTATAATTAACTCAAAATTCGTTTCTCCAAAAATAATTTAGTTACCTTAAAATAGAAAAATATTATGTCTAAAACATGTTTCTAAGACACTAAAATTATTTTCAACCCTATCATTATAAACCCATAATGATATACTTGACTCTTAAGAAGAAATCCTATCATAAAAAACTGTCTAAACCACCCTTTGTTACCAACTATAAGACCCATCTATAAACATGGCATATTCTCATAATTCTAAGATGTAAGTCACATTCAACGATATTTTTAGTTTATAGTTTTATTGAATTAGGATGAACTCATTCAATATAATCCCATAAAATATAAGTAGAATCATTTAATCAGTATTCATTTTTCAATCAAACAAAAAAATTTTAAAAACATAGTTTCATCAAACCATATAAAATTGTAATATTCTTTTTGTCCTAATCCCTGTCCATTATAATCCATTTAATCTTTTTTAATGATATTTAAAACATGTGATGTTAAATAAGGGCTTCATAAAGGACAAAAAATAATGAACACAATTTTTCTACTAGAAAAAAAACCCATTTAATTTTTTTGAGTGATTTAAACCAAACAATAACATGAAAATATATATATATTTATCAAAGAAAACTTTAAAATTCAATAGAATAAAATTAAAACACTATTAGGTTTCATAGAGTATCGTATATAGAGAACCCTTCCAATTAGAATAACCATATGGATAACTTCAAATATTATTTTTAACCAATGAATTAGAGATCAATAATGGGGAGAACAGTTCATAGAAGCTATATTAGGCTCAACTATGAGGGATAATGGGACACATCCCTTCTTATAAGATATTTTGGTCTAACCCACGATCTTAAATGTTGATTATTCCTTTGTAAAAGCTCTATCTGGCTCACTCATGAGCTATAAATGGGCTCAAATATTCTTAGAATATGTATCTTTCCTAGCCATTTCATATTATTCTCATGTTCTATTTTATTAATAAAACACTTCCATTACAATACCTATTGAAATATCACATAATCTGTAAGAAAATAACCATATCATAAAAATAGAATTTTATTTTTAAAACCCATATTAAATTTGGATATACCAAAAAGGGAAGTAATTAATTTCATTTAATGAAAAATTAATTCTTTCATTGGTATAGTGAAATTAAAAAATAGTCATGATGGTGAAATATTTATTGTTTTCTTATTCATTAGGAATAAGACATTCCTTTTATTGATGGTCACGATGTTCAGTAAAAAACACGTAAAATGATTCCTTTTGAAAAAATTTAATGAAATATATAATAGACATAAACAATGGTTTATAAGACTTTTATACCCCTATAAATGAATATATAAAATAATATCAATAAAATTGACATGGAGAAAAATATTTGATAATTAATCATTTAAACACTTATATTATCCCTTAGAACATTGAAAATATAAATCATATGCTCAATGAAAGAATAAAATTTATGAAACCCATTAAATAACATGAGAATAAATAAATTCATGACTTAATAGGTAAAATATGATGTCTATACACCTCATAACATTATGTGGGTGTATAATATCAAAATATTTCTCAATGAAATGATATTGAGAGAAACTCCCTTATGTCAAGTTTTCCTCATCACGTATATTATTTATATTTCTGAATAAAGAACATATGTTAATTATTTAATTTATTTTTTTTAAAAAATCAAATTAATTATTCATCTTATATTACTTATGAACATTTTATAACAATTACATAATTATTTATGTTCACGCTACATGTTTTGATGATATTCAGTACAAGAGTCCTAAATGACATTGGTATGATATCTATATTAAAAAATAGTCATTACTCCGCCGTATATGGAATAATATTCATCAAATAAAAATCACTTTTAAAAATTATTTATAAATTAAATCCATACATTAAATTTGAATATAAAAATTTAACTATGTTACAATCTTGGAGACAGTAAGTTGTATGTATACGTGAGTAACATTTCAATTTTTAATGATTACTATGGAAATAATATTAAAAAAACATTTAGAATTTAATAATTATATTAATATAATTTATATAATATTATTTTTTAATATTCACATATATATAATTCATGTGATATATTGATGAAAAACGAATCACATCGCTCTGTAGAGGTGACAGTTCACACGCACGCACGAACCATATTATAATTTTCCAAATATATAAATGTAAGAATATAAATAATATTTTATAATTTAATAGTGATAAATATTTCATGAAATTCATATATAATCTTTAATTCCATTATTCTAATATTTCTACATAGAGTGTGATTGAAAAGGAATTATACGGGTCAGTGAGGAGATAGTTCACCGTACACATGAACAATAATTAATTTCATATTTGATAAGGGATGATATGTATTTTTTTGATTAAATTAACATAATATCATATAAATTTAATTATAAAAGTGTATTTATAATTTTATCATGGTTTAATAATAATTAAATTTGTTGAAAAAAGAAAAAAAAATAAAAAACACTTAAATTAAAATGATACCATTTTTATGGACAAAATATTTTTCTTAAAAAATTATAACAAAAAAGGGGGGATATATAAATAAATTATGATCAATATAATAGGTGGATGGATTATAGAAATGTATTTCAAAATATATTAGTCACACAAAATAGGTTTTTAACAATACAAAAAATAGACGAAGGGGTTCCCTTTTATAGTAATGGTGAGGGAACTCCTTGAATTCATCAAAATATTCAATTAATATATATATTAATTTTTTATTTGAAATTTATCAAAAATGTTTCAATTCTAAAATATGATGATTACGAGTCTCAACAAATTCATAAATTTAAAATATAACATTTAATTATTATTTTTAAATCCTTATCATTTTGTAACACTTATTTAACCCTTTTGATTGTTACCATTATACCACATAATCTTCACATTGAGGTTAAATATAATTACTATAAAATAAAATAATTCTAATAAATAAGTCATTGTTGAAAATTTAAGGATTATCCCAAATAATTTTTTTGAATTTTATATTTTTATATATTTTATATAATTTAATGAAATATTTAATATTTTAGAATATCATTAATTTCAAATTTGACATTATATATTTATTACCATTTAAAATCATTATAAGAACATTATATAC
The DNA here is from genome assembly GCA_963277665.1 of Viscum album. Classification (NCBI taxonomy): domain Eukaryota; kingdom Viridiplantae; phylum Streptophyta; class Magnoliopsida; order Santalales; family Viscaceae; genus Viscum; species Viscum album. The sequence goes on along the minus strand of OY728142.1, from coordinate 1,770,623,956 downwards.
TCAAAAAACACTTTTCATACCACAATATCATGTGAAATTGATCTATAAAATTTCTATATGTAATTAAGTATCTAAAATTATATTTATATTAATAATTTTGATATCATTTATTTGATAAAACCTTTTATTAAAAATTAATTGAATCATCCTTACAAAATAATTTAAGGAAAATATTTCTTTTGTAAAAATAAAAAATAAATTAACATGGCAAATATAAACATTTTGAATTTCCAAAAAAAATTATCCTATAATAGATCATCAATATAACTATATATTTAAAATATATCTTCAATTTAAATGAAAAGAAAATCAAAATTGACATTCACTAAAAATAATAAAATAAAGGCACAAAATCATCCATGTTTTCAAAAGAGCACATAATGTATTCCATATAATAATATTATTCCATATTAAATCCTTTAATAAAATTATTACTATACTTTGGGTAATGTTATAATATTTATAATATTATTGTCACCCTGAATTTCATGATTTACCCTTAACAATAGTAATTATAATTACCAAAATTATCATTCATCTTGTACAAAAAGAATATTTTTTTATTAATTAGGAGCTTTTGACTCCAAATAAGGAATGCTTGTTAAGTAAATAAAGACCAATAATTTGATAAAATTAATTTAAATTTAATATCAATGATAAATTAGAAAATGAGTTTTTGAAGAAAAATTGTTCATAATATTGGATGTTTTTAATGCAAAATTCAATGTGGAACACATTATAAAAAAATTTAATTAAATGAAACCAAAATTATCAAATTTAAAATTATAAAAAATTAATATATTTTAAATCTATAAACAATTTAGAAGAAAAATTTGTTTTTAATTAAAATGAACTATTATCCATTATTCATAAAAACATTAAATATATTAGAAAAATAGAAAAAAATAATCCAAAGTAAATATTTATATTATTAATTAAAATAATTGTTTTTAAAAAAAATTAATATATAAATGTTTCAAATGCTATATTTAAAAGAAGTGTGCCATCAAAAGGTGGAATAAATAATTTTTTGAAAAATAAAATTTTTACATGTAAAATAAAATTTATCCTTTTATCATGTTTATAAAATATATATGATTATTGTTTAAAAGTAAATTTAATATAATATAGATATATATTATTTATATTTTTAAAAAATATTGACTTGTTTATTTTATCTGTATAAAACACATTTTTTGTATTTAAATAGGTTTGTAAAAATGATTTTCTTTTTTTCAAAAAGGGTTTTCAATTAATATGTAATAAACCTGTCACTTAAGAATTTATTTTACAATCATGTTAATCGTAATTAAAAAAATTTAATTAATCATGTTCAAAAATTCCATTTTAATGACTATGCGATAAAAACCATATTAAAAAATATAAAATTTGGTTGTTTGTTTATGCTCGATGTGGCGTTTCATGGAAACTATAAAACATATGGTATCTTTGTAAAAACTAGATATGTTACATGAATTTCAACTAAAATACAATTATTATCATCCTTTATAAAATTCTATGATCTTCTAGAATACTTCTACTCAATGTTTCTCATAGGGTTATGTTGCCTAATATATGTTTACTAAAATATTGTTCCCAGGGTTTCTACTAAACCACCACATGATACCAACTATAGTGACCCTATACCTATTAGCTCAAAGGCATTGTATGCCTTATAACGTTGTTATAAGATACAAGGAATCACACCCTAAGGGATCATGTAGTCTATAATTCATGATATAATAGGTATATATATGATTCCCATATTACATTTGAAAACAGAAATTAAAAAAACATTTTAGAGAATATATGTATTTACTCTAGAAAATACTTTTTAACAAATCATAGTAAATTTCATAGATTCCTAGTAATGTAAAAACATATGTGTTTGAAAAATGATCAATAAGTGTTAAGTAAAATGGAATCAATCTAACTCAATAAATAATAATCAATATGTAAAGGTTAATAACTGAACATTCATGAAATTTAATCAATAACATGGATATCATAATTCGATAAAAAATAATCATTATGGAAAGTTAAATAAATTATAACACATTGCATTTCATCAATAAACTAATAATTAAAAACATCATGAGAGAAAATAATTCTTATAATGTCACATATAATATTAAGTCATTTATGATTAAAGGACATTTTTAAGTATTGGATTCTTGGATATCAGGAATCATGATACCCCTAAAATCAATAAATTTCATAATATGGTTAAAAATACATTTTTAAACTCTATTAATATTATCTTACTGATATACCTCATGAAAATACTAGGGCTTCATGAATATATATAATTTTGGTCCCACCCGACATTATATGTTCAAATAATTAATCATATATAATATTATTGATTTACTTAATGTGAAATATTCCTTACCATCATATATTCATATTGAGTAAAGAATTCATATTTATCAATATTTCCCTATATAAATTAAAAATATTCAATGTAGAACATCATATTTAAAAATGATATATACATTAACTAATTATCATATACATTATTAATTATATAGATATTTATTGGATATTTAATGTTCAATGAATATAGGTAAGTGAAAATTTTAGGGGAAAGTTAATTACTTACAAAGGAATCAGGAATTTGAATTTCCATAATTTCATGTTCAAAATGATAATTAATTATACATTTAATGAAAATTGATAGAATGAATCCATCATATACACATTGGAGTAATAAAATATGTTGTTTTAATTGATAAATATTAATACCATATAAATATCATTCAAAATATTCTTAAGGGGAATATAGTTTTCATCATGAAAATAATAATTTAAAATTTGAAGATCAAAAAACATTTCAAAAAGTATTTGAATTTAAAATATTTTTCCAAAAATAAAAATAATGAATTAAAAAAATTAAGGTGTCATGTTGTAATTACATTCTATAAATTTCATGTACATTAAAATAATTATTCCTCCCACATTTTTAGTAAAATCCAAACATTCATTGTTTTGAAAAAGACATGAATATTCTTTTAACTTTTTTAAAAGAATTAAAATATGTGTAAAAATTTCATTAATAGATAATTTAAAAGGGTTAAATTAAATTTGATAAATTTTTTCAACATCTTGGTTCTGAGTACCACCCAAGGTTGCCCCGTAATAGGTTGGTCACATGGCCTCAAGAGCATTTCCCCAAATGTGAGAGGCTACCTACTTGCAACGAGGGCCTTGGGTGTGATGGTGCAGAAACTATGCCCTCATTGGCAGAGCAACACAACAGAAATAAACAGATATTAGTAGCAGAAGTAATAATAATACCATACAACATTAAACATAGGAAGACTGACTAAATAAACAACTAATGTATATATATATATATCAATAATGATACTAGTCACAAGTATCAAGGAATTAATCAAAATAATTCACAATGCTGGAGTGCAGTAGTAAACCAAATTATAAAAGAAAATAAGTAAACCACTCTAGAAGAATCACAAACCTCAGTTTGGTCCCATTCTCTCTAGTGCTATAGAAATCATCTACCATAAGTTTAAGGGTGCTTTCCCTTATCTATACCTGCAACACTATAATCTGTTTGGGCCCAAAAGAATGACCCTAAAAAGGTGTGAGATGAATCCCAGTAGGAAACCACCCAAAGATATATTCTTAATAGTCTGTGAATATATATGATAGGAAATAAGAAAATTAAAGATAATAACAAGGATTTTTCTAAAGTAAACAGTCCTATAGTATCAATTACCTTCATATACATACATCAATTGTTCAAATTATCTGAAAACAAGAAACCCTCTTGGAAGTTCTCATAGCATATCCCATATGGTTCAACCAATCAATCTCAAGTAAACCTCTGGTTATGTTCTCATAGCCTAACCCATATGGTTGAACCTATAATAGGAAATAACAAGCTCATGGTAGCTCACATGGTCTATCCCCATTGCTTAATCTAAAAAAAGACTCTCTGAGGAAGCACTCACTATCAATTACCCATTTAGTCATTTAAGGATATACAAAAAACTCTATGAGGAAGCATTGAACATCAATACATCCTATAATATCGTAATTATATCTGTAGAAACTCTAAGGAAGAACTCAACGTTAGTCTTCCCTAGGGTCTTGAAGTGTGAAAATTTTAACAGACACTCTAGAGAAGCACTCAACGTCAATCCCCCCCCCAAGGTATCACTACACTAGGTTCCCACATCCCTATGTAATGAAATCATGCACAAATGATGTTCAACAACCAATGAAATACTAAAATTACTATGTGGATAAACAACTACAAATCATATCACAACATCAGATAAATCATTCCATCCAACGAACACTATGAATGGAATGCAAGTATCCTTACTAGAAAAACTAGACCACACTGTCAATATCAAATAAAACATGGGATAACACCTCCATAGCATGGAAATATAACCCTATTTAAAAACAAGATCCATAAATCAAGAAAAAAACATATAATGCATCAACGTCATTAAAATACCTAAACATGAAATACCTCGATCAAGGGTATTGGAAACTTTTTCACATAAAATTCAAAGACTAACTATGGAAAGGAAAAAACCACAAGTCTCCACATTATATTATCGATATAATCCGGATTTGGCCCTTGAATATTCTTAGAATGATGAAAATCCAAAAAAAATCTACAACATTTAACCAAGGATATCTCATAAAAGAGGTGAAATCAAGGAAGAAATATCTAGAAGAAGGAAGAACTCAATGTGGTGATTCCAATGCAATCAAAAACGGTTGATTCAAAGAACTTATTGTTGATTGGGGTCTCAGAGAAGACTTGTTCCCTATGGTTGCTCCTGGACTAGATGAGTTTGGAAGAAGGTGTTTCTTTCAATTAGAAATTACCCCGAACCAATATAACCAATAAAAAGAAAAGTACATAGCCTGTTTATTTAATGTACATGTCCTGTACATACCCTAATCGGACTCCACATTAGGCAGTCTCCAGGTCACCCCACACTACCTTGTACATGACTATTACTCGTCCAGTACACAGCTACCCACAACAACCGAGTACTTAGCGTGTACTTATAAGTACACACCATTTAATCTTTAAATTTCCAGAAACTACTTTTTTTCTCAAAATACCAAAAAATCAGCATTCATACCTGAAGAGAAGATCTTGGTTCTTAGAAACCTCCCCCATTAAAAAATTTATCCCTTAATTTCATTATAAAGGTGGTTAAGAAGAAGAAGAATACTTGAACAGCTCCAGCCAATGTGATCATTCATCAGTCTATCTCTCTTAAGTCTCATCTTGTACTCTGTTGTGATGTCGTAGCACCCCAAACTAGAGGAACAGACCATCCATGGAGAACCATCAAGATTTAAACAACAATATAGATAAAATTATCATCAAATGAGTTGTCCACCTCCAACTCAACCTCCTAAGGTTGAAAAATAAGTGATGGGTCTATGAAGTAGTGTCGGAGTTGACAAATATGGAATACATCATGCATATCCTGGTATCTAAAAGGTAACAGGGAATGGTAGGCAACTGTCCCGACTCGCTCCAAAACCTCAAGCCGTCCAACATATCTTGGTGAAAGCATTCCATATATCCAAATCCACCTGTGTCCCAGCCTCGATGTGGCACATAGAAAAACCTGATCTCCCACCTCGAACCCTTGAAGTTGTTTCTGTCGATCTTTATTAGACTTATGGCGTGACTATGATGTAAACATCCTCTTCTGAATCAACTCTATATACACTGTCATTTCATGGACAAGATGAGGTCCAATCATAGTTATATCTTCTACTACTATCCAACATATGGGTGATCGGCATAGTATACCATAAAAATCCTCTTAAGGTGCCATATGAATAGTTTCTTGAAAAAAATTATTATAGGAAAATTCCACCAGAGGTATATGCATCTCTCAAGAACCTCAATGATTTAGGGGTTAAGCTCGAAGCATATCCCCCAGCACTTGTATCGTATTCTCGGACTAGCCATCTGTCTTGGGATGGTATGTTGTACTTATAAGTAATAGTGTATCGAACACCCTCTGTAGTCCATGCCAGAACCAAGAAGTTAAACATGAGTCCCTTTCTAAAACAATGGAGTGCAGAACTCCATGTAAATCTAAAATATCACATATTTAAAACTTTACCAACTCATCAACACAGAAGGTATCCCTGTTCAGAAACAAGTGTGCAAACATTGTGAGTCTGCTGATGACAACCCAAACTACCTCGTTTCCTCGAGTCGATCTCGGTAAACATATCACGAATCCCATCGCGATATCATTCAGCTTTCACTCGAGAATGGATATCTCATGCAAAAACCCCACTGGATGCAGATGCACTGCGTTCACCTACAGGTAGGTGGAGCACCTCATAAAAAACCTAGAGACATCTCTCTTCAGACCTGTCCACCAATACTGATGGTGCAGATCCTGATACCTCATGGTGACACTTGAATGAACTACCCAATCTAAGGAATGAAAGTCCCATTTCAGCTCATCGTGCATGTCTGATGACACCCATATCTGCCCATGAAAACTCAAGATCTTATCCTCGCCTATGTTCCATCTAGGAAAGGGGTCCTCCCTAGAAATACTCTCCCACAGTAATAGGACTTCAGAATCTGATAGCTACCTCATTCGCACTCAATCATGTAAAGTATTGGAAAGAGCCACAATAGAAATAATCATCTGCCCGTGTCTATCTTGAACATCAAAATGCAACTCATAGAATGGAGCCATAAGGTGACACTTACTATTGGCCTCCTGAAATTACTGTATCTGAGTATACCTACTCAACACATTAACCACCATGTATCCTTTCCCAGACATGTAGGCGAGCTGAAAATCAAAGGATTGATGGTATTCAACACACCTTCACAATCTCAAATTCACATCACACTGATTAAAGATATTAATAATAATTTTGTGTTCTATGAAAACCATGAAATTCTCTCCCAGTAGATAATGTATCCAACAACATATGACATGAATAATAACAGCTAACTCAAGATCATATATCAGGAAATTCCTCTCATGTGTCCTCAATAGCTGATACTCTTACGTAACGACTCCTCACCCCTGTATAAGCATTGATCCATGTCTGATACCTGATTCATCATAGTATACAATATAGATCTTTCTGGGATCTATAAATACTAGTAGTAGTGTTTATTTCAACCTCCCTTTCAACTCCATAAATGCTAAATCACAAGAATATGTCCACAGGTACATCGCACCCTTCATAGTGAGCCCCATTAGTGGCAATGCTCTCCGTGAAAAGTCTTCTATGAAAAGTCATTAGTCACTAGCTAGCCCCAGAATTCTCTATAACTAAATTTTTTTATTCAACTTCTCCCAAGAAACTACTGCTCTCACTTTCTTAGGGACTAGTGATACTCATATCTATGAGATAACATGGTGCAACAAGTAAATTTGGCCCAACTAAAAGTGGTATTTTGAAATCATAGAAAATACCTAATTCTCTATCAGTGTGCTCAATACAATATCATTATGTATGAAATGGTGATGTAGAGTGTGATAGTACACCATGATATCTTCAAATATGACTACCATGAATGCATTCAAGTATGAATAGAATACTCAGTTCATTAGTGGAATGAAAAATGTAGGCGCCTTTGTGAGACCAAAATGCATAACCACAAACTCGTATAAACCGTACATACTTTAAAAGGATATAAAAGGTATATCCATGGGTCTAACGTGCAAATACTGATAATTGAATATCAAATCAATCTTTAAGAACAAACGGGATCCTCCAAGCTGATCAAAGATATCATCAATCCTTGATAACAGATATCATTTCTTGACCATCAACCGGTTCATCTTCCTATAATAAGCACAAATTCTAAGGGTATCATCTGCCTTATTCATAAATGGGAGTGGAATACCCCATGGAGAAGTGCTTGGTCAGATGAAACCATTCACATGTAACTTCTGTAAATGATTCTTAATATCTTTTAACTCCATGATGTGAGAATAATATTCCATGAATGGTATAGTACCCTGCTCCAAGAATCCATGATTAGCTCCAAACACTATGATCGTACGTCAGTCTCTCTCTCAGGTTTCTTCTTGTGCTCCACGTGCTTCCATAACACCCCAAAATAGTGTAACAGACTGTCCATGGAGAACCTTCAAGATTAGAAAATCAATCTATACAGGATGCTCTTCAAATGTGTTATCCACTTCCAAATCAACCTCCAAGGGTTGAAGAGTATGAGACGAGTTTGAGAAGTAATTTTTGAGTTGAGAAACATGGAATACATCATGCATATCACGGTATCTATGAGTTAACTTCAACCGATAGGCAACCGGCCCAACTCCCTCCAAAAACTCATGTTGTCCAACAAATCATGGTTAAAGCATGCCATATCTCCAAATCCTCATATGTCCCATCCTCGATGTGTCACATAGAGAAACCTAATCTCCAGCCCCGAACTCTTGAGGTCCTCTCTATTGATCTGCAAAATACTTCTGTCATGACTGTGTGGTAGACATCCTCTTCAGAATCAACTCTTTCTTCTTTGTGGTGTATAGGAAAAGATGATGTCCAGGCATAGCTATCTCTCCTACTTCCAGCCAACATAAGTTTGATTGGCATAGATTACTGTAAAATTACTCATAAGGTGCTATATGAACAGTTTCTTGAAAACTATTATTGTAGGAAAAATATACTAGAGGTATATGCATATCCCAGGAACCTCTATGATTTGGGGATTAAGCTTGAAGCATGTCCCCCAACACCTGTATCTTACGCTCGGACTAGCCATCTGTCTGGGGATTGAAAGATGTTCATATATGTACTTGTATACCCAACACCCTCTGTACTCCATGCCAGAACCAAGAAGTAATGCATGAGTCCCTTTATGAAATAGGGGAGTGAGAAAGTCCATGTAAATGTACAATATAACAGATTTAAAACCTTCCCATCTCATCAACACAGAAGGTATCCTTGATAAGAAACAAGTGTGAAACCATTGTTAGTTTGTTGGTGAAAACCCTACCTACATCATTTCCTCAAGTCGATCTCAGTAAACCTGTCACTAAGTCTATCACGATATCATTCTAGTTTCACTCAGTAATGGTTATCTCCTGCAAAATCTCCACTGGTCTTTGATGTTTAATGTTCTCCTGCAGGCTGGTGGAACACCTCATGAAAAACCCAGCAACATCTCTCTTCATACCTGTCCTCCAATACTAAAGGTTCAGACATCAATACCTCAGGGTGACACTAGGATGAACTTCCCAAACATAGGGATGAATGTTTCAAATAATCTCCTCGCGTATGTCTGCTGACACCCATTTGCGCCCATGAAAACACATGATCTTATCCTCACCTACGGTCCATCCAGGAAAATGGTACTCCATAGAAACACTCTCCCATTGGAATCAGACTTCAAAATCTAATACCTTCTTCATTTTCAATAGATCATGTAGAGTATAGTTAAGATCCATAGTAGAAATAAACATCTAAACATGTCTATTGTGAAACTCCAAATGTATATTCGAGAAAGAATCCATAAGGTTCCACTTACTATTTGCGTCCTGAATTTCCTATTCTTGAGTACTCATACTCAACACATTAGCCATAGTGTTTCCATTCCCAGGAGTAGAGGAAAGATCAAAATCAAATGATTGAAGGTATTCAACCCACCTTCGCTATCTCGAATTCAGATCGCACTGAGTAAAGATATAGTTTATAATTTTTTGGTCTATTAAAACCCGTAAATGCTCTCCCAACAGATAATATCTCCAACAACATAAGGCATGAATAATAGCTGCAAAATAAAGATCATGTGTCGAGTAATTCCTCTCATGTGGCCTCAACTATCGATACCCTTACCCAATGACACCTCTCCCATATATAAGCACTGATTCATTCCTGATTCATGATGCATCACAGTATACAAAATAACTCTTTCCTGAATCTTTAAATAATACTAGTAGTACTAAATTCAACCTCTATTTAAGCTCCTGAAATGTTGACTCACAAGAATCTATCGACATGTACATCACACCCTTGTTAGTGAGCCCCGTCCTTGACACTTCTATGTGTGAAAAGTCCTGTATGAAACGTTTGTAGTCACCATCTAGCCCTAGAAAACTCTATACCAAAAAGTTTTTCTTCAGCTGCTCCCAGGATACTACTGCTCTCACATTCTTAGGGTCTACTGATAAACTTTTATCTGAGATAACAGGATTCAATAAGTAAATTTGGTCAATCCAAAAGTGGAATTTTGAGAGCATAACATTTTACTAATTCGCTCTTAGTGTACTCAAAACTTTGTCATGATGTGTGGCATGGTCGTGTAGAGTGTGAGAGTACACCAAGATATCATTGATGATGAGTACCACGAATGGATCCAAGTATGGATAGAAGACTCTTTTCTTCAGTGCCATGAAAACTAAATATGAATTCAAGAGATTGAACCACATAACCTCAGACTCGTATAGACCATACCTACTTCAAAAGGCTGTAAAAGGTATATCAGATAGTCTAACACAAGACTATTGATAACCAAATATCAAATCAATCTTCGATAACACCCAGGATCCTCCATGATTATCCAAGAAACCATCAATCCATGAAAAGGGATATTGGTTCTTGACCATCAATTTGTTCATCTTCCTATATTCCACCCAATGTTTGAGGGTATCCCCCACCTTCTTTGATTACATGATTGGAGTACCCCAAGGAGAAGTGCTTGTTCGGATGAAACCCTTCACTTGTAACTCCTCTGAATTCCTCTTATGCTCCTGTAAATCTATTATGTTAGAAAAATATTCCATTATTGATAAAGTACCTTGTTCCAAATTTCTAAACTCTTAGGCTCAATCGGCCATCAAAGCCTCTAGGTTGAAGTAATCATAAATGGTACGCTGGAGCTCCTCCCGCGCCATAACAAATTGGAATCCTACCTGTGAGATCATATCCCACTATCTCCTAGAGTAATCACTAAGTATATACATATAGAGAATCTCTCCATTCTATGGAGGCATCTCCACACACTGACAAATCGATAGCATGGTTTCTAACTATGACTCTGAAGCCCGAGGTCCTCCATCCCCTCAGAATGTGGGAGGATGTTTCTACTGATAGACCCACATCAACTCTACCATAGAAGAGTCAAGATTCAGTGCTCCCTGGACGTTATCTGTAATCCTCATAATGCCTTCTCGGAACTATTTGTTGGAACCACTGTCCGTCATGAAGGCTGGTGGAAAGACCGTCACAATGGGAGGATCATCCGGTAGTCTCTGACTAGCCATGTCCATTGTCTAATAATTTAAATGTTTTTGGAAAACAACCAGATAACATCTTAGTGGCATGAAACTACAAGGTCAAGCACACAACTCAGGTCAAGATTACCAAGGACATCGTCTTTGATGTTCAAGAATTTCTATCCAAAAAGAAAAAATTCATGTTTTACAAAACAATGATACACATCGTGTGTGTACCCTACACAGTCTTTTCCCATAATTCTTTTACATGGGAATGTACTTCTTCCAAAATTGTTCATGTAACACCCCAACACATAGCATGTTCCTTCAAAGGACACAACATGTACTTGAATTGGTTCCCCTTACCTGAGTTCCTCTCCAATGATATAACACACACTTAAAATAGAACAAAAGTACATGGCATGTGTTTTCCGGACACAGTGTGTACTTGAAGGTTTTCAACAACCCGTGTTGTTAGTCACACTATTGGAAACACGGTTCAATCTACATGGCATGTTCATGTTTCAAACAAAGTATACTACCTAATTTTATTACATATGTGTCCTTAGTCACATGGCTGGACACATGGTCTCTATAACACGACATGTTCAAGAATAACATGACATGTTTCATTAAGTATTTCCCAACCCCATGTCTCTCCCCATAATGAGAGTGACACAGTTATATACTACATGACATGTACTTAAGAAAAAGAGTTAATTCTTGAACAGAAGGATACATGGTGTGTTTTTAGAAATAGACACCCTTTATTATGGGGTTTTTGGAACAATAAGCCTTAGAAACTACTTTGAAACCCATAAAGACACTGAAACAAAAAATTTAAGTGAAAATTTCTAATCCTTGAGGGCCCATACTCCTTGAACATCAATGTTTTTCATCTTATACAAGTCATATACATGCATAACAGTGCAATGATCCATAAAATTCTTATCCATGTGGGCCCATAACACCAGAATAACCAAAGTATGGCATTCATTCAAATGAAATCATACCCAATAAAAAATACAATTTCAACTAGACATTATTCTATCAAGGCATCTATCATCACATCAAGATTATCTAGCACAAAATCTATCACAACCACATGCAACCGGAAACACGACAAAAATGGCATGACCAGAATGCATGACATGTGATCCTTATTAGGTTCCTATATGATGCAGTAGATGGAAAATCCTCATCTCATTAGGTTTCAATAGAAATAGAACATTAATCATATAAAAAATAATGGAAAAAAATCTGAATCACCCAATGATGAAATCAAATCAACTATAATAATTGAGAAACAAAAAATTGAAATATACTAGTAAAATGGATTGTCCCTATTCATGGATTACATACTCTCAGGCACATATTATTACCAACTACTTATTTCTTCTATCCCTGCCTATTGGATCCAAATAGTTTGTTATGATGAAAAGAATGTCTCTTCCGATACCACATTGTAATGTCCCTGTACCGGGTGCCTCCTAAGGGTGCCCCATACATGGTTTTTCACATGGCCTCAAGAACATTTCCCCAAATGCCAGTGGCTACAGACTTGAAGTGAGGGCCTTGGGTGGGATAATGAGGGAATTGTGCCTTCTTTGGATGAGTAACATAGTAGAAATAAACAGATATCAGTATCAGATGAAATAATAATACCATACAACAATTAACAGTGGACTCCAGAGTATATAAAAAATTGTAGCATAAATAAATATATATAAATATATATATATATATATATCAATAACGATGCATTTCACAAGTATCTTGGAAAGAATCCAAACAAGTTACCATGATGGAATATGGTACTAAACCAAATTAGAATGGAAAAATATGTAAACAACACCCCCAGCATCGCAAGCCTCAGCTTGGTCCCATGCTCTCCCGCTCCACATCAATCTAGTACCTGAAGTAGAAGGGTGTTTGACAGTATCTATACCAGCAGTAATGTAATCACATTGGCCCCAAATGCATGACTGAAATAGTGTTGGAGAGGAATCCCAGTAGGCAACCACCCAATGATATTTTCCTAACTATCAGTGAAAATATATGACAGGGAATAAGAAAAATGATAAAAATAAAAAAGATGTACTCAAATGTAAAAAATCCTACCATTTCAATTAAAATGAATTACATTCATCAATTATTCAACCAATAATTCTCTAGTCATCTTCTGGGTATGTTCTCACTGTCTAACCCCTCTTGTTAAACCTATATAAGGAAATAACAACCTCCTGGGTAGCACACATAGTCTTAACGCTTTGGTCTCATAAATACAATGACTCTTTGAGGAATCACTCATGGTCAATTCTCCTATAGACAATTAATGATCAACTAAAAACTCTATGAGGAAGAACTCAGCGTTAATTCCTTATATATTCTCATAATGATAACTATAGACACTCTAAGGGAGAACTGAATGTCAATCCCCCCCTATGGTCTCGCAATGTGAAAAGTATGCCAAACACTTGGGGGGGGAAGCCCTCAATGTCAATTCCCCCTATGGTATCACTAAACCAGGTTCCAAGAACACAGTGTAAAGAAATTTTGCACAAATTATTTTCATCGGCCAAAGTAAACATAAAAGTATTACATGGAAAAATAACATCAATGAATATTAGAACATCAGATAAATCACAACATCTTAACAAAGCTAGGCATGGAATGAAAGCATCCTAACATGAAAAACTAGACCACATGGTCAATATCAAATCAATGATGTAAAAACACCTCCATAGTATAGAAAAATATCCCTATTTACAAATAAGAGCCGTAACTCAAGAAAAAAAGCATAGCTGACATCAATAATGTTTCAATCCCTAAACTTTCAATACCCCAATCTATAGTATTGGCCAATTTTATGATGAAAATTGAAATACAAACTATGAAAAGGCACAAACCACCTACCTGGGAATTGTACGATCGATATACTCTGGTGATGGCCACTAAATCAGCCTAGAATGACATAGATCAACATAAATGTTTAAAATGATCAACCAAGGATATCTCACAAAGGAGTAGAAATTGAGGAAACAACTCTTGAAGAAGGAACAAATCACCATCATGATTCCAATCCAATCAATAAAAGTTGATTTAGAGAACAAATGCTTTATCTGCATCTCAGAGAATAATCACGCCCTACGGTCTCTCCTGGCCAAGGAAAGTCAAGAAAAAGACATTTCTGACAATTAAAGGCAACCCTAGTTTGATATAACAAATAAAAAAAAATGTACAAAATGTTTTATTATAATTTAAATGACTTGTACATTCCTTAACCATCCTCTGCTTTAGGCAGTCTCCACGTAATCCCACAAGAACATGTAGTAGGCTTTTACACAGCCAGTACACAGCTACCCACACCAACCAGGTACTTTGAATGTACTTATAAGTACACGGTGTGTACTTCATAAATTTTCAGAAACACCACTTTTTTCTCAAAAATGAAGAAAAAATTCATACTTGAAAATAAGATCGGGGTTCTTACAATTTTTTTATGAAATATAGTTATGCACGAAAATTAATTTCAGAACTAAAAGAGAAATAAATTAGGATTTTCTAAAAATTATTTTTGAAATCATTATATATCGAAACAACAGGGAAAATGGTACTATTTTTTGAAAATATCATGAATACATATATAAGAATAAAATTAAATGGGATTATTTGTAAATTTTAAAATTATTTCCATTAATTAGAATTTAATAATAAACAATATTTATTTGAATGAGATTGTTAAATAAAATCATGAAACAATCATAATGTTGAAGTGAGAATTAATAAATTAATATATTTTTATATCAAATTTAAATAAAAATATAAATTTTCTGTGCTATATATTGTATTCTCATTTCAATACAATCTTGATCAAATACAATCAAATACAATGTAGAAGTAATGTAACTGAATGAAATAAATTGGAGTATGAAATTCATTACCACTTTCTAATTTTCAATTATAATACACTTAGAATAAATAATTAAATTGAAACATAAAATACCATGAATAATGATTTATTAATGACACTACATGTAAATGTTAAATTATATACACTATATAAGAGAAATTTGGTTCATAACATTACAATATTACTCAATGAATCTAAATTGAGATGATGTACCTTTCAAAGATCATATCATTGAAGCGAGGGTAAATTAATGATTTTATTATGGGTATAAAATTTTAATAAAAATAAAAAAGTGGATATAAAACATAAAATAATAAAAAATCTATTCTCACACAATTTTAGCATTATTATATCAGTGAAGTATAATACTATCCCAATGAATGGAAAATTAGTTAAGAAACCCATTACCTTACACTTTCATTTGGTTGAATATTATTTAAAAATAAGTATTATAGTTTGATGCATCCTATTAGTTTATCTTATAAACATATAAATATATATAGTATTATATTTGATCCTCTTAAAACATCCTATCACCCATATATCATTAATAATCCATTAGATCTATTGTTTTCTATGTTAGTTTATTTATTTACTCATGAATGTTTTTTCAGGAATGATATGGTTTCGGGGGATATGGTATAGACCAATAATATATATAGCAATAATATTTTAATAATTAAAAAAAATTATATACAATAATACTTTTAATACCCATCATGAAATATGATTTTGACAAATGAATTACATTGCGATCACGAAGTTGGTAGTTTATGTGTGTGCATGAGATACATTTTCATTAATCATATATCATGATAACAATATATTTAGTAATATATTATTGTCATTAAAGTATAATAATATCATAAATACAATATTATTTCATTAAATATTCGTTTATATATATCATCATTGTTTTTTGGTACTGAAAAGACATTCTCACCACTTCATGAAGGTTGTAGGCCACACATACATGAACGACGTTATCATATTTATGTGAGTGAAAAGATAAGAAATAAAATGATATATGTAATTGTTTTATAGTGATAAATATTTGATAAATATTATAATTATATCATGTATTTCACATATATTTCTTAACCTTGTCCTTATTACCTTCTATGTAAGGTGTTTTTGAATGAATAATCAC
Source organism: Viscum album (assembly GCA_963277665.1). Lineage (NCBI taxonomy): Eukaryota > Viridiplantae > Streptophyta > Magnoliopsida > Santalales > Viscaceae > Viscum > Viscum album. The sequence continues at coordinate 1,770,607,659 of OY728142.1, read as the reverse complement.
ATGGCCTCGCAAGGTTGTTGTTTGTTGTACCCATATGGTACATTATTAAATCTCTTATGGAATGAAAGTAAAAAAGTTATATATATATATATATGATATAATAAATCCAGGGGTATATATTTTCTAATATATATATATATATACACACACACTTCATACAAGTCATTGTACCAAACTATCAGAGGTGGTAATGGTAAAATCAATGAAATCTGTTCTCTATGTGGTTTCCCTCTGTATGCTCATTGGATTATTTCATAACCCATTTCTTGGATGTGGGGATGGTTATTGGTCATAATGGAAACATAAATACATATCATTAAATTGATAATACCTTGGTTATTTTTTCATCATAGTTCAAAAATATTTTGAGATATGAAAGGAAAAATAAAACAAGAACACTCAATGAAGAACATTACCACTTCTTTAGGTAACCTCCTAGGGTTTTCTAAAAAATCCTTCTAAGGGAAGTTTATTAGAAATAAATATTGACATTAAAAATATATAAGGAAAATTTGTATGTGTTTTGGTCTAAAATTTGATTAAAATGGTTTTATTATGCAAATAATAGGGGTGAGGTGTGACGTTTTATAGGTTAAGTGAGTGATAAAATTTTAATTTTTAAAAAGAAATAGGTTTAACCCTGAATTACAAATGATAAATGTCTCCCAATTAGAGTATTTTTGGAGTCAATAAGGATCATTACAAATTATTCATTCCTTAATGTTTTGAAAATCAATAAGACATTATGTTATAGAAAATCATATTTCTCTAAGGATTATTTTCTTAAGAAAAATTTCCCTTCATTAAGGATATTTTAATCCTTACATTTATTTTAATTATCTCATTTAATAATTCCTCATAATCAAACTCATTTTATTACTACTTCAAAAAATTAAATTTGTATCTAAAAACTCAGAATCGTATAACTCTTTAGATATAGAGTTTTCTGTTATTATATTTGGTATTCTTTTAATTTTAGACAATAAATTTTCTGAAATTCTTTCTCTGAATTTTCTAAAATTCAGACTCTAAATTCTCTAAAATTCAGACTCTTAATTCTCTAAAATTTAGACAATAAATTATATAGAATTTATAATATAAATTTCTCATAATTCAGACTCTGAATTCCTCTATATAAAGACTCTTAATTTCTCAGAATTCATAATCTAAAATCCTCATAATTCTAACAATAAATTCCAAAGAATTAAGAATTCAAATTCCCTAGAATTGAGATTCTGATTTCATTGGAATTAAAACTCCAGAATCTATAGAATATTGATTTTTAATTCTTTGAAAAAAATAATCTGAATTTCCGTGTCTTATAAGATCTAATAGTTTATATGATTATATTATGAACATTACTTTTTCCTTATAATCCTAATTTTATGATTTGATTGTGCATTTTCTTTTTCCATAAATGTTTTATTATTATGAAATGATGTCATGAAATCTATTTCTAACTAACTGTTTGTTGAGTACCATGTTTACAGGTCCCTCTGATTAAAATTAAAAATAAGACGGTTGGAGTATGGAGCCTACTGTTGTCATTTTTCAAATAAGAAAGAGCTCATTTGAACAATCTCACAACTGTTCCATCGATCTAGAGATTACATGCTATGATGTGATTTCTAGAGAGAGAATCTCATTCTTTTTGGGGATCTGAACATATTGTTCAGCTTGCTTTGTGAGACTCCGATTATTGCTGAGTATAATCAAGGGATTCTAGAGATAGGAAGATAGAGGTTCCGACTACCTTAATGATCGAGGGCATATGAGGATAACAAGAAAGATTATAATATTACTATTGATGGATTACCCTGGTGTGGGTAATACATATTTTGTTAACATATAAATTAATGGATCTTTATCCAAGGTTTTTGGATATCTTACTTTTTGGGTGAAAATATTTATAACTTGTTATGTGTATTGTTTTATGTTTTATTTTTGTTTCATTTTGACAAGAGAAGAAAGTATAAATTTCATATACATTCCTTTATTTTTATTTACTCTGATAAGTAAGATTCTATATGATTTAAGGTATAATTTTTTCTTAAGTAAAATTTTATTATGTTTATTTTCTGGAACCTTATTACAAGAAGCTATGCTAGTTTGTCTCATAGAGAAAATTTAAGGATTATGAATTTAACTTGTTTTACTTTGTTAAAAATATTTATCCTTAATGTTAAAAACCAATGTTTTTAAACATAAAAATCACTCCCACTTGTAATAAAGAATCTACATAGATTATTTTGAAACTAAAATTTCTATTAGAGGAGGAATATGAAATACTTATATACATATAATAGTTTTCTTTCTCATGTTTTATCTACTTGTAGAATTTTTCATGTTCATGTTTTTCCTATTGATTTTTATCTCAGCATATACTCATTTACTACTAAAAAGTATTATTAAAAGGAATTTACCTATATAATGGAAGGTATAAATAGTGGATCTATTGTCAAATATAATCATTACAGACCAAATATTTTTTGATGGTAATGATTATGAATATTGGAGAGATAAAATTAATACTTTTTTTATCAAAATTAGAGTAGAAAAAATTTTCATCCCTATTTGGGATTACAAGATTTTAAACAATGAAGTAAAAAACTAAACCAACCAAGAAAAATCAGAAAATATATTAAATTACATGGTACACAATACATTGTTGTGCCCTATAACCAGGAATATATATATTAAAATATATTCTTATGAAACTTACAACTGCATTTGGTTGGAAATTTATGTTACACATTTTGGGACTTATAAAGTAATAGAAACTAGAAGAGCTATGTTAAGATCATAATATCATGGATTTTTATTTTCATATAGAGAAACTATTTGAAAGGTTGAAAATATATATAACTATTGTTAACCATTTACAATCTATGGGAGAGAAATGATTTGGTGATGAATATTTTGTGGATAAGATAACTGGCATCATGCCATGTTATTAGGAATAAAAAAGGAACGCTATTAATCAGAATAAGAATGTATGTCAAATTACTCTTGATGAGTTATTTTGAACTCTTTTTCAAAATGAAACAAAATTAATAGAAATACTGATATGAATAAGAAAAATAATGGAAATATAAGTTTATAATTTACTATTACTAACTTCAAGTCATCAAAAATTGTTACAAGATCCATGTCTAAGAAAGTCACTATTTTATCTAAATATAGTGAAAGTGAAAACTCTAAAAATGAATAATAAAAGCATTCTCAAAGGATGTCCAAGATAGTTGAAAAGAATGAATTTTTGTTTATACATAATAAGAATCAAATAATGGAAAAAATTATTTAGATGTCAGATGCTATAAATATAAAAGAGGAGGACATGTTAGGCCAGATTTTCCCATGTTTAAAAGAAATGATAGAAAAGAAAAGCATTCTGAGAGAAGATATCATTATTAAATTTATCAGAGAAAATATGAAATTACTGATATTTTTATAAATTTTATATCATCTGATAGATTTTATTTTATTAAACATATGATACAAATGATAACTATAATGTAATATTCTATATTAACATATTTTTGAATCCTCTCTCATTACCTTAAGCAACTCAATTTCATAGGGGGGTAATGTTTTTTCCGTAGTCAAAATATTTTTCTTCTTTAATCAAATTATATTTTTGTAGTAAATTTTGTTTACCGACCTTTATCAAATTTTTTTTCCAAAATAAAATTCTTTTTCCATAATCAAATTTTATTTCATACCCAAATTTTTTTAATCAAACTTTTTTCGTAATCATAATTGTTTCTAATCAATTTTGTTTAGAAATAAATATTCATGAATCCAATTCTTCTTCCTCAATAAAAATTTCATAGAATCTAAAATTTCTCAAGAAGAATGTTTCTTTCTGTTACTACAAGTTTCTAGCCATCTGGAAGTTATATTTCCTTACATTGGATTTCATATCTGATTATTTTACTTGTTAGTATTTTTTTATTTTTTGTAAGAATTTTTTTCAGATTCACTTTTCTTAAATCTATATTTTCACCTAAAACACACTAAATATCAGAACTTACCAACTCCTTATTTGGATTTCAACTCAATATTCAGATCAAATTGTTCTTGTTTCAACCATTTTATCAACTTTTGTATATGAACCATCACTTAAAACCCTATATAATGGCCCCCTAATTCTCTTTGAACTTCCATTTTCAGGATTTTCAGCTCTAATGCTCTGCCTCTTTTTAAAATGGTCGTTCTACATTTATGGGTTTTCATAAATCAGAAATTTCCTTAGAAGCTTATCCTTTGAAAATAATTTATACATTTTTGGAAATCTATGAATTGAAAATTTACAGGGAATAGATAACATATCCGAGGTTCATTGAAAAGCATAATTCTATCATTATGAAAAATATTGTGTTAAACTGGTGGGAAAGGTTTTGTGTAGCCAAACATAAAGGAAAGGATTTAGTTTATCCAAAGTTTCTTGTTGAGTTTTATAAGATAATAATAAATTTATAATGATGTTGGGATAGATATGTATTCATTCAATAGTAATGGTAAAAACTATTACCTTTCCTTTATGAAGCCTGCATGAATTATTGGAGTTCCGTATGAAGGGGAATCCATTTTCTCCTCTCAAAAGATAACATATCTATTAGGAACTTTGAGAAGGATAAAGAAATAGAGTGACTTGGACTCAAGGAAGAAAATACACCAAATATAAACCATCACTGAAAATATTTCATAATTCTATAGTTATGGGTATAGGGTTTTCTAATTCCAAGAACATTTGATAAGGACTCCTTAAAGAAGAGTGACATCAATGTTCTAGATTTTTTGGTGAACCTGAGGAAGAAAAATCTGGTGTAATAAAGCTTGTTGATGATTGATAATATCATGAATGGGACATTAAAATCACAAATTTTAATATATATTCCAATTATATCAGATATCATAGTCTTTTTCTTAGATTCCATCAAAATACCTTGTAGTTATAAGGAAAGAACATTCATGATTTTATTGTTTAGTGATGAAAATTTGATGAGGATGAAAGTTGGTTTCAACAGTAAATCTGATTATTTTTATGACTCACTAGAAAGTTAGATTGAATCATTGGCTACAAAAGTAGATGTAGCAGATACTTATAATAAATCACCAATGAATAGAAAGTAAAAGGAATTAGATGTTATAGAAAACATATAGTTCAGGAATCCCAATCAGCCACCCCAATGTCAAAGAAGAAAAAAACCTACCATGATAATGTTCTTGTGAAGTGGAGGGAATAGAAGGTGAATAATAAAGAAGGAGATCCTATATTTTCTGAGATACTTTTGAGGGAAAGTAATTTATAAATAAGGTTGCTGAAGGGCTAGAGAAAAAAGTAAAAGAGAAGAAGAAAAATAAGAAAATTTAGGAGGATGAAATTGTTCATGCTCTTCTGAAGGATACATTGAAATCTTTCAAAAAATTCCAATCACCAGAACCCATTCTTCAAGAATTAGTACTAGTGACTTTGAGAATGAAGATAATAATTCTGGAATGTAATTTGGTGAAAGAGATAGTTCATTAAGTGGAAGTAGTAGTAGAATAATAATATGAATAAGTAGATGAGAGTGATGATGTTATCAAGAATGTAAAAATATCATGACAAAGAAATACCTTCTGAAAAGAATTCAATCTCATAACTTTAAGTTGAATCAATGAAACCCATTTCAAGAGGAAAAAAATATGAGGGTCAAGAAGAGGTTAATAAATATTCTGATGATGAAAGAAGCAATCACAACTTCATTAAACCTTATTACTTTGAGGCAGTTTCTAAGAAGGTAAATGATGATTAAGAGAAAATCATTCATGTTTCAGATATTGGGAATGAATATCCAAGGGCCGACGAGAATATTTACAATGTAGACAAAGGAAAACAGGTGTTTCTTGAGACCCGTAAGAAATATGTCATGGACAAGAAGCATGTTGGTGTATCATCTAAGAGTAAGGCTAATGAGATAGAAAAATAATCCTCACATACAAGGATATCATATTTGAAATCATCTTTAATGGGTCAAGAAATTTTTGTGCACTCTCTGATGAAATTAGTAGACACCATTACCTTGTTTCCAAGTATTGACTTGAGGTGTATGTTATTTCAACACTCCTGTAATTTAAAGATATATTTCTAAGAATGATAATGAAAAAAATTCATCAATCTTGAGGCTGATTTGAAAACATTTTATATCAGGTATGATACCCACAGATTGTTTTATAAAGAGACTACAAAGTGGTCTAGGATATCAATTGAATATCTATGAATTCCAGATAAACTTTTTGCATTAAATAAATGGTGCTTTTGATATAGCATATGAGAGCATGAAATATCATAAAAAAAATTTATTCTTAGAATATGAACCTAGAACAAGTGGCCTAAAAGCAGGAATAAAAATATCTTAACAAAAAACTGAATTTAGTTGCATCAAATTTGAAGATGGAATGGGATCTCAGAATAGAGTTTGAGGAAAAGTTCAGTTGGCAAGAAGAGCATTTGAATTCTAAAAAAAATACATCTCAGGATGAGTTGGTCAAGGCTCTATAAAATAAAAATCAGGATTTGGAACAATTTATCAAGTGATTTTCGATAGATCATAAGGAGCTTAAGAAGAAAAATACTATTGTGAAGAAGATCATTCCCTAGGTAAAAGAAGGATGCCTATTTTTTCCATTCAATTTTGATTTTTTTTGGTACTTCCATGTATCATTTTTTCTGATCATAATAAAAATTTGTGTTGTTCGTCATCTGTTATGTTGTATAGTTATTATCATTTAGGTAACTTATTTTTTCAATTCTGTCTATTAGTTTTTTAAAATCACAAAGGGGTAGAATGGAATGATAAAATGAATACTAAGTTTAAAGAAGAGAATGTCCCATGTAAGGGGGAGGGGGATAAGTAAATGTGATCTTACTAAAAGAAGACGTTCGTAAGAAAGAAAAAGTAAAATCTATTTAAGGAAGTCAAGAATATGATCCTTTGGGATTTCAAATACTAAGAATGAGTTAGCCATATTAATCATGAGTTATAAGTAATGGGATATATGTTTTTCTTTTGAAGATCATAAATAAAATTATTATTTGTAACACCCCGAGCTTCCATGATACACTTCTCATTCAATAATGCAACAAATTGCATTGTACACAACTTCAAGTTATAACACACCGCAACTAATCAAAGTAGCTGTTATGAATAGTAATACCCACTTTTTAAAATTATAGAAATGTTATATTTCAAAATGGACTTCATTTTTGTATTCGTAATATCGAAATTATCCTAAGTTAAATTTTTTGTAATTTTCCGAGAACTTCCATTTTTTATGAATAGTGAAAAATACTTAAAACATCTTTTTTAATCAAAATAATTTATAGTGATAAATTATACTATTGAGTTGTTTTAGAGTATAATTAGAATATATTTTTACCATTTTATCCAATAGTGGTCATTAGAATTAATTTCACTTTGAAATTGGACATAAACAAATGTCAATCTTTTGATATATATTGTTTCTTAAAAACACGCTATTTGTTGTGACAGTGGGAATTACATATAAAATTAATTAATGCAACTTATATGTTTGGAATTTTGTAAAATAGTCTTCATTTTTTAATTCGGAATATCAATTATAGCTTAGGGTGAAATTTTGGCATTTTTCTGAAAAACTTCAATTTTTGATGAATAGTGAAACCACTAAGTGGTAGCTAAATAACTGATTTTTCGTTTAAATGAAATATTACCACTTCTGTGATTTGATTTTCAAAAATCCTACATACATGGTTGTCATTAAGAAGTAAAATGTAGTTCAATGGTATTAAAATATTTTTTTTGGTGAATAGTAACTTTTAAGTTTAATTAATCACGATTAAAGGTAATTAGTGAAATTTAAGGTAAAAATGATATTATAAAAATATGAAAATACCTTTACACTTGTCCTACCCCTATTGGATGTTTCATGGATGACGAATAAAATCCATGGGTCAACTTGGGGACCCCATGGAGCCACTTTTCTAGGAAAATGACATAAGGAACTTTTATTTAAAGTTAAAATAAAAATGTCAAAAACATAAGTTGTTTTACTAAAACAATTTTTAAATGGGGTTATACAAGTCATATTTTTGACTATAAATATTAATTAGAAATATAAAAATATTTCCTACATCTTGATAATTTTCTTTATGATTTTTAGACATTAAATAAATTAAATTATTTATGACACCATGATGATGGAGCGATTACCTCATTAATTAACGATTTTAATAAAATGGAAGGATAATGTAAAATATAAGATTTAATCTTGTCCAAAGCATATTGGATGAGTAGATTTAGAACCCTTATCACCTTATCCTCTAATTATATAAGTGTGGGACCTTTAGAATCCGAAAACCATTGTATAATAAAGTAACATTTCATTACTTTCCAAGAGTGCCCCTCCTCTCCTCTTTTAAAAGGCCCCCACCACTACCACCTTATTCACACCTTCAAGCCTTTTGGCTCAGCCAAACTATGCCCAAATACTCTCCCAACTTCCCTATATTACTCCTAGAAGCCTCCCTTTGGGCATAATTCTTCCCAAGTATTCCTTTGCCTCAAATCAAAAAAGAGTTACCCGATTTTAAGGTAATGTCTTCTCTAATGTTGTTTTATTTTATATTGCTTCTCCAACCCCCTAAACTCTTTTTATTCATTTATTTTGTAACACCACCAGTATCCTAAATATACTAGGATGTTTTTATAAGAATTATTCGAGCTACACTTACACACACCTTCGTCTAATGGGTAAAGAACATATTGTTTCTGTGGGTGGCGAAATACTGCCTCACGAAACGATGATTGTTCAATATTCTTTTAACACCTCTAATGGTGGCCATTTTGATGACACTATTTTCATATATGATATATATATTATTCTTATGTTTTCCTTATGCTTCTGTATTTCTCATTTATGGCATACTTTATGATTTCCATTATGGGTAAATGCGATATTTTCATTTAAGGAAGTGCGGACTACTGCCCCCTCAAAGTGATTTGAATCGTTAATGCCATATGTGGGATGTATAAAGGATGGAGTAAATGATATTATATATGATATTATACTGGAATTATAATACACCTTTATACTATTATGATTTCATTCCATTAAATGCGAAATAGAAATGAAAGTAGCGTTCATGCGTACATACGACTTACCGTCTCCATGAACGGTGCATTTCATTTCTTACCTCTAAATGTTATGTAATATTATAAATGAATGTATATACTGGATATATATGATATATCTGATATCTACATAATGAATATAATTCTGCATATAATGGATATTTCACCACATGAACAACATGTAATTATAAGAAGTTTATTTTTCACTCAAGTACCAAAGATCGACAAAATGAACGTTATTAACTTAAATAATTACATAATGTTCATAACATGGTAATAAGTGATATAAAAGTAATAATGAACATGAAAAAGTTTCTTAAGTAAATATAAATTAACTCTAGTTTATTATTCAGGAAGATAAATAATGATCGAGTCAAGTCGGACACGAGGTAAGGGAACTTCTTAACCCAATTTCTATTCTTTGGGTTAATCTCCTACTTTCAAATTATGTCATGATATTATTATGTCATATCTTGTTTTTCTACTTTATTTATGTGTACTTATAGTTAATACACATAATATATCTATTTTATTTTAAAAATGATCTTTGTATGGGACTTCGTCTCAATCTCCTTTCATTGAGGCATATTTTGTTTTATACAGAACCTTCTTTTATAAGGTGTATACACCCCTTTGACTTTTATGTTTATCCAAAAGGAATCTATTTTTATACGAAGCATTTTACTAAATGACAAAAGGGAATGTTTTTGTCGTACGTATGCGACGACAATGACTTCTCCGCCGTCGTGATCATTATTTGAGTTTCGGCTTCCTCTACAAGCTATAACTTTTTAAATGAAAAATAAATACAATGTTTTAACTTTCATTTATTTTCGTATTGAAAATGGTTTTGAAAGTGTTTTTATTATATCCATGTGTTTTATTGATATCTTTTGACTGAAATGTGGAAATGTTATGTTTCCCTTATGCATGTTTTATGTGATATGATTATGTTATGGTTTATGATATGTTTAAACTTGTTCATATGATGAATGTATTGGACTTAATAAGTGATGGGTCGAGACCGCTATAGCTCCTCGATGCATCGGTAGGTCTCATGTGACAAACTAGTGTATTGGCATGAGGCCTTGAGAAAATGTTATTTGTGGTCTTGGCACGAGGCTTTGGCTACGTGGTTATGATAGTCTGGCATTATGCATTCCATCATTATGAAAGTAGTTATTGATATTACATGTGATTATTCGACCAGTAGAATATCCATGTGAATAAGTAAATGTCATTATCTCATTTTACTTTTGCCATATTATGTTGGAGATCAAGTTTAAAAGTGTTTTGTTTTAGTTATACATTGCCTTAAATGTTTATGTTTATTTATGAACGCTTCTGCTATATTGTTATCCTTACTGAGTATCTGAGCTAACCCCTTCCAATGTTTTAATTTTTCCAGGATGTGAAGAAGTGTATTATGAATGAACTGCAGGGATAGTATATGGCGATATGAAGACAAGATGTTTTTGTAGTTTTTTATTACTTTATCATGTAATGTAAAACTTATGAATGTATCTAGTGTTCCAAGGCCACTAAACTAATCGGTCTTTCGAGACTTGATCTTTTTTGATCATGCCAATGTTATGAAGTATTGCACCAACTCTGGGTAGATGAGTTCGGGGCATTACAGTTGGTATCAGAGGCAGTTTACTACTAACATTGGAAGCTAGATTTAGATAAACTCTGATTAGATCACATAGCCCAAAGATAGACTTTGAGGATTAGTATAGAAGAACTTCCTAGATTTTTTGTATTATAGAGATTTTGTGAGTTTTCCGAGCAATACATCCCTGTCTGGATACGAGCAGGAAGAGGGGGATCTGGCACAGATGTACCTAGGGGTAAAACCCAAAAACACCGCTTTGAGCTAGACTCGAACGGGAACTGGTGCACGACAACGGGCCTTGCTACACTCTTGGTTACGACACTCCCGGGGGATATGCTTAGGATAATTCTTGTTTTCTTTAGAAACCACTATGAAGGGATATGAGTATATACTTCCTCAAAGAAAACATTTTTATAATTATGGATTATATCCATAAATAGTTCAATTTATGTTAAGTATTTTACAAGTATGGAATTATGTATTTTGATTCATAAACTAATCTAGTTTCTGCCATTGTTTAGAAATGGCGCCTAGTGGAAGGAATGGAACTGTATCAATGAACGCACTCCGTGTAGGGATTGCCCTCCTGCTCAAGATAATTATTGTGGATCTAGAGATACAACTGGTGCTGATCAACTTATTACCATACTGGGACAACTCACTCTGGTTATGAATAATAACCTTACTTGTATGGAGCACCCTGATCCGAAACGTGGAGGATCAATGTTAGACCGCTTCATGAGGCAACAACAACCAACATTTAATGGGGGTAAAAATCCATTAGTAGCTGAGCAATGGATAAACTCCTTAGAGAAAATATTCCATGCCTTGGGGAGTAGTGAAAGGGAGAAGGTTGTCATGGCAGTCTACCGCCTCACTAAAGATGCCGATCAGTGGTGGTCGTTGATTCAAAATACAAAGGCAGATGAAGAAGTATCAAGTATGGAATGGAGAGAGTTCAAAGATCTTTTATTTGAAAAATACTTTCCACATGACCATCAAGCAGATATGGAAAGACAATTTCTGAGTCTGAGACAAAAGGATGATGAGAATGTCACAAAGTATGAGGCTAACTTTACAAGGTTAGTGAGGCATGCAGCAGATTATATACGTAACCCAAGAAGTAATATTGATCGTTTCCTTGATGGGTTGAAACCATTTCTCTGTTGAGCTTTATTATCACAATCTTTCTCAACATACGAAGATATTGTCTCATGTGCTATCAAGACAGAAAAGGAATTCTCTAAGTCTTATGACAACAAAGTAAAGCATGAGAAGAAGAGAACGGTGGAAAAAGAGAGAGATAAAGGGAAAAATGGAAAGAAGTATTTTCCATTATGTGATAATTGTGGGAAGAATCACCCTGGTACTTGCCTAAAAGGAATAAGAGTTTGTTACAAATGTGGAGAAAAAGGTCACCAGGCTCGTGATTGTAAGGGAAAGAAAGAGGCTATCAATGTTGAATGCTACAATTTTAGGGAAATGGGTCATTATGGAAATGAATGTCCTAAGCGTCAGGGAAACTTACCTTAGAAAAGGCCAAGGGATCAAGGACAATCTTATGTTGTTACTGCAGTTGAAGCAGAATAATTAATGTATTGGTGATTTTGGACTCATGGATTATATTCTGGTTATTAGAATAATGTGATATATATACAAGGATTGTACTTCAGTACTTGTTGATTTTATTAAGGTTTTAATATGATGAAGGTAATCATATTTTTTATGTGACAATAAGAGAAACTTTACCTTGTTTGAGGAATCTGATGATACAATGGATTTTCGAATTTTGAGACCTTTTAGAGAAAGTCTGGACGGAGGTATTTTGGATAACTATAAATGTTGGAATGGATTAAGTTGAACTTTGGATAATATTGTTTAAGGTTAAAACATTTATGAAGATTATTTTTGGGATATTATAATATTATAGTTTTAGGAAAAGGACAACCTGCAGGGTGGGGCATAACCCGTCGCGTCAGACAAAGCTGTAGGAATCGAACCCACAACCATAGTGCGACATGCCTTTATTACCTACCACTAGCCTACAGGAAGTCCCTGGTTACACAATATTTTTCCTAATCTAAATGGTATGTTTTAATATTTGGATCCTTATACAATTATGATAAATAGAATATTTTTGAGTTCTGTTACCATTTGGAGTAAAAGATGGGTTTGTGGTAAAAATTTATTAAAGAATGAAAGTATACATAACAAGTATGTATAATCCCTTACGTTCTTAGTAAATCTCCTAAATAAATTCCTCAACTTTATAAAAGGTATCTTAAAACAAAAACGTTTTCGGTTAACGTTTCCAACTGGGGATTCAATGACCGTTTAACCAATCACAAGTTTATGATTTTCTTATGGTTAACTTTCTCCTAATCCAGTTTTCTACAACTCTCCATCAGACCTTGATGGTTTGTTTTTCTTCCATATCCATATTTTCATTGAATCCTAGTATGGGCTATCTCTGGTGACCTTTGTACTTCTCTTTCTTTCTTTTAATGTTATATTTTTATTAACCTTATTTTCGATGTGGGTTTTCCACAAAGTTATTTTCTATTTTCAACCATTTATTTTCAAAGAAAATTTTCAAATTGCGAGGACACAATTTATTGAATGAGGGGAGAATGTAACACCCCGGGCTTCCATGATACGCTTCTCATTCAATAATGCAATATCTTGCATCGTACACAACTTCGAGTTCTAACACACCGCAACTAATCAAAGTAGCCGTTATGAATAGTAAAACCCACTTTTTCAAATTATAGAAATGTTATATTTCAAAATGGACTTCATTTTTGTATTATTAATATCGAAATTATACTAAGTTAAATTTTTTGTAATTTTATGAGAACTTCCATTTTTTTATGAATAGTTAAAAATACTTAAAAACAAATTTTTTAATAAAAATAATTTATAGTGATAACTTATACTATTGAGTGGTTTAAGAGTATAATTATAATAGATTTTTACCATTTTAACCAATGGTGGTCATTAGAATTAATTTCACTTTGAAATTGGATGTAAACAAATGTCAATCTTTTGATGTATATTGTTTCTTAAAAACACGCTATTTGTTGTGACAACAAGAATTACTTATAAAATTAATTAATGCAACTTATATGTTTGGAATTTTGTAAAATAGACATAATTTTTGAATTCTGAATATCAATTATAGCTTAGGGTGACATTTTGGCATTTTTCTGAAAAACTTCAATTTTTGATGAATAGTGAAACCACTAAGTGGTAGTTAAATAACTGATTTTTCGTTTAAATGAAATATTACCACTTCTGTAATTTTATTTTCAGAAATCTGAAAAACATGGTTTTCATTAGGAAGTAAAATGTGGTTCAATGGGATTAAAATATTTTTTTGGTGAATAGTAACTTTTAAGTTTAATTAATCACAATTAAAGGTAATTAGTGAAATTTAAGGTAAAAATTATATTATAAAAATATAAAAATACCTTTACACTTGTTCTACCCCTATTGGATGTGTCATGGCCGACCACGAAAATCCATGGGTCAACTTTGGGACCCCATGGAGCCACTTTTCTAGGAAAATGACATAAATAACTTTTATTTAAAGTTAAAATAAAAATGTCAAAAAAATAAGTTGTTTTACTGAAAAAAATTTTAAATGGGGTTATACAAGTCATATTTTTGACTATAAATATTCATTAGAAATATAAAAAAATTTCCTACATCATGATAATTTTTTTAAGATTTTTAGACATTAAATAAATTAAATTATTTATGACACCATGATGATGTAGTGATTACCTCATTAATTAACGATTTTAATAAAATGGAAGGATAATATAAAATATAAGCATTAAACTTGTCCAAAGCCTATTGGATTAGTTGATTTAGAACCCTTATCACCTTATCCTCGAATTATATAAGTTTGGGACCTTTAGAATCCGAAAACCATTGTATAATAAAGTAACATTTCATTACATTCCAAGAGTGCCCCTCCTATCCTCTTATAAAAGGCCCCCACCACTACCACCTTATTCACACCATCAAGCCATTTGTCTCGGCCAAAATCTGCCCAAATACTCTCCCAAATACCCTCTCTTACTCCTAGAATCCTCCCTTAGGGCATAATGCTTCCAAAGGAAGAATTTTTCTCAAATCAAAAAAGAGTTACCCGATTTTAAGGTAATGTCTTCTCTAATGTTGTTTTGTTTTATTTTGCTTATCCAACCCCCTAAACTCTTTTTAATCATTTCTTTTGTAACGAAACCAGTATCCTAATTATACTAGGATGTTGTTATAAAAATTATTTGAGCTACACTTACACACACCTTCGTCTAATGGTTAAAGAACATACAGTTTCTGTGGGTGGCGAAATACTGCCTCACGAAACGATGATTGTTCAATATTCTTTTAACACCTCTAATGGTGGCCATTTTTATGAAAATATTTTAATATATGATATATATATTATGTTTATGTTTTCCTTATGCTTCTATATTTCTCATTTATGGCATAATTTATGATTTCCATTATGGGTAATGCGATATTTTCATTTAAGAAAGTGCGGACTACCGCCCCCTCAAAGTGATTTGAATCGTTAATGCCATATGTGGGATATATAAAGGATCGCCTAAATGATATTATATATGATATTATACTGTAATTATAATAATCCTTTATACTATTATGATTTCATTCCATTAAATGCTAAATGTAAATGAAAGTAGTGTTCATGCATACGTACGGCTTACCGTCTCCATGAATGGTGCATTTCATTTATTACCTCTAAATGTTAAGTAATATTATAAACGAATGTATATACTGGATATATATGATATATATGATATCTACATAATGAATATAATTCTGTATATAATGGATATTTCACCACATGAACAACTTGTAATTATAAGAAGTTTATTTTTGACTCAAGTACCAAAGATCGACAAAATGGCCGTTATTAACTTAAATAATTACATAATGTTCATAACATGGTAATAAGTGATATAAAAGGAATAATGAACATGAAAAAGGTTCTTAAGTATATATAAATTAACTCTAGTTTATTATTCAGGAGGATAAAAAATGATCGAGTCAAGTCGGACACGAGGTAAGGGAACTTCTTAACCCAATTTCTATTCTTTGGGTTAATCTCCTACTTTCAAATTATGTCATTATATTATTATGTCATATCTTGTATTTGTACATTATTTATGTATAAATATAGTGAACACACATAATATATCTATTTTATTTTAAAAATGATCTTTTTATGGGACTTCTTCTCAATCTCCTTTCATTGAGGCATATTTTGTTTTATACAAAACCTTCTTTTATACGGTGTATAAACCCCTTTGACTTTTACGTTTATCCAAAAGGAATTTTTTTTTATACGAAGCATTTTACTAAACCAAAAAAGGGATTGTTTTTGTCGTACGTATGTGGCGAAAACGACTTCTCCACCGTCGTGACCATTATTTGAGTTTTGACTTCCTCTACAAGCCATAACTTTTTAAATGGAAAATAAATACAAAGTTTTAACTTTCATTTATTTTGGTATTGAAAATGGTTTTGAAAGTGTTTTTATTATATCCATGTGTTGTATTGATATCTTGTGATTGAAATGTGTAAATGTTATGTTTCCCTTATTCACGTTTTATGTGATATGATTATGTTATGGTTTATGATATGTTTAAACCTGTTCATATGAGGAAAGCATTGGACTTAATAAATGACAGGTGGGTCCCGCTATAGCTCCTCGATGCATCGGTAGGTCTAATGAGACAAACTAGTGTATTGGAATGAGGCCTTGACAAAATATTATTTGTGGTCTTGGAACTAGGCCTTGGCTACGTGGTTATGATAGTATGTCATTATGCATTCCATCATTATGAAAGTGGTTATTGACATTACATGTGATTTTTCAACCAGTAGAATATCCATGTGAATAAGTAAATGGCATTATCTCATTTTACTTTTTCCATATTATGTTGAAGATCAAGTTTAAAAGGCTTTTTTAGTTATACATTGCCTTAAATGTTTATGTTTATTTATGAAAGCTTCCGCTATATTGTTATCCTTACTGAGAATCTGAGCTCACCCCTTCCAATGTTTTAATTTTTCCAGGATGTGAAGAAGTATATTATGAATGACCTGCAGGGATAGTATGAGGGTATATGAGGACAAGATTTTTTTTAGTTTTGTATTAATTTATGATGTAATGTAAAACTTATGAATGTATCTAGTGTTCCAAGGGTACTAAACTAATCGGTCTTTCGAAACTTGATCTTTTGTGATCATGCCAATGTTACGAAGTAATGCACCAACTCAGGGTAGCTAGGGTCGGGACGTTACAGTTGGTATCAGAGGCAGTTTAGTACTAACCTTGGATGCTAGATTTAGATAAACTCTGATTAGAGCACATAGCCCAAGGATAGACATGAGGATTAGTATAGAATAACATCCTAGATTTTTGGTATTATAGAGATTTTGTGAGTTTTCTGAGCAATACATCCCTATCTGGATACGAGCAGGTAGAGGTGGCTCTGGCACAGATGTACCTAGGGGTAAAACCCGAAAACACCGCTTTGAGCTAGACTCGAACGGGAACTGGTGCACGACAACGGGCCTTGTTGCACTCTTGGTTACGACACTCCCGGGGGATATGCTTAGGATAATTCTCGTTTTCTTTACAAACCACTATGAAGGGTTATGAGTATATACTTCCTAAAAGAAAACATTTTTATAATTATGGATTATATCTATAAATAGTTCAATTTATGTTAAGTATTTTACAAGTATGGAATTATGTATTTTGATTAATAAACTAATCTAGTTTATGCCATTGTTTAGAAATTGCTCCTAGTGGAAGGAATGGAAACCATATCAATGCATGCACTCCGTGTAGGGATTGCCCTCCTGCTCAAGATAACTGGTGCTGATCAACTTATTACCATACTGGGACAACTCACTCAGGTTATGAATAATAACCTTACTCATATGGAGCACCCTGATCCGCAACGTGGAGGATCAATGTTAGACCGCTTCATGAGGCAACAAACGCCAACATTTAATGGGGGTACAAATCCATTAGTAGCTGAGCAATGGATAAACTCCTTAGAGAAAATATTCCACACCTTGGGGAGTAGTAAAAGGGAGAAGGATGCAATGGCAGTCTACCTCCTCACTGGAGATGCCGATCAATGGTGGTCGTTGATTCAAAATAAAAAGGAAGATGAAGAAGTATCAAGTATGGAATGGATAGAGTTCAAAGATCTTTTCTTAGAAAAATAATTTCCACATGACCATCAAGAAGATATGGAAAGGCAATTTCTGAGTCAGAGACAAAAGGAGGATGAGAATGTTGCAAAGTATGAGGCTAACTTTACAAGGTTAGCGAGGCATGCAACAAATTATATACGTAACCCAAGAAGTAAGATTGATCGTTTCTTTGATGGGTTGAAACCATTTCTCAGTCGAGCTTTAGTATCACAATATTTCTCAACATATGATGATATTGTCTCATGTGCTATCAAGATAGAAAAAGAATTCTCTAAGTCTTATGACAACAAAGTAAAGCAAGAGAAGAAGAGAACGGTGGAACAAGAGATAGATACAGGGAAAAAGGGAAAGAAGGATTTTCCATTATGTGATAATTGTGGTAAGAATCACCCTGGTACTTGCATAAAGGAATGTGAGTTTGTTACAAATGTGGAGAAAAAGGTCACCAGGCTCGTGATTGTAAGGGAAAGAAAGAGGCTATCAATGTTGAATGCTACAATTGTTGGGAAATGGGTCATTATGCAAATGAATGTCCTAAGAGTCAGGGAAACATACCTTAGGAAAGGCCAAGGGATCAAGGACAATCTTATGTTGTTACTACAGTGGAAGCAGAATAATTAATGTATTGGTGCTTTTGGACTCATGGATTATATTCTGGTTATTAGAATAATGTGATATATATATATATATAAGGATTGTACTGTAGTACATGTTGATTTTATTAAGGTTTTAATATGATGAAGGTAATCAAATTTTTGTATGTGACAATAAGAGATACTTTACCTTTTTTGAGGAATCTGATGATACAATTGATTTTGGAATTTAGAGACCTTTAAGAGAAAGTCTGGACGGAGGTATTTTGGATAACTATAAAGGTTGGAATGGATTAAGTTGAAATTTGGATAATATTGTTTAAGGTTAAAACATTTATGAAGATTATTTTTGGAATATTAAAATACTATAGTTTTAGGAAAAGGACAACCTACAAGGTGGGACATAACCCGTCGCGTCGGACAAAGCTGCAGGAATCGAACCCACAACCATAGTGCGACAGGACTTTATTACCTACCACTAGCCTACAGGAAGTCCCTGGTTACAAAATATTTTTCCTAATCTAAATGGTATTTGTTAATATTTGGAACCTTATACAATTATGATAAATATAATATTTTTTAGTTCTATTACTATTTATAGTAAAAGATGGGTTTGTGGTAAAAATTTATTAAATAATGAAAGTATACATAACAAGTATGTACATTCCCATACATTCTTAGTAAATCTCCTAAATAAATTCCTCAACTTTATAAAAGGTGACTTAAAACAAAAATGTTGCTGGTTAACTTTTCTAACTGGGGATTCAATGACTGTTTAACCAATCACAAGTTTGTGATTTTCTTATGGTTAACTTTCTCCTATTTTAGTTTTCTACAACTCTCCATCAGACCTTGATGGTTTCTTTTTTTTCCATATCCAAATTTTCATAGAATCCTAGTATGGGCTATCTTGGGTGACCTTTGTAATTCTCTTTCTTTCTTTTAATGTTATATTTTTATTAACCTTATTTCCGATGTGGGTTTTCCACAAAGGTATTTTCTATTTTCAACCATTTATTTTCAAAGAAAATTTTCAAATTGCGTGGACGAAATTTATTGAAGGTGGGGATAAGGTAACACCCCGAGCTTCCATGATACACTTCTCATTCAATAATGCAATAGCTTGCATTGTACGCAACTTCGAGTTCTAACACACCACAACTAATCAAAGTAACCGTTATGAATAGTAATACCCACTTTTTAAAATTATAGAAATTTTATATTTCAAAATGGACTTCATTTTTGTATTCATAATATCAAAATTATCCTAAGTTATTTTTTTTGTAATTTTCTGAGAACTTCCATTTTTTATGAATAGTGAAAAATACTTAAAGACAACTTTTTTAATCAAAAAAATATATAGTGATAAATTATACTATTGAGTGGTTTTAGAGTATAATTAGAATATATTTTTACCATTTTATCCAATGGTGGTCATTAGAATTAATTTCACTTTGAAATTGGACAAAAAAAATGTCAATCTTTTGATATATATTGTTTCTTAAAAACACGCTATTTGTTGTGACAGCGGGAATTACATATAAAATTAATTAATGCAAATTATATGTTTGGAATTTTTTAAAATAGAGATAATTTTTAAATTATGAATATCAATTATATCTTAGGGTGAAATTTTGGCATTTTTCTGAAAAACTTCAATTTTTGATGAATAGTGAAACCACTAAGTGGTAGTTAAATAACTGATTTTTTGTTAAAATGAAATATTACCACTTCTGTGATTTGATTTTCAAAAATCCAACATACATGGTTGTCATTAGGAAGTAAAATGTGGTTCAATGGGATTAAAATATTTTTTTGGTGAATAGTAACTTTTAAGTTTAATTAATCGCGATTAAAGGTAATTAGTGAAAGTTATGGTAAAAATGATATTATAAAAATATGAAAATACCTTTACACTTGTACTACCCCTATTTTATGTGTCATGGGAGACCAAGACAATCCATGGGTCAACTTGGGGACCCCATGGAGCCACTTTTATAGGAAAATGGCATAAATAACTTTTATTTAAAGTTAAAATAAAAATGTCAAAAACATAAGTTCTTTTACAAAAAAATTAAATGGGGTTATACAAGTCATATTTTTGACTATAAATATTCATTAGAAAGATAAAAATATTTCCTACATCATGATAATTTTTTTATGATTTTTAGACATTAAATAAGGTAAATTATTTATGACACCATGATGTTGCAGCAATTACCTCATTAATTAACGATTTTAATAAAATGGAAGGATAATGTAACATCTAAGCATTACACTTGCCCAAAGCCTATTGGATGAGTATATTTAGAACCCTTATCACCTTATCCTCTAATTATATAAGTGTGGGACCTTTATAATCCGAAAACCATTGTATAATAAAGTAACATTTCATTACTTTCCAAGAGTGCCCCTCCTCTCCTCTTATAAAAGGCCCCCACCACTACCACCTTATTCACACCATCAAGCCATTTGGCTCGGCCAAACTATTCTAAAATACTCTCCCAACTTCCCTCTCTTATTCCTAGAAGCCTCCATTTTGGAATAATTCTTCCCAAGGAAGCCTTTGTCTCAAATCAAAAAAGAGTTACCCGATTTTAAGGTAATGTCTTCTCTAATGTTGTTTTGTTTTATTTTGCTTCTCTAACCCCCTAAACTCTTTTTATTCATTTATTTTGTAATAAAAAAATTATACTCAATATACTATGATGTTTTTATAAGAATAATTCTAGATACAATTACACACACCTTCGTCTAATGGTTAAAGAACATACTATTTCTGTGGGTGGCGAAATACTGCCTCAAGAAACGATGATTGTTCAATATTCTTTTAACACCTCTAATGGTGGCCATTTTGATGAAACTATTTTCATATATGATATATATATTATGTTTATATTTTCCATATGCTTATGTATTTCTCATTTATGGCATACTTTATGATTTCCATTATGGGTAAATGCGATATTTTCATTTAAGGAAGTGCGGACTACCGCCCCCTCAAAGTGATTTGAATCGTTAATGCCATATGTGCGATGTATAAAGGATGGAGTAAATGATATTATATATTATATTATACTATAATTATAATACACCTTAATAATATTATTATTTCATTCCATTAAATGCGAAATAGAAATGAAAGTAGCGTTCATGCGTACGTACGGCTTACCGTCTCCATGAACGGTGCATTTCATTTCTTACCTCTAAATGTTATGTAATATTAAAAATGAATGTATATACTGGATATATATGATATATATGATATCTACATAATGAATATAATTCTGGATATAATGGATATTTCACCACATGAACAACTTGTAATTATAAGAAGTTTATTTTTGACTCAAGTACCAAAGATCGACAAAATGACCGTTATTAACTTAAATAATTACATAATGTTCATAACATGGTAATAAGTGATATAAAAGGAATAATTAACCTGAAAAATGTTCTTATGTAAATATAAATTAACTCTAGTTTATTATTCAGGAGGTTAAAGAATGATCGAGTCAAGTCGGACACGAGGTTATGGAACTTCTTAACCTAATTTCTATTCTTTGGGTTAATCTCATACTTTCAAATTATGTCATGATATTATTATGTCATATCTTGTATTTGTACATTATATATGTGTACTTATAGTGAATACACATAATATATCTATTTTATTTTCAAAAAGATCTTTGTATGGGACTTCGTCTCAATCTCCTTTCATTGAGGCATATTTTGTTTTACACAAAACCTTCTTTTATACGGTGTATAAACCCCTTTGAATTTTACTTTTATCTAAAAGGAATATTTTTTTTATACAAATCATTTTACTAAATGACAAAAGGGAATTTTTTGGTTGTACATATGCGGCGACAACGACTTCTCCTCCGTCGTGAGCATTATTTGAGTTTCGGCTTCCTCTACAAGCCATAACTTTTTAAATGAAAAATAAATACAAAGTTTTAACTTTTGTTTATTTTGGTATTGAAAATGGTTTTGAAAGTGTTTTTATTGTATCCATGTGTTGTATTGATATCTTGTTATTGAAATGTGGAATTGTTATGTTTCCCTTATGCACTTTTTATGTGATATGATTATGTTATGGTTTATGATATGTTTAAACCTGTTCATATGAGGAATGCATTGGACTTAATAAGTGACGGGTGGAGCCCGCTATAGCTCCTCGATGCATCGGTAGGTCTCATGAGACAAACTAGTGTCTTGGCACGAGGCCTTGACAAAATCTTATTTTTTGTCTTGGAATGAGGCCTTGGCTACGTGGTTATGATAGTCTGGCATTATGAATTCCATCATTATGAAAGTGGTTATTGATATTACATGTGACAATTCGACCAGTAGAATATCCATGTGAATAAGTAAATAGCATTATCTCATTTTACATTTTCCATATTATGTTGAAGATCAAGTTTAAAAGGCTTTTTTTTAGTTATACATTGTCTTAAATGTTTATGTTTATTTATGAAAGCTTCCACTATATTGTTATCCTTACTAAGCATTTGAGCTCACCCCTTCCAATTTTTTAATTTTTTCAGGATGTGAATAAGTATATTACGAATGACCTGCAGGGATAGTATGAGGGGATATGAAGACAAGAGGTTTTTTTAGTTTTTTATTACTTTATGATGTAATGTAAAACTTATAAATGTATCTAGTGTTCCAAGGCTACTAAACTAATCGGTCTTTCGAGACCTGATCTTTTGTGATCATACCAATGTTACGAAGTAATGAACCTACTCTGGGTAGCTGGGGTCGGGGCATTACATTAGTCATTATATTATTTTTTTGCAAAGGTTTTTTGTTCTTTCCAAAAAGTGGGATATTAGTTAGACAATTTGGTTTCCTTATAAATTAATCATTCCTATATGCTTTGAAAATCACACACATTATCTTAAGGAAACTAATATTTCATTCAGGGATATTTTCATAAGTAAAATCTTCTATCTTTATTGGTATTTTTATCCTTACCTGTATTTTCGTTATATAATTTTATAATTCCCCATATTATAAATAATTTAATTCTATGTAAAAAATTGGATTTCTATCCAAAACCTCAGAATCCAATAATTCCTGGGATCTATTGTGTCTTGTTTTTAAGTTCAGAATTCTTATAATCTCACTCTGAATTCTTTAAAATTCGGACTCTAAATTCTCTAATATTCATACACCTAATTTTCTAAAATTCAAATTCCAAATTCCCCTGAATTCAACCATTGAATTCTTTAAAATGTAGACTCTTAATTTCTTAGAATTTAGATTCTGAATTAATTGTAATTCGGAATTCAAAATCTATACAATTCAGATTCTGAATTCTTTGAAAAATGAAATCTAAATATCCATGTCTTATTAGTTACGATATTTTATATTATTAGACACCAAAATGTATTTTTTCTCTTGGACTCTTGATTTTAGAATTTGATATAGATAATTAATTTTCCATACACATGTTACTAATATGATATAAATTCATGCAAGTTATTTCTATCTAATCTATTTTTGAGTGACAAGTTTATAGGTCCCTTCAAGATTCAAGAAAATATATGTCTGTTAGAAGAGGGAGCCGACCGTTAGAGTTTTTTTCTATAAATAGAAGTTCATTTGAACGTGCTCACTATTATTCCATGAATATAGAGATTAAATGTGGTAAAGTGATTTCTAGAGACAGACTCTAATTCCTTGTGCAGATCTGAACATCTTGTTTAACTTGCATCGTGCGACTCTGATTGTTGCTGAGTACAATCACTGTCTTTAGGGAATAGGATGACATTGGTGTCGACTAACTTAAGGATCGAGGGCTTTCAGGGATAGCAAGAGAGATTCTGATATTCTTATAGACAGCTTACCCTAGTGTGAGTAAGAAAGACATTTATGAATGTATAAATAAAGGGACCTTTATCCAATGTTGTTGGATATCCTACTCCGTTGGTGAAAAGATTTCTTACATGTTACTTGTTTTGTTTCATGTTGAACTTAAACTATATTTTTTTAAAGGAAGAAAAAAATAAATTTAGTATAATTTCTTATACTTTTATTTACTCTCATATGAAATATACTATATTCTTTAAGGTATAATCATTTACATTTTAAACTATTCTTATGTCTCATTTACAAAACCATATTTCAACTAGCTAATAATGGTTTTATCATAAAACTATTTTAGGGATTCTGAATTTACCATGCTTAACATTATAAAACATAATGTTCCTAAAGTTAAAAATGATTTTTTAAACATACAATTAACCCCCCTCTTGTAATTGAGCATCTACATACATTATTTCAATCCTATAGTATTAAGAATACATAAACATAATATGGTCAAAAAATGTCCTTAAAATAGATTTTATAAATCTTTTTTAATTTTAAATCTTATATTTTTAGTTTAACTCCCATTAAACTAATTTTAACTTAACAATTGTAAATATTGTTTTCTTTTTTTCCAATTTATTATGGTTGAAATAAAATTTAAGCTTATAATAAAATGTTAATTATTTTTATTCCTTATATTTAAACTATTTTAAATAATTTAATTCAATTAATTGTAAATATTTATTTTAAAATTACACTCCTAGATGTGATAGGACTGTTAGTTTTCAAAGTGAAAATGTTCCAATGTTTATAATGTATTTATCTCATAATTCAAAATGAAAATTATTCCAATGAACTAAACTGCATAAATAGATATATAATTGAAATTATTTTACTAAAAAACCAATGTAAAATGTGATTTAACATTATAAATAATTTAAACAAAAATGATATTTTCAATTAAAATTCAATATTTTTAACTATTCATCAAAAAATGAAACATATTTGAAAAATAAAAAATTTACCCAAAGATAATTTTGAAATTATAATTTTAAAATTTATATTTAATTTGGAAAATATTTTTCTAAATTTTAATGTAATAAACAAATATTATTTCATCAAATAGTGAGTAAATCACTATTTTGAAAATAAAATCAATCTGAAAACACATTGTTTTCATTCAAACAAATTTAATTTTATCTCTAGTCATTAGATTTACATATAATTTCTTTTATACATGTGTATAAAAAATAATTTTCATTGTTTATTTATTTGTATTAATACCATATAACATAATGGTTCGGTTATAAGGTTCTTGTTTACATAATAATATTTTAATAGAGTATCTTGTTTTATTCAAACTCGGTGTTGCATTTATTGAATGTTATAAAAAATACAGCATTTATCTAAAAAAGTTATATCTTAATGTATAAGGATTTTATATTCACTACCACATTTAGTGTCAATTTTTATACATACTATCAAATATTATGCTTATATTTTAAAATCACATGTTATTAATTTCAAAACACTCATCACAAATTCTAACAAAAATGATATTTTTAAAATAATAAAAAACATAAATATAGTTGATGTTGGATGTTTTTTCCTAATAATTTATTACAATATCCTTTAAGATATATGATAATTAAAAACTTATTGAATAATATTTTTAATGAAAAAATATTTATAGTGCGCCTATAAAATAGCCTTATCACAACTTAATTTTTGAAATTAATTATGGTGAATATAATACAAACTATATAATCATCTCCAATTTAAATCATAATTAAATACTTTAATCCACGAGAATCAAGATAAATCAATTAAAATGAAGAGACAGTACAAGAAATATTCTTCTGTCAGGCATGACCTTAAACTATGGTCTATAGCCTGTACACCCTTCTCATGTAGCTTTCCCCTCCAAAATTACCTCAATGTTCAGTGTGCACTCATGAATTATATAGGGAGTAAACCCATTTCAATGTAGTGACAACATGAAATCCCATGTAAAACCAAGATTTGATACAAATATTATTATCTATACTCCACATCACATTTACATCCCGATTTCTAACAATCATATATCTGGTCTAATAAAATAACCCATAAATCATAATAAAAAACATAGGGATAAAATACCACTTTTTCGGAACCCAACCAAGGACACCCCCAAGCTCTGATCCCTACTCATCCTATGAAATGTATATAATGGGATTCATAATCCCATGAAGAGAAATGTGGTGCGTGTACATCAAGAAATATAATTTTGGGAAGGATTTCTCCCGTAGAATAATGTAAACATATTGTTCGAACCATGAACCATATTTGAGCAAGTTATACCATGAAATTCCATTCAATAAATATATGAATATAAATAATATTAAAGGTTGATTTAATTATTTAAAGTCATTAATTAATGTTTCCCCATATCACTAGAAAAAATTATTGTACATTAAAAATATCAAAATATGATTTATAGGGTGAAAATCCTTAATAGTGATACATTTTTTGAATAAATATATTATAAAATAATTAAATAAGAACAACAGAATCTTTTTTGGATAAATTTTTGTAATGGTGAAAAGTCCCACGAACATGAAACCTCCAAAACACCAAAATAAAATAGTGTTTTTATCCATAATTTCCCTCTATTTCATCTCCTTTTCCACATATTATATAAAAAATGTTTTCATACCCCCAATTGTGTATGAAGTTTGTTAGAAAAATTCCTATTCATATCTCACCAAGTATCACATATAATTTTCATTAAAAGAATATATATATCATTTAATACTAAAATTAATTCAAAACATAACCATTATTAATTTTATAATAAAGAGTGGATTTTGTTGTAGGGGTAGTATAAAATAAAAACAAGAACCCATCATAATGTATTATATTTATTTTAAATCAAGGAAACATGGAAAAAACCCTAAGCATCCCAAATATATGGGAACCTCATAATTCAATGTATCAAATTAGGGTGACCATCTATTAGTAAAATGAATCTATAATTATGTAGCTTGATAAGTGAGATATGCGTGGAATTATTTCACTAGTCTTATAAAAAACATATGTATTAAGAACGTCATCATCCAGATCTAGGTTCACCAAACAAAGAACCAGGTTTCTCCATTATATATATTTAGATAAAAAATAGATTAATTTTCCATTAAAATAAATAATTTCAAAAAAACCAATCCAATTTACACTAAAAACAATCTTACCATTTACTAATATTATGGTAATAAAATTTAATATAGTGTTCTCAATTAAATATTTCACATGTATCGTATAATATTTTTATTACAATTTTAAAAATAATTAGTTATCCTAACTAGAAATAGTTAAAGTATTTATGCAGAGAATATAAAAACAACCACAGTAATCCAAATATAACACTTGAAATGTTGTTAACCATAATAAAGGGAGGGGAACCAATTGTCATGACCCCCTCCCACAAAAGATTCCCCTCCTGAGCTGGAAATGGTGAAAGGGAGATAATGACCCCCGAGTCCCGCCTCCAGTAGGCCCTGGGGTGGCGAGTAGCACCAAGGGTATGAGTTTTTACAAATATGGGAGGCATTACACTTTTTTATTATTTAGGATCAGGAAATATGACAATTCAAACACCAAAAAGGAAAAGTACAAGTGTATAGAAATAAACCCAAACCAAGCCCACATGCATGTTTAAACAATTTTATAACAAAGTGCAAGTACATGAAATCTCAAAGTATAATACAGAAAAGAAACAAGTGTACAACAACTACAAAAACTCCAACTTTCTGACTAGTAGGGTCCTGCATGGCCCTGGTAGTCCTCCTGGGAACCTGAAAGTAAACTTAGGGTTAGCATACAATTATACTCAGTAGGGAAACCTAAAGCTCTCGTGCACAAGTGGGGTGACATCCTAATGTCTCGTGAGAACAACAGAAGAAACCTAGCAAGGAATTCTATCCACCCAACCTCACTAGCCACACTCACGAGAAACACAATCACAACAGTTAGTAGTAGTATATAAGAACAAGAGTATTGGGTACCCCGCACCATTTCCCTTTAGTTATCTTCTCTTCCTAACGGAAAACTTTCTGATGCTGCCATACTCTCCCCGCCCGCACACACCTGGGCCTCACAACCACGTATCCCGCCCGCACACACCTGGGCCTCACAACCACGTATCCCACCCGCACACACCTGGGCCTCAAAACCACGTATCCCGCCCGCACACACCTGGGCCTCACAACCACATATCCCTCACGCACACACCTGGTCCTCACACCGACGTATCCGGCCCCCACACACCTGGGCCTCACAACCACGTATCCCGCCCGCACACAACTAGGCCTCACAACCACGTATCCCGCTCTCACACTCCTGGGCCTCATCCAGAATATTCTTGGGAAACAGTATAACCTACCCTAAGAGTCTTGGGAAAAATCCACCCCAATCGAAACCTACCCTATTATTCTTAGGTGTAAGGTCGCCTCAAGCCATCACAACCTAGGGGAGAAGGAGCAGGAAGGATCTAGTAACTAAGGGAAAAACACCCTCTCCCATGAAATGGGAGTCTTCGGCACTAAGTGCTCAACATGGGTGGGGTGAGATGAAACACAAAATATACAAATATATATATACCAACCACATAGCCCAACCTATGGTTTCTAAACAGAGAAACTGAACATGTGCCTTGTCACTACTACTATGAAGGATGCATAAAAAAACAACCCCAACCCCATTTAGGTTTTCACGTTTCATCTGAATTAGTTTATTTAGTTGCTTAATTACTGCGCAACTATCCACAACCAACCACATCAATCGTTCGTAAAACATATCCCTGCCATCCACAAATAAAGTTAGGAAAACACAAGCAACACAACCAAGTCCTTCTTATCAACCAACCAACCCATTGATTATTAATCCCGTTCCATTACCATGACCCACCATTTATTAACTATTCCACTTTTTATTTATTAATCACAACCCACTATTCGTTCACAAACAAACCCATCCCTGCAGCCCCACTGCCAAACACCATAACCAAAACACACCGAAACCCGTACATCAATATCCCTTTAATACCATTTCTCATAGCCCCGCTACCCATTACCAACACAACATTCACACCAACCCAAAACCAAGTCAACCGCATCCCCACTTCTCACCCTATCCACAAAAACCCACAAAACACCCCCATTACATGCCACATATCCAAGACAAAACCCACATGTTCAATATTCCATTTTGTTTAACCGGGGTGATCACACAAGGGTTCCAGATTTTAAACAGCCAACTTTATGTGATTAACCAAAATCCACATTCCACAAAGTTTCCATCCATAAGAAAATCCATAAGGAGAGGGAAACATTTGATTGCATAAGAAAAGTCCCCCAACGACCATGATTTTCAATAGGCAGCAGCTCATTCACAACATAATATCACAGAATATAAATAATGTAACTGCATTCACAAATATCCCATCGACATTATATAATCCATTTATTATATTTATTTATTGGTTCAACCGTATAACACAAAACAAAAGAGGATACCCACCCCTCATGATGAACAAAAGAGAGAGACAAAGGTAAGATCCCTACCTCAACAGGTTCTAATCACAACGCTCCCCTGGATCAACTTTAGAATACATCCGTCGGCGTCCGTCACTTCTGTCGGGTCCCGAAAAAACCTCCTCAAGTGGATCTCAAAATGGAAATTCCGAATTAAAGACAACTAACCCAATTTCGGAAGTTCCTCCTCGTCGTTACGATCCTGTGGCCACTGACAGATCGTAAATCGAAGCTCGGATGTAGAAGTTATGGAAGAAAGAGCCTTCGAGTCTCTTGGGAGAACACTACTCAGAGGAAAGGGGAGGAGAGGGGTGAGATGAAAAGGAGGAGGGGAACCCTCCTTTTATAGGCGATAAAAGAAAAAGTACACGGCATGTGCTTTATGGTACAAGGAGTGTACTCGGTTATTTCACACGGTCTCCACGTGGCTTCCAACACGGCTCTGCGGCTATTGACTGGTCAACACACGGTTTAAGGGTAACACATACGCAGGGAGGCACTACACGGCGTGTAGTTTGGGAAAACGTCATGTACCCATTTATTTCACATGGAAAAGACACGACTAAAACACGGCACATGGTCATTGACTAGTAACGCGTATGTGGGGAAGGACTACACGGCGTGTAGTACTGGACACACGACGTTCACCCATTTCTTTCACACGGTAAGGACAGGGTCTTCAACCTGAGGTATACCCAGCGAGGTGGTACACGGCGTGTACTTACACTACATGGTGTGTACTCATTTACTTCACACGGCAAGGACACGACCTGCAACGCGAGGTATACCCTGAAAGGTGGTACACGGCGTGTACTGAAACTACACGGCGTGTAGTTTCAAAATTCTAGAAAGTGTGAGAAAAGTCCATTTTACCCTCCAGAACACTTTGTGACCTTCTTTTTGACAACGAAATGGGCCGGAGAGGTCTAGGCCATTACATCAGATACCTCTTAAAACATTCTCGTCTCCAATAACTCAAAATCCAACATAGAGGAACCCAACAAGATACCTCTTAGGGTTCTCATTATTACAGGAACCCAACCAAAAACCCTAATCATAGGTGATAGGAATTCCACCTCCTATGTCGAGATATTATCCGCTTTAGGTGGCACCGACTCTCCTATACAGGTTTAATCGCATCCGCATTAATGCGTCTCAATTAAGGATTGGGCCCTCCCACTTCCATATGTTAGGATTTTCCAACTTGCACTATCCCCAACACCACACAACCAACACACTTCCCGAACATGTGGTTTTGGGAAAAATTCCTTCTCCAATGTCGAGATATTATATACATTAGGCGGCACTGACTCTCCCAAATGGGTTCAATCGCATCCGCATTAATTAGTCTCGATTAAGGATCAGGTTTTTTCCTTTACCCACACATCCGGACATTCTACACACTTCCATAGAGCAAGTAATCAAAAGGTCTCACAGATGACAAGCCAAGCATTCCATATATTTCAATGGTACAGAGTACCACATCTACACAAAGCTCAGAAGAACAAGAGAAAACACAAGTCAAAACAACTATGGGTATTGATCGTGCATCTAGGTATCCCGCTCCTATGTTCTCTCCTCGAGGCTGCCATGCCTCCACAACACATGAACCAACGGAATGGTTCATCCACGGAGCACCTTCTCTTTAAGATCCCCGATTCTGAGTGGTCGTTCCTCGAAGGTAGCATCGTCTCCCATATCTAACTCTCCCCATTCAATAATGTGAGAGTCTTCGTGTAAGTACGGACGATGCTGGGAGATGTGGAAGACTTCATGAACCTTCTCCAACTGAGGTGGTAGGGCTAGCTGATATGCCACCTCACCAACTCCCCTCAACACCTCAAAAGGTCTGATGAACCTAGGTGGGAGCTTGCTCCCTTTCCCAAACCTCTACTGCCCCCGTCGAGGGGAAACCTTCAAGAACACATGATATCCCACCTCGAACTCCAAGGGCCTCCTACGACGATTAGTATAGGACTTCTGGCGGTCTTGATCCTCTTTCATCCTCTCACGTAAAAGATGGACTTTCTCTGTGGTGCTCTGCACTACCTCTGGCCCAAGAGCACCCGTCTCACCATCCTCTGCCCAGCAAATGGGTGAACGACATGGTCTTCCATACAAAGCCTCATACGGTACCATGCCAATAGTATAGTGGAAGCTGTTGTTGTAGGAAAACTTGACTAAAGGAAAGTGTCGTACCCATGATCCTCCGAAATCCAGAACGCATGCTCGCAACATGTCCTCCAACATCTGGATAGTCCGCTCCATCTGCCCATCGGTCTGGGGGTGGATAGCAGGGCTAAGGCGTAGCTAGGTGCCAAAAGCATGCTGTAACCCCCTCCAGACTCGTGAGGTAAACCGAGTATCCCGATCTCAGATAATAGTCTTTGGAACTCCATGGAAACGTACCACCTCGTCTATGTACCTCTGTGATAAGGTACTCACCGGGCCTGACTTCTTAATTTCTAAGAAGTGAGACGATTTTTTCAGTCGATCCACCACTACCCAGATAGCATCATAACCACCCTGGGATCTGGATAGTCATGTGATTAAGTCCATTGAGATGTCATCCCACTTCCACTCGAGGACATCTAAAGGATGAAACAAACCACTGGGAACACGGTGTTCAGCCTTCACTTGATGACACACTAGGCATTTAGCCACAAACTCCGCCACTGCCCGTTTCACCCCGGGCCACCAAAACTGTTCTCTCAGGCCTCGGTACATTTTTGAAACTCCTGGATGTACCACCAAGGCTGAGCTATAGAACTCACGGATAACTCCCTCACGCATTGTCTCCGGGACAAACAAACTTCCATGGAAAAGCATCTGAGGTCGGATGTCCTCTGACCATCCTTCTGGAGCGTTCCCCTGATCGACATGATCACACATCACATCCGCCTTGGAGTCCCCCCACTGAGATTCTTCCACCTGCTGCAACAAAGAGAACTGCACCTTCATATGAAACAAATAGCCTCTGACACCTTCTACCCTGGCATCCAAGTGCAAGGCAACCAACTCTCCCATCACCTTCCAAGCATCAGTGGATTCCCGAACCACTTCCTTATGCGACTTCCTGCTCAGGGTATTAGCCACAACCTTTCCCTTACCTTCAGTGTAATAGATCTCAAAGTCATATTCTTGGAGAAACTCGACCCATATCCGCTTCCGCAGGTTCAGGTCATGGTGGGAGAAGATATAATGTAGGCTCTTGTGATATGAGAAGACCACAAAGTTCTCCCCAACGAAGTACTATCGCCACAACTTCAGTGCAAACACTACTGCTGCAAGCTCTAGGTCATGGGTGGCATAGTTACGCTCATGAGGGCATAACTGCCTAGACCCCAAAAAGATCACCCCCTTCTTCTACATTAGCACGCACCCCAGACCAAGGCCAGAAGCATCACAAAACACCTTATACAATAACCCCGCCTCTGGAAACCTGAGTACAGGAGCACTGACCAACTTCTCCATCAGGTAGTCGAAAGCCTTCTAACATTGCTCGCTCCATAGGGAGACCTGGTTCTTCATAGTCAAAGTTGTCAATGGAGCAGCAACTCGAGAGAAGTCCGAAACAAACCTGTGATAGTAACCTGCCAACCCCAAGAAACTATAAAATTCCACCACGTTCTTGGGTGCCGCCCAAGAAACAATTGCCTCCACCTTCGACAGGCCCACTGAA
Organism: Viscum album; assembly: GCA_963277665.1. Lineage (NCBI taxonomy): Eukaryota > Viridiplantae > Streptophyta > Magnoliopsida > Santalales > Viscaceae > Viscum > Viscum album. The sequence goes on along the minus strand of OY728142.1, from coordinate 1,770,573,955 downwards.
ACTCAATTCTGAGACACTACGTGCCCAAGGAAGTGTACTTCTTGTGTCAAGAACATACACTTTGACAATTTTCCATAAAGCTGGTGGTGCCGATGGACTTCCAAGACTGCCCTGAGATGCTCAACGTGCTCCTCCTCTGATCTTGAGTAGATTAGGATGTCATCGATAAACACAATGACGAACTGGTCCAAAAACTCTTGGAAGACAAAGTTCATAAGTCCCATGAACACAGCTGGTGCATTCGTAACTCCAAACCGTATCACTACAAACTCAATGTGCCCATACCTGTACCTGAAATCCGTCTTCGAGATGTCAATATCCTTTACCCTCAGGTGATGGTATCCAGATCGTAGATCAATCTTGGAAAACCGACATGCTCCCCTTAGTTGGTTGAAGAGATCATCTATCCTTCGAAGGGGGTAACGGTTCTTGACCGTTACCTGGTTTAACCTTTGGTAGTCTATGCATAGCCTGAGACCACCATATGCCTTCTTCACAAACAAAACTAGAGCACTCCATGGTGATACACTGGGTCAAACAAAACCCTTCTCCATCAGATCATCAATCGGAATCCGCAACTCCCGCAACTCCGAAGGTGCCATCCGATAAGGGGCCATCGAAATCGGACGGGCACCAGGCTGTAAGTCTATCCCGAACTCAACATCACGTCGGGGGGGGGGGGGGGTAGATTCACTACATCCTTAGGAAAAACATCAAAGAACACCCCAACAACTTTCGGGACATCCATCATCTCTGTATCAGCTGGAACCGCTGATAACCCGCCTAACAAGGAAATGAGAGGATTCACATGCCGAATTCCCACCTGATAGCTCCTCTAGACAACAAAATATATGCGCTTCCCATCTATTCGGAGAACACGACTCTTTTATGGAAGAATTTGATAACGAAACTAACAGAAAACAACCATTCGATGCCTCGGATGACATTGTTTGGCTGCATCTATAACAGAATAAGGTCCCCACTAGATCGATGTGGTCCTAACGTCATCCCACATCCCCGGAAAACACCAGATAAGTTAGGATGACCTCCAACTGGTGTACTCAGCACCAGTGGTACAGATGTTCTCTCTACGTCTAGTCCCAAAGCATTGGCTAGACCCGGTGCAACAGAGGAGTGCGAGGCTCCCAAATCGAACAAAGAAGAAACAAGAGTGCTGAACAAACAAATCATACCTCGCACCACCTCTGGTCATGCCGGAGCTATCAACTATACTATGTGCAACTGTCCACACCCATCTCCTCTACCTCACTGATGTCGTCCACCTCCCCGATGATGCCCTGGTCGAGGACCCTGAGGGGCACCCTGAGGTCAGCCTCCTCCCGCAAAGTCTGCCCTCAGAGGAGCATGGTCTTGCTGCTGCTGACTGCCTTCCCCTTCGACGAGCCTGGCTGGATCCCCTCTCAGGGTGCACCTCCAAGCAAGTGCATCCTCTCTACAACCTCTACCTTCTTCTGTACCGCCATGTACGTCAGAAGGGAAAAGGGGGTGATAGCATACTGGAGCGAAGGACGAAGAGCCTCCTCCAAATGTCTCTTCCAAGACTCCTCATCTGAAAAGAGATCTGGAGAAAAGAGCAGGAGATCCTTGAATTTGATCCCCAGCTCTCGTACTGAAATACTCCCCTGCTGAAGGGAGAGTAACTCCTGACACTTCTCCGCCTTGATCATGGAAGAATGGAATTCCTCTCAGAATTCCTTCTCAAAGTCAGCCCATGGAACCTTTGCCTCTATCCTCTCTCTGAGGTAGAGTGTCCACCACTACCGCGCTTCACCTCTCAGCTAACTGACAGCTAGGGGATCCCAGTACTCCCTCGGAGCACGGATCAAGGTAAAAGCGATCCCTAGCTCCTCAAGCCACCCCTCTGTCTCCGTATCTGAAGTACTACCCTCGTACTTCTTGAGGGTCTGCCTCTGGAAAGAACGGAGAGTCTTCTGCCACTAGCTATCTTCCTCATCTCGGTCAATCCTCAACTGATCGACCGCCTGAATCTGCTGGGCCTCGGCCGTCTGAGCCACATGGGGATGACATCCAGGTGCCATAGCTATATGGTAAACAAGGATCGCCTAAGCCCAAGTAGTAAGGAAAACTCAAGGATTTATTTTATCATTTTATTTCAATTTCTTTCCCAGAACACCCAAATCAGGTAAAACACAATCATGATGATGCATGTACCTTCCCTAGGGTCTCTACCTTGAAATCAATGTAATCTCACTTGGTTGTTCAGTAGGCTCAGATTCCTTGCATCGGATCACGGGGGGCCCTAAAATCCCGTGTCCTAGCCGGACATCCCTGGCCTATGTCACGTACCAAGATTAACTAACATTGTCACCCTACCATCCCATGAAATCCCCACTATGCCTAACTCCAGACTCCATCATATCTCTCAACCATCAGCTCTGATAAAATTCTGTCATGACCCCCTCCTACCAAAGATTCCCCTCCTGAGCTCCCTGAGTCCCACCTCCAGTAGGCCCTGGGGTGGCGACTAGCACCTAGGGTATGAGTTTTCACAAATATGGGTGGAATTACCATTTTTCATTATTTAGGATCGAGAAATATGACAAGTAAACCACCAAAAAGGACAAGAAAAAGTGTGTATAAATAAACCCAAACCAAGCCTACATGCATGTTTAAACAGTTTTATAACAAGGTGCAAGTACAAGAAATCTCAAAGTACAATACCAAAAAGAAAAAAGTGTAAAACAACTGCAACAACTCTAACTGTCCTACTTGTAGGGTCCCAAACGACCCTGGTAGTCCTCCTAGAAACCTAAAAGTAAACGTAGGGTGAGCATACAAGTATACTTAGTAGGTAAACCTAAAGCTCTCGTGCACTAGAGGGGAGACATCCTAATGTCCAGTGAGAACAACAGAAGAAACGTATCAAGGAATTCTATCCACCCAACCTCACCAGCCACACTCACCAAAAACACAATCACAATAGGTAGTAGTATATATGAACAAGAGTATTGGGTACCCCGCACCATTTCCCTTTAGTTAGCTGCTCTTCCTAACGACAAACATCCGGACGCTACCACACTCTCCTTACCCGCACACACCTGGGCCTCTAAACCACTATCCCGTCCGCACACACCTGGGCCTCACAACCACGTATCCCGCCCGCACACACCTGGGCCTCACAACCATGTATCCCGCCCGCACACACCTCGACCTCATAACCACGTATCCCTCCTTCACACAACTTGGCCTCACAACCACGTATCCCACCCGCACACACCTGGGCCTCATTCCGAAGATTCTTGGGAAATAATAGAACCTTCTCGAAGAGTCTTGGGCTAAAGCCACCCCAATCGAAACCTACACGAAGAGTCTTAGGTGTATGGCCGCCTCAAGCCATCACATCCTAGGGGAGAAGGAGCAGGAAGGAGCTAGTAACTAAGGGGAAAACACCATCTCCCATGAAATAGGAGTGTTCGGCACTAAGTGGTCAACATATGTGGGGTGCGACAAAACACAAAAGATAAAGATATATATATACCAACCACACAGACCAACCTATGGTTTCTAAACAGAGAAATTGAGCATGTGCCTCTTCACTTCTACTACGAAGCATTCATACTACAAAAAACCATAACCCCATTTAGGATTTCACGTTTCAGCAGAATTTTTTTATTTAGTTCCTTAATTACTGGGAAACTATCCACAACCAACCACATCAATCGTTCGTAAAACATATCCCTTACATCAACAAATCAAGTCAAGAAAATACAAGCAACACAACCAAGTACTTCTTATCAACCAACCAACCCATTGATTATTAATCACGTTCCATTACCATGACCCACCATTTATTAACTCTTCCACTTTTTATTTATTATTCACAACCCACTGTTCGTTCACAAACAAGCACATCCCTGTAGCCCCGCTTCCGAACACCATAACCACAACACACCGAAACCAGTACATCAATATCCCTATAATACCATTTCTTGCAGCCCTGCATCCCATTACCAACACAACATTCACACCAACCCACAACCAAGTCAACCACAACCCCGCTTCTCACCCTATCCACAACAACCCACATAACACCCCCATCACATGCCATGTATCCAAGCCAACACCCACATGTTCATTATTCCATTTTGTTTAACCTGGGTGATCACACAAGGGTTCCAGATTTTAAACAGCCAACATTACGTGATTAACCAAAATCCACATTCCACAAAGTTTCCATCCATTATAAAATCTAGAAGGAGAGGGAAACATTTAATTGCGTAAGCAAAGTCCCCTAATGACCATGATTTTCAGTAGGCAGTATCTCATTCACAACATAATATCACATGATATAAAAAATGTAACTTCATTCACAAATATCCCATCCCCATTATATAATCCATTTATTAACTTTATTTATTGGTTCAACCGTATAACAAGAAAACAAGAGGGTACCCACCCCACATGATGCACAAAAGAGAGAGAAAATGGTAAGATCCCTACCTCAACAGGTTCTGATCACATCGCTCCCCCAGATCAACTTAAAATACGTCTGTTAGCGTAAGTCACTTCTGTCGAGTCTCGGTAAAACCTACTTGGGTGGAAGTCAGAAAGGAAAGGCCGAAGGAAAGACAACTAACCCAGGCTCAGAAGTTCTGCCTTGTCATTACGGTCCCATCTCCAATGACAGATCGTAAATCGGAGCTCGGACGAAGAAGTTATGGAAGAAAGAGCATTCGAGTCTCTTGGGAGAACTCTGCTCAGAGGAAAGGGGAAGAGAGGGGTGAGTTGAAAAGGAGGAGGGGACACCTCCTTTTATGGGAGAGAAAAGAAAAAGTACACAGCATGTACTTTATTGTAATTGGCGTGTACTCGATTATTTCACATGGTCTCCATGCGGCTCCCAACACGGCTCCGCGACCGTTGACTCGTCAACACACGGTTTGTGGGTAACGCATACGCGGGGAGGGAAAACACGACGTGTAGTTCGGACACATGGTGTGTACCCATTTATTTCACATGGAAAAGAAATGGCTCAAACACAGAACACGTCCATTTACTGGTAACGCGTACGTGGGGAAGGGCTAGACGGCGTGTAGTACTGGACACACTGCGTGCACCCATTTCATTCACACGGTAAGGACATGGTCTTCAACTCAAGGTATACCCATAGAGGTGGTACATGACGTGTACTTAAACTACACGGCGTGTACACATTTACTTCACATGGTGAGGACAAGGCCTGTAACATGGGGTATACCCCGAAAGGGGGTACACAGCGTGTACTCAAACTACACTGCGTGTAGTTTCAAAATTCAGGAAAGTGTGGGGAAAGTCCATTTTACCCTCCAGAACACTTCGTGACCTTCTTTTTGACAAAGGAATGAGAAGGAGAGGTCTGGGCCATTACATAATAGACTACTAAATGAATTCCAAAAATTAAAACACACATCTTTTAAGATAATTAATATCAAACTCATGGAAGACATTGCTTTGGGGAGAAGTGAAAAGCAACAAATATGGAAGGTGATTAAAGATAAAAGGGAGGCTAGGAGTACACTTTGTCATTTAATGTGAGATTATAAATGAAAACCATATTAGATCTAACCTAGGTGGATATAAAGTTGTGTCTTTAGTCTTTTTAGTTGAAGGAGTTCAATATAAATTGTGAATAAGGAAGATATAGATTTTATTTTTTGGGGTTATAATGGTATTTTTATATTTCGTATTTTCTTATATTCATACGGTTGCACCATGGAAAATCGAGGGATGCTACAATTTAGTGTCTCCCCTATCAGAGCCTCTATGGAATTGAACCAAAGATTTTCTATAGTGATCCAACATGATATTTAAGGAAGGGGACCCTAATTCCCATGAAACAATGGTGTATCCTCCTGGGCTGCATCATGGTTCACATAGAACACGTGCTCCATAGAGTATCCCCCATTTAGCTATGAAATTTCCTTCTCCAAGAACAATCACAAAGGTTTAGTACTATATAATGGTTAAAATGGTTAAATTTATGTAGTTAAGGAAGGGAGGCCACCACAATGTATCCCTCCAATTAATGGTGTATTATAAACCATATACTGATGTAATCATACATATGAATTTATCTATATCATAGAAACTAGTGTTACTATTACATATTGTATACAGGGGTGCTCTATGGTGTGGATGTAGTGGACTAGTCATAACCTTCAACAAATAAAAAACCATGTATAATAAAAATACATTGAATTCCAAAATTCTAAAAATGGGATTATGAAATAGGTGACCAAAAAAAGATTGATTGAGAACTCATAAGATATTTTAATAAAAAAATATTTTTGTACCATGAAAACAACACTATGGTTTTGATATTACAATAAACTGTAAACACATGTACACTAAACCAACATAAGAATCCCTAATTTTCTCAGATAATTGTCTCAATTCCAATAATAATTAGAATAATCATTCACAATTTTCATATTAATGAATATAATTTACATTAAAATAAAATTATTCAATTTTCAATACCCTACCTTCTAAGAGAATAATATTTGAATGAAAAATATAATGATTTATACTATGAAAAAAATAATACTCACCGTATTTCAAAAACATGAAAATAATACAGAAAACTAAAAATATTTACTTAATAAAAAGAAAAAAAAATCATATCATTTAAACAATAAAAAAAATTAGTAATAATAAATCCATAAGACTAAAAGAAAATATTAAAAATCATTAAAAATGGAAAACACATCTATACCATATATTTCCAAGATACGTGGTCTATGTGCATAATTCATATCTTGCACTCTATATATATGAAACTCATTATTTCACATTCCAAATTAATTGAAATATGATATTTCATCCTAATATAAGAGTAAAGAAAATTAAAAAAATGTAACTATTTCTAAATTCCCCTGGAAACTCATGGTAATGTAATTAAAGTGTTTATTAGATAATCAATTTTAACTACATCAGGACTTCTAATACACCTATCTCACATCTAGCATGACTCCTAAAATAACCTAAAATACAATTTATGGCCAAAACTATTTTTTCAAGAACCAATATGGGGAACCCTAAATATGGACAGCTGAGAAAACATGGGTTAGGAACAGAATGTAATTTTTTGTCTCCATTTACTAAATAATAGTTTTTGTGGATCAATTATAAAAATGTGGGAACTATTTTTCATAAAAAACAATAATATCATAGAACCTACAAAAATAATTATGGATATACCACTCCATATATTGGATGATCAGACATATGAAACAATAAATTTAATAATGAAAATAAATGAACATAGGTAAAGTCATATTGCGTAACTCATGAATAAAAAAACCCCATAAAATAATTTAAAAATATAACAATATAAATATAATATCTTAAAAATTTAGAAATGATAGATGAAATGAGGTTGGTAACACATCATTCAATATGTAATTGAAATTCATGGATAATGATAAAATTTACCCACATGACTTCACATTTCAAGAGAAAATGAACCTTTTTATGGAACAACCATCATATCCAAACCAGAAACCCAAAACCAATTTCTATCCAAACAGCACATGAATAGAACATAAAATATATAGATGTGTTAAAAAAATTCAATCACAAATCCAGAAAAATGATCCACCCAACATAAAATACCTAACATTAAATGATTAATAAATTTCTTGTTATTTTTAAAATACAACAAAGAATGTATTCAAATTTCATAAATTAAACATTTCACATGAAACCATAATTTAGTTCATTTATCTATGATAAAAAATATAACAATTTTAAAAAACTATCATGCATTAAAAAACGGTTTGAAGAGATGGGATCATAAATATAAGATAGAATTTTATCTTTTATGTGAATGAAACAAATAATTTTTTATAAAAAACTATATAAGCAATTTTTAAGTCCAAATTAAAAAAATATTTCAAAAATACCATAGATGTAAATTTATACTTTGAAAAAATGGAATAACCTTAAATATAATTGAAACTATCACATAATATAAATAACAACTAAAATATGAATATACATTATTGAGAAAATATCAAAACATTTAAATAGGAATAATAAGAAATATCAACCCTCAATATAATAATACATAAGCTAAACAAAAGTAGAAATTACTATACTAAAATAATGGAAAATCAAATAAACATTATAATGGGGGAATTATAGATATATAGTCAAGGAAACATCAGATCCTCATATTATCTTTCCAGTAGTACCAATGCTATACATACCTAAAGGATATTAGGGGAGGATTCATCATCCCAAAAAATAAATTCATAACCAAAAAATAAACCATTAGAAAAATATCTTATACTTATCAATACATACAATCTATATCTTGAAATTATTATTGTTTTACCTATGTGTAATAACAATATCCAACATGTACACATGAAAAAGTCATTTAATACTAGATGTTGTCTTCCCAATTTTGTACATGTGTGTTCCCATGATCAGATAATAGAGGTGAGTAATAAAACATGAAGTTAATTATAAACAATTTCTATGAAAAATAAAATCATATTACAACCAATAATAACTTTTGGAAAACATGTATTCATGTCATTTTTTCAATTTTATCAACTAGTTTGTACATAAATTTATATATTTTATGTTAAAAATATGGTTTTTAATGCAGATTTAAAAAATATGCTAAAAATAATATTTGAATTTAAGTATATTTTTTGGCATCACTTTCCACAATAAACTAATTCAAAAAATGAGATTCAATTTTGGCTTTTAGTTTAAAATGGAAATGAAGTACCTATTATATTTTTATGTTTTTTAATCCATTTTTGTTTAAAATTATTTCCAAAAATATTTTTTGGTCATATTTTATCATCGTTAAACAATCAACAATGATATCCAAAATATCTTCAGCATCATTGAATAGCCCAAATTGATTGTGAAGATCATCTACATTCATTTAATTATTTTTTACAATGTTTTCAAAAAACCTGACACTGAAAGATAGTTTTAAAGGAAATTTTAAATCTATGACTAGAAATATAAACAAAATAATTTTATAGAAAAAAATACATGTCAACCAAACAACATGTATCATGGAGTAATAATCTATAAAAACAATCCTAATTTAACAAAATGAATAAAATATTATCTATGTGGTGATATATTAAACTAAAATTAAAAATATACAAACATGATAATTTATATAAAAATCATCCATGGTTATTTGTGAACTACTATTTTGAGAACATTTGTTTCAAAAATCTATTATAAATAACAAATTATTTTTCGAACACATTTTAGTAAGAAAAATTAATATTAATCATATTCATTAAAAGTAACATACCTTATAATTTAAATAGAAATCATACATAATAATTATTTACAAAAAGATCAATGATGGCTATGTTAATCATCTATATATGAATTTGTATCATTGAATTTTTATAATCACAAGGAATGTTATATGATATATAAATATAATACTCTGACATAAAATATAAAATATTTAATAAAACTATCCTTCCCAAATTTAGTTGCTGACAAAGTTTTGATTTTCTCTTACATGAATCATATAACATTATAACCACATTACACAATACTATATTGGTGATGAAACTGTGGGTATAAACATTAACTCTGTAATATATAAATATATATCAAAAATAGAAATATTATCTAAAATAAAAAAATATATTTATTGTTACATCCACATATTGGATTAATGTATGGGTTTTTATCAACAAGTGATCATTGTTTTGATTTTAATATGAAATGTATTTTAATATATATCAACTAACAAAGTATTTTTAAACCTTAAAAATTAAATATAATGTACTTATATAATTTATAATACTTTCTTTTCTAACCTGATTGTAATATTTTAAAGAAAATAAAATAATAAAAAGAAAACACAATATAATGTGCAATCACATTGGTTGAATATTCCTAACATTCAGTTACCTCAATAATAAATATATATAACAATTAATTAAATTATAATGAAGATTAATTCTTAATTATCTTAGTGTTCTTAACCTACACGAAGTGGAAACAACCAGTACCCAATCTCCGTCTTTTTTATTCACTCACATATATATGTAACATTATCAGTAGTATTCAAATATTTCATAGATATTGAAATTAATTTTTGATATGTAAAATCATAAATGCCAATGGTTTCATATTTAATAAGAATCTTTTGTCGATACCAAATTAAATAAGTATTATAGTTATCCATTTAAAACAATATTTAATTAAATAAATTATTACTAAAAAATAAATTTATTCACATGAGAAAGAACTGTAAAACAGACATGTTGAACACTTCAAAACTAATAATATCAATGATATAATTTTTGAGAATTATATATAAATATTATATTTCATATATATTAGAAATCATTTTAAACTCATATAAATAATACAACGAATAAGAATCCTAAGATAATCATTATATCGTATAATGAATATCAAAATTATCCAAAGATGTTTTCTCATAATCCTTTTGTTTCCATTGTGAGAATTATTTTTATTTTAGATACTCTTATATAAATTAAATTTTAGAAAACATTATATGTAGTTTAAAATAAAATGTAATTAATATAAAAAATGAAAACCAAATCTAAATGTTATTGATCATGGATAGATGAACAATGTAAATAAAATTGATCTATACAATCCCCAAATCTCACAACCATTTCAACATGAAATGGTAGTAAAACATTAGGATCAATAATATAATTTACTGATACTTTGACACGAACCATCTTCATCGGTTAGATAACCAAAAAATCCTAAAAAATTAATATGACTATGTAACCTAAAATACACATGTGATGATCACCAGCATACAAGTAAAATTATAATGATGGGTGAAAACTAGGAGGTGGAATATCAGAGTAGGTAAGATAGAGAAGCTATTCTAGGTAGGTGGGTTGTACAATCTGCACAACCAGTTAAGAAGGATGGGCAGGCTATAGGACTATGACATCCAAATCAATTGTTCTATCATAGCTCGAACAAATTATCAAATTTAATCACACATGGAATGATTCATATAAGCTTTTATAGATTTGATTTCTAGGTCTCTTGGGATTTTTTATTGAAGAAAAAACATGTTCTTAATAGTAACACCCAACTCATATACTCTTATATGGATGGGATGTTCTATAATTCTGGAAGCGGAGGATAATATGTCCATCCTACGATCATTGAAAATAGTACAATATTTTAATTGCACTTGAACTTTATCCAAAAATGAAAAATGAAAATGGAATATTAGCTTTGTTAAATAATAACAAAAAAATTTCAAGACAAATAAAAAGTTATTTTCATTTAATTCTTTCATCTACTTCCTTACCTTCATCTGCAATATTTTTTTCACTCATTCATTCTTGCTAGTTTCAATTTTTAATGGCAGGTGGGGGGATATGGAGGGATGAAATAAACATTATGTAAACCACTAGTAGTATGAGTATTAATGGTTCCAATATTTTTTTAATCAATTTTTACTCCTACAAATGACACCCGCAATGTGATAATTTATATGGGTATACATTCGGTATTTGGTTCTCATGATAAGATCTCTTAAATGAATATTATATAATAATAAACTAATACATAATTTGGTAGATATATAATAAATTTATAATCTATAATATTTATAGTCCCAAAAACCCAAAACCAATAGAAATCCAAACAACACAAGAATAGAACCTAAAATATATTTATGTGATAAATAATTCTTCAGTACAACTCTTTAAAATAATCACCCACTCACACAATATATAGAATTGAGTGATAAATACCTTTCATGTTATTTTTAAAATAAAAATATGAATTTATTCCCATTTAATAATTTAAATCGTTCACATGAAACCATAATTTAGTTCATTTATCTAAGATAAAACATTTAAATTAGAAAAAACATGCTTTTAAAAACATCATTTGAAGATATGGGATAATAAATATATTGGATGATTTATATATTTTATTTGAATGAAATAATAAATTTTTAATAAGAAATAATATATTTCATTTTTAAGTCCACATTAAAAAAATATGTCAAAAACACCATCAATGTAAATTTATACTTTACAAAAAATTTAAAAACCGTAAACATAATGGATGCTATCAAAGAATATACGAAACAAAAAAAACCTGAGTATAAATTACTGATAAATATAAAAACATATAAATAAAAATAATAAGAAATAACAACCCATCAATAAAAGTGTATAAAAGTAACAAAAAGTAGAAATTACTATTCTCAAATAAAGGAAAATAAAATAAACATTATAATGGGGGGATTTAAAGATATAATGTCAAGGTAACATTGGATCCTCATATAATATTTATATTAGTACAAATCATATATATTCCTAAAGGCCATTAAGAAAGGATTCATCTTACCTAAAAATATATGCATAACCAACCAATATACCCAATGAGAATTATCAAATTCCTAGAAATACATATAAAATATATCTTAAAATTATTATTATTTTACTTGTGGTAAATAACAATATTCTAGGTATTACCATGAAAAAGACATGTGATAATAGATGTAGTCGTCCCAATTTTTTACCTATGTCTTCCCATGATCAAACAACAGAGGTGAGTAATAAAACATGAAGTTTATGATAAAAAGTTTCTACCAAAAATGAAATCTTTTTACAAGAAATAATCACTTATGAAAAACATGTTTTCAAGTCATTTTTTTATTTTATCAATTGGTTATTACAAAAATTTATAAAGGTGATGTTATATATAAGTTTTTCAATGCCGATTTTAAAAATACACTAAAAATAACATTTGAATATATGTCTAGTTTTGGGTATCCCTTTCCACAATAAACATATTCCAACAATGAGATTCATTTTTTGTTCTTGTTTAAAATGACAATGAAGTTCCTATTTTGTTTTTAAAGTATTTTTATCATTTTTTGATTAAAATCAATGCCAAATAAAAATTTTAGTTATGTTTTAAAAATTTTCTATAATCTACAATGATATCTAAAATATCTTCAAAATTATTTTATATTACAAACTGATTCTGAAGATTTTATGTATTCTTTTATTGATTTTTTCATAAGTTTTCAAAAAACTTGACAGTGAAAGCTAGTTTTTTTAGAAAATTGCAATTCTCAAACTAGAAAAATACTAGAAATCATTTAATTGAAAACAAAATACTTGTTTACCAAACAACATGTATTATAGAGAAAAAATCTATAAAAAAACTCAGTTTAACAAAATGAATAAAAAAATATCTTTGTGGTAATATTTTAAACTAAAATTAAAAAACACATACTTGATAATTGGTAACAAAATCATTCATGGTTGTTGGTGAAGAACTATTTTGAGAGATTTTTTTCAAAATATATTATAAATAAATAATTACATACCAAACACATTTTAGTATGAAATGAAATATTAATCATAATTATTTTAAATACAAACCTTATAATTTAAATTGTAATAAAACATAACAATGATTTCAAAAAAAAATATCAATGATGGGTAAGTTCATCATCTAAGTATGACTCATTATCTATGAATTTCTATAATCACATCAAATGTTTTATGAATTAAAAAATTAATACTCTAACATAAAATATAAAATATTTAATAAAACTAACCTTCTAAAATTCATTTTTTGAACTAGTTGTGATTATCTCATACATGATTCATATAACATTATAAAAATATTATACAACTTCATATTGGTGATGAAACAATGGGTATTGAAATTTACATTATATGAAATATATATATATATATCAAAAATAGAAATATAATCTAAAATAAAAAATATATATTTACTGTTACTTTCACGTATTGGATTATATTCATGGTTTTTATCAACAAGTGATAATTGTTATGATTTTTACATGAACTGGATTTTCAAATATATCAACTAATAATGAATTTTTAAACCCTAAAAATTATATTTAATATACTTATAAAAGATAATAATAATTACATTTCTAACAAGATGCAAATATTTTTAATGAAAATCAAATAATAAATAGAAAACCTAATATAATGTTCATTTACATTGGTATAACATGCCTAACATACAATTACCTCAACAAAAAAATCACAATTATTGAAATTATAATGAATAATAATTATTAATTATATCAGTGTACATAACCATCATAGAGTGGAAATAAACGACACCCAATCTATGTCTTTTATAATCTCTCATATATATATATATATGAAACAATATCATAAGTATTTAATTATTTCACAGAAGTTAAAATGAATTTTGGATATCTAAAACCACAAATTCCAGTGCAATCATATTGAATAAAAATAATTTGTCAATACCATATTAAATAAGTATTATAGTTAGTCAATTAAAACCATATTTAATTAAATAAATTAAAAAAGAAAAATAAATTTATTCACATGAGAATAAACTATAAAACATGCATGTTTAACCCTTCAAAACCAATATGATCAATGATATAAACCCTGAGTGTTATAAATGAATATTATATCTTGCATATATTAGACAACATATAAATCTCATATAAATAATCCAAGGAAGATGATTCCTAAGATAATCATCATATCACATCATAAATATAAAATCTATATAGAAATGATTGTTCCTAAAACTTTTATTTCCATTGTGAAAATAATTTTTATTTTAGATACATTATATAAATTCAATGTTAGTAAACATAATAAGTAATTTTCAGTATAATGTAATTAATGTTAATAAATGAATACCACATCTAAATGATTTTGGACAAGGATAGAAGAACAATGTAAAAAAAATTGATCCATATAATCCCTAAATATCACAACAATTTCAACATATAATTCTAGTATAACATTAGGATCAATTATATCATGTACATATAATTTTACATGAACCATCTACATCAGTTGGAGATGAAAAAAATCCTAAAAATTAGTATGACTATGTAACCTACAATACCTAAGTAATGATCACCAGCATACAAGTCACATTATAAGGTAGTGGGAAAACTAGGTCATGGAGTACCAGATTTTGTAGGATGGACAAGCTAGTCCATGTAGGTGGGTGGTACAATCTACAAAACAAGATGGCAAGGATGGGCAGGCTGTGAGTCTATGACATCTTAATCAATTATTCTGACATATCCTGCACAACTTATTAAATTTAATCACCCATGGAATGATTCATATGAGATTTTATGGATCTGATTTCTGGGTCACTTGGTGTTTTACATAAGTGAAAAAATGTTCTGAATACTGACACCTGACTCATATACTCTTATATAGATGGGACGATCTGGATTTCCCGAACAAGAGGATAAGTTTTCTATTCACCCTCATTTATAAACGTTTCCCAATTTTATTTTAACTGAACATCATCCTAAAATGAAATATGGATTTTTATTAGTTTTATTAAATAACAACATACAAAAAGTCATGAAAAATAAAAATTTATTTACATATAATTCATTTAGATACTTCCTTACAATGATTAGTAAGATATTTTACCACTCTTTCATTATTTTTAGTTTCAAATTTTTATGGTGGCTGGTGAGATATGGAGGATGTAAATGGACTTTATGTAAACCACTAGTAGTGTGAGTTTTAATGGTTCAAACTTTTTTTTTCAATCAATTTATAATCTCACAAATGATACCCTCAATGTGATAATATATAAGGGTACACATTTGGTAATGTGATCTCATGATGAGATCTCATAAAGGACTATTATATAAAAATAAACTAATATGTAATTATGTAAATATATAATAAAAATTATAATATATAATATTTATTTGACCAGAAATTCTTAATCATGTCTTTTGGAAACAAAATAAATCCTTGTATATATATAAAAAATCATACTTCAATAAAGAAGTTTCATTTAATTTCATTTGAAAAACATTAAATTTTTAATTTTGTTTTGAAATATCTCCATCGAACCACTGCTAAAGAAAAAATATTTTCTTAATTGGTATTATTTCGTCAAAATTAAATGTCATCTATAATTAGATAAATTTAAAAATAATAATATAACTATAAAATATTCAAAAAAATGAGATAAAATGAAGCAATTGATATATTTTACCATTATAACCTCCCTAAGATGATCTTTCACCATCTTGTCAATGGACTTCAAATATGGTTACATTATATTAGTCATACAATGGATCTGCGTCAGAATATAGCTGATAAACACGATTATATTTTTCTAGTTTCGTTATTATTATCATCAAAACAAGTATGTAGTCTTTCATCTCCATGACCAAGTGACCGTTCTGGTATAATTTTAATACCATGTTTCCCAACCATAGAAATCAATTTCTGAATACAAAAAGTAGAATATTCCACCACTTATGTATCATAAGTATTCATGTAATTATTTTGATAAAATTAATGTTTTCATTCATTAAATAATTATGTTATTGAATATTTAATGATATGAAAAATTATATATACCTTGGTACATGTTTTATAGTCCATGTATTAATATCATTCCTTTAAATTAGTCAAATTAATGATATTCTGTGTGCCTACGTATTATTAGAGAAGTGGATAACTAGAAAATAGAAAAACAAAAATATGTATGTAATGAATGTGAAAAACCTACTTAATTAATAAATATAATGATTTTATGATTATTAAGGAAAAAAATTGCAAGATAAACTATTCAATATAAACCTTACTACAAAAATGATATAAAAAATTTATAAATTTAAATGACAATGTGATTAATATTTTTTCATATGAAAGAAATAAACAAAAAATATAATAATTTACATCGGGTATTTCAATGAAAAAAATAAATAAACTAAATAGAGTAATAAAAATTCAACCAAAAAGATTATTATAAATAATAAAATATTAATAAATAAAGATCTCATATTTTCTAAAATTACCATTTTACAAATTTATATCTTAAAAAATAAATATAATGTTAATATTTTGAGGAATAATTAGGAGTGCAATATAATTTTCTCATATTTCATTTTAGAATGACCATTTTTTAATTCATTCACTATTTTTGTCTTATAGTCATTTGATTCATCTGTAAATCACGTAATAGAAAAATAAACCTAAAAAAATCCATAACATCATCATCATTACCATCAGCCAAATAGAATATTTTCCCTTTTAAAAATGAATTATAATTGATCAATTGATGGATCTATGAAATAAAATATTTTTTTCCATGTGTCCTCATGATAGATGTTTCCCCGTTAAAACTAAATATTTTCCAATAGACCAATGTAATCCCATATTAATCATGTTTCACACCACAAGTACTAGAATCCAAATTACACATAAATTTTTTGAATCAAAATATTTTATAATAATTATCCCATGTGTCTTCAGGATCTCCAAAATATATTATTGAAGTAGAAATTGGGTTTTTATCCTTTGCAACCGAAAATCTAGGTACTCCAGCGATGATAATTGCACCACTATCTTGAGAAACACTCATGCCATCCAATTTTTTTGTGTAAAATGGGTACCTATAAGAAAAAATAGACCATGTGATCAAATTAAAATATGATCATCTGCTAACCCTTAAAATGTTTCAGATCCAGATATATTTATGATGAAATTATCATTAAACCGTGAATCAAATGTCATTTCATGCTAAATCACCAACAACATTCAATTTATCTTCATATATCGTACCATCAATTCAATATTAAGTGATGATATTTTTCAGTAAACATCATATATGTTGTTAAAAATCATTAAATGTGAATTCATCGCTTCATCATGTGGAACGAATAATAAATTTAATCCTTGAATTCCACTAATTTCACTATCAACTATCACATTTTGAGATATTAGGAGACCAATATTCTATACATCATAAAAATAATCAGTACAAAACTCAAAAACCCATTCATAAATATATATTTTTAACAATAGAGGCATGTGTTCAATATGAATTTTTAATAGGCCCCTTCAAAATATTCATATATATTTGGAAAGGAAATATCCATCATAAATAAATAGGCCCATATATTCTTATCTCAAACACAAAATGAATCACTATATGAACCATTATATCAAAAAAAAATACAAGTGGAAAATGCATTTATAGTTGAAAATTTATACAAGAAACTTCATTCTAAAACATATCAAAAAAAATTTGAGAAATGAATTTTCTATAAAAGCATTTGAAAAAATTACCTAACATGATAATAGTGTTTTTGAATTCTATCAGCACTATATCATGTAGTGAAACTGGTAGAAGTCGATGCATAATGTCAAGATTTTCATGAAATTTTTTACATATTAATTAACAATCCTTAAATTAATCCAATTTATTAATATTTAATAAATATCCACTGTGTACTTTAATACCATTAGGACACAGAAAAAAATTCATCTTCTTAGTATTACATAATTCATGAATAATAGACGTAAATATGTTATATTTCATTAAAGTGTGTGAGATAACTCCAAACAAATTTCTATTGACATCAGGTTCAATATAAAATGTACCCTATGTTTTGTATTTCCTTTTATATAAAAAAAATCATTTCAAACTGTTACATATGTTTTTCTCAACATTTATAAGAGAAATTTTATATATTATCTCTAAAAATTTCTGATAAATTAATTCCAAAATGATAGACTCTTTCTTCGAAATATTTTCTTGAAGACCAAAACATATTTTCTTTACAAATTTCAGATCAATTTTTTTCAACCTATCACAATATTTATCAATTTTAAATAGTTGTTAGTGAATAATGTATTCATATAAACCAATAAATTCATTTATCAATATACATTAAGGATGATTCATTGATGTCCCAATTACACTTTTTTCTTTAATTCCCCAACTGATAATATGATATATCTTCATAAAAATTGGGCATTATTTATGTCCATTAACACTATATCTATTAATTTTTACCTATAAAAGAAATTCATTAATAGTGAACATTATCAAAGCACTCAAAAATAATATATTATCTTGTATGATTCAATAACTTTAACATCTATCTCTCATAAAAGTTTCAAATCATCAATCACTGTTTAATGTTAAATATAATAATCATTGACTAGTTTTTTTGGACCCAAAATCATCAATATCATTCTAATATATGTTTTCTCTATATTGTATTATAGGGAAATGTTTTAATCTACCAACAAAACATACCATAAACTATGTTGTATCCCTAGTTTCAAGTAACTATACTTTTTTATGTTTGTTATGTATGTAGAGTGATTGGGTGATGTTTTTGTGTGTTTGGAAGTATCTTGTAAATTTGATAAGACATTTATGTAGGAGAATAGTATGATCATAGTTACTGGAAACAATGAAACACCTATTAGGAACCCTGTATAACGAGACATCACGCTCTGGGTATGCCCAAGGTTAAGCTGTATAGTGGTCCATACCTTGTAGCCTCTAGGTGTAACTATTAGTTGTAGGATAGTAAACTTTTTCATCATTGGCATATAGTTTTTCTAATCATGTGGGAAAAATGTGTGTGTTTCTTCTTGAGATAGTGGATGGGGGCATAGTTAGAGTATTGTTTTATAACCATGAAACTAACTGTGGATGATTTAAAATTGAGATCCCTAATATGTGGATCTCACTAGTTTTCACCTCTAAGACTCTAGTTTTTAATATTTCTAATGCTAACATGATGCTTTTTCCTCCCAAAAGAAATGGAGTATTCCCCAATAATTTGAAAGAGATATGATGTCTTTTTGTGGTGCATTTAAGCTCGATTACATTGGTATGTCTTCGTTTGGGGTGGTTTTCTTTATATCTACTCATCTTTTCACTCTTGTATTCATAGATTTAGTCCACTATGGATTGATATATGGTTATTTATGATTATATTATTGAGATATGGATGTGTTGATGTAATTGGAATATATCTATGTTGGAATGTTTTATATTCAACATTGTTTTATTGATGAGTTCATGAAACTCTCCCTTTTCATCATAATTATCATGATATGTGGATTCACCCTCGACTCTTATTATATGAACATTATGTCATGACCTGTCCCTTGGGGCCCGTGCTGAGACTACCCCAAGCCCGCCTTACATAGGCCAGGGGCTGGGGACTAGCACCAAAAGCGTAAATCCCTAAAACCAGAAGGAATTTCCTTTATAAACTGAAAACACACACACAACAGAGTACGATTTGAATGTAAACTCTATATAAATCTGTATACAAAAGGGTGATGAAAAGTAAAGGGGAAGGAAATACAAGCCCAATCAGGAAGTGCAAGTAACATTATAAAACAAGTACAACTAAAAAACAAGAGCATAAACTAGGTCATCCTCTGGGGTTCCTACCTGACAGGTAGGTAATGATGGCCTCCTCAGCACTCCATGTCTGTCGGTCTCCTCCGTGTACAGACTTGTGATAAGGTCCACCTCCGGGTACCATCCAGTCTTACTACTCAGCCTCAGTCAACGCTTTCTGTCGTCTGCATCCAACACAATGAGGTGCGGGCATAGCCCATGCAAGGGTGTGTATAATGATATTCCAAAAAATACAACATGGATAAACCACAGAGTATGAAATCAATGGATAGTCATTACTTAGGTATATGCCCATAAATATACCTAAGTTATCAAGTAACCCATCTCAATCATGATGAAAACACAAAAGTCACTAAATCCGCTCACATGGGTATACAACTTTTTTTGAGAGATAATGATGATCATATATAGACACTGAATCATCGGAGCTCTCAGAACAACACATGATACAGGGCCAACTGTTTAGTTGGACCAACACATAATCTAGGAACAGAAGTCAGAACTGCCGGAACAACACATGATCCAGGAAACATCGTAAGAGTTTTCGGACCAACACATGATCCAGGACCATCCATTCTATCAGACCAACACATGATCCATGAGTATAAATCAAAACTGTTGGACCAAAAAATGATCCACTAACAGTCATCAGAACTGTCAGACCAACACATGATCCAGGAACAGTCAATAGTGCACAGCCCGTCTCAGGGTTTCCACTAGCATGCATGATTCCGGGAGGGTCTCCTCTTCAATCCAAGAGTTGATACATCAAATTATATTTCGTCCCATGTTTATGTATCCCTAATTTGCGTCTCGTCAGAAGGAACACAATGTGACAGACGGTGTGTCAATCAGACTCTCAGTCTGAGAGTTATTGGCATTTCTGTTCCAAGGGCCCAGTGGGATTTAGGTTGAATCCAACCCGAACATTCCCCAACTACGTACAAACATCAACTGGGGTATTCCAAAAGAACCGTATCACTCCAATATTTCCATCTCCATAGATGGTTCATCAATCAGACAGTCGCACCCCAACTTATGGGCGAAAAGGTGGAAACAGGCCAAATCAGGTCCGGGTCTGGTCCGACCCGGCCCACGGGGGGACACTCGGCCCATGAGGGTGGCCCGGACCAAGAAGTCATCTCTACCAACACTGGTGACCTGGCCCACGGGGAGTTCGGTCTACGTGGCCTGGCTGGAGGCCCGCATGGCCTTCGCTGGTGGCCTGCATGGCCTGGGAGGCCAATGGCTGGTGGTGCCCTGTGTGGCCCACCCTATCCGCGTGGGGGGGGGGGGGTTCTCACCCCCCATCTCCCAAAGGGAACTAGTGCCATGCACCGATTCTGTAGCCCGCGAGACCCAGGATGGTCCTGCATCGTCCGACTGGCTGAGCGGCCAGCCAGTCTGCTCCACCGACAACTGGTCCAGCCAGCTGCTTCTGCTCCACCGCCATGGTCAGGGGGCCGTGGCTTCTTTCTCTATGTGGAGCGACGGTGCCTCACCCCTCTTGCGGCCGGGAGGGCACCCATGTGCACTGCCATGGCTTTTTCCATTGCAGGGCACGATGACGTCACGCCCGTCCGGTAACCTAGCATCCCTGTGCTGTCAGTCTCCATCTCGTTCGGCCCGACACTGGCCACCGTTGCACCGCCACCATCGTCAACAAGCGAGGAAAAGTGAAGGGGGTGGTTTGGGCTATGTTCATTTGGACCACACCCTCTGCGTCATGATGATATCAATTGGAAAAACATAAACCAAGATCTGAATGATGAAGAAGGGGAACAAATTCAAACTTAAATCACTTACCTTGGGTTCGTTGACATCGACAATGAAGATGAAGAAGTATAGGAATTTTTCAGTGGCGTTCTTCAAGGATTACACTTTCCCCCTTGCGCTGGTTGAATATGGTTCTTCATTGGTAGAAGAAGTGTTCTTAATTGGAGAGTTATTTTTCTCCCAAGATCCACCAAAAAGAAAAATTCTAAAAAAATTATAGATTATGGAATTCTATTTAATTTTTGGAATAGAAATTCAAAGGTTTAAATTAATTAACATAATGTGTTAAATTAATTAATTGAGAGGGGTGGCACCATAAGTGGGGAGTTCAAGGGGTTTCTCCTCACTTAATGGGGAATCCAAGAGGTTATAACCTCGGGTGGTCCCCACCAAATTAATTAAGAATAGATGTTTCGTCCATGGGTGGCCCCAACACCATAACCACTCATGGGAGGTTGAGGTATGGTGGCCCCCACCTCTAACCTCTTCTTGGAGATTTTCACCAAATGAAATAAACTAATACAAGTACTTAATTTATTTTATTATTCCCACAAAAAAGATAAAATCAAAAATTCATTCGCGACCATCTGTTGTCGAGGTGAAAGCCTTGTTAAAAGAATATCAGCACTGAGAGTTCAACTATGTCCTCAAAATTCAATTCCTAGCACTGGTTCAAAAGTTATAAAAATCTGCTCATACGTTTACTAAACTTACCCAAAGAAAACTTCAGAAATTGATTTCGGGCATACCGGGCCTCGAAATCAAGCGCCGTT
Source organism: Viscum album (assembly GCA_963277665.1). Taxonomy (NCBI): domain Eukaryota; kingdom Viridiplantae; phylum Streptophyta; class Magnoliopsida; order Santalales; family Viscaceae; genus Viscum; species Viscum album. Next base: position 1,770,551,168 of record OY728142.1, on the reverse strand, counting down.
AGTTTTTGCGGACTAGTAGAATTACCATGTATTTTTAAAAAAGTCTACGGAAATTTAGGGTCTTTACATTTTCCCCACCTCAGGGCTTTACGTCCCCATACGCTACAACTCGAACTATGGGAACAAATGGCGGTACTGAGCATGCATCCTAGCCTCTTGCTCCAATTTTCCCTCCTGGAGGTTATCGTGCTGCCAGAGAATGTGAACCAGAGGTATCGACTGTCCACGTAGGACCCACTCCTGTCGATCCTCAATCTCCGCTGGAACCTCTATAATAGTTTCCCCATCGTCGATGTCCATCTCTCTATGGTCGATGATGTGGGAAGGGTCGTGCACCTAGCTACTCACCTGATATACATTGGAGACATCATTCACCTGGTGAAACTAAAATGGAAGAGTTAGGTGGTAAGCCACCTCACCTACTCTGCTAAGGACTAGGAAAGGTCCGATGAATTTAGTAGATAACTTGCCATCTCAGCCAAATCTCTGTAGAAATCGTCGAGCTGAGACCTATAGAAAGATGTGATCACTATCCTCTAACTCCAGTGGTCTCCATCTACTGTCAGTGTACAACTTCTACCTAGTATATGGAGTCTCTATCTGCTTCTGGATGATAGGAACCTTCTCTATGGTAGCTTTCACAATCTTTGGTCCCACCAGTGCTGACTCCACAGGGTCTGTCCAGCACAATGGCGATCTGCAAGGTATCCCGTACAATGCCTCGAAAGGTGCCATACCAATGGTGGAGTGACAGTTGTTGTTGTATGCAAACTCCACCAAAGGAAAGTGATCCTCCCTACTGTGTCCAAAGTCAAGGACACATGCACGTAGCATGTACTCGAAGGTCTGAATGGTGCACTCAGTCTGACCATCCGTCTGAGGATGGAAGGTGGTGCTCAGACGTAGCTGTGTCCCGAAAGTCTCATGTAACCCCTTCCATAGCAGGGAAGTAAACAATGCATCGTGATCATAGACAATAGAAGATGGAAATACATATACCCGCACAATATCTTGCACATAAAGGAGTCCCATTATATATACTTAACCTTACTCATTGATCAGTGAGAAGTGGGCTGACAGGGTGAGTTGGTCGACAATCACATAACTCAAGTCGTGACCCCTGGATGTACGTGGAAGACCCATCACGAAGTCCATGGATATCCAATCCCACATCCAATCTGGTACCTCTAAAGGATGATCCAAGCTAGCTGGTACCTGGTTCTCTGCCTTAACTTGCTGATAATTGAGGAATCAAGAGACAAACTCTGCTACCGCCTTCGTCAAACCTGTCCACCAGTGCTATTGTCTGAGGTCTTGATACATATTCTCCACTCCTGGATGTACTTCTAAAGGGGATGTGTGGAACTCCCTCAACACTTCCTCCTGAAGTGACACTGGTACCATAGTACATCTTCTGTAAAGGATTCCATGCTCTCCACCTTTTGAAAATATTTCTGGTGCCATCCCTGTGGATATCTGAGCACGTCGTGTCTCACAGTCAGCGTCCCCATGATGTGCTTCCCTGACTCGCTGAAGGAGTTGGGGAGTGACTGTAGGAGATTGTAGAATGTCTGATCCTTCTCTATACACAAATGTTATCTGTAAGGTAGAAATCAGCACTGTCACCTCTCCTAATAGTTGTATACCCGATCTCCTACTGAGTGCATCTGCAACAACTTTCTCCTTTCCAAGAGTATAGAATATCTTGAAGTCATAGTCCCGGAGGAACTCAATCCAACGTCCATGTATCAGGTTTAGGTCCTTCTGAGAGAATATTTACGTGAGACTTTTGTGATCATAGTACATGGTAAAACGTTCTCCCAATAGATACTGTCACCACATTTTGTAGGAGGATACCACGAATGATAACTCTAGGTCTTGCGTAGCGTAGTTCTGCTCATGCTGTATCAGCTGACTAGAATCATAAGCAGTCATTGCTGACTCCTGCATCAGGAAAAACCCAAGCCTGGTCCCTAATGCATCCCAGTAGACTATGTACCCTATGCCTTCCACTGGAAGTCTCAAAATGGGGGGCACTAGTCAGCCTCTGCCTCAGCTAACTAAAGCTCTGCTCGCATATCTCCAACCACACGAAGGGTTTCCCCTTCTTCGTCAAGGCTGATATTGGTGCTGCAACTCTAGAGAACTCTGGTAAGAACCTCCGTTAGTAACTAGCCATACCCAAGAAACTCCATACTTCCGTGACACTCATGGGTGGCTCCCAAGAATGTACCACCTCAATCTCCACTGGATCCACTGAAACTCCAACCTCCAAGATCACATGTCCCCAAAATTGAACATCTCAGATCCAAAACTGGCACTTCGAGAGATTACCATAAATCTGGTGCTCTAAGAGTGTGTCCAGTACTACCCACAAATGGTAGGAATGATCCTCCTCAGTAGTCGAGTATATCAAAATGTCTTCAATGAAGACTATAATACAACGATCAAGGTATGGCAGGAAGATCCTATTCATGAGTTCCATGAACAATGCTGTAGCATTGGTTACACCGATAGGCATAACCAAGAACTCGTTCTAGCCATACCAACATCTGTAGGCTATCTTCTGCACAACCTTGTCTCGAACTTTGAGATGATGATAGCCTGATCTGAGGTCTATCTTTGAGAACCACCACACTCCCTTCATCTGATCAAAGAGGTCGTCAATCATTGGGAGTGTGTAATTGTTCTTCATGGTCACCTGTTTGAGGAGATGGTAGTCGACAAAAATCCTCAAGATTCCATCATCCTTCTTGGTGAATAGAATCAGGGCTTCCTAGGGAGAAACAATGGGTCGGACGAATCCCATCCCCTGCAAGTCCTCCAGCTGTACCCACAGCCCACGAAGCTCAGTGGGAGCCATTCAATATACGGGTGTAGATATTTGTTCCATCCAGTGGTACAATTCAATGTATAATTCAACCTCTCTGCGAGGACGTAGTCCTGGAACAGAGTTAGGGAAAACATCCATGTATTGGTCCACCACTACAAGATAGCTCAGACTCTCCACATCAACAGCTCTAAGGGTAAGTCAAGCCAACTAATGAGTGATTTACTTCACCCTCCTTTGAGTATGTCTGTCATGCACTCCAAAGGCTCCCTTCTCACCGGTGAAGCAGAAACTTTTCCCATCCATGTGGACACACCACACATTGATCCAAATACAGTCGATAAGATCCTGAACTGTAGATAACTAGTCCATACCAAATATGATGTCATAGGGCCACAACGCTCTAACGAGGGGATCCCAGCCAAATCTCTCGCCTCCTAGAGTAAGCTCACACTGCTGGCACAAGTTAATAATCTTCAAGTCTGCTCCCATTGTAGTCTCTAGCCGAAAGGATCGAGCCAACGGCTTCGTCGAAATCCCCGAGCACTGAACGATGGCAGTGGAAATGAAAGAGTGACTATCACTTGTGTCAATAATAAATTCATCTAAGGTGGAGTAGACACAGATTGTACCTCAAATAATATATGGAGCACTATGATCATATGCCTCAACTGCCTAGAGTTGAGCTTTCCCCTGTCCACATGCTCCCTATGGCCAGGGTGGACCTCCTGGTGGCGGCGGCAGTAACACCTCGAATCGTCGTCCACCACCAACTACACATCCAGCTCTTCTACCATGTCTTCCTGCTCCCTGTGGTCCACCTAGATCGATTTTTTTCCTCTTCTAGGGAGGTCCCTAAATTTTATGATGATCATCAGTACAGAAGGTTGGAGAGTCAGGATCCATGTGACCCTACCCGCCACAAGAGTACCATTTCCCGCTCCGGGCATGACTAGCTCTGTCTCGTGTGCACCGCACAACTGAACCTGTTTCCTGAGTTCATCCACTAGATGGCTTGGTTATCTTAGACCTCTTCGACATATGTCTACTTCAAAATGTAGAAGACTCCACTGCATGACGACTAGTGGCGGGTCTCTCTGCTAGAGGATGCCCATCATGGAAACTCTCCACTAGGAGGGCTCTCTCTAACACTCCCTTTTGTGTCAGGATGCTGAGATAGATCATCGAAGCTCTGATCTCTCGCCGGAGCCTTTTCTTGAAGGTTAGGGACCTGAATAAAGGGTCCCACACCATATCTGTTGAGTAACGCGAGAGGTCGGTGAACCTCGTTGAGTACTGCGACACCGTCTTGCTAACCTTCTTTAGATGTAGTAGCTGCTGTCTCCGCACTGCACGTAGAGTGGCTGGGACAAACTATGCCCAAAACAGGCTCTTGAAGTATTCCTAGAGAAGTTTCGCCTCATCATGAACTTGAAGCATTAGTCTCCACCATCTTCCTACTACTTCTTGCGGAAGACTAATAGAAAGAATCACCATAAGATCTGATGGTGTCTATACATGTCTGAATACTCTCACTACAATCTCCAGCCAACCCTCAGCTGCCTGCGGTTCCATCTCACCTTTGAACCTAGGTGCGCTATAGTGCTGGAACTCGTGCAATGCACTCAAGAGGCATGCACTCTCTGCTACTAGGGCTGGTGGTTTTGGTGGACCAACGGGTAGTGGTACCAATGGTACCTCTGCTGTGATAGGGACCTGCACCGAGGCCTCATCGCTCGATGGGCTTTCATCTCGTACAACTCTACGAACCCTGGTTGGCAGTCTGTGTAGAGGAATCCGGAAGATAAACATGTCATCCATAATCAATATGTTATACCTGGTGAGCTAACTCAAAGAGATCACAAAGAAAACTATTGAAACATACACTCAATTAGTGTTTTTGTGTAATGATTCGAAAATCAAAAGTTATGGTCATGGTGTATGGATACGTTAGCTGCTGCACCAACACTGGACTCCCTGAACTAAAAACCACACTCAGTACTCTTAACATTATTTATTCACATAAAATACAGATCATCGTCCTATGTTCTGTGGTAGAACCGACACCTCTGATTATAATTTTTCATGACCCATCCCTTGGGGCTCGTGCCGAGACTACCCCAAGCATGCCTTCTATGGGCCAGAGGCTGGCGACTAGCACAAGAGGCGTAGATATCTAAAACTGGGAAAGAAGTACCTTTGTAAACTAAAAACACATGCCAAACAGAGTGTGAGATGAAAGTAAATTCTTTGTAAAGCTGTATATAAAAGAATTATTAAAAGTAAAGGGGCGAAAAATACAAGCCAAACTAGGAAGTGCAAGTACAAATGAAAAACAAGAGCAGCTACTGGGTCGTCCTATTGGGTTCCTACTGGAAGGGTAGGTACAGATGGCCTTCTAAGCACTCCACGTCTCTCAATCTACTCCGTGTACCGACTCGTTGTAAGGTCCACCTCAGGGTACCGTCCAGTCCTGCTACTCAGCCTCAGTCAGCGCTGTCTGTTATCTACATCCAACACAACGAGGTGCCTGCATAGCCCATGCAGGGTTGAGTATAATGATACTCACTAGGGACCCTGAGACCCTCAAGGTCTCGCAAAATCCAACAAGGATAAACCACAGAGTATGAAATCAATGGATTGTCATTACCTATGTATCTTCCAATACATATACCTAAGTTATCAAGTAACCCATCTCAATCATGGGGAAAACACAGAAGTCACTAACTCAACTGACATAGGTATACAACTTCTTTTGAGAGATAGATATGATCAGATATAGCCACTGAATCATCAGATCTATCAGACCAACACATGATCCAGGACCAGCTATTCTGTCGGACCAACGCATGATCCAGGAATAGAATTCAGAACTGTCGAACCAAAACATGATCCAGGAACAGTCTTCAGAGCTGTCAGACCAACTCATGATCCAGGACCAACTATTCTGTCAGACCAACACATGATCTAGGAATAGAAATCAGAATTTTCATACCAACACATGATCTAGGAATAGTCATTAAAACTGTCAGACCAGCACATGATCCCAGAATATTCAACAGTGCACAGTCTTCCTAAAGGTTTCCACTAGAATGCTTGATTCTGTGAGGGTATACTCTTCAATCCAAGAGTTAATACATCATCTGCGCATCATCTGATGATTATTTATCCCAAGTTCCATCTCGTTAAAAGGAACAAAACACGACAGACAGTGCGTCAATCAAAACCCCAGTCTGAGAGTTATTGGCATTTTCGTTCCGAGGGCCCAGTTGGATTTAGTTTAAATCCCACCCGACCGTACCACCAACTGCATCCAAACATCAAGTGGGGTATTCCAAAATAACCATCCCGCTCCAAGCTTTCCATCATTGTAGACTATTCATCAATCGAACACCCATAGCCCATGTTATGGGCGAATAGGTGAAACATGCCAAAATGGTTTAAGGTCCGGTCTGGCCCAGTCGGAACGACCTGGCCCGACCCGCGTCCAGACTGGGGTTCGACACAATTCATTGGTCTAAAATAGTCCGTGGGTCCGACCCAGCCCGCGAGTGTGACCTGGACCGTGGGGGTGGCCCAGCCCGCTCTGGGTGGCCTGTCCCGCGCGGCCTGGATGGCGGCCCGTGTGGCCTGGGGGGCCAACGGCTGGCGGCGCCCTACAGGGACCTCCCTATCCACGTAAGGGGGGGTGCCTCTCCCCCATCTCCCTAATGGAACCGCTGTCTGGCGCCAATTTGGTAGCCCGCGGGACCCAGGAGGGTCATGCCTCTTCCAGATAGCTGAGCGGCGAGCCGGTCTGCGCCACCGCCAGCCGGACCAGTCGGCCGCTTCTACTCCACCATCTTGGCATGGGGACTGAAGCTTCTTCTTATGTATAGCACGACAGCGCCGCGCCCCTACAGTGGCCGGGAGGCTACCCGTGTGCACCGCCGCGACAAGGGGACACTAATTTTTCCTCTGCGTGGCGCGACGGTGCCTCTCCCATCTAGCGGCCCTGCATCACAAGTTTCCTTCTCTACAATCCTAACACTAGCCACTGTTGCACCACCACCGTCATCAAAAAAGAGAGGAAAAGTATAGGGGGAGGGTTGGGCTATGTTCGTTTGGCCCGCGCCCTCCACGTGTTGATGATATCAATCGGAAAATTGCAAACCAAGATTTGACTATAAAGAACGAGAACAATTTCAAACATAAATCCCCTACCTCGGGTTCTTTTTTCATTGGCGATTTCACAGAAAGGTGGACATCAATTCATTGACGTCAGTAAAGATGATGAAGAAGTCAAGGATTTCATCGTCTGTTTTCTTCAAGGACGAAACTTTCCCCCTTTCCCTGGTTAAAGATCGTTCTTTATTGGTGGAAGAAGTGTTCTTCATTAGAGTAATCATTTTCTCCCAAGCTCTACCAAAAAGACAAATTCTAAAAAATAATTGATTATGACATCCTATTAAATTGTTAGCATAGAAAATCAAAGGTTTAAATTAATAAATTGAAGGTGTTCAATTAATTAATTGAGAGGGTTTCCACTATAAGTAGGGAGTTCAAGGTGATTTCTCCCCACTTAATGGGGGATCCTAGAGGTTATAACCTCGGATGGTCCCCACCAATTTAATTAAGAAGAATTGTTTAGACATCAGGTGGGACCCACCACCATAACCTCTCATGGGCGGTTAAGGTGTGGGGGCCCCCACCTCCATCCTCCTCTTGGATATTTTAACCAACTAAAAATAAATTAAGACAAGCACTTAATTTATTTTATTAATCCCACGAAAAAACCAAAAAACTAACTTTTATTCCTGACTATCTACCATCGAGGTGAAAGCCTTCTTAAGAGAATATCAGTACTGTGAGTTCAACAGTGCCCTTAGATTTCAATTTCGATCACCAGTTCAAAAGTTATAAAAACACACCCGTACGTTTAATGAACGTACCCGAACAAAACATCAAAAATTGATTCTGGGCACACCGGGCCTCAGAATCAAGCACTGTTAGTTTTTACAGACTCGTAAAATTCCCATGTATTTAAAAAAATTCAAGAGAAATTCTTGGCTCATTACACATTATGGGTTAGTTTCGAATTGATATCATTTCGTGAAATTTGTTATGAATTTGGTGTGAAATGAATGATATAAACCTTATTATGTGATGGTTTATTGATATATGGAAATTGGTTATGTAAAGTTATTTGTATCTATGATTATAAAATGATTATTTTAAAATATCTATTTTTTGTATTTATTTAAATGATTTGTATTAAATTTTTTCAATAAAATATTTTTTTATTGAAATGGCATGGAATTGTTTATTTGAATGGGACTTGGAAATATTGGATTTGTTGTAGATTGTGCTTTTTATGTGACCTGATATAAGGTTTGTGTACCATTGTGGATCAAAGGTACATAACCCTTGATAAGGGTTGTAGGTCACTAGGGTTAATGTATATTTTTAAGATAGTGAAAAGAAAGGTGTATAGGTGAAAAACCACTAATGATTATGGAACATTCACATAGTAATTCATGTGTGGGTGTGTTTTTGACTCACAAAATGTGTATTCGAAAAATGAATGTTAAATGGTTTATGGATTTTTTTGTTATTTTATTGGATAACTCTTTTTTTTGGAAATTTTTTTTAGTTGGAATACATGTTTTGGAATAAAACTTCTAATATTTGATATAAACTATTATATATATATATATATATTATTTTATAGAAATTTTCAAACTTTTTATATCCTAGTGTAATGAGTGGGTATGTAATTTTGGGTAATCTTACTAAATTTCAATATTCACCCCTACTTTGGAATATGTATTATTTTGGATGTATTTTATATTGAGATATAGGTAATGGTATAACATCACCTTTATTTAATGGTTCTTCAAGACACATTGGAATGTATTTGTAGTAGGATGTTGGAGAATATTGGGAGTTACTATGATAGTGTCTTTAGATCCCTTTAGTCAGTTCGTTTTATATTCCGTTATGTACATTGATGTTATTAGTCTTCCTATGTGGTATTATTATGGTAGTTGGGTTTTATTTTACATATTTATACATTGAGTTGAATAAATTTTTATCATGAATCATTTATTGGGTATTTTTTTATGATTCTTTTTGTTGGGTAGTTTAATTTTCAAAGGAAAAATCATCTAAAAATTATATTGAAGACCTTAGAATTTATTTACTACTTTTCCCTCTTGGAGAATTCACCTAATTCCAATTATATATTCCACCTTAAATCAAGCTAGTGGGGAGGGGAAACATGATTCAAGTGGTATTATCTTGTTTGTTCCTATACTTACTAGTGGTATGTGTCTCTTAAATGCTTGGTTATTAGAGGTTTCATTTTTGATATTGATAATTCACTCCAGTTATTCCTTAAGCTAGGAAGGTATAAAAGAGTCTGATAGTTGGGACTTAAAATGTAATGAATAAAATGATATAGCTAACATTTTCCTAATGAACATCAAATTACCTTGGAGTGGGTACCTATGTGTTTTGGAGACAACTATAGAAAAGGTACTCTAATTATAAGGGATTTAACCATTGAGACGTGCATGCATGAATTATATAAATGAATTCCCACTTGGAGTGCATATTTTCTTTTGAGTAATGAATTATGATTTTATTGAACAGATGTTTATTTTTTAAATGTATTGAATTTTTTTTCAAATGAAATATTTTTGAATGACATGATGTTGTTTTTTGAAACTGGTTTGATTTTCAAAGACATGATGGAATTTATAAAAATTGATAAGTAGGTAAAGTATTGAATTTTGGAAAGCCTTGTTCTGATAGTTGTGTTGATGTAGAATACTAAATTATTAAGATATCATTTTATAGAGAGTGATACTTATGGCATGTTTTCATTAATAGAAAATGGAACCCAGTAAACGTCATGTAAAAAAATAGGAAGAGGCCACTGAGAAAGTGGTTTCACCTTTGACACATTCCATCCAAAAGCTGGTTCAGATTATTGTCCATGATTTTCATGCGTCGATTGAGGGAACTAAGGAGATGAAACAAAAAAACTAGAACATTATTTTTAGATCTAAAGGAAGAAACCACCAATATTTTTTTTGGTGAATCAGAGACTATGAAAGAAGAACTATGGCTAAATATGATGAATTGAATATTTTATTTTCTATGCACACCAAAATAGATAAAAGTCATGAATGTGACATATGTACTAGTGGATCTTGCATGCAATTGGGGGGGGGGTTTAAATGTTAAATCTAAAGTAGGAAAATGAATGTAATTATATAATTTTGAATAATTGTTTAACAAAAAACAATCCTCACACATTCACAATTTCTTGAATGATAGAATTATTCACCATGAAATAGTAGAACCTCTTAATGAAAATTTATGTAGATAACATTATGAATAATATGTTTTTTACTCAATGATTCTTCTTGTGAATCCTTTTTGGAACACATTTTTTAAATGAGGATGAGGTACAAAATTCTCTCGATGATTGTAGTGCTTTCTATAAAATATTATATAAAGATGGTGAATAGAGAGGAAATGGATAAAAGATACTTATTCAGAGCTATGAGTGGAGGATGTATGTTGATAAATATTGGAAAGAGTGGGAACACTAATATTGGGACAAAGTGGAAGAGGAAAAAATATTTACATTATGGGAGTATGACTCAAAATCCAATGGCTAGATCAGTAAATAATCCTCCAATACCTAAGAGAAATGATTGATGTTTTCAATGTGGATATTTTGATCACATGATGTGAGTATTTACAAATCCATGTAGGGAATGCCTCAATTGTATAAATATTGGGAATCTTTACTATTATAGTCATAGTGATCAAATGATGGGTGTTTTGGAAACTTCTCATGTTTTGTTAAAATCACATGTTTTGATGGGACGAGGGTAGTATAATACCTATTATCAGCAGAACAGAGGAATCCATGGTGAATTATAGAATACCATTACTTATTAGTTGGGAAAATATCAATAGAGAAATAATGAACAATGTGAAAGGATAAAGAAATTATATGGACAAGAGAAAGTTATAGTTGATGATCAATTTGGACCATCAATGGTGAAAGTTATGATTCTTTTCAATTTTTCCATTATGAAATATTCCATTATATGGGTGTGTCTTACTGTTTTATTTATTCTCGTGCTTTCTATTTGATGAGTTTTAATGTTGTCATGATGCACTCAATTTGGAAACATCACAATCCCCATAGTCAATGATAATGGAAACCCATAATGTCTAAAGCATATTCTATAACTATTTATTGAGATTATCTGACATGGTATTTATTTGTTCATGATACAGATGACTATAATATAATATTGGATTTGGATTGGATTCAATGTTCAAGGCTAACTACTATTATTAAGAGCAATTAGATAGTTTCATGACAGATGATTGGATTATACATATATTTATAAGGAAAATTAATGTTAATGCATTTCAGACATTCTTTTTGGAACCATTAGTTGGATACATCTCATACTAATTAGAATCATTTAAATTTTATGAAATGAAAGAGTCAATGAATATCATTTTTCAGTGGTTACTTATAAGTTTCATGATGTTTTCCTATATATTTATACGTGTCTCTACCCATAGGAGAAGTGGAGTTTATGATTGATATCCTAACAGAGACTAGTCCAATTAACCTTTGGTTATACTAAATGGAATCAATATAATTAAGGTAATTTAAATTATATTTGAAATATCTATAATGAAAAGGGATCATTAATTTTATAGTACATGTAATGAGTGAATAAAAATTTAGGGTTCGAGAACCCAATATATTTTTTTAAATACCAATGGCATTGGATTTCAAGAAAAATGACTTGATAAATATAAAAAACAATTATTTTTGTCTTGGGGGTTTCTTAAAATGATGAAATTTTTTGTTTTATATATTTGGTGTTAGTTTTAATGGATACTTAACCGATTTTTTCAATTTGGAATGTATTTTCATGAAAAAGACACCAATGATGTTTTGGAATAATTTTTTGTGTCTGTCTTCAAGATAAAGAATTCCAAAACGACATTTATTTAATTTGGAAATAATATTTTTATAAATTGATGTCAAAATTCAAACATTAATCTGTATATTTCTAATAGTTAATCACATAGTCCCTCCCTTAAAAACAACAACCGTAGAAGAATCACATTTTTCATCACCAATGAAATATAAATATCACATTCCCCACCTAGGGTAATCCTTTAAATATATAAAATATAGATACAATGTTAACACTAACACAAATAATATAATTGGGCCCACATTATTAAAATGGTATGTCATGAAATCTATTTTTTATGAAATGAAAATACCTTAAGAAAAACATTATAGAAAAAATATTTGAAATAACAAAATCTTAAACAAAAAACTATCAAAAACATCATTATAAATTTATTTGATACATTTAATCCCCTAATAATCATCTCCCAGCTAATCTTCAGTCAAAAAATCAAATACATAGTAATAAACATCTCAAAAAACTATTCGAAGCTCAAGAAATCAATAGAGAAACCAAACCAATCCATGATTTGGTAACAATTTCTATAAAAATATGATTTTACACCTTTAAAAAAAATTCTAAACTAAAAAACCGATTTTTTTATCACAAATATCCATTGAATGAAAATACAAAATATTATTTAAAAACCAAAACAATGTGTACCATATATCATTTTTCTATATATTTAAATAATTTTTTTAAAAAGGAATGTAATCAAAGACATAAAATAATATAGTTTTTCATAGATCCATCTACCTCAGTTGATAAACCATGAGATGATATAAATATTGTAGAGACATCCTTTTAGTCCATGAGTACCTAATTCAACCATGAATAGACACAAATTAATAAAACATATATTTAATCCAAAATCCAACAAAGGAATAATAAATTCAAAAAATTCAATAGGGTTTAATAGGATAAATCCATAATCAATGTGGGTTTAATACACTCACCATATGAATCATAACCAAAACCCCATGAAATTCTCAAATAATTCACATAAACTAGTGAATCTTTTTATCCAAAATAACTAAAACCTAAAAAACATGTAAAGAGACTTATATCATGAAGATAATGAATAATCTCACCAAAATTTCCACCAATAAACTTCTCTATAAATGTTTAATTAATTTATAATGAATAATAACTTATATATTATTTCTTTGTGGTGTCATATTTTTTATACCCAAATTAGGGAATAAATAAATGTAAACATGAGAGAAACAATGAACAAGAAAACATAAATCATAAGATTTATATATTTCAATAAATCTTTTAGAATTATCAAACTTGAAATGGAGATAAGGTGGAGGAAAAAGATGGGGGAGAGGAACCAAACATCCCCCATCAATTTTTTCACAAAGATGAAAAAATAAATGGTGTTTAGAATTTTAAATCCTCCTAACTATTTTCATTACCCCGTAAGAAAATGAACATCATATTGTTCAAAGAATGACTCATATAGGTTTTAGTAAAATCACCACCATGTTTGAGGGGCATAGCCTGACTAGATATTTTTTTGGGTATAACCTTATTATGTTGTATAATGAAGAACATATAGAAGATGGAAAAATCTATTTTATGGGCTCATTCATCTTGAAACCCTACTGGGTCATGGAATGACCCACCATATGTATAGGTCATAGTCCCTCAACCTGACATGGTCACTATTTAATCCATAGGGGTTCTATCATGATCGATACTGGAAAATTTATTTCCTTATTCCCAAAATGAGAACTAATCTTTTGTTACCAAATCATGTATAAGTTGTTCATTTCATTATCCATACATTAATTAATAGTATTGATACTTTTGTTTTTACTGTTCACATTGTAATTTCGTTGGATTATTTATCCTACAAAAAGGTTATAAATGTTCTCAACTATAATGAGAACAATCAAATATAATAACAATAATCTTAAACTTATTCCATATGGTCAAGACACATTATTCCTCAGAGCCACGTATGGTGTATGACTATTAAGTGTAGGCAGATCATAAGAATTGAAAAATATTATCATGATGCTTACGAATGTTGATCTTCAATATTAGAGATCAGGGAAACTATATAACCAAAAAGAACACCACATGCTTATATGTAATTGATTGTTCTAATTTGATAAAATTTTCATTGGTCTCATGACATGAGATCATTATCATTGTATATAATTTTATTCCATAATTTGATTCATGAAAAAAAATCGATATTTATATTGTAGAGATATATATATTGTTGGGTTCACCATTTCATGTATGACATTAATTGAATGACAAAGGTTGTTTTTTTTCTTGCGTCTACAAATAAATTTATATCTATGGTCTAATTAACCAATATGGGAAAACATTTTTTAAATAAATGACTATGGTAGAATAAGTCACGTCTAAAAATTAATGTCATTAAATAATAATGTAATAAATGATGGTGATACAAAGTAGGAGTAAATTTTATGAGATATAATGAGACAATGAGATTATATTACATGATGTTTGTGTTCATAGTAGGTTATCATTATCTTTGTAAACATGATCTCATTAGTGTAATGATGTGTTTCTAGATAGTTCTTTTTTCAGTGGGAGTATGGCTCCCATCTATTGATAAAATGGCCAAGTGGTTCACATAGAGAGAGTATTCATAATCATGGCCAATTCTAGGGAATTATATTTTATTAAATAATGAGATACATGATTTGGGTATTTTATTTTCTATGTTTAAAAAATTTAAAGAAACAAATAAAGTCAATATTATTGGGGTTCATAATAAAAAATGATCAATTTATTAAACAAATTATTCTCAAAATATTTTATGAATTCAATTAATTATATTTAATGAATTATTATTTAATATTTTACATTCATGGTTTGATAAATATCTATTTAATGGAGGTTCCATAATTTAAGGTAAGATAACTTTACCCTTTAAAATTATTTTAATGTTATAGTTAAGTGAAAAATTAATTATGAAATTTGAAATTCATTTCCTAGGACATAAGTCCTTATAGTGGATTATTTAGAGGTGTAAAATTGTTGATGAGCCAATGTATTATTTTAATAAGTTATTAACTTCCCATATAACAAAAATAATTTCCCTATTTAAGATGAAAAATCATGTAAATGTTTTTAGATTCACATTATATATTCTTCTGACTCATAAATATAGAGAAAATTGTGAGTAGAGAAACCCAATCTATGTAATATTTCTAGATCAATGTTATCATCCTCCATGGATCACCTGATCCTTGAGGTGTCCTCAAATTACTGAACTATCACCTAAATATTTATGATCAATGTGTCCAAATCAATTTTTATTGAATGTGGATGATATATAGGGTTCTGACATTGGTTACATTAGGTGGTGATCTTTGTTACTGAGAAAATTGTATTTTCATTTAAAAGTAATTGGGTTTGGTTATTAATTTTTTATTTGTCGTTAAGATTTTAATTTTATGTGTTTAATAAATTATTACAGGATAATTTGGTCGTACTGAGATATAGTTATAATGAATATGACATTCCAATTTCGATTGAGGAATAAAATATTAATTCCCTAAACTTTTAGACTTGTTCTACAAACCCTGTATCAAAAAGAGTATGATAGTTATCAATCAATTTATTATACAAAATTAGTATTAATTTTATTTAAATTTGGGTAGATAGTATTGTTATGATCCCAATTAAAAGATTATTTTTATTCACAGTTTTATGGATGATAAATGGGGATCCTATGATGGATTAAAAAAATTTAGTCTAAAAAATTTAAAAATTTATAATATATATATATATACTATTCGTAGTGGGGGTGTTATTAGTCCCTAAAATTAGATGAGAGAAGAATTCATCAGCCAATGCTATATCAAAATATTTAAATATCTTATGTGATGTAGGATTTAGAAAAATGGGGAACCATATATGCATATATAAAAAAAGTTAAAAAATTAATGTATAAAAAAGTGTGTTAGATAGGTGGATTATCCACCTCTATACATATTACCCACCTCCCCCCAAATTGGATCGAGGTTTTTTTAATATGATTTTCTAATAGGTGTTAGAATAGTTACAAAGGAGAAATTCAAGATATATATATGTGTGTATATATTAGTCAACCACTAAAAGGTTCCCCCTCCAACCCAACATGTCTGAGCATGGTATTGTTCCCCATTATACTACTACAGGATCGGTTGGTTCCTTCCCAAAATTCCCAAACAATTAGAACCAAATTTTATTTTCAAACCCTTTCATAGTATATTAGAATAAAATTGAATCTGAAAAAAATGAAAATTTTTAGTAATATTTGAAAAAATTATAGAATGTAATAATGTAATTTTGGAGACCGTATGAAAGTTATTTTGGGAAATAATAATTATTTAATTTATATTAATTCATAATTAATTCCCTTGATAATAACTAATAGTAGAAATAATTATATTTTTCATGTTTATTATCCTACGACTGATCATTAGAGATATCCTCTTGTGAAGGTAGTGAATTTATATTTATTTACCAATGTTTTTTAATGTGTATGATATTTGAAATGATAATTTATATATATAATTTTTGGAGTGTAATTCCAAACCACATTATATTTATATTGGAATTAATGTACATATGTAATCATATTTACGTATATTTAACATTCGCAGAACCCCCCATATAAATGTGAGTATTCTGGTCCATTAATGGGATAAACGAAGAGTGAATTCACATTAATATTTGGATGAACATTAGATGGGAGTCGAAGGAATTGTTTGAAGTGATAACTGTAACTAATGTTGGATATAATTATTTTTGTTACATTTTGTTCCATGGTTGATCCATTTTTATCTAAATGGATAAATCAGTAATAAAATCTCATTTTGATTCACATTATTTATTTCATTATTTAAAATTTATAATTAATGTGAATGATTATTTAAATAAAACCACAATGAATAATAAATCATATTGAGAAGATAAAATTAATATGTTATGTGATTTTTTTCATTTAATCATGGCTTAGATATGAGTTTGATCACATCAAGAGTGTTTTGTGAATAGAAATGAATTCTATTTTAAACAGAAAACTATAAAAAATCCAACAAAATATTATGTCACTAACACCTTCCATTACTTGTATTTGAACAATACTGTATGTTTGGGGTGATCATCATCCCCGATGAGAGTTTCACTAACAATTAGTTTGTTAATATTAATTTCGTGATAAAAGTAACTATTGATATCATCAAATATTTTTCCATAACTATTAATGTGATATTTTAGAGGTAATTGGATGATAAAATCAATGTTACGCATTATGGGATATGAGACTCCATTTGGTTGGACAACTAAAATAATACATTTATACTCTAAAAATGGCTATGTTTCCATATCCTGTACTGTGAGTAGATGTTATAAGGATAATTTACACATAGACTCTTTCCAAATTCCTAAATATCATATTCATATACAATGTTTGTCAATTTACCATCCTTCAGATATGTTATTTTTTGTTCAAGATTTTAATCATTTTGATGATAACTTTTAGTCATTTCAAATAAATATTATTTTGAAATCATTTAAAAAATTAATGATTATTACAACTTATTTACAATTCTCATATACTTATTTATTATATTTGTGAACATAAGATCCCTCTCAATCCACATTTTGGTCATGAATGCAGGATATTTTATTCTCAATGCATTACCTACATTATTTTCTATACATGGATGGTACTTTATTTATAATTCATAATCCTTGAGTAGTTCATGAAATCATATCTTCCTCAAGATGATGTATTTATATGAAAATATCTATTTTATAGTGTACTAATCTAGGTATATCGCATATCGTTATCCATAAAAATAATACTTTTATATCATCAACGAAAATATTAAGGACTCCAGCTCATAATAATGATTTGGATATTTATAGTCATGAGTCTTTAATACAATATATTAGGAAATAACATTCTTCATTATCATGAGGAAACAACTATGTCCCTCCTCAATGCATCACTTTTCATCATAAATCCATTTTTCAGGAATATATTCTCAAATTTTATAAAATTTACAACATCTTATTCAATTCATAAAAACCATCATTAAATTAATTTTTAGGGGATCAAAACTCCATTTTTTTATGTTTGGTTAATGGGCTTCAAAATCTGGGGATTTTTTATTCAAATAAATGAAAGTAACATTCAAAAACAATGAATCTAAATACCTAATTTTCTTATAGTATAGGGAATGTTTTAATATTTATTTATTTTTTTGGAAAAATTGATATTTTATCCTTAAATACAATATTCCAATGAAATGAGTCCTTTTGAAGACATAATTATACATTTATAAATTTCCCATATGACACATTTTCTTTATGTGTCTTAATAATGATCCATAAGTAAGACTTATTGTTATCATATATTTTAGTGTACAAAAAGATATCATTTATAAACATCAAAACACAATTATCAAGTAATTCCTTTAATACATTGCATATTAAGTCCCTAAAAATGAATTCTAATTATTCAATTCAAATAGAATTATTATAATATCATAATTTAGAAACCTAAAAAATGATTCCATTCTAATATATTATTTCATTACATGGAATTGAAGATACCTAGATTAAAGTTCATCCATTGAATTATACAGATATCTATAATGTTCAATAGATGATTCATCAACATCAAGAAAAGGATACCTATAATTTAAAATAATAACATTTAATTTCTTATAATAAATGAACAACATAATATTTTTAAATGATATCAATATAATGTATTATATAATAATAAAAAATATTTATAATAAATTAGTCTAAAAAAATGGAACAATTATGTGTCATAATGGGAACTGACTAACACATCCTTATCATGATGCTATTTGAATTAGGGGTTTTTATTGAAAAAACACTTATTAAGGTTCAATGTAAAAAACTTACATTCATGGAAAATATAGAAGTTATGAAAGAGTGTAAAGATCAATAATCAAATAATATATTTGGTAAATTGGAGGCTATGATTAAAGTACCTTCCACCATATCACGGGTTATGTCAACTTTAGTTGTAGTTATTGCATAATATTGGAATTCTCTTATAGACATCTTCTTTTGAATGCCCCTTTATTCTTGGGGCCATATTGTAAATAATTACCCATTTACTAATAAACGAATCACAGTACATCAATCATTTTTTTCTTCATTCAGTCATCATCTTGTTGTCCATTATCTTCTCAATTGTAACGAACTTCCAACTAATTCATTATTATACTATGATTTTCATTTCTATAAAGTTAAATTGATTCTAATTTATTTATTACCTTATTCTTATATTAATATTGACTATTTAATTGTTCTAACTCAACCTGTTTCCACATAATTTCCCTAATGATATGGGATACTGTAAAATCCTTCTCTATATTAATGGAACATAATATTATATCTTAATATGATGAAGAACATAGAGAAACAATTTCCCCCCATATGATTGGATTATGTTATTCGATGAAATAACCAATACTAATATCTTGATTATATATATAATCCATAACATACATGGATTGTATTATAATGTTAGCCTAATACTCCAAAACAATTTCTTCATCCTTTTCCATTATGATAATGTGATTTCACGTCATTTTAATTTGTTTCTATCAAATGGAAATATTGAATAATATTACAATAACAGATATCCTCTACATGTGTCCTATATATCCTTACTCCCATGATGTATAGATGAACAAACACTATTGAACTGAATTTATACTACGTAAATACATTTCCTAGACAACCATTTCACATTCATTGAATCCACATATAATAATACTTTTATAAAAACAAAAAAAATTTAATCTACCTTTGGATAAGTAGTTCCACTGAAATTCGGGTATTATGGCATAGAAAATGGTTAGATATAACTGCATCATTCTGTAGATCATCGTCTTTCCCCATATGTGCATTGTTATTATTCAAAACCTAGGAGAACTAAAATTATATGGGCTTCATATGCAATACACCAAATCAAACATTATTTTATTTCTTATTAGGTATATCCTTATATTGAACATGACTATAGACTCTATTTCTCATATAAGGAACCATCACTTAATAACAGAGTAAATTGAGTCATCTGTCAATCATCCTGAATACAGATCCACAAAAAATACCTATAATGATAAAAAATATAAAATTGAATAAGTTATTATCATAAATATAATAATATATACGTTTATTTAAAAACTACCTCCCAATGATTTTACTTAACATACTATGATACCATCATTGATAACCAAAATTCTAGTAACCTATAGTGGGTATCTAAATTGTCACTATAGAATAGATATATGATATTTCATCAAGAAACACCGATCATATTACTAGTTTTGGAGAACTAGTTACAAATATGAAAACCACTTTATATTATGAATAAAATATTGAATATAAATAAATAAATTTTTTGGAATCCTTCAAACACATTCAATGAATTCACCTTCATATACTATGAAAATTAAACAGAATAAGGGAATTATCAAACCCTCAATAAGGGTATTGTACAATAGAAGTTAGTATGTGTAGATATTTAATGATAAATATAGAATGGAAAATTAATGGAAACACATTCAATTTATTCAATAAAAAAAGAACAAACTGATTCCATGGATAATATAAGTGGTCTAATATAGTGGATAAAAATATTAAAAATATATAAGAAATAAATATATACAATTATACATCTTTATTTCATACATCATTATATCTTTACCTTCAGGAAATTGAAACAAGAAAATTTAAAACTATAGAAAATGACAGATTTAATTTGGCTAGATGATTTTATTCAAGAAACCTATATATGAATCAAGAGGATATATAATTCTATAAAACAATATTCCTAAAATTTTCCTGTGTATTTTTTAGATGTTGAATGATCAAAATAAATTATTATGAAATATTCCTTATCATAATATTTCTATATAAATTAAATAATACAAATTATTCATAATTATCAATGTCATGAAAA
The DNA here is from genome assembly GCA_963277665.1 of Viscum album. Taxonomy (NCBI): domain Eukaryota; kingdom Viridiplantae; phylum Streptophyta; class Magnoliopsida; order Santalales; family Viscaceae; genus Viscum; species Viscum album. Next base: position 1,770,530,338 of record OY728142.1, on the reverse strand, counting down.
TAAATTAAAAAGAAACACACAATATGTTGAAATGTTATACTTCATATAAAATAAAAAAATAAATGATACAATTAAAATGTAAAATTAAGGGAATAATAATTTAAACTGGTCACAATAAAGTGAATGTTTCAAGATAAAGAAAAAGTTCATATGATTAATCAATAGATAAAAGATAAACCACAAATAGAAGATTTTTTTGGTAAAATTGAATATTTTAAAAAATAGATGATCATGGAAATGAAATATTTAAAATATAATTTAATAAAGTTATTTTACTTTTAATACCACTGTAAATATTTATGATACTATTAATGGAATAAAATAATTATGAAAACGTGATAGATCATTAATGTCTTGCGTGTTAAAAACTTTCATTTCTACTTTTTATAAAATGGGTGAAAATGAATCATTCTAGAATAAATTAAAAATATCAATTTGAAACCTAGTATGACAACAAGGATATATTAATATGTTATTAGTAAATAATTTTATTAATAATTTTTTTTTATAAAATATTTTTTAAAAAAAAATCAACGGATGGGAAATATACTCAATCAAAAAGAAGAATAAGACAAGAATTTCATTTATACATTAATTTTAAAAGAGTATCTTGAATTGAATCATTAATAATCATTGATGAATATATATTTATTTTAAATAAATAAATTGGTCATTATATGCACATTATAATGAATTGGGGAAAATATAAACTACTTTTAAGGGGAGTGGGAATTGAGAGAAAATTATTTACCTCATGTATAAATTTACTCATATGTGATTTTGACCTACTGTATAATAAATTTAGATTTATTTTAATTACTTAAAATATATATATATATATAACTATAATTCAATATATAAATCATTTGTAACATTTTATCACTAGTTTTATATCTAACATATTATTATTATCATTATTTCTAGATATAGCTGCGTTATTTTCCATGTTTTTTTATTTGGGGGTTATGATCCATTTATTTTTATTATAGTTCCATAATTCTAGAATTTTATTTATGAAATAACTATTATGTATATTCATTATGTTCATTATTATATTCATCCATAAAATATATAAATATAAAAACAAAATACAATGTTCGTGGTGATGGTATACTATACGTACTCTTGAAAACAGGTTTCACTTTTGGATTGATCGAATGATGGTAAGATAAATAATAGATAAACATTATAAAATCAATATTATACCATAAATATAATATATTTTCACTTAATATACCCTAATTAAAAATTTTATTTAGCGTAATCATAAAATGGTTCACATCGCTACATGGAGGTGGTAGCACATACGTATACATGTGTGATGTAATTGTTTTACATTATGTCAGAAGCTAAGAAAGTATATATAATATTATAATTTCAAATACATAATTATTTAATAAATGTATTTAATATTAATTATTTTAAAAATTATGATTATCCATGTGAGGAGGTAATGGAAAACAATTTACAATACTTTGTGAGGCAGTAGCCCTCTGTACACAAGAGATATAGTTTTTCTTCCAATATGATTTGAATGTAGATAGACAAATACTATTTCATAAATATAATAAAATTTAGGTATATTTAATAATTTGGTGATATTATATTGCAATTTTTTGGTCATGTTTTATGGTACTGAAGGAATAATTAATTAAAGTTCATGGTTAAGACGATAACCTTCCCGTAGAGAGATCTCTTTTAGATTGCATTTTACGTAGACTTTGGTTGGAAATTTGGGAATAAAAGAAAGTCCAATCCATGTATAATGACTTTTATAAGATTATTAAGTGTTGTTTAGTGAAGATAATATTTTATAGTTGTTATACTGAAGCTAGAATTGGTGGCTCATTTTGATAGTGAATGAATGGATACAAATGAAATTAACCAGAAGATTTAAATATAATAAATTAATTGTCATTTAAAAGTTGAAGAATATGGAAATTATCTAGAAGAAAATATAATATATTTGTGAAATAACTTCAACTAATAAAACAATGATATGTTTTTTTGGCATTGTATACCTAATACTTTAGTTTATTCTCTTATAGAAAGAATTTTAACCTTAACCGCACTAATTGCTCTTTTAATCCTAATGTGTTATAATTTCATATATATATATATGGAAATAAGTTTCTAATAAATTGATAAGGGATTACATTTTTAATGTTTTCTGATTAAACATCTCATATTCAGATATTGGTATTAATTTTAATTATTTAAACTAATATTATTTTTCATTTAATATAAATAATGTCAGTTATGACACTCTTCAAATAATTTGATTTTAAATACATCACTATAAATTTGTAAAAATAATATATATATATTTAAATCATCTATACTATTTCATAAAAATAGAATAATATTTGGCCACTATAACTCAATAAAAAATTATTATTGCTATAGTTTTAAAAATAATTCATTTTAATTCTTTATAATTTGTATAAATATTGAGTCAGTTTTGCATAATAATTTATGGTTATTATTTCAGAAGAAATATTAAAAAAATTATAATTATAAAAATAAAAACAATTATGCCCAAAATAATAATTTTAATTAGTCCATAGCCCATTATTACCTTAATTTGGTTAGAGAAAAGAAATTAAAATCTAGAGAGGGATATCTTGTACTTATGTTTAGTTAAAATATTTAAAATATCACCACCAAGTTTAAAAGGATTGAAAATTAAATATATTTTAATATTGTACTCTTATAACGAAATTTGTACGATAAAAGAGAAGAATGTTTTGGGTTGATTTCAATTCCTTATCATATTATTTTCAACATCAGTTGCCTGATTTTCCTTTTACCAGTGTGAAAAATTATACCACGTTACAATTTATAATGAATAAAAATAAATGAATAATATTTTCCAAATTTACAAATCTGGATTCATAATATTATATCAAATTTTTATTCAAATTCTATATGTTGATGTTATTAATTATAATTAAAATGTGTTAAACACAATGAAATAATATTCTTAAACAAATTCATTTTTAGGAATAATAACTAAATATTATCATTAGAAAATTAGTTTTTTATTAAAATTTAATTATTTCAAAAAAAATATTATATTTTAATTTATAATAAATCCTAATTATAATTTGACTTTTTAACTACTTGATTAACTGAAAAGAAATTATAGAATTTGAAAAATAGGTATTTTTCCCTATTCACTAAAAAATCAATCATTTTATAAAAATCACAAAATATAAGCCATAGTTAATATAGAAAAAATTAATTAAAATACAAAATAAACTAAAAAAATAATTTCAAAGATTTTAATAATATAGGTTTTAATCATATTATTGAACAAAAGTATATATATTGTGATATATATTTATTAAAATGACATCTTACTATACTTTATGACTAGATTTTCTAATGAAAAATAATAATAAAATCATATAGACGGTGAAAGAAAATATCACTTCATTGAAGAAAAACAAAAAAGGTTAAATAAAACTATATTTTTTCAACTAACATTTTATAACACTGATGTAAAAATTGAATTAAAAAATATTTATATTATTGGTTATAGAAACATTTGAAAACCTTAATTTGATGTTTTCTTAATAAATGATCCATGAAGATAAATAAGTTTTTCAAAAAAAGTCCAAAAAAGTTGAAATTTTTTAAATTTGAAATGAATATTAAATAACTTGACCTTAAAAATAACATAAAAATATGAAATAAGACAATGAATTGAATAATAAAAATTATTTTGGAATTATTGATAAACTTTTTAAACATTTTGAAAAATACTCATTGATAACACATATGTGTTAAATGTTAATGAAACAATTTATTAATTAATAATTGTGGGTAATATAATTGGATATAAAAAAATTCTATTTTTGACATAAAAAATGATAACTCATGTGGGAATGAAAAAAATGGATATTAACTGGAGAAATTTCAATGGAAATATAAATTTTTCTTAACTAAAAAGGCATTTAAATGGAACATTATAATAATTTGAGATTAATAAATTCTTATAAAACCTAATTTACTAATAAAATAAGGTATTATTAAATTATAAAATTATAATAGGTAATAATACATCAATGAAAAAAATATAATATATAGGAAGAGTGGTCATGACGTTCTAGAAGTGAGTGTAGTTATGACATCCCCATTTTGTATATAATAGTTTCTGAATCCAAAATCATCAGAAACCTTAAAGTCATAAGATTATATAAATAAAACGATTTAAAAAAATTATTACTCAAATATTCATTTTTTGGAAAGTATATACACTATATAAGTAAGAAACTAGTTCTTAATATTAAAACATGTCTCAATAAATAGATGTTGAGATGAAAAACCCATACTCGGATTATTTACATAGACGATGACCATCTAAATTACTATAAAAACTTATACACCATGATAATATTTTTAATAAAATTATTGATATATTTTACTTCGATATCCCTTATTTATAATTATTTATTATGGGTATATTGGTTTGTTGATAGTTATTTTCAATTTTGAGTTGATAATCAATTTAACCATTTTTTCCTAATATATACTGTGGGTGTGATTACAATTTATTTTATAAAAAGTTGATAATTAACATATAATTAAATATAATATAGCAACAAATTTATATTTATTATATGTCTCTCAAAAAATATAAAACTATTTGATTTATGCTACATGAAAATATAATAATTATTGGCTTATGATGGATATTTATGTGAATGAAAATGAAACATTATTAATACATTAAACAAATAATATATATATATATATATAAATGGATAAAAATAATTACTTTTATTATATTAAAATAATATTGGTATTCATGTTCTAATATTCATACATAATAGAGTTTTATATCCTCAATAACGTGGGTGGTTAAAGTGACCAAAATCATGAACACAATGCTACTCATTTGGTGAGAACAATTAAAGAGGTGATTATTTTCACATAATATTACTATTACTCACTATTAATGTTATTAAATTAATTATTTGATATAGGTAAAAATATTTCAATGTGTTTGGATAAATAATGGTAATCCCTGTAAAAAACAATTCCTCACTGATTTAGTAGTCCATTCACACCTTAGATTAGCATTTCTTGTTTTTATAATTGGTTTAAAATGAATAACTGTTTTTACGAACAATAGTAAAAAAGTATCAATATAATAATCATAATTAATTCATCATACAATTAATTTGATAATATATATAAAATATTGTAATTAATACGACAAAATTATGAAGGATATAATACCCATGTTGAAGACATGATATTTTAATCAAAGTCACCCTGAAATTGATGGTCGTTGGATAAATACGGATTATCATGGGATTATTTTAGTGGGGTAGGATTTTAAAAAGATAATAATTTAAGAGTTTAAAAGATAAATGATAGGTATGTGTAAGTATTTAAGTATTGAGTGTATTACATTTTTATAAGTGAAGCGATGTTATATTTTCCTAATAATCATTGAATTTAGTAATTAAATTTCAATATTAATGGTTCAATGGATTTGATAGGGGATATATCATATAATTAGGACAGTTTTGATACAAGAAAACATTAATTTGTCTTGAATTTTTTTAAATATTTTTTATCATTCTAGATTAGTAAAAATACTTTTTACCATAATTAATTTTTAATATTGTAAATAATTTTTACCCTCACAAAATCATTTTAATGACCTAATTTAAAATTGACAAGATTACAAATTTTTAACATTTAGTATTTTAATATAGAAACCATTATTTGAAATTAAAATTCTAAATGTATGAATAATTAGTTATAATATAAAAATACTTAAATGTGTAAAACATTAGTTAAATACAATTATAAATCTATTATATATATATATATATGGTAAAGATATCAATATTTTTAATTTTAGAGACTTAAATTTATTTATTATTAATTGAATAAAAGCTATTAGGCTTCCATGTTAATGTAAATATGAATCTCAACTTAAAAATATTTAATTTACATTGAAGACAAACATTGTTTTCTAAAAATGAATATATATTTTTCTTTCATTATAAAACTTCTTGTTGTATGATTTATATTTACCTAGAATATTTAAAAATTTTAATTTTATTTCTTAATTTCCTATTACAATTTGTTAAAGAGTTTTAAATCCTCTGGATTACAATTACAAATTAATTATCCTGACCCAAATATCCCAGAGATGATTGTTACTATATTACCTTTGAAAAAGATACAAGGAATCACATCATGAATGAATGAATCGATTATTTGTCTATGTAAATATATATATACATGAATTTATATTGACAAATGAGAATATACGTATAAAAAATCAAGTTTCCAAAGATAATCATAATTTCCTATAACATACATTATATATCAATCATAATACTCATCATGGAATCCTATGGAAAAAATCATAAGAAATCATTTAGATACAATGATCGGTAATTTTGTGAGTATAATGAATGATTTGAATAAATAATTAATAATCAACATGTAATGTTGAATAACTAAAATAAATTCCATTAAAAAAATATGACCATAATATAGAAGAAACAAATAATAATGAAATAATTCTATATATGTAATCACATGGGCTTGAAACGTTACCATGGATATTCCAACTAATCGAATAATCACATGGATCTTGATGACTACTATCATAATAGGTAATTTCATAATTTCATACATCAGAACTGTATCATCATGTCCTTGTTGGAATAAATATTATATAAATGTATAAGGTTTCTTCTAAAAACAATGATTTTTGTTTCATGAGACCTACTAATGTATAAATTGGAAATTACAGGCCTTGAATATCATTTTATAAGTCTAATTCAATTCAACTATAATGCGGTGATACACAATAAACTTCAAAAAATTATTTGGAATTTTTTTTAATGAAATTTTAACACTTTATCCAATCAAAAACACAATAATTAACCATTATTATTAATATAGAGAATGTTATAAAAATAGTACATCCCCATTTAGTTTTATCACAAACCATCCAAAGAAATAATATGGAGTGTGTCACCGGGTTATATCATAATAATTCTTATTTATAATCAATGTATCATATATTAGAAGTAAAATTACTTTGAATGATTTCATGGAATAATTATTGAGGAAAATAACATTTTATTTAAAATAATTATTTAAAACTAGAAAAATTATAAGATATTTTTGAGATACTTTTTAACTGAAAATAAAATATGACACCTATAAAAGATTTCTTTAAAAAATAATAATTTTCAGGAATGTGGAAAAATATGTTCATGTTTTAAAAGTAAAATGAATTCATATAATTCAAAAATTTATAAAATATCATGAAATACCACATTTGAAAAATGATAAAATATTCCATTTCAGAAAATATGTAATAGTAACATTTGGTTAAAACTGTCTTTTATAAATAATAGAGTTAATTTTATATAATTGTAAATTATTTTTTTGAAACAATGGAAATGGAAAATTTTTATTTACGAACAGAATAGATAAATAAGAAATATTTATATTTAAAATATTCTATTATAATCTTTAGTATATATCGAGAGAAAAATGTAAGAAACACGCATTGAATCAAACTAAAATAGGGAAATTAAGTTCATTATTTTTTTTATATTTGGATCATATTAATTACTAATCAGGAACTTATGCAAAGGAAATACTAATAAGTTTTGAGAATATACTAGAAAAATGTTATCACTTTTGTAATACTGAATCACAAGCACCATGAATGAATAAATATAAATGAAACATAAAGTATAATTGGATTAAATAAATAAATTATTTTATATATTAAATGGAATGTATATACACCTCATTAAAATAATATAGGGGGATAACAAGACATATGTCTCAAAAAAGGAAAACTGGGATACAAATCTCTTACCATAGGTCCAAATTATTTTGTACATGTGTCAACCTCTAGTATAATATATATAGTTTTATTATAAATATAATAAATGTCCATATTCACATATATCATATATTTTATGTCATTATTATATATGTTTATCATAATTTAATTTATAATTTTTTCTAAAATCACTATTTCTATTGATAATTATTTTTTCATGTCTATTTGGGTTCAACAATTTGATTCCATTAAAATTGATCATGGTTATATCATTTAAATATATTAAACCAAGAAATAAAGACCTTTTTTAGTCATTAAATATTATTTTATTGTATTCTATAAAATCTATAACTACGAAATATTTTACAGTATTCATGGAGACGGTACTTTGTACATACACAAGAATTTTTTTACAATTTTTTTCTTCATAGATGGAATACAAGGAAAATAAATAATAATTCACCATTATAAAATAATAAATATTATATATATATATATATATATCACATTAATCTAATCCATCTTTGTTACAATCAATTGAGAAATAAAATAAAAATCATTTCTCATCGATTTGTGGAGGATGTAGTGCACATGTATACACATACAATGTTATTATTTTCCTACACAATGGGAGGAAAGTAGTTACATGTGATGTTATATTTAAATTCACAATTTTACGTAATATTTACCAATTATATTCATCAACATTATCATTACAAGCTTCCATGTAAATCATACAAGAAAAACGAATCCCACCACTATGCGAGGTTGTAGTCCATCGTACACACGATTGACATTATTATATTCCACGACACTATAGAAGTAATAATTTATATTTATTATCAAATTCATTGAAGTATAATAATTTTCAAATATAATATAAATAAATTAAATAAATCATTATATACATTATTGAACGGTGGTGATGGAAAATGAATTACATCAGTTTATGTGGCAGTAGTCCGTCACACACAAGGTCAATAGTTTTTTTCCCTTGATAAATGTGTAAATGGATATAAAGTTTGAATTTAAAAAAACTAAATTTAAGAATATATTATTTTATTTTTATATGATATTATTACATGTGAATAATATTTTATGGAGGTAGATGAATAAAGAATACAAAACACAACATTAATAATTTTACCTCTTCTTCGGAGAGCCTATTTCGGTTGATACCTAACATTTTATTTTGAGAGTTTTAAAACCTAAATAAATGATCTATTATGATGTGAGGTTATTAATTAATATATTTGATTATTTATTTGAATATAAAAATATACATGGTAATGTTATGAGAATATTATTAGGGGTATCATTATATAAGTGTGGGAGAGAACAAACTGTTGATTTTTTTAATAAATTGTTTTCCCAAATTTTTTTCCTTACAAAAGGATTAGATAATTATATATATCAATCTTGAGAGATTATATTTTCTGAATATGGACATAAAATATTAATTTTAAATGTATTTATTTCATTAATACCATTAACTTATTTGTTTAACACATGATAAATCACTATCTACCTCAACTGTGGTAATTAATATTTACTATTTTCATTATTCATTATACTAAAACTTATGTTGAAATAATTAAAAAATATTAATTATTATTATTCATTATTTGTAATCTATTTTTCAAAATTAAATTCATATTATTGGATGATTTTTATTTAAAATCAAAACCATAGAATAAATAAAATAGTGATTTTCTAAATAAAATTTCTCATAATCATGGAATGTTTTTAGGTTGAATTTGAAAATGAAATTGATCCCTATGAACAAATGTTTTCAAATTGAAATATTATATAATTAATTTTTGAAGTGATATTTATACATGTGATGAAAATGGAATTCATAAATAAATGTCTCCCCATATCACAAATACCACAATCAAAGAAACAACCAAAAACATTAGATAATTTTTTTTTCATGAATATTTAATGAAATAAAAAATATGATTAAATAAAAGTATTACACGAATAATTAAAATCAATAGACTCCATTAATCCATGGATGGAGGGGATTAATGAATAATATTTTTCTATTGGTATTCATGGTTGATCAACAAGATTTGGATTATTTTTTGAGTGAATGTTAAAGTATTAAAATGAAATAGGAACTCATAATATTTACATAAAATTAATCAACACATATTATCTCACTCTATATTTGGAAGAAATTGAAATCATTCAGTGGGTTCCACATGATGAAATATTAGAGGACCCTATCTAACTACCTCTATTCGCTGACACTCTAATACAAGATGAATTTTTCCAATATTGGATAACATGATGTTGAACTCAATCAAAGAAATAATCCTATAATATACTCAAATCCCAATAATTTTATAGAAACTGAATATATAATTACATTAAATTATTTAATTTTTTCTTATTTTTCTATTATGTGGACAATATTAGAGGATGATAATTAAAATTTAGTTAAACCTAATCAGGACCATATGATTCTCCCTGAACAAGATGAACATTTAATGGAGTTAGTAAATTTTGAGATACATGTTGATTTTTTTGACAAATTTAAAAAACATATTGTTACATTGAAGGGTGGGTTTTTTATATTGAATTTTTACTTTTTAATTTTATATAATTAGACATTTTGTGTCACATTTATTATTATTTTTATAAAATAACTCTTTTGAAATAATTATATAATAAAGAAGTAATTATAAATGTGGTGGCTGGTGAGAAGTTTGATTCATTCTTTATGATAACCCACTATACAAGTTGTATCTCATTTCCATGGTAGTTCATATAGGGTACTCCATCCATGGATTCTTCAAAATAACATTATATGGAATGCAAGATGAATAATTAAAATTCATTGATTCAAATCATAGAACTACACCGGTATAAATATTAGTATTTGACATCTTATTACCATATCTTCATGATCATGAATAGAAAATCTGTACAATTTAATGATTGGCTTACTACATTTAGGTCCATAATGATAATGGAATAACAAATCCCCTCAATTAGATTTAATAAGTGGTAATTAATGTAATTAAAATGGAAAATAATGATACACTTTTGAAATCATGTTATTTAGAGCTATAATCATTCATGTTATGAAATATTTTTTGATCATTAAAAGTTATATTTCATGTCCATGTTTTTATTTTAAATATAAATAAAAATTGATGAGAATTAATAAATTTAAAATGAAATAATACGATTCTATGTTTCTTATTTATATATAAATAAAATCTATTGATTAATGTTTGGTATTGAATGATTTTAGGTAAGAATAGAATTTTAAATTAATGAATCAATATTTAAGGAATTGTAGGATTCATGTAAATATAAATTTCCTACTATTCTCACACACCGAATGATTGAAACTCATATAGATTGATTTGTTTTTTGTTATTTTACTGTATGGGACATTTTAAATATTCATATTTATTCTATTCAAAATTGGGACATATCAATAATTTTTTATACTTATATATTGTTTATGTTTCTTAAGAGAACATGGGTCATGCCACCTACTAAAACCATATTTTCAATATGTCAAAGGTGGGATTATAAACAATTATATTTAAAATGATTATGGTATTTATATTTATTTAAACCTTTCCCTTGATAATACCTTTTATTAAAATACTTTTTTATCCTATATAATACTTGTATAACCTTTTTATGAATAAGGAACATCAAATTCAGAAAATTTCATTTCCCACCATACTCGAGGATTTTTTAATGGCCTATTTTAATGTTTGGGTGTGGGGGTAAGATAATGTCAATGAGGTATGGATGAAATTTATTTAAACAAATAAATTTTTGGTTACTAATTTGGGAATTTGGAAATATTAACTTTTATTCAATGATTTTCATTGATATTGTTCCTAAAAATAATGTAATGGAAAAAAATTAAAAAATTAAAAAATAAAAAATAAAAAATAATCAAAAGTATTTGGTCTGGTTGGGATAACAAAAAATTACCATCACTAGACCAATGATTTTATCAAATATTTTTAGTTGTTTGATAAAATATTATATCTTAATATTACATAATTTTTTTTAAAATAAAAAATTTTATTTATTAAATATATAAAAAAATGAATATAAATAATTCAATAGGGTTGGAATATTCAATTATTCTTCCACCCATAATGAATATAAATTTATATTTGGAATATTGTTCATTCCCTTTTGGGGATATTCTCATTAAAATTAGCATTTTATTATAATGCATTATGATTGTGATTTCAACTCATCTCTGAGCCCTAATGTTTTAAAACTGTTAACCAAACAACATAAAGCCTCAGAATCATATGATCCATTATGAAATATCATTATGATTTTCTATAACATTTGTATTTACAAATTGAATAAATGTAGGGCATCTTGAAGATTATTGTAAAAGTGTGAACTCATGTTATGAATAATACTCTACATATTTTTTTACCTAGGGTGGTGAGAGAGGAAAATATTATTGGTGAAGATTATTAAATAATGGAGTATTTAATAATGATGAATTGTGGAGATAAAATGTATGAATGTATAAGAACCATCATTCTACAATGTGAAAGAATAAAATACATATGTTATTGTTTTTTTAAAACACTGATGTTTGAATAACATCTATTGTGATTTTTTAGTGTTAAATTTTCATATTAATTTATATTTAGTTTTAAAACCCAAATATTTAGAAATAAATAGAATGAGTTTATTTTTGATAACATTTTTTGTGAATCCATCATTCAGGAAAGTAATGGGTTTATGTATGGGGGTATTATATATATATACTTTATAAATGATAACTTTTAATTTAAAATAAAAAAAAATATCCTTGATTTTAAATGTTTTAATGAAAAATAATTAGTGGATATCTAAAATTAAATTAAAAATATATGAAAATTAACTTTTTATGCTCATAATTGATGTTTTTTTATAGTGTAATGTGTTATTATTTTGGTGGAAATTTGGACTTAAAATTTGCTAATGATAATTTCTCAATCAATGTAGAAGAGGGACCATCATAATTATTTATCGACATGAGTCTTCACATAAGAAAAACACAAGGACTTTTAGATAATTCATAGGTTGATCTAAGGTCATCTAGTCTGGTACCGGTCATCATAGGTCTGTATAGATTATATAGTTTTTAAGGATCCCAGACCTAGTGATAACATCTGAGATGAGGATGTGACATCTTCATTGTTACATTTATTCCAACCGGATGATCTCTCTGATATGGGGACCCATTTACTTGTGAACTATGTCCTTAGAAAAAAGATTCAGCATCTCATGCTTATACTCATGACCTCCCCACTCAGACAAAAACCTATACCGACTTCCCCTTTTCAGGTCATCACACCACAACTGCATGTTAATGTAAATTACATAGATAACATAAACCATGCTCAATATCACTTCCATGGATTAGCATGAAGACCATATTCCCCATAGAACATCACTAAGATCCCATTAAGGCCACCATAATGCTATATATTTAATTAAGGAAACCCATGACATAAAAAGTAAGAAACTACTATAACTCCAACATGTTTGAACATTCTGTTGTTAATAGAGAGTTTCTGAGTATTAATATGGAACTAAAATGCCATGATAATCATATTTTAATGTCTCAGTGTATGAAAAATAACATGTATACTTTTTTATTACATATCCATATCATGAGTGGTGAGATGGTAGACTCTAATTAATAAAGATGTTGATGATCATTATGAACCATTTTCAAAGTCCTTTTCCTCATCATCAATGGTTGTTGTATGTATAATGAATGAAATATAAAATTTATGGGTTAAAATCATGGAATGTAGAATTCATGGTTTATAAGAAAAAATATGAATGTGAAATTCTATATGAATTAAGGTATTGATAGAAGTAACTAAAAATTGCATGTGTTATGTAATGAAGAGGAAATGATAGGTAAAAAGATGAGGAAGTGATTCTAAATAATTGAGATGGTTTTGAAATAGATTAGAGTGTTTTGTTAAGCCACTCCAATGAAAATTTCTATGAATCATTTAGTGTATCTTAAATCTATATAAATAGAGTGTTATCAAGCATCCCATATTTGTAAAAATCAACAATATTCGTGGGAGGATGAACAAGATATCTTAGATATATTTAAATGAGAATACATCGAAATGTTTAGAAGGAAGAAAGTTTATATTCTTATTTATTTTTAGATTCAAAAAAATAAATATTTACGAGGAATTGAAAAGGGTCAGGATATTTAGAATTCTTTTCCCAATAAATAAAATGGTGTTGTTCAATAGAAAATAATATAAGGGAATGAAAGAGTTTTTATGTTGTCTTTTATGTTTTATTTTATTTTTGTTACAACACATTAATATTTAAAATAAATTTGTATTATATTATCTCCCTGTATGATCTATAAAACAAATATTCATGAGTGAATTACACAATACATAGCCTTGGAAGAGGTTTTCACGGTATTTTTAAAAGTTTAAACTTCCATTCTTTAGGTCTGGATTATACTTGTCATGAGTTTGATAAAGTTTCTTATTATGGGTGTATAATTAATGAGCTACTATTTTATGAGGCTCTAAAACAAGTTATGATGATTAGTTATCATTAATTACATCCCCTATCTTGTTGAATACTCTTTATTCTATAGATTTTAATTCTTTAATTTGATGAAATGACATATTATGGGGATGAGTCTCGGATAGTGTTACCGTCTCGATTGAGGTGATTGATTAGACATGGAACAATTAATACATGATATTTGGTGTGTTTAAGAAGTATACTAGGAATAATAAATTTCACACTAAAAAAATTTAATAGAATTTCATGAATGTATTATAAAAAATAATTAAAAGTATGTTATTAAATAATAATGGAAACAGGATAATTGACCCTAGGACTAATACCATTCATTTAAAAAACATTCATTCTATCTTTATAGTTATATAAATTTTTTATTATATATTTTTCATTACACACTCTGAAATATCTATTTTTCTATAATTTAATAATATCATAAAAAATACAGAATATGTTACTGAGAATTAGGTTTACTATGTGAATAACTATAGTGATCATCAATAGAGAATACCCTAGAAATACAAAATTCTATATAAAGAAATAAATTTAGAAGTTTCATCACCCTATGAAATGAATTTCACTAACTCATTAATAATTATTTCAACTAGTTATTCATTCATCATCACCATAAAAATCCATCCATATACTTTTTAGTGAATCAAATTATTCTCCTTCAATAATTATCACCACCACCACATTCATCATATCCTCTACTCTATCCTGGGGTTTTTACTGAAAAAAAAGGATGACCCTACAGAGGATATTGTAGGAAAATTAAATAATTATGTTGTAGTGTTTATCAATTAATTAAAATAATTAAATGAGTATTTAAATTACTAAATTATTTCACTCATGATAGGTAACACATAAAATCCCAATTGAAATGGAAAAAAAGTCTTGCAAAGGATATAAACCTAATTTGTAACACAAAAACGCATAATTTCTCCCATATGACTTCCCATTCCAAAGATAACAATGTTTTCATAATATAATATGCATGTAAAATAAAATCATTTATTATTTTAATTATATATTTTTCATTCTCTATGGAATTGTCTTAGGAACACTAGTATTACTTGGAGGTATACCATATATTTTGGATCTAATGAGACCATTATTTTTTTAAAAGATCATTGGATATTATAAAATTTCCATTTAAAACAAAGAAGTACCCCAAATCATGTAAAATTAAAAACAATTTGGGAGTCATTTGGGTGAAAAGATAGTACATTACAATATACCCACTATAAAACATTTTATCCTCAAAATTTAGACAATTTTAGATTAATGAAGAAAAGGATTGTGACAAAACACATTCTAAATCAACACATCATTTCCTATAATACCATCTCCTTTGAGATGTGTGATCTAATAGAACTCATTACATCACTAAAAATAATGGTAGAAATAACCATAATCAATGAATATATTATCCTCAACCCATCTAATATATATATAAAATATACAGGCATACACCCATGGAATGATTCAATCAGTTAGTGAATTTCATTCAATATGCATTCAAACTCATGGAATGTGATAAATCCCACAAGTATTTTACTATATCCCTAAAAAGATCACCAACAATGTCATTCCTAGTGGGAGAACCCCACTACCCACATATCAAGGATAGTTTGTTGTGGTTTTAATAGAGGGATACCCATTCACACTAAAAAAACATATTATGAACATAACCAATGTTCCATGAAGACATTACGAATGATTCATCAACACAAGGATTTCCTAATTCATGTTAGTAACCAACTCTAAAAAGTTACAATGAGGGACATATTCCATCATCTCTATATTTTTGTCTCACAAAAATAAGAGTCTTTACTCAAATGTTCATACCAACAATCCTAGGGTTTTTTCTATTCACATCCTGATCTCAAATCATCTTGCATCCTCAGTGGAAGATAATTCAATAAATATTAATAACTCATTTGTGAAATATATAAAAAAACAATAACCACTATAATTTCACCTGATCAATGATCATTAAAACTCTACTACTCTTCATGTGACCCAATCATCTATTATCTAAAGTGGGTAGTCATAACTTTTATCTACCAAATTTTTCACTAAGAATGTCACTCAAAATAATATTATGTTAAAATATTTTTCTACCCAAAAAACTGAACAAAAAAACATATTATGTTAAAATTAAATTTCATAATTGTAATTTATTTACTAAATTATTGGAAATAATTGGAAGTATATATATTATGAAATATATAATTTAAAATATACATCTAGAAGTGGAAGTATTCCATATTAAGAACATTTTCTCAAGTTCATAGATTATGTAACTTAAATTGTAATTTTTATAGATCATTTTGAAGATTAAATCATCCAATTATGATATTATCAAAATAATATGCCTCTGATAATCCTGATTATATAAATTTTTATGAGATCTACTCTAGTGGAATTAACACTCTTTACTACCACCAGAGCATATATTGTACATAGATATTACCCATAGATAATAAGGGGATATTAAAAAAGACTCTATGATGATATAAATATTTAGTTATTAACATAATAATAATTTTATCATATTTATTTTTCATATATAACATTTTACCACTAAATGAAATTAGTAGTTTATTTTCTATAAATATTGGTTTTCTTATATTTTTTATATAAAAACTAAATTTTTTAAATTTTATAATCTTAATATTATAAATCTACAATCAATTTTTTATTTATAAAATAACGATAATTATCGTACGAGTTTTTGGTATTTTTATAAATCTATTGGTTATTAGCTAATCGGTGTAAAACGATATTGAAAAATCTATCACTTTTTTAAAAATTTCATAATAAAATAATTACTTAAATATTTTTAATCCATTATATATAAATTATATAAATTTTGTTAAAAAATATGAATTAAAATAAAAAAAATATATATAAAAATTCATCTATATTATTTTGGAAACATCATCATTATTTGAATCTAAAAATTAATTTTTTTACTTATATTGAAAATATTAGTTTCCATCACTTATAGATATAAAAACTAAAAAATTGATTTAATATTTTTTATCAACATGTTAATATTATTTAATAACGTTAAATTCATTTTTTGGCATTAAATTAGGATTATTAAAATTATAGACAATTAGTATAATGATGGTAAAACTATTATTTTCACATAATAATTTTATTAATGTTGTATAATTATTATATAGTTTAATCAATTAATATATTATAAAACATTAATTTAAAAAAATTATTTATTCCATATCTAAATAAATTATCATGAATTAAATTTTTAATCATCAATAAAAAATATTAATGATAATTAATGTTGAAAACAACATTTATTCTATAAAAAATACATTTCAATATATACTTTTTTAATTAAAATTTTATTATATATAAATTAGAAAATTAATTAAACCAAATGGAATTTATATTTTGGTTGCTATCACTCATATTTTTCAATGTTTTTTTAATTTGTTTATTAAAATTGAATTTTGAATGTTAAGAACTAATTAGACTAGACAAAATAAAAAAATATAAAACTGAACACAATAAAAAATGGCTTCCAAAATGATTAAAATATGTTCTTTAATTATTGTTTGAGGCTGCATCGAACCAATATCAATAGAAACCTTGTTATTTATAAATTTAGGTTTCATTGTCCCTTATATTGATTAACAAGATCACTGAAAAGTAAATGTGTAATACAAAAAGTACATTTTTCTCCAATGATAAAAGGGGACACTTCCACATATTCATGTCACAATAATTTCATTTAATAAATTATTTATACTATAAAATTTTCATACACTAGTAATAATATATCATGGTCATGATACTATATTCACTATTACTTATACCAAGCCCTTAATTTATAATGATAAAATGAAGTGAAGGATTACGGTACGAAAGTGATTATTACAAAAATCATTCCTTTTCTTATCAATAAGTTTCTTCCAAATTACCCTAACTAAAGTAGTATAATAAATAATATCGAATTAAAAAAATGATTTTGTATTATATTAATTTAAATAACAAGTATATTTTCCTTTACAAACACATAAATCAAAATAATGTTTAAATCATGCGGTATGCGGAATACCAGCTCCCCGAAGTAATATTTTTCATTTTTAAATATAATATTAGTTATTTATAAAAAATATTTAAAATATGATTCAAAAAATTACCAAAAATATTAATAATATTAACATTATTATGTTATAATAAAATTATAATCACCCTTAACAATTCTCACACTTTGAGATATAGCGTGTTCATGTTTCGGTCTACTTAAGTTCCTACATCATTAATGTTATACATATCCAAAATAGACATATATAAGTAATTAAATAAAAATATTATTATATTTTAATCCTAATATAAGTTTTATTTCAGGGATATTTTATATAAATTATAATATATTTTTATTATTATATATTATTGGATTTCTATAACTATAGAAATAAATTTACATTGATTTATATTTCAAAAAAATATAAGAAAAACTGAATAATAAATAAATACTTATTAAAAATAAATTTTAAATAATATATTAAATCTAGAATAAAATTTTCATTAATAATAAATCTAATAAAACAAATTTATTTTCTTAATGTTTGGTGTATTCATATAAGGTATCAAGAACATTTTTAGGGCTTTTGCTAACTGAATTTCCCTCTACTAGGTTACAAATGTCTTATTGAAATCTAAAGTTCCATATTTGATTTTTTATACCAAATGAATAAATTTTATTTTATTTCCCAAATAGTATTTTAGTTTTTAAAATTATTTCATAGAACCAAATTATAAAATCGATTCTTTCCTTGAATATTATGTTACTCGTCTGATTTTCCCATATCAATTTTTAACCACATGAAGTATATTTATAATGATACACCATTTACTACTGAATTTTTTTTCTAATGAATAGTAATATTTTTGTATACCTATTTCCTTATATTTCATTTAATTT
The DNA here is from genome assembly GCA_963277665.1 of Viscum album. Lineage (NCBI taxonomy): Eukaryota > Viridiplantae > Streptophyta > Magnoliopsida > Santalales > Viscaceae > Viscum > Viscum album. The sequence goes on along the minus strand of OY728142.1, from coordinate 1,770,510,968 downwards.
AATTTTCTATTAATAGTTTTTCACCCATGGGTTTTTTACATGGAAACATCAAAAGCCGTAAAGGTTTCCATTTCTATCACTTGTTGTTGAGGATTGGTAATGTATTATACACCAATATCCTTTTTATAGTGTAACTAGTGACGATGGACATATAATTTCATAAAATATGATAGGTCATGGAAATTAATCTTTCATTCACACTCTTACATTCTTTAGAACTTTACTGATATTTTATTAAATTATATTTTTTTTATAACTGAACCTGATGTTTTAAATAGTACTGTTTCTCCCCAAGTTTTATCTTTAATTAAATGTGATATTATATATTTATAAATTATTAATTTACTTATGGTAATAAATTACTTTTACTAATTATTTCTCTTCATTATTGAAACTGAAACGAGGTTATGACTAAATTTCATCCTCTTAAATGATTGTTTTGCATCCAAGTCCATGTTTTCCCCTTCCCGATAATTTTTACCCTAAATATTTAGTATATCAGGAATATTAAATGTAATATTTAATTTATAATTTTTTTAATAAAATTAAAAGATATCATTTTTTAAATATTTCATAATGTTGGTTTTCTATAATATAATTAAAATGTAATTTTCCACAACAATATAATCAATATTTTGTCTTCATCTCTATACATACTCAATATAAGAATTTATGTCACATCAATGTATTATTTATTAAATTTATTTTCAAAATAAATTATTATAAATAATTTCAACTCGCCTTTTTTTAAAAATCTTTTGAAAATGATTCATAACAATATATTTAAAATAATGTTTAATGTTTGTATGGTTTTTTAAAAAAATTATTATGTCCAATTTCCCTTTTCATTTTCAAAACTAATTACCCTCATGTGATTTATAATTCATAATATTCATTTTTATTTACATTACAAAATTTCATTTTTTGAAAAATTAATGTAATTTTATGAAAATACCCAAATTCATTTTCAATTTTAGAGTATCATTTTTTGAATTATATTTCCAAGAGTGTTTTTTCATTTATGAAAAAATCATTGTAATTTTATTTGGTTAACTAGGGATATCTATATTTTATACCACCCACTATTCTACACTCGATGATTTATGGTCATGTTTTGTGGAAAAAATAATGATACTCAGTTTATTTCTAAAGTTAACATTTTATTAATGAAATAATCATTTTGTTCTATATAGAGAACTTATTCATGAAAATAATATGATGTGATGGGTGGGACCCGATGTATATAATCCTAAAATGTATTTGGTAATTATTTATATATCATGAGATATTATCTCTGATATTTGGGTGAAAAACAGACACAGTGAATTTTCAAAATACGTGATGATGGTATTGGGCATTCAAATTTACTTATATTAATGATTTCATGAATTATATTGTATCATAATATTTAGATTTCATGATACTTTGATATATGTTTTTTATTCCATGGCCATATTTTATGATTGTTATCTCATTTTCCATTTGTTATTTTTCTTAAATTTAATAATTTATCCTCACATTCCTTGCATAAATTCTCATAGAATATTTTTTTCATCTAATGATCACTTATTATCTTTTATAATAATCAATTATTCTTACCCTTTCTATGAAATTGACCTAACCCCTTTATATATATCCTAATTATCGTAATATATAAACCTAAAATATATTATGTATGTATTTTATTTATTAAAATATTAAAATAAAATAATTTGGTGGTCACATACATGAGATTTTATGTTCCTATTTAAAAAACACTACACTGAAATATATAGGCACGGGGAATGAACTTTCCGTAGTGAAAATATTAACAATTCACTGTGGGAAATTTCCTCCTTGATGTAAACCATGTTATCATGGCAATATTATTTGTAAACATAACTAATATTCATGAATATTAACATTAAAAATAAGAAAATATAATCCTATGAATAATATTCCCCTATCAATACCCACCATGTTCACATGGGAAGAATCTTTGTCCACCAGAGGAGGTAGAAGATGTTCTACCAACCTTTAATGAAATATAATCCATTTTTTCATATTATAAAATCATGTAACATAATATTAATTGAAAAAATAGCACCCATAGTATCCTTTATATATAATATTGGTGTGAAAATACCCATATCAATTGATGTAGAGTAAGATCTCCCATTCAAAATAAAAACCCATATTATCGTGACAATAACTCAGACACTTCCACCGTTATTTGAAAATAGAGTATAATTTGGATGTGAGAACACTTAAAATGATCAAAATATTAAAATATATATCCTCTAATGCCTAATCTCTAAAATCCCCAAGACACACCAAGAATATGGGTTTCAATACACAAATATCTGAAGGCCTAATTGGTTTTTTTATAAATCATATTATATATTGATTTGGTTCACAAAATTGTAAATCCAGAAGGGTTATAATCATTGGTAGTATATGGGTATATTAATAAAGTGTCTTCTCACCATGGTTCAATCAAAGATTACCCTAACTAACAATCCATACATTATTTACCAATCATTGGGAAGGAATTTATTCTTCAAACAGAAGGTGCATGAATCCAATTTTACTAACTAATGAGTGACTAAATTAACAATTGAAGGGTTGGATTCACTGACCATCCATAAGGTATTCATCATAATATATAAAAAAGAATTATCTTCATCTATAGAACAACCCGAACATCAGTATGTTCAAACATGGTAACAAAAAATTTCAATGGTGGGTATGAACACTCTTCTTTATTTATGATGAACCTTTAGAAAGCCCCCCCCCCACAATAGAGATAAACTCACTCAACTAGTATAATGATTAGATAATACTAAGCATTATATGTTAATTTATGTATTGTTAGGATCTAGCCTAATATTCCACAAGAATACCCAAATTTCGTATGCACAACTTTAGGTGGACAACACATTCCTATGAAAATTAGTATAAGGGTCAATGGGGTTACAGACAAATGTTATACCTAATCCACAAGAGTTGTCCCCAGAGAATAGCCATACATTACAGAAACTATATAAATCCCATATCATTAGTAATTAAAAACTGTATCCACCTATAAACTATTGGAATATAGCATATTATATACCAATGAGATGAAAAAAATCCCCAATCCCTAAACTGAGATGTGTATCAACAACAATTTATTGTATATATTTTTATGAACTGTTGACGTGGTCCCATATATATCGTGATCTTCCACAATGATATCATTTCTATAATTGTTCCCCCAATAGTCATTTTCATAGTTACAAATTCTTGAAATATCAACAATTTCCCAATGACACCTCATCTATATTTTCAAAAAAACACCAAGATGAAACAAAAAATATTCAGAAAATTCTTGGGAAACAATTCAAAAATACCTCATGATCTAACATATAGAGTATTCCAATTACGAGTTCAATAAATACATCACCCACTAAAAACTATCACTCTCATTTTAAAATATCAATATATAATATAGAATTTGCTAGTATAAATATGATATAGATCATGTAGTTAGTCAAAGACTCTAGTTGATTCCCAATCAATAATGTTCTAGGCCCCTTCATAAAAACATGAGGAATATCCCATGTATCACATATAGCATAAAAAATATATCAATTTTTAACTCTATGGAAAATGCCATACACTTCATGTAAAGGATCTACATCAATCTAAAGTTATGATATGTAACATCAAATCATGAGGTAATAACACCCATCAACATTGTCTCAAAAAACTGTTCTTCATTATCTCCAATCGAGTAGTGAGATGGACAATCATATTCCTAATTTCTTCAGAGACATACCTCCATATACAATCTATCTAGAAGTGGGTTATACTAGAAAATGAATTGGTTACACCATAAGGTGTCAAACTTATATAGACAAGATAACATCATAATGGTTTGAAATATCCATACAGGCTTCTTTATGATGCATTTATCCACTTTCCTAAAGCCCATAATCAATTTCATGTTTTTTTTGTCGACTAATATGATATTATTTTCCTTAAAAAAGGAAGACTGTGTCATCCCCACCTCAAATAAGTCAATGGTCATGGAATGATATTTATAATTAATATTAAACAAATTGGAATCCATTACCTAAAATATCCAATAAAATATACATATCTCAAATGAAAAATATAATCAAAACCCAGAGGATATACATAAATTATCAATTGAACATAATTCAACACATATGAGAGACATATAATGTAATCAAAATGATAATGATAATTAATATCCTGAGGTAAAATTGGTAACCTGCATGTTCAATTCTCATAAAGTAAAAATAAACAGTAGTCATTGTGAAGAGGTTTTCGGAAAAAGATACATCCAAAAAAATGAAAAAATGATGATACCATCATCTATGGATAACACAAACACTAAGCCTCTAGAACATCCCTCGAGGTCTCCTCACATCAAATATGAACAAGGTATTTCAACCCATCTATCATAACCCATGTTTGAATAGTATCCCCTATACACCTGCAAAACACATATGAAACCAAGACCGATGCATGATGATTATAAATCTACTCCATAAGAAGCCTATAATCCCTAAAAGAAGAATAAATATATAACAAATTTGATTGTGGGTATAGTATGAGTCTATGAGGATTGTGATATAGAAAACTAGATAGACAAAAGATATCTAAATTCAGTTGGAAAAAAGGAATAGAAAAAATGAAATCTAGAATAAAAATAAAGATATTATTATCTAATAATGACTTAGGGACACTGTGATGTCCTCGTCATCATAACTCCAAACCTTAAAACCCCCATTACATGGGTAAATTGTGGTTCTAGGAACCATAAAGTGTATATGGAGTATAAAGCAGATAGTCATCTTTAACATCATGTCTTTTTGTTATCCCATAACATGTTTCGGAATCACATTTCTTCTATATGTTATCGTTTCACAAGCATCATGTATCCATATTTCATGTTGATATCAATAAGGGATGTATTATCAACCTTTAAGATCTCCCACTTGATGAGGTTTTAAATTCTACCCAATTGATGTGGATTGACCTATGTGTTGTCTTAGAAGGTACTCAAATATCATAATATAAAGTTAAACAAAAAATCTATCAAAACAATATTTTTAATTCCATGTCCCATTATATAATTCTCAATTTGATAATGTCATCATTAAGTCAAATGACAATAAAGAATCTTTTCTCTTTGACAATAGGTGAAATACTGACTCTATGGGAGGATCCATGTATTATATTATCTTTATAGATTATCAAAATTACATTCCATTAATAAAGGAACCACACATCATACATCTGGGTGAATAAATAACTTTATCAGGTTTCGTAGGAAGAATATGTCAACCCCTACTAAATAGATAAAATAGTAACTACCTGGGAGGATCAGTTTCCCATAATGTTAGATACCAACTCCAACTAATAATAATTACAAGTAAAATATACACTAAACCAATATATCAAAGGTCAAGGGGATTTACAAAGTATTCCCTAGGGGAAGAAATTGTATTGTCCTATGTTGATCACCTGGTCAGGATCTACAGTTCCTCATGATGTATCATAGCCCAAATACATACCATGTACATGTTTTGATAACATGTCATGTCTTTAGGGTACTTGGAGTGTTTTCTATAAACCCAATTCATGATCCAAAAATAGTATCCAAGGTGTATCCCAAGACCCATTGATATGTTGGGGAACATTATCCAATAGTCATGTACTATTGGTAAACTCTAACTGATTTGGTTAGGGGTCACAAAGTGTGTGATTTACTCACAAGACATTGTGATATATCACTACAAGTGTAATATAAGAAGTATATAAAAAGGTACTATATTATGTGTGTTTTTCTATAGAAATTGTTTTTAATTAATAATTTTGTTCGAACATCAAGTAATGATGCATCAACCGATTATAAATCCCAATCCATGATTATCTACCCCAATAACTCTTGAATAACTTATAATCTAATTTAATATTATCCAATTATTTTTAAAAAGTTGGATTCTATACATCACTTTTTATAAAATTGCTTTTTATAACATGATCAAATCATCCACACATCCCAGCTGATGATCAATTTATTGATCATCGCCGTTAGATCACTCATTAACATCCATGGATCTATCAGTGAATACTATTTTCTTCCATTTTTCATCAAAAATATCTTATAAATTACATTTCCTCTCATCATAGACACTCCAACATGTTAGTCAAATTCCATTTAATGTCTCTTTTGGTTCCCATCATTAGCATTATATACTAATAACTATGAAATCCATGATCTTGAACACACAACAACTATCTATGGAACCCATAATAGATCATTTAATTAATTTTATTGATAGAAATTTTCAAACCAATACCTAGATGATTACTTGTGATGACCACACCTAGAAAATTGGGGGAAATAAATAAAATAAAAAAACTGAAAAATGAAAAATATCTATTTTTGGTTTAGAAAATGTTCTGAAATAAATATGAAAATACATGGTTGTAAAAGAATAAAATATTCAATAAAAATATTTAATTATCAAAAAACTAATGGTAATTAAATTGTAATACTTATAATTGATTATTTAGTATATTTTTAGGACTAATATGAAATCACAATGAAATAAAAAGTAAGAATAAATACACAAAAAAATCAATACATCAATGGTGAATTGTGGGTTCATTGATCCATTTTTTCAACCATAGGATTGTTCATCACTGTCATCAAAATGCATCAATAAACATCATTGTGGATAAAATTCATCAACAAGTTACGTCATCATCACATATCATTTTTCATAACCTATTTTATATATATGGGGTTTCAATGTATATATTGGATAACTCTCAAGTGGAATGAAAATAAGGTTTTTATTAACATTGCACAGGGTTTCACAATAAAGTAAATCAATTTATTAAATTGTTTAATTGTTTAATTAATCTTTTATCAATAGAAAACACATGATACTCTTTCCACAAATTGAACTAAAATCGCATCTAGAAAAAATAAAGTAATCCAAAAACAATAATTATGTCAATTTTTTCTAGGGTTTCGTCTTGGTGATGTCATCATTTATATAAAAACACACATGCCTTACTTAAAATAACATAATATTTTATTAAATTATTTTTGAAGCATCATGACACTTTATTTGGCATTTCATCTTTACTATGGGTAATCCTCTTATAAAAAAGCCAATAAAAATCTGATAATATTCATCTATGATTTTATTCTATGGTAAAATTATAATTTTATCCCAAAGAGGATCGCTTGACATCAAAACACAAAATCAATATTAAGTCCCACCGGGTTGAAATTCCATGAAATTAAAGATGAAAACATAATTTAATATTCTCTTAGGGTGGCGTATCTCTACTGGAAACAACAATGGCATCCGATTTCATATTTTATACGTTATCTATTTTGAAAAAAATAATGTTAGTAAAATATTATAAACAAGTTAAACTGGTATTTTAATAAAAAATATCTTTTTATTTGGGCCCTAACATTCTTAAAATTCCACATCATTAAAATGTGGTGGTAAACACCACACACATGAATAAATAATAAAATAAAACAATAGAGTTCCTATTTTTGGATAAATATTTCATTTTAACCATGGATATGTCTCAACTCTTAAAAACTCAAACCCAAGTAACGTCGCGAATATAAAAATAAATTATAATAGAAAAAAATCTTCTAAAGACTCTAAAATTTCATATTTTTAATTTCATACCAATTTATTAAAATTAAGAATATAATTATAAAGGAAAAAAATAATATTATTCAAATAAAATATTAATTTATGGTTATATTAAAGATGAATTACTAATGAAATAGTTTTTCACCTAAAGGAACAAATTCAATGAAATTTTATATTCAATGAATATAATAATGCTTCTCCTCATAATTGAGATAACATTTTCAAAATAATGAAACATTATAATTGATATATAACTTTGTTTAAACAAAAAATTATATCATCATATTGTGATTTTAATAATTTATAAACAAATAGATAGACTAATATTAAAATAAGAAAAATATTTCATTAAATCTTCCCACAATAATCATTGAATTTATGAATTAACCATCTTGAAAATAAGCAATGTAATATAATAATAGGAATAAATTAACCTTGATTAAATTTCATTATAACCTCTAAGAAGCCCAAAATGGCCATACATGCTTTAAATGGTAGTTTTTCCCACTCATATGTTTCACCATTCTATAGATTTATTTATCCATTTCACATTAAAAAATTAATTTGTTTCTTATATTTTTTTTGGTATTTATCATAGAGTTGTAAAATTTCTAATGGATGATATTTTAAAAGATTTATTATGAAAATAAATAATAAATGACATGGATCATAATGATTTAAATCTATTCAATCACTATAGAAAATATTTAAAACATGTAATTAATGGAATAATATACTAAGAAAGGACAAGAAATGATTTATAAACAACCTAAATACTGAATAAAATACATAGTTGTGAATAATTTACTTTACTTAATTTAAAATCATTTTTAAATGTAAGGATTATTTATTCCTTTTCTGTTAGAGAATAGATCATAGAAAAATACATATGCATTTTTAATAAAATTCATTTCATTCCAAATGATATAAAACTATCTATTTTACCTCTAAAAATAATTATTTATTCCATTACATCAAATTATTTATTAAAAAATATTATCTAATCTTCTTATACGCATGAAAAAATAAAATATAATTTAATAATGGAATATAATATTAAGGGACAAATTTTTTAGCACATATAATTTATTTTCTCAATAAAATTATTAATCATTATTTTTAAAAGAAGGATATTGTAGAAACACTTGATTAATTAATGAAAAAATATTATTGGTAATTGAATTGAAACAAATCAAGTTGTTACTAATTTTTTGGGGATTTAATTAAAAATAATGGAAAATGACATTTACTATAATAAATGAGATCAATAAATTAACAAAAAATTAACAATGAAAGTTTGAGAAGTTATTAACTACAAAAATAAGAATATATATATCAAATTTCATTCAATGTGTTTAAAAATTTAGTTAAAAACAATTTTTATTAATTTTTTATTATTCTAATTCATTTAATGTCAATGAAAAATGGAATGGTGTTTTTTATGAAAAAAAAATTGAACATTGCTAAATTTATGTGGATGGTTCCAGAATGATAAGAAATAAATTATTTTTGGATCAATTGAATAAAAAATTATTCCAACTGAAAAATAAACATCAAATTTTTATGGTTGTGATTTTAACAAAAAAAATCCATATTAAAAACATTTTGTAGACTTATGTTCCTATAATCATAGATTTATTTTTCTTCTCAAGTTATATTAAAATGCCTAATGAATGACCATAAAAACAAACACCTTATTAACTAAATATTAAATCTTAGTATCTAATAAAAAAGTTTAAATTCATAATAATAAAGTTCATAAAATATATTTATAAAATTTGGATGATTGATGTTGTATTGAAATAATGATCTCAACTAGAATTCATATGTTTATAGTATATTATAAAAGCTAAATTTTGCATTAATTTTGAAATATATTTCTCTCCATTCACTATCATAAAAACATAAACGGTATTATAACTCCATATGTAAAAAAATTATTCCATTTTAGTTTTATTTTAAGTCATGCCACAATTCAATAATATTTTTGAAACATATGTATGTGACTAATGAGAATTAAATGGACACCTCATAAATTTTGAACATGTAATAATCACATATGTGAATCAAATATCTTCTTGAGGAATATAATAAATAAAAAATATTATTATAGTCATAAATGTAACTTTTAAAAATAAAAATTTATTTTCACCATCATATTGTTTTCATAATCTTTTTTATAATTATTATTTTAAATGTCCAAAAATTGAAAATATAATGATTGAGAAGATCATATTATTGATCCCATGTTTTATTTATATTTAATTTATTTATAATCAGGTTATATATTTTGAATAATGAACTGTTGTAATGGGATAATTTTTATGGAGTCATATTATGGAATTAGAAGTTATAGTTGGGAAATTTTCCATGTTAAAATTTTCTCATTATTTGACTGAATGTTTTTCAAATGACATTTTTAATAGGGTAACCATGTTATTTTAAACATTAATGAAGATTAAGGATTTAAATAATTAAATTAAAATTTATCTTTTAATGAGTAAATTAATGTATACTATGAAAAAATTATTTATATGTTGATAATGAAATAATTTTAGACAAGTTGAAATTATATTTTATACATTGATTTTATAAGTAATATATATTTTGGAATTATATAAAGAAGAGGGAAAAACAAACAATCCCCCTAGGCCTAGACCTCACCCTTACTTGAGGGATCCATATGTAAGCATCATTGGAGAGATAGTCTGTAGAGGGTAAATGGTGGATGATAGATGTAGGCACTTGTATATGGCCAAAGAGAGAATGATAATAGATACACAAATTCTAAAAAAGAACCCACTTGGCTATTGCCCATTGGTTTGAGTGGTGTAAATGAGTTCCAATAAAATGTATCCATGGAATCACTACTACAAATTGAGGATATAGAAATGGATATTTTCCAATGTTTTTCATAAACCATTGTAGTAGGTGTGTCGAGAGGTCCTTACCCAATAGTTTCACTAAACTGTTGGAATAAAGATTTTTAGATGAGCTATAACCAACCGTTTAATCAAACCATTGGGATATGTGAGTTTTGGATGACTTTTACCCAATGGTTTTATCAAACCCTAGGGATTTGTGAGTTTTTTGAAGACTTTCCCAGTGGTTTTTTAAACCATTGGTAAAGCTTATCTTTCCCAGAGTTTTTCTAAAACCTTTGGTAATGTTTTCTCTTAAATTTTCAATAGACCCAATCACTCATCCATGAGATTTCAGGCCCAATTTAGTGACCTAAAGTTGATCTCTCTACCTTGAAAAATTATTCCCTCAGATATATCTTCAATTAGAAATTGTTTTTTTTATAAAAATCAAATCTATATGTGGTACCTTAGGTTTAATGTTTTGTATCTTTTTTTTTGATTTGGCCTAAACATGAGGTATGTGCGGTATTGTATAGCCTATAATTGAAATTTCATTTGTTTTTTTTTTGTTCTACACTTCAACTATCATGATTGTGTGAATCAACATTATTCAATGTATTTATAGCCACCATTTTGTAGAGTTATTGAACCATATGAACGGACTGGGGCTGGATAGAGTAGTTCTGTAGGTGGTTTCAAATTTTCGGTGGACTGATATGGTAGTTTATATAGAAATTAGTTTACTCTATCTTAACTATGTATAATTTTAATTTTTTATATATTTGGTTTACATTGAGCCTATAATATTTATTTATCATATTCATGAGGTTAATATGGTTGTTTACATGAAATCCATCATACTATAACACTCATATATAAATATTGTTTAGAATAATCCATGTAAATTCTTGTTGGATATGTGGTTAATAATATAAAAGGTTTTTTATAAATAATTCTAAAATATTTAGAATTTACCATTTGGGGGGGTTCTGTGCTGGTGGAGGTGAGGTGGGGTGGGCGTGCAGGGGGGTGGGATGTGCAGGTGGGGGTGTATAGGTCGGTGGGGTGTGTTGATGGGGGTGGGGGGAGGGGGGATGTGCAAGTGGGTGGGGGGGGGTGCAGGTGGTGGGGGTGCAGAGGGTAGGGGTGGGGGTGTGCAGGTGGGGGTGTGCAGTTGGGGGGGATGTGTAGTGGGTGAAGGGGGGTGTGCATGTGGGCGTGTGTAGTGGGAGGGGAAGTCTTTTGGGCATGAGTTTTTGGGTGGTTGTATAGGTGGGTGGTGGGGGTGGGTTGTTTGGGTGGGGATGGGGGAGGTGGGGCTGGGTAAGTGGTGGTGTAGTTGGGGGGGTGTTGTGCATGTGTGGGTGGGGGAGGGGGTTGTGCAAGTGGGGGGGGGGTCACGTGGGAGGATGTGTATTGTGCAGGTGTGGATAGGGGTGTGCAGGGGTAGCGGGGATATGCAGGGGGAGTCTACTAGGGGTGAGGTGGGGAGGGATGTTATGCATGCGGGAAGTCATCGCTTCTGTAGTTCGCCAATAAGCCCCGAGAAGTCATCACTTCTAGAGATTTGGATGGGTCTAAGGCCACTTTGGTTTTGGTTCTTGTATAGTCATCTTGACGAGTAAGGAATCACACGATCTAAATTTGACATCAACTATATATGATTAATTCCTTCTCACACACCACATTGTTTTATAAGGAATATATCACTTGAAGGTGGTGGGAGCCTTTTAGAATCATTTCATATAAAGACCATGGGTGGAATATCTCCATATATATCCCCCTAGATCAGGGACCTACTACCATATTCTCGTCCCACATTCATCATACTACCTATCCATTTATAAAATGAATAGTTATTCTCTCTAGACATCACCTTCTAATGAAATCCAAAATTAAATTCATGTTATGATGAAAAAATATCGAGGAATCCATACAACTTCATATAGGAAAACACCCTTAATGATCATGATATAATGATGAAAATACATACAAACTCATTACCATACATCATATCATTCATAATAACTACCTATTGATATTCACTAACCTGTATTTCCACTACCAGAATCCAATGCGCCAACATTTTCCCAATTGAATTCTTGAAACCATCATGTTATCAAGTAACAAATCCTACTAAATTGGTTTTTTACTAAAAAATACTACTCAAATCCTTAACCCCCACCATTTGTTTTTCAAAACATGACTGAAAATACAATAAAATCACATAGATCTTAGTCAAACCCCCATGGACAGATCGTACCCCCTGGATAGCCCCACCACCCCCAGGGATAGCCCCAAACCCCCTGGACAGCCCCCACCCCCTTGGACCCCCACCCCCGTGGACAGACCCCCAACCCTATAGACATACCCCCACTCCCTGGACACACCTTACCCCTCTTGGACATCCCCCACCCCCATGGACTTGTTCCCCCCCCCAAACACACCGTACCCCCAGGACAGTCCCACCACCACCGTGGAGCGCCCGCCCACCCCCTTGTACACCCTGTACCCCTGGATAGCCCGACCACCCCCTGGATAGCCCACCCACCCCTAGACACCCCTTACCCTAGAATACCCCACAATATTGTGGACAAACCACCGACCCCCTGGACACCCCCACCCCCTGGACACCCCCCCCAATCCTCAATCGTGGACAACCCGCCCACCCACTAGACACCCCATACCTCCTGGACAGCCCTTCCACCCCTGTGGATAGCCCCGCCAACCCCGTGTCCAGTCGTCCCACCCCCTGGACACTCCCGACCCCCGTGAACAACCCCCACCCCCTGGAGCACCCCCACCACCCGGACTCCCCCACCCCTAGACACCCCCACCCCATTAGGAAGTGTATGTGATCACTCAAATAATCTACTATAATATTAGATTTTATCGATCTAAAAATTACTCAACTCTTAAATAATTCTCCCCCACAATTGTACATGATCTTGTATACTCATGTATATTTCTTCAACAAAATTTTGTTATAAATATATTATTTTAATTTTTTTTATATTATGATTCTCATATAGTGTAGTGTGTCTGTTATGGTTTCATATAAAGTGAAAAATTATCGTTTACATAAATTTATTATTGATGAAACATTAATCTTATTTAATTGCTTTTGACGAAATGACTTATAACATTTTTTTTACAGAATCGATAGATGTTGGTTGTATGAAACCAATCGGATCTCAAGATATTTTCAAAACAATTTAGAGGGCTTTTTAGATTTTACATTTCATAGTGCTTAAAATAGTGGTCACATACACATACCCTGATACAATTGTGTTGGAAGAAATTAGTTTAGCCTTGAAAAAGTCATCTACCACATAACCAAATATGGTTACAAGGAAACTACTCTGTATAGTATCAAAATGGAGATAAAATGAAATATCAAATTTCTGATGATCCAAATGAGAAGTCTGTATTGTAGAATTTTTTATATGACCGGCTTTCATTTATTAATCATCATGAAAAATAAAGGATTCTGACCCATGATGATTTTGATATGAGTAGATATGAATAATCTATTGAACATGATGATGTTGTCAGGGTGAAAATTTAATTGATGCATCCACGACTCCAGTATATCGATAATGTGGTAAATTGAAAATGCTAGAATTTTTTTTGATTGTTTCATGGGAAAACTACGTACGGGATTTATAATATTTCCATCAATTACATTCCTACCTTCTTGAAGCACATACATCAAGATGATGTAGATATTACCTCAAACCAGTATATGGCATGGAAGTTAGTAAAGGAACATGTATTTTCATGAAAAAAATGCATGCTTGCCCGAAATATTACAGTTTATTCTGGGAGGAAACTGCTAAACGAAATGATTGAATAAAATGTGGGGCATCCTTTTAGAATCCAAAAGCAGATAGAACACCATCCCATGTGCCACAAAAAGTAATGTGGCACTTTCCATTGATCCCTAGACTCCAAGAATCTTTTTATGTTTGATGAAATAACAATAAAAATGTGATGGAATGATACCGAGAGAATGAAGACTTCTGATGAGTTGGTTCACCCTCTAGATGGATTTCCATGGATGAGATTTGATGCTTGATATCCTGATTTTGTAGCTGACATGCATAATGTAAGGTTGGTACTTTTATTGTGATGGTTTAAATATGTTTGGGCAGATGCTTATGTCGCACAATAGATGGAATATTTTTATACATATTTATAATATTCCCCCATGGTGGTGTATGAAAAAACCATTCACTTTCATGAGTATACCCATATCTGGCCTTTTTGATCCAGGAAATTATATTGACATATACCTGAAACCATTAATAAATGATTTGAAACTTATTAGGGATGTGGGTGTGTGTACATACAGTGCATGTTCGAAAGACATATTTTAGATGGTCCACCTCAATGTATGTATGGAACTGATGTTCTTAATGAATTGAAAGAATTCAGATATTCATTCAGGAAGGGTCAAATTTTATCTAGAAAGGGAAATAATGTTTCCACTAAAACCTGTTACAATTGGAAGAATAGAAGTATCTTATTTTATTTAACTTATTAGTCAACCAATTCGTTATGTCATTTATTAGATGAAATGCACATAGAAAAAATATATTTTAAATGTTGATTTCGATTCTTCAAAATGTTAATGGAAAGAAAAAAAGATGATTTAGGGTCTTAGTGTGACTTGGTGGATTGGGGGATCCTACCAAAATTGTATCATGTGCATATCAGTGAAAATAATTGTCATGTTCCATGTGCTTCTTATGTGATGACACCCACAGAAAAAAATCAATTTCTTGATGTACTAAAGAATATTAATATTCAAGATGGATATTCAACCACAACATCTATATGTGTCAACAGATGAGAGTTGAAGCTAAAATCAATAGAGACTCATCATTATCACATCCTTCGACATCATTTGATTCTAAAATGAATTCATCATCTTTTGTCCAATAATGTAAGGGTGGTTGTTATTGGGTTGTTCAATTTGTTTAGAGATCTTTGTGATAAGATGTTTTCCCAGTATTTCTTGAAACAGATGGTGGAAGACTCCCCATTAATGTTGTGTGAGTTAGAAAAAATATTTCCTCCATCATTTTTAAATGGATGTTGCTTCTGACTATCTATATTTAAACTGAAATACTTCTCGGAAGGCCTATTTTTTGTCCTTTGATGTTTCCAACTGAACGAAGTATGTATACATTAATGTCTTATGTCTGCAACAAGAATCATCCCGAAGGTTCTATCGTGGAATGTTACATGGCTCATGATTTTATGGATATCTACCCTATGTATTAGTTTGATCATAATACATGAATGAACAGACCAATGAGAATCGAAGATGAAAATATGAGTAAATTGAACCCTTATTTCAATTACATCCTCAAAAAGAGAAATTCTTGGATCATATAAGTTGAAGACATTAATCCTTAAAGAGATGGAGATGGCACATCACACATTTTTGTTCAACTGTGAATTGTTCCATGACTACATCTTGTATGTAAATTGAATATGTATATCTTATATATATATATATATGTTAAATTATTCCTATTTTTATCTTTAGGGAATAAAAAGTGATGATAAATAGAATGAATCGTTCTTTATCTTTGAGATGGAGGGAGACTTAGAAAAGAAAAGTGTTTTCTTCTTGGTTAAAATTAAATGTAATAATATCACGGTTTATATTTATTAAAAAACATTTAATTAAGTTTAATATTTATTTATATTTTTGGTATTGAGTTTTCCTTCTGACTCTGTCTCCGAGGAAATAAGATCTCTGCCTTTGGGTCGTAATACCGTGGTTCATGGCTGTAAATCAATTTTTATCGACAAGTAAAAATTTATTATCACTGAATGAGAAATGAACATAAGAACACAACATGATTGTGTTATGGTTACTACCACAATAAAATGTTATGCTAGAGCATCAGATTGTAGACCAGAATTTAAAAATGTAGGTTATTATGTAGTCGTTGAAAAACATAATATTATTGGATTATTATTCACATGGATGATTCACGATGTTAAAATTCTAGTGGTTTTATTCGATGATGAGGTAGGGCACATTTATTAATGATTATAGATTTCGAGTAATTAATATGACTCAAACTCTTGCTACAGATGAACCATATGTATTCGCATCAAGGGTGAAAAATTTTTTATTATGTGAAAGACCATATTTGACTTGAATTTTTTGTCATTGTTGAAGTAATTACAAGGCATATTTTTTATAACGGTGATGATGGAATTGAATCCATTCATACTTCCATTGGTAACGATCCATTTATTACTTTTGGTGACACCAATAGTTCAATTTTCAGTGTTGACTATGAACCTGATGTTGTGGTGGGAAATATATAAAACCATTCATTCATGTTATCAAATCTTTTGGTTTACCTTTACTTGGGATCTCATGGTTGGTACTATTCAAATTGATTTAATATTGATTACAAATATTTTGTATCAGACATGACCATTATGTGAATTTTCAATGTTTATTTGTTGCAATTTTATTTAAATTGCATTTTCTAATTTGGAATTGAACTGTATTCAAACCTACAAAACCAACATTTCAAACATGGCGAACATTTAAATGTTTAAACTATGATTTGTATAAAATTTGTATTACTCTAAGACCTATCTTTAAAATTTTACCAACTAATGAAAATGATGGTTTGAATTGTTCTGGAAAACATTTATTGAAACCTGCATCATCTACCTGGTCTAAAGAAATTATAATTTTCCTTAATTTTGACAACTAATTTACCCCTTATGAATCTGGTAGAATCACAGTTTCATGATTTCAATAGACTAATGAAACATAGTAAACAACCATCCTACTAAAAATTAAATTTCTTTATTACATTTTTCATGAACTATTGAATTCATTATATATTTATTCAATCTCACAAAAAACAATGGATAGTTAAATTATCCATTAATCCCACTATTCCCTATGATTTATTTTGTTCTTTGGGTTACAAATTTGTTATCATTTTCAATTATATATATATTTGTTTTCAAAAGAAGGAAATGAAACCAATTAAAGAGAGGTGACAAAATCAGATTACGAACAATAATTGTTGCATGAATAAGCTCGGATTCCACCCTTAGTGCCTGCAGTGAGTGTTTTTATTCAATTATATATATTTAAATAAAATATAATGTCATGTCATAATTTTTTTTAACATTTTTCCAGGATCCATATATTAGAAGACAGCTCTTTGATGAGAATCCATGTAGTATTCCAATTACTCAGGTTTTTCATGCGAGGGGGGTGGTATGAGAGCTAAATGATCTGGTCGGCATACCAGATTTGGCCCTGGCCCACCCACTGACATACCATCCATCCCACATTCTGATCATGGTGATTAGTTTGGGACACACGGGATATTTAGGCCTCCGATGTTTTCTCCACCCTTTATATCCAAGCCTCTTCACCAGTTTGTACCATATCTGATAATGATTCCCACTCCCCATCCAGCATTCAGCTAGCCATCTCTGTCATCTTCTTTTACTTCGGATTCTATCTCTCAGGGATTTTATATTCCATCTTCTTTGATTCCTGATCCACCATATTCTGTCCATTAAGAGGATACATTGGGACCCACCCCATCTGCACAGGGTGTTCCTTCAGTTTATGCAGATCCAATGACACCGATTGATAAGACTACCACAAGTATACTTATACAACCATAACAAATTTTTACACCATTATTTATTTTCATTATAACATGTTTTGATAAAATATTTGTTTTTATTTCATAATAGATACATCTACTGATAGTAGGTGGGGCCATGGGTGGATACACATGTGTGTAGTGTGGAACTACCACATGCAGTTGATGGAGGACTACAATGAACATAGTCAAATGATTGAAAAATTAGGGTACCAAGGTCCGAGTTTTTTGCGATGCTTACCAAATACTCTAACATCATTGTTGTAAGCCTGCTCCTATGGAGACAACTGCCCATGTAGTCAAGGATAAATATTGGGCAGTGAAATGGGTAAAAAAATCTGTTATATTTAATACAATATATTATTTTTTTATTTATATGAATTAATATTTGGGTGCCATCTACAATTTAATTTCCCCGATTGTGAGGGTGCACGACCAGCATGTCTAAAGGATTTATGTGAGATTTGGAGAGATTATATGCATGATTTGTACATTGGATAGAATGCTAGTTTGGGTACAAAGTTATAGGAAGTTACTATCATGGATGATTGTTCGTTAGAATAGTATAGACAGACGATTACTCATTCGAAGACTAGCTAATTTAAGGTATTAATCACAATAAGGGTATTTAAATGAAAATTTTCATGTTTTTTTGTTACTACCAATTATTTTTTTAGGATTCATCTAAAAGAAATAAAATATATTGATGAAAAAAATATATACACACATTGGGACATACAATGATCCCAGATCATGACAGGTAGTAGGTATGACAGAATCTAATTATTCATTAAGAATTGAACATTCTATTACTTCCTCCATAATTTATTTGATTGCTAAAGTTGTTATATAATTTTAGTTATGCAACTAATTATTGGTATTCTATTTTGACTTATGGATTCCTGCATTGAATGTAATTTTAGATCCATAAATTGATTATAAAAGGAAATGTCCCTCGAGCAAAACAATTTTTGTCTAGTAGAAGGAAGAAAGATGGAAGTACAGTTAATGAACCAACATAGTAGCAAATTTTATGTTTTACATTGTAGTTTTAAAATTTTAAAACTATTTTTTGTGACTTAATAATCTATTTATATTTGTAACAGGCTGCATTAGAGGCCCATGATTCCCATGAACATGAGAATTTTGGGCCAAATGATCACTTACATCAGGTGTTTCGAGATGAGCACCCTAGTAGAGTACACTACTGACCTGTGAAGAATATAGCTATGAAGAGGTATTGGCCCTCCTCATGTATGAGTTATAGTTCCAACAGGTTCCAGTAGGTTATGGATTAGGTAGAACTAGCTAAAAAGGGCCATAGAGATAGCAGAACAGTCTTCTTGGGAAGACACTGCATTTATGAAACTGAATGAATTTCTACGTCCATCATTTCAACCCGAGGAAATCACAAAATTTGATGAATATATTTCGTAGATGAATTCTATATATGGTGAAACATTTGACAATTTTAGTGGTGTTTGAGAAGGTGGAAAGGAAGAGGACGAGGCTGAGAAGGAGGGCGAGGAAGAGGCCGAGACGGAGTAGAAGGGGGAGGCGGAGGGGGAGTGCGATGAGGAGTCTAAGGATGAGTATGAGGGCAAGGAGGAGGGCATTGAGAAGGGCAGGGAAGATGATAGGTACAATGATGAGGAAGAGGGTGAGGCTGATGATGGTGGTGATGATCATGATGTTGATGAAGGATAGATTGATCCATTACATTTTTAACTGATATTAACGACCTTTGATGTTTACTGATTTTTTGTTCCTGAATATTTGTGTGATTAGGCAGGTCACATTATCGTTATTTTTTTATCTATTAATATTAAAAATAAACATGATGATTTAATGTGACAGATTCACCCCTCACCTAGACAGTCCTCCACCCTAGTAGACAGCCTGCCCAACCCCTTGGGTAGCCCCTCCACCTTTGGACAGCCCCAACCTCCATGGACAGCCCCCACCCCCTAGACACCCCCACCCCCATCGATAGACCATACCCCTTGAACAACCCACCAACCCTTGTGGATAGCCCGCCTACCCCATGCACACCCTGTACCCCCTGGATAGTCCCGCCCACCCCTTAGACACCCATACCTCGTAGGACAGTCCTGCCCATCCCCTGAAAATCCTCTCCCACCCCCCTGGACAGCCCGCCCACCACCCTGAATAGCCCCTCCGCCCGTGGACAGCCCCCCACCCCCGTGGACAGCTCGTCCACCCCCCTTAGTCACCCCATACTCCCTCTGGACACCCCGGAACACCCTGGGAAGCCCTGCCACCCCATGGACAGCCCACCCACCCCTGGAAATCCCCTCCCCTAGTGGATAGGCCCCCAACCTCGTGGAAATCCTGCCATCCCTTCTTGAATCCCTTACCACCCTGAATAACCACAGTACCCACGTGGATAGCATGCCCACCCCCTGGACACCTCATACAACCTGGACAGCCCCTCCCACCCACATTAAAACATTATTCCCCTTGGATAGCCCCCCCTGTGGATAGCCCGCACACCCCCGTGGGTAGCCCGACCACCCCCTTAGACACCTAGTACACCCCCGAACAGCCCTGCCACCCTCGTCGACACCCCCCCCCCCCCCCATCGAGACACCCTGTACCCCCTAGACAACCATGAACACCCCCCTGGATACCATTTTCCCCCTGGACAGCCCCCACCCTCATAGATAGCCCCCACCCAAATGGACAGCCAGCCCACCCCCTTGGACACCCCATACCCCCCGGGACAGCCCGCCACCCTTGTGGACAGCCCGCCAACCCCCTAGACACCACATACCCCATGGACAACAGCCACCCCATGTGGACATCCAACCCACCCCCATGGATAGCCCTCCCACCCCCGTTGACATCAAGACCACCCCCCTAGACACCCCCTCCCACTGTGGACATCCCCCCCAGACAACCCCCCACCCCCTGGATAGCCCTGCCACCGCCGTGGGAAACCTTACCACCCACCTAGACACCTCGTACCCCCTGGATAGCCCCGAACACCCCCTAAACACCATGTTCCCCCTCGACACCATATCCCCCAGACCCTAGTGGAAATCCCGCTCACCCCCGTGGATAGCCCGCCCACCCCCTTGGACACCCCATACCCCATGGAAAACCATGTACACTCCCTAGAAAGCCATACCCACCCCATGGAAAGCCCGCCCTACCCTTGGAAATCCCCCCCCCCCCCACCACCGTGGAAATCCCCCTACACCTATGGACTACCCACCTACCCCAATTAGACACCCCATAACCCCCTGGACACACCGACCCACCTGAACAGCCATGCCACCCCATGGATAGCCCGCCCACTTCTACCCCATAGACAGTCATGCCACCCCCATGGACAGCTGTCCCACCCACCTGGACAACCAGTACCCCCTGGATAGCCCCTCCCACCCCATGGACACCCTGTGCCCCGTGGACACCCCCCACCCCCGATGGATAGCCACCCCCTCCCTCCACCCTTGTGGACTGCCCGCCCATCCCCTTGGACACCCTGAATATCCCTACCACCCTCGTGGACAACCCACCCCCTGGACATCTCGTACCCCCTGGGAGAACCCCTCCTCCACCCCCTGGATAGCCAGCCCACCCCCATGGGAAGCCAGCCCGCCCCATGGACACCACCAACCACCCTTGAGAGCCCCTCCACCCCTTGGACAGCCCGCCCACCCCTTGGACACCCCCTCCCCCCATGGAAATCCCTCCACCCCTTGGATAGCCCTATCACCCGCTATACACCACTACCCCCTAGACAACCTCTCCACCCCCCATGGATAGCCTGCCCACCCATGTGGACACCCCGTACCCCTCTAGATAGCCCCACCCACCCCTTGGACACCCAGTGCCCATTAGACTGCCCCCATCCCCATGGATAGCCTTCCCACTCTTGTGGATATCCCTCCCACCAACTTGGACACCTCGTACCCCCTTGATTTCTCAGCCACCCTCGAGGAGAGCCCTCCCACCACCCTAGACACCATGTACCCCATGGATAGCCTCAACCACCATCCTATATACCCCGTGCCCCCCGGGACAGCCCCCACCCCCGTGGACAACCCCCCACCCTCGTGGATAGCCCTCCCACCCCCCTTGGACACTATGCACCCCTTTACATCCCTATCACCCTCGTGGACAGCCCACCCACCCCTTAGAGACCCCGTACCCCCTTGAAAAGCCCGCCCCACCCCCACCCCCATGGATAGCCCACCCACCCCCTAGACACCCCTACCCCCCTCGACAGCCCATCCACACTTATGGACTTCCCACCCAACCCCCTGGAAACCCCCTCCCCCCGTTGACATCCCCCACACACTTGGACTCCCCGCCCACCACCCTGGACACCCGACCCCCCTTGATAGCTCCACTACACCAGTGGACTACCCCTACACCCTGGACAGCCCTGCCCGCCCACTTGGACACCCCGTACCACCTGGACAGCCCCCCCACCCCTATGGACAGCCCCACCCACCCCCTGGACACCCCTACCTTGGAAAGCCCCACCACTACCATAGACAACCCCCACCCCCATGGACATCCCCCACCCCTGTGGATTATAGGGTCTTTAACAACTCAAAGATCACATTAATCATAGATACCAACTTCATATCCTCCTATTATCCTTGATCACTAATAGAAATAGTGGATGCCATTTTAGAAAGTCCCATGCAGAATCAATGATCTGAGAAGGACATAGTTAGTCCACTTCCACAAGAGTTTGAGTAGATACCAAGTATAGGAAGACAATAGCTGGATTACAAGAATGAATACCTGAGATATCATGTTCTGGACTTTTTGATTTATTTATATTCGTAAAATTCTAATGAATTATCAAAAAAAATCTTGTAGTAAAATAATACGATGTTCTAAAACAAGGGACACAAAATCACAAATCCCATAAAGATACATCATAAATTATTCTTCATAAACCATTTCAAAATAACATAATGTAGACTTATTTCTATTTTAAACATCCAAATTGTTTATAAAAATAACTTTTAAGTTTACATTTCAAAAATCATTTAGTATTTTTGTCCCAAAATAAAAATGTATTCCAATTTATAATAACCAAATTCCCCTTCCTATCATGCACACCGATAGCATGCATTTTTTCCTAAAGAAACACATACTATTGAAATAAACACTATTACAAAACCATTTTGAAAATACTGATGATATTAAAATCCATAAAATTCATTCCATTAAAACCATTACAGTCCCCACACCTATTAAACACCACCCCACCACCTAGACACCCCCACCCCTGGACACCCCACCCCTATGGACAGCCCCCACCCCACTAGACATCCCCCCTAGACACCACCCACCAACATTGGAAATACCCCCAACCCCCTGGACCGCCCCACCCCCTGGACACCAGCACCCCCTTGGACAACCCCTACCCCCTAGATATCCCCCCAACCCCCTGAACGCCCCCACCCCTACTAGACACCACCCCACCACCTAGACACCCCACCCCCTGGGAACCCCCACCCCCATGGACAGCCACCCCACCCCCTGGACAGTACCCCACACCCCTCGGACACCCCCAACCCCCAACACCGCCCCACCACCCATGGACACCACCCCGCCCCTTGGAGAACCCTACCCCCTAGACCCCCACCCTTGGACACCACCCAACCCCTGGACACCACCCCACCCCCTAGACACCCCAATGGCCCACCCTCACACCCCCAAACCCCTAGAAAACCACCAACCCCTCCTTGGAACCACCCCACACCCTTGGAAACCACCCACCCCCTAGGACAGCACCAACCCCCTAGACGACCCCCACCCCCTGGACACCACCCCACCCCGTGGACACCCCCACCCCTAGATAACTCCACCCCCTAGAATTCCCCCACAAACTAGACACCCCCATCCCCCATGACACCCCCACGGACATCCGGACAGCCCCCCTCACCCAATGACCTCCACCATGGAAAACCCCCCACCCCCTAGACACCCCCACACCCTGGACACCCCAAACCCCTATGGATAGCCCCAAGACCCTTGGAAATACCCCCACCCCAAGACCCCACCAACCCTCTTGACCCCCCTTGACACCCCTACCCCTTAGAACAGCCCCCCCCCCCAACCTCCTAAGTTTCCCCCTTGGACATCCCTACAACCTTGGACATCCCATAACCCCCAGGACTGCCCCACCCCCAAGACACCCCAACACTCTGGAAACCCCCTACCCCTTGGACATCCCCCATAGACACCACCCCACCACCTGGACACCCCCTACACCCTGGGTATCCCCCTACCCCCGGGATAGCCTCCCCCACCACCTAGACAACCCTCCTCCCATACATCCCAAAGGGAGATCCCCTAGATATAATATTACTATCATCTAAACCAAATATTTCCTAATTTTGTTCTTTTCTGCTATTGTATCTTGCATTATTTTTTTCATGTACATTTTCATTAAATGGATGTGATTTTTGATTAAAAATTAGGTGAAAAAACTGTAAACAGTGGAAGATTAAAGGGATAAATGTAGTTCCGCGACTACCAAGTCTCAAATGTAGAATCACGACAGTTTTATCAACTGTAATATATAACTTCCAATAATTGATATTCCCCACATGGTACCAAAAAGTGGTATCATTTATTGGTTATAGTTTATTGGGTGACCAAATATCCAAGACTACGAATTTGATATTTGTTGGATGATTAATGAGAAAACATTCATCTATTACCCAATATCAGTATTTAGTAAGTTGGAAGGGGAGGGTTTGGAAATTTACTACTAAGACTAAGAGGACTATTATAAATGGTTTCTCATTTGGTTAATATGGAATATAATTTTCACAATGTATGCAATGTTGGAGTCTGGTGTATGCAATATTGGATTCTGTGTGTAGGTGTATTGGCTTTTGTCTCCAGGTGTATTTTATTTGCTGTAGGCGTATTAATGTATGGGGTATGAAATATAAGAGGCTTCTGTATATTGGATTTTGTTTTCAGGTGATATTGGATTCTTTATGTTGTACTGGCCTAGGTTTATAGGCTTCCTATAGGTGTACTGGGTTCTTCTTATCTGGGTGTTGGGTTCAGCATGCTGTTGTGAAATCTGGGTTAAGGATATACCAATGGATTATAACCTACAATATAATTCTGAATGAAATTTTAATAATATTCTAACAGTTTATAACCATTGGTATAGGGGTGAAATGTATACCAACGGTTACAAAACCATCGGTATATCAAAGGGCTTCTATATTTTACTAACAGTTTCCTGCAACTGTTGAGAAAAAAATATACCAAGGGTTCAAAAGACATTTGTAAATCACTAAATTCTTTGTAAACCAATTGTTTTAAACCGTTGGTTTACATTTTTCCAACGGTTCTAGGTAACCATTGGGAAGTTGTAATTTCTTGCAGCATATACTAATGATTATTTATAAACCATTGGTATATATGTATCCTTATTTCAGACTTACCAATGGTTGGCTAAACCGTTGGTATATTGTATAACAACCTTTTTTCCTTCAAAACCACTGGTTTTAAACAATTAGTATAGTATAACATTATAGTAGTGAATGCTGTATTAGTAGAAGGACCAAACAAAAACAACCCATCCTTGAAAAATCATATTTTTTTATGTGGGATGTGGGATGTCATGTATTATTCACCGTCCCATTAATGATATAAAAATGACAATATCATCTTGATATGAGAGATCTATGACATCTACTAGATCCCAAACAAGACATATTCAACTAAGGCAATGCTCTTCAATCACTTTTGGGCTTTTTAATTAATAACAAAATGAGTGTGATGGTGATAGCTTGACACAAAGGACAAATGGTCATTAGCTTTTTCCATTGGCCATCTGGGTGGGAAGACACAAAATCCATCCTAAATACATCTATGCATCATCATTTAACCTGAATTACATGAAATTTGGATTTTGTTTTTCGATGGATAATTTTTCACATAAATCCATCACTTGATGATCTATTTATCATGAAAATGAAGGAATATATTTTATTTTGGCATATAAACTACCACTATTCCATATAAAGAACATGCCATCTTCACATGTTGTAGTCATGTGAGAAAGAATACATTTTTTCATCGTAATAAGTTACCATGATTATCAAATATTAATTAATGAGATATTTAGGAATTTCTTGTTGATATCCTGTAATCCATGAAGTGGAATCCCATGAAGGCATTCTAAAAATCAATGTGACATAAAATGATTTCCATAGAGGAATAAAAATATTTGTGAAATGATCATGCAATGAAATAATCAAATCCTATCATAATTTTATAATTCAAAGATGTTCAAATTTACTATGATACATTGAGATCATTGGGAGAGTGTAATGATTCCATGACTCGCCATGAAAGGAGACAAATAGGTGGTGTGTCCTCCACTATAAATATAAATATTAGGCTGACAGATATGTGTGATTCAATAGTGAGATATTAGGAGAGAGTTCTAAATTTAAAATAAATAGATCACCCACGTGATATTTTTTTGTAAAGGATGTGGGTTCCACCATGATATAATTATGTGAGTAGATACAGGTCGCTCTATCAATACCATGAATATATGAACATATTCTACCTTGTTAACGTGAAGAATAATAATATGTAAATATTATTGGTTACATGAATGTGAATAATTCACCCAATGAAAATCAATATATTGCAAAAAATAAACCTATGAGATATATATTCCTTGTGATGAAAATTATGTTACACTAGTAGAAATTATAGTTATCTTGAAGGAGTAAGATGAGTTTTTGTGTAATCATTCAAATAAATCCACTGCACGAAGCTCACGTGTGAAGGATTAAAGTACCACATACTCACTGGCACCTGAAAAGATTATTTGGTGGTCCTGAAAAATAGTGGGATACGAGAAGGTCTTGATATAGGATTTCACTTGAAAAAGACATTCATGCATCGCATACATTCCATGTATATGAAGTGTCAATAGTGAGATACATGAATGCAATGAAAGAATAATTATTGATAATCCACATAAAACAACAACAATAATAATAATAATACAATATTTTCTTTAATCATCATGCAACATGCAAAAATTGAATTGAGAATTTGATATGACTATATTGAGTAGTGAAAAAAATATTTTTCATAGCATATCATTGGATAATTATTATTCACATCATGAAAATATTGAATGATATTGGGAACATAACACCAAATGGAGTATCTACCCATGTACTTGATATTGTTAGGAAGAATATAACTTTCAATGTTTTGAATGTTTCTTCCGTTGATCATTCTGAGAAAACAATTATTTGAGGTAGATTTTGTATGCTCAACTTATTGAAGAGTACAAGGATCAAGTGCATATAATTTTTTTGATACAATAGAATTCAAAGACCATATTTTTAATAACAAGATTATCTAGTTGTATGCAATTTCATTTGTTTTAGTGGAGTTTTTTTATTCTGAGTTTTTCTTTAATATCACTGAAGGAATGATGGTGCCAATATAAAAAATTCCAATGAGGATTAGCCACACCATTATAAAAAACTGCACTAATTTTTTAATAATTATAATTTCATGAATGAATTTTTATTCCAATTCCATACATTCTTATTCACTACAAATTTGTATTAATAAGATATTTTGGAAAAAACCGAGAGTCTGATAATTGCAAGGAGTAGGCATTTGTAACAATCCATGTAAAATTATTTGTTTGCTTATGTTTAGTTTATTATTTTCAAAATGATTACTTCTGATGTTTGAAATCTCTAAATAGATCAAATATTCTAAAATAGGGAACATTATCAAGAGTGATCAGGGCTATTTGAAAAGAAAAAATTAATTTTCATTAAAAAGTTGGGAACATAGTATCACCATATATCTCTGCGTCATGGAATGACAAATCTGGGATCTATTAGTGGTATCATATCATAGGTATACCTATAAAAAGTTCAAATATTTATTCAATTTTTTTATAAAAATAATTTTATGATGTGAATATTTTAATTTTATTCTATGTTCCTTAGGATGAATAATTATTCTCCACTCTAATTGAAGAACACATGAATGTATCATCCAAGACGTTGAAAAATACATTGAATAGTGAAGCCATGATATTAAGTAAAATAAAAAATAAATAATATAAGAATTGATTTTTTCATATCCATGACTTATTTTAAAGGAATTTTTCATTTAATTTCCATCTTTTCTTTTATAGAGGGCTTTCCATAAGTTTTGGTGGAAATAGTAGGTTTTGAAAATTTGGGCCAAACCATGAGCCCATTTCCATATTTAAAAATAAATTGTGTTTCTTTTATAACTCCTTCAATATTCAACATTTTACACCCACTATACTTGTCTTTTGAAATACCCAGGTATATAAAAACCAGTATATCAATTTGGACCCAATATGAATCCATAATAATGAGGGATTTGGGTTTTTTATTATGGTATTGGTCCAGCCTAAAATATCATTACTTGATCTAAATATATATTTTTCTAATTATATAATATCTCATTCAATTGTTATGTTTTTTCTGAGATTCCAACTCCCACATGAGCCCACATACCCATGGTCTTCCCCCATCCTCTCCTCCACCAATGAAAAACTCAATAGAATCAACAATTTTGTCAAAACGTCTTTAGATTTCGCAAATCTCCCAGATTTGAAGAGGTAAATTGATCCTTTTCATAACTCCTTCGATTTTTACTCTTTTTTCCCCATTCATGTTCCTACATGACCTCTTCAGCAGTAGTAGAACCTCAAATTCATTTATGGTTGTTTAGAAATTTATATACTTTTGTATTTGGGTTTTGTTTTCAAGATTTATTTGTGTAATTGTTTCTCTCTCCATTTCCTTAATTCTTCATATATTTTCCTCCCAATAAGGATTTTATAGAGTCTCCATAAGTTAAAATTCATAAATAGTGTTTTATTTGTGGTATTATTGGTGAAATATAATGTTTTAGGGTTTTTTTCAATTATTATGGTGCAGAAGAGGTGTAGTTCAAGTTTAGCGCAAAGATTCCAGGGTTTTGAATCAAAAGATTGGTGGTTCCATGTGTAAGTAGTTTTATTGAGTAAGATTTCATTATTTAATGGTTTTAATGTTCATAATATGATTCTTGGGGTGAAAACCCGTTATTGAGGGATTTGCTTAAGAGTTTAATTGAATAGTTTCATTATGGCTTGAAATTAGGTGCTTTTCATGGGTGACTCTTGGGGTAGTGTTTGGGTGTACTTTATTACACATGAATGTGACTTATTGGTGTTTAAAGGGGATTCTAATTATGTTTTGTTAATGCCTTAGTGTCATGTGGGCCTTGAAAATGGATTTTTGAATGGGTTCAAGGTGTAAAAACATGTTGTACTTCATGGAAGGTATTTATGAAAACATCTATTTTTTATGTGTCTCTGTTGTTGTGTTAATTGAGGTATTTTTATAACACTTGGGGGTAGTTTAATAAATGTTGTTAGGTTAGCCAATTTGGTAATTTATTGGTATTGGTATGATTTTTGGAATTTAATGAGGTATTTGAAATGAGGTTTGTGTGCGAAGCATAGATACACCTACTGGGTTTGTTTTACGAAATTAATGAATTTTTTGTTTGGTTTATCAAATTGGGTAAAAGGGTGTATGTATACTTTTTGGTGGGTGTATTCACCGAATATAGGTCTTTTAAAGGTAAGGTGGTTATTTAAAATGTCAAATATATATATTTAGAATGTTTTATAATGAGCGGAAAGGTTTTACCAAGTGGAATGTGAGCTGCCAAACTTGGTTGTGGGCTGTTTTGTGTGACAATGTTGTGCAAAATGAATTTTGTTGATGAAAGAAGAATTATATGATATTTTAGTGGGATTTTATTTGAGTTATAACTTCTTGTAATGGTTTTATTAATTGTTTAAAGTTTTTTTTGGAATTATTAAAGAAATGTGAAAAGTGTTGTTGGCAATTTATGGTGTGAGTGTGATTTCAAAACGTATTTGAATGAAAAAGTGGAATTTGTGACTTTTCAGATGTACATGTGGAAATTTTGGATAACATATGATATGTAAATGATATATTCATGTGAAAATTGTATTTCTTATCTTGTTGAACATGGTTGTACACAAGGGTAAACCCGGTTATCTAGGTGGGTGAACATGTACTAGAATAATAGGGATCTGTGAGGGTTTTGGCCTTAGATCTACATGGATAGATTGACGCTTACAACACTATATAAACATTGATGATGATGATTGGGGACCACTAGGTTATGGTCATGTTCCCTAATAGTGGCTCATGCACGATAAAATATATTGTGATGGTTACTCTCACCGAGATACGAGGTACCTAGGACCCACAACGACCAAGTAACCAGGTGTTATTTTCTATTGCATGTGCTCATTAGTTGCTTTGTGATTACCATAAAAATATCTTATGGTTGTCTAAAAAAAATTGTACAGTTCACATTATTTTTAAAAGTGTTTATTCTTAATTATATCCTAGTTGAAATTTGTTTTAATTTATATGTGGCATCTTTTTGAAATTGTAACTAGCATTTCTGGTTTATGAAAACATCCAAGATATTACTTTTTGAATGTTTATCCCATGTAATATCTTAGTGGTGGTGTACTACTAAGAATTGGACCACACCCTACTTATACCCTTGTGAGTAATTAAACTTGGTGTTTTCTGTTGTCACATGTTGGGTATGGTTTTTAGTGTCAGTGGTTCGGGTTTCTAGCAGGTCCTTAGAGGTGAAGTCTTATAGTGAGGGCTTGAGGGTGGCTCCCCTTTCCATGATGGTTCATGGCCAGTTTCCTTTTGGATTTGTACCATTTTTTGTATTGGTGAGTTTTTATATTCTATTTAATTCAGCCTTTAATTTTTTCAAATGATTGTTTTGTTTGAAAATTCCTAGATTTTTTATATTTGATTAATTTGTTGTTTTATGTTTATAAACTCGGGTAAATCCTTCCTAATTCTTATTTTATGATACCCTGGAACTTGTGCCTGCCTATTGGGATCTGAAATTCCATTCATGCCTTGTCATTGGCTAGGTTTGGAACCGGTTTTGGTGGCGAACATATTTGGTTTGTGAAAAAATGGTATCAAAGGAGGTTCAGGTTAACTCATTGGGTCATGTTATTTGTGTAAGAGTTTGGATATTATGGTGTTAGGATTGTTGAGACATGGTATTTCAGTTATGGGTAGTGTTCCTAATCCCAACACCACATGATGGGATATAATTTTCCTGGGGAAGTCGGGATTTATCTAAATCCTTTTGTTTTCTTAGTTTGTTGATGGTTAGGTGAAATGAAAATAGGGCTGGGATAATGGTCTCAGTGAGGTTTGTTGGCCTAGGAAGCCGTGTAAAGCCATGGATATTCCATTGAATAGTCTCTATGATGGTGAAGTTATTGGAATATGGCTGCCAATTATATGTTCAAGTCACCCCCTGAAACTAGTTTCCTCTCCCATTGTCTTGTGTTATATAGTTTTGAAAACATCAAACATTGGTTTTAATGTTGCTTGGTTTTAAGTAGAATAATGTTTTAGTGAAATATTTATCAAATAAAGAGGGACTGGATTGATTTATGAAATGGTGGAACTTAATTTAAAAAATTATTTTGAAATTTAAAATGGTGTACTTACACATCTTTGAAAAGCATGATCTATATTGAAGATGGTTTTGAAAAAGTGTTTCCAATAATATTTTCTATACATTCAAAGGGTTTTTAATGGGATGAAATGTTATTAAATTGATGTGAATAACATGAAAGTGAGTTCTTATCTAAATGGTTAGGTATTTCTGAAACTTTTTGTAATATGGGAATTGTTATTTTGATCT
The DNA here is from genome assembly GCA_963277665.1 of Viscum album. Lineage (NCBI taxonomy): Eukaryota > Viridiplantae > Streptophyta > Magnoliopsida > Santalales > Viscaceae > Viscum > Viscum album. Next base: position 1,770,478,916 of record OY728142.1, on the reverse strand, counting down.
CGTGGTTATTAGTTTTGAGAAAAAGGATGTGTTGGTTGACCATTTTGGTTTTGAAAAGTGGAAAGCGTTTTTGTTTTAACTGTTGGTATTTCCATAAGTGACCAAATTCATGGGGTTATATGGGATGATGTATGGTTGATAGAATGACTAGATGAGTTCTGATACAAATATGTGGAGGGTGCCCAGTGTGGCATAGAAACATGCATGTGTGAGGCCCATACGGTAACATTGGTTGATACGCTAACCGCTGAAACATTTTTTTCCAAAGAAATGTTTTTAATAAAAATCATGATGTCTTTATAAATTTTTTGGGATGGTTTATATTATGTGTTTTTAGAAACTGTTGATGTTGTGGGATGTTTTGAGTCCAAGAACCCCTCTTCTTCGAACCATGTTTTGGTTTTGTGTTTGGTCGGTAAGCTTGGTAGAAGGATCAGTTAGTAGTATATTCTAAGATATGTTTCAGGGCACCTTTATGGTTGTTCCCTTTATGGGATTGGATCTGGATTATTGCATGTTTTTACCAATATACCCACTTGGTTGGGTCCTTGGGTTCTCTCGTTGGATAAAGTACACCACCATTAAGGGATAATCACAATTAGAGTGAAACATGGATTGTTTTGCCTTTGGAAAATCCTCCAGTTGATCAATATAAAGAATTTTTAATTGATATTTGTTGATTGGATGTAACACCCTAGGTAAATAAAGAATATGATAGTTTCACATTTATCCATATTTGTGAGTAAAATATTAATATTACTTTAAAGGGTACGTTATTCTCGATGGCGTACCCAATATGAAACAACGAGTTTCTTGGGAATCTTACGTTGCACTCTAAAAATAAAATAATATTATTTTAAATGGTAGTCAACGCCTAGCCTTTGTAATGGTCGGAATGAACAGAACTAACTAAAAAATGATTATATATGTTTGTCAAATGTTATTACTTTTTAAAATAAATGTTAAAATGTCAATGAATCCAAATTTAAGCGTAAATATTCTAATATTCTTTAAAAGGTTGATTAACCTCCTTTTGATGGTGAACCCCTATTAAATCCAGTTTTTTAAAAACTTTATATGTTATATTTGAAAAAATAAAATTCTTTTTAGAATTGGGAAATCAAAATTTACTTTATATAAATATTTGGTATTTTTCCGATAAAGTTCATTTTTTTAATGAATAGTGTAAAATGCTGTATTTTAATTCAAAACCTCCTTTTAATCAAATTTTTTTATCTGATTATATTATCTTTTCAATTTGTTTTAATGTTCAATTAGATTATATTATTACCATTTAATCCAATGGTGGTCATTGGAATTAATTTCACTTTGAAATTGGACTTAAACTAGCGTCAATCTTTTAATAGACATTGTTTCATAAAAACACGCTATTTGTTTTGACAGCGGTAATTAAATATTAAATTAATTAATGAAACTTATATGTTTTGAATTTTTTAAAATATACAAAATTTTTGAATTCGTAATATCAAATATATCTTAGAGTGAATTTTTTGTATTTTTCTGAAGAACTTCAATTTTTGATGAATAGTGAAACCACTAAGTGGGACTTAAAAAAACTGATTTTTTGTTTAAATGAAATTTTACCACCTCTGTGTTTTTAATTTAAAAAATATGACATAAATGGGTTTCATTATTATGTAAAATTTGTTTAAATGGGATTAAAATAATATTTTGGTGAATAGTTACTTTTAAGTTTTTCATCGTGATTAGAGGTAATTAGTGTAATTTAAGGTAAAATTAATGTTTTAATAATATGAAATGACCTTTCCACATGTCCTACCCTTATTTTATGAGTCATGGCCGACCAAGACAATCCATGGGTCAACTTGGGTACCTCATGAAGCCACTTTGGTAGGAAAATGACATTAATAACATTTTATATAAAGTTAAAATTAAAATGTCACAAACATGTGTTGTTTTACTAAAAAAACATTTACATGGGGTTATACAAGTCATATTTTCGACTATAAATATTAATTAGAAAGATAAAAATATATCATACATCATGATATTTATTTTATAATTTTTAGTCATTAAACAAATTAATTTATTTATGACACCGTGATGATGCATTGATTACCTCATAAATTAACGATTTAAATAAAATGAGAAGATAGGGAGAAATATAAGTCTTACACTTGTCACAAACCTATTTTATGGGTGGATTTCTAAACCTTACCACCTTAGACTAGAAATATATCCTTTTGGTACCTTTGAAATCAGATAATCATTTTATAATAAAGTAGTAGTTTATTACTTTCCAAGAGTGCCCCTCCTCTCCCCTTATAAAAGGCCCCCACCTCTACCACCTTACCCACACCTCTCAAGCCTTTTACTCAGCCAACCCCTGCCCATTTTTTCTCTCCACATACCTATATTACTCCTAGAAGCCTCACTTTGGGAATAAGTCTTTCCATGGAATCCTTTGATCTCAAATCAAAAAGTGTTACCCGATTTAAAGGTAGTCTCTTCTTTTGTGTTCTTATGTTTTATTTTGCTTCCCCAACCCCCTAAATTTTTTTATTCCTTTCTTTTGTAACAAAACCAGTATCTTAAATATACTTGTATGTTGTTATAAGAAGGATTATAGAGACACTTACACACACATCCGTCTAATGTTTAAACAACATATTGTTTCTGTGGATGGCGAATTACTGGCTCACCAAACGATGATTGTTCAATATACTTTTAACACCATTAAAGGTGACCATTATGATGTAGATGTATTTTATATATGATATATATGTTATTTATTTTTACTATATTCTTATTTATTTTATATTTAAAACATACCTTTATTCTTTTCATGTTGTGCAAATGCGATAATTTTATATGAGGAAGTGTGGACTACCGCCCCCACAAGTGATGTGACTCAATCATGCAATACATTGAATGTATAAAGAATGAAATTAATGAACATTTGAGACCTATATAACATATATATTATACTTTAATTATAATATATATATATATCTCATTTATTTTTAATTCCATTAATATGACAAAAAAAATGAAAGTACTGTTCATGTGTACGTACGACCTACCGTCTCCATGAACGATGCATTCCATTTTTTATCTCCAAATGTTATGGAATAGTATAAAATTATTATGTACTGGATATATATGATATTTTAATCATTAATAATATACTGGAAATGATTTACTTATAACTATATGGGCAATCATTTTCAAACAAGTTCATTTTTGACTAATGTACCAAACATCGTAAAAAACGTCTGATATGAACTAACATTATTAAACAATTATTATAACATTATAATATCTTATATGAACTGAATAATAATCTATAAAGGAGTTCTGTAAGAAATTATAAATTGACCAAATTTTATTATTCAGAAATATAATGAAACGAACAAGGAAAGTCGGACTTGAGGTAAGGGATCCTACCTCTCTCTTTCTTTTTAAGCACTCTCTTTTATGTCATTTCTATTAATCTCACCTATATTATGTTTGGGGATGTTATTTTATATTCCTATTACTGTAATTTTTATGTTCATATTATGAGAGACCCTACTTGATCTCATCAAACCATTTTTGGAAGTTTTAAGTGGCGATGTTAGGCTGCCATGTTTTTGTAATGGATTTTTCATCTCCCTTTTATTCCCGTGACATTTATACTATGTTTGCAACCATTTCCTTTGAGTGGTGTATTTAATTCACATTATTTAACTCTTTGTGTAGTATAATTTCAATTATGGGTATTTACATCTTCATTGTATGACCCTTCTTCCATGGGGTGTACATTTTGAAAGGCACCCAAGTCGGTAAGGGAACTTTTCACCCTCCTCTTTTTAAAAGACTTATTTAGTTATGTCTTTTAATTCAAATACTATGATGTTGGGATATGTTCTTATATATCCTTATTGATATAAATTTTATGTCCAAGTGATGAGATACCATTTTCTTTCTTATCAACTCATTTTCCGAATTTTAAAGTGACGTCGTTAGGCTGTCAGATTTCTCTAAAGGAACTTCTTAACCCACTTTCAATTCATTTGGTTAAACCTTTACTTCAAGATTTTATTATGCCAATATTATGTGTGGAATCTCTATGTTGTAATTTCCACAAACCGTTGTGTGTATATACTATTTCTACACATAATCATCTCATTGATAAATTCTTACGTCATTTAGACTAACTTGTATGGGAAATCATAACTCAATCTTATTTCACTGACTTTAATATCTATGTCATTGGTTTGGTTTTTCCAAGAGTATGTGTTAATGACCTCTGATTTTTTTACACTTAATATCCACTTATATTTGGTGTATTCATATTTTTCCCACATAATCATGTAATTTATTTATCCTTAATCAAAGGATACCGACTTTGTAAGGGACTTTGTCACAATCTCCTTTCATTGAGGCATATTTTGTTTTATACACAACTTTCTTTTATACGGTGTATAAACTCCTTTGACTTATAATTTTATTCGAAAGGAATATTTTATATACGAAACGTTTTACTAAACAACAAAAAAATGTTTCTTTTTAACGTACGCAGTGACAACGACCTTTCTGCCGCCGTGAGTATTATTTGATCTTTGGCTTCCTCAACAATCCATTATATTTTTAAAAGTAAATAAATACAATATAATCTTTTATATATTTTGGTATTGAAAATGGTTTTGATAATGGATTTGTTATGTCAATATATCTAACTGATATATTGTGATTGAAATGTGGAAATGTTTTCTTTCCTTTATAATTGTTATGATTTTATAATGGTACTTGGACATTTGATGGGTGGTTACGTGATAAACCATATGAAGGGTGGTGCCGTGAATAACAGGACGGGTGGTTACGTTATAACCTCCAATGCATTGGGTATAGAAGTTGGCCATATGGCTATTCTATTTAGTGAAATGTGTGGAAGTCGACCGTATGGTTATTCCATTTATGTATGTTTATGTCCCAAGTTACCTTATATGATGTGTGCTCTTTATATGGGTTTTATGGTTATATTTTGTTTGAAAAAGGGTAAGTAATGATTTTTATTCATTGAAGAGTTTATACTACATCATAAAGGTTAAAAGTATTACTTTGATAAAGTACTCATGGTTTACTTGTTGTTTTGAAATACTAAAAGTTTTCCTTCTTTGTTTATCTCTTACTGAGCTTTTTATGCTCACCCCAAGTTTTTTTTGAAATGTTTTTCACAGAAATTAATGTGGAATAGGGTCAAGGATGGGAACAAGGAAATGTCATGCTATCTAAAACATGGAACGAGACAAGTTCCTTTTTAAGAGATTTTATTTTATGGAAACATAGTAGAAGTTTCTACTTTGTAATCTTTTGAGATGTAATTTTTATGTCCTAATTCTTTAAAACTCTAAACCTGAAAAGATCATTTATGTGAATTATTCATTTAATTAAATAATAAGTAATGTTTAAGGCTGGGTCCTTATAGCTGGTATCAGAGGTCGTTTTAGATTACTTTAGAGGTTGGAGTGTTGTTTAATCATAAATGACAAGTTGTGTATAACCACAATGGTTAGTATATTAGATGGAGTCATTGTTTTTTATTGAATGTTAGAATTAGTTTGAGCTAACTTCGATAACTATATCTTAGTGTTTATCTTCCTCATTATTATATGATGATTTTACTGATATGATCACACTGACCATTTTGGTTTTAGTAAATGGCTGGATCTAGCAGGCACCAAAGTAACAGTGGATGTGAAGGAAACTGTGATAGTTTTCTGAGCGAGCAACTGAATGATATGGGAGCTGCAATGATAACTCTTGTGATTATCCTCAACCAACTATCTGGAGTCATGATTAACCACCTAAACCATGGTGATTTTTATAAGGCATCATATATGCGAGAAACAAATCCCTACGGAACATTAGGTAATAATAAAAAAGGTAAGTGTGTTAAAAAACCAATGTGTCAATGATGTGGAAAAAAAACTAGGAAAATGTTTCAAAGGGACAGAAATATGCTATAGATGTGGAAATGAAGGTCATAAAGCAAGAACCTTCCATGGAAAAAGGAAGCATCTAGTCGACTCGAGGAAAGGGAATGAAGTTGTAACACCCCGAGATTTTATGAAAAATATTCTTTTAATTTCATTAATTTCTTATGTTGTATGCTACACCAAGATTACCTTGCGCTATACGCAACACCGTATTAACTTGCAGTATACGCAACACTATTCTTGGATCGTGTTACACACAATTTTGATAATAGTTATTCTACACAACATTGAGTATATATATATATATATATATATTCAATATATAAATGAAATATGGTTGGATTCTATTATATGAAGCAACAAAGGATTCTTTCACAACACGAAACCCTGACTTGGCTTTCATTACACGCAACCGCGACCTTCCTCGATAGCGTGTGTTGTACGCAATACCAGGTTTTACTAAACAACGATATATTATTATGAACTAGCCGTTATGAATATTATTAACTAAATTTTGAATTTTATAACATTATTATTCATCTTACACATTTTCTAGAACATGGTATAAAAACAAAATAAATTTTTCGTGTAAAATAAGTATTTTAGAAAAAATGCAGTTTTGCCGCCATTTGATGGCGCACCCACATTAAATATAGCTTTTCCATGTTTATAAGTTAAATTTGAAAAAATAAAATTCTTCTTTGGAATCAAGAAATAAAAATTTACTTTGGATAATTTTTTCGTATTATTCTGGTAACTTTCATATTTTGATGAATAGTAAAAACACGCTATATTTTAAAGAAAAACAACTTTTTTCATCGTAATAATTTATATGGTTAAATTATAATATTGAATGGTTTTAAAGTATAAATAGAATATATTTTTACCATTTCATATAATGTAGGTCATTAGCATTGATTTTACCTTGAATTCATAGGTTAAATCAATTCAATCTTTTGCAATGTTTTAAAGAAAAACCTATTTTCTTTCGACAACAGGGTTAATTTTAATTTAATTTATGCAACTTTTGTGTATTGAATTTGGAAAAATGGATTCCATATTTGTAATTAGTGGGTCCAAATTATGTTAATAAGCTATTTTTTATTTTTGGGCATTGTGAATAGTAACTACGGTAAATTTTATTTACTATAGTTAAATGTAAATCGGGTAATTAAGGGTAAATATAAGATTATAAAATTACCCTAACACTTGTAAAAATCCTATTGGATGACTAAAGGTCGACCCATAGTACCTAAGGGTCGGATTAGATTCATTTAATGAAATTTTTTCCAAGAAAATAATTTAATTATTATTAAAACCAAAGAAAGTGACAACATGTCACTCTCTTAAATACTATAAGTATAATAATTTTAAGTTAGTGATAAACTTCATGAAACTTCAAAAATTAATAGTCTACAGAACAATAAAAAATCTATCTACATCATGAGAATTTATTTAGATTTTTTTGGGATTAAATAATTATCATTAATTGTGACACAATAGTGATGGAGAAATTATTTATCTAGTGAAAAAATCAAGAATATAGTTTTTATTAAACTAATAGTGACCATAAAAGGCACAAAACCCTAACCAAAACTTATTGGTCATGTAAATTTAAACTATAATCATCCAATTGTATAATATTTGACCATTTTGAGTCTTATACAAGCAATTATGACACTTATATTATTTTATTTTAAATGATGCCAAAGTTGTCACCTTCATAATTTAATAAATATAACAATTTAAATATTATAATTTTAAAATGATAAATTCGAGTAAAAGTATTATTGTGAAAGGTAATAGATTTATCCTCATCATAGGATTTTATTTTAAATTTTTATGCAACAAATCAGCATATTGAATAATTATAAAAAAATGTTGTAGTAATTATTTTATTAAGAGATAAACCAAATAAATGGTTTTAGAAATAATAAATTAAATATTATATGAACTATTTAATGTGATACACTAATTTTATGGACACATATTACCTTTTATGAATCTATTAAATCTTTTAGTTCGAACATATCTTCTGTATATATTTTATTTAAATTCAAATAAATGAATAGTGTGAAAATTGACACTATTGTTATTTTATAAAAATAACATATTATAAAATTGTTTAAAAATCACAAAAATATTTAAAAATTATAAATTTAAATTTATATGGTCTATAATGTTATAAATTTAACAATTATGGAAAATTCACAACAAATAAGTAATTGTTTGTTATAATTTAAAATTTAGAATTTTATTACCACAAATAAACTTAAATAGATTAAATAAGGATAAATCAAAATGATAAGGTTTAAAATAAGATCCAAACATGTCTAAAATTGATTGGTTGATGAGATTACAACCCTATCTCATCTAAAATTAGAATATGATTCATTTTTGGAGGTTTTTAAGTGGGGTTCGATTTATTATAAATTAATATTTTTAAGAATTCCAAAGGTACCCCTCTCCTCCCTTATAAAAGGGCACCTCCTTCCTCTCCTCCTCACAGAAATTTGAGCCTTAAGTCTCAGAAAAACCCTGCCAAATTATCTTCTCCACTTCCCTAGAAACATACTAGAGGTTATGGTCTACTTTAAAGACCAATCTTAGTGCCCTAAGAGGAGGTTTCAAAGAGGCATATCGAAGAAGAGGTAATTTCTTCTCCCGATTCATTCAAGCTTCTTTCTTCTTCAACTTCTTCTTCTTTAGTTGATTCATTATAAATTAATAACATAAGTATCACTAATATACTTATTTCTTATTATAAATATGAAACAACCCCATTTCACCTTCAATCCATCCTACGGAGAACAAAATCACCGCGCGTGCGTACGTACGGAATACCGTCTCCACGCAGTGGTGTAATCTGTTTTTCCACCAACACCTTACATGGATGGGTATAATGGTGTAAAGAATAACTATAAATAGTTATTATAACATCATACTGATTCTGATATATTGTATCATCCAATCCAATTCAATTCAATAAATATGGAAATGATATCATCGCTCGTGCGTACGTACGGACTACCGTCTCCACGACGCGAAGAGATTCATTCTCCAAGTTAACCATTTAAGAATGATTATAAAGTATATATAAGCAATAATAATGAAATATATGACATTATAAAGCTACTGGATTTATTTATATATGTACTTCATCTACTTAATTCCATTCAACTCAATAAGGAAAACGAAAACAGCGTTCATGCGTATGTGCGGCCTACCATCTCCATGAACAGTGTATTTATTTCCATTTATCGATCTATTATATATATTTATTTTCTGAATATATATTATATATAAATCATGTTTTACATTATGGATGTTAGTAATAATGATCTAAGTAATCACATGAATAATTACAAGTCAAAACACAGACGACAAATGAAACGATTTTACCCAAAATGCTCTTTAACATGGAATTTACAAAAGAATGGGTAATATAAAGTCATAAGTGAACCCTATATGATATCATAAAAATTAATATGATTTTGTAATAAGTCAATAACATTATTTAAATCATTATAAAGGAGGTTAGGATACGTATGAAGCATATCAGACCTAAGGTAAGGGATAATTTTGCAAATCTCATTTTTTTCCGAGATTGCTTATTTGTATGTATTTACTGGGGTTATTTCTATCATCCATGTCCACGTTTTCTAAAAGTGTTTTCATTTATGTTTAGAGTCCTTTTTACACATTTTTGACTTTTACTACATGGAATTTAAGGAATATTTATTTTTTTTACATTACGAGGTACTTTTTGACTTTTGGACAAAAGTACGATGATAATTTTATTTTTAACTTATACAGCGTGAATAGATTTTTTCGGTTTCATAATGCCTCATTTTCAAGAGGCTTCCTCTACAAGATTTCATGATTATTTTCAACAAAACCCTTTTTTTTAAATTATAATATTAAATGGGTTTAAAGTATAAATAGAATATATTTTTACCATTTAATATAATGTATGTCATTAGCATTGATTTTACCTTGAATTTGTAGGTTAAATCAATTTAATCTTTTGCAATGTTTTAAAGAAAACCCCGTTTTCTTTCGACAAAGGGATTATTTTTAATGAAATTTCTGCAACTTTTGTGTATTGAATTTGGAAAAATGGATTCTATATTTGGAATCAGTGGGTCCAAAATTTGTTAATAAGCTACTTTTTATTTTTGGGCATTGTGAATAGTAACTACGGTAAATTTTATTTACTATAGTTAAAGGTAAATCGGGTAATTAAGGGTAAATATAAGATTATAAAATCTTCCAAACACTTGAAAAATCCTATTGGATGACTAAAAGTCGACCCATATCACCTAAGGGTTGGATTAGATTCATTTAATGGACTTTTTTCCATGAAGATAATTTAATTATTATTAAAACCAAAGAAAGTGACAACATGTCACTCTCTTAAATACTATAAGTATAATAATTTTATGTTAGTGATAAAATTCATGAAACTTAGAAAATTTATAGTCTACAGAAAGCTAACAAAATTATATACATCATGAGAATTTATTTATAATTTTTTGGGATTAAATAATAATCATTAATTGTGACACAATAGTGATGCAGAAATTATTTATCTAGTGAAAAATCAAGAATATAGTTTTTATTAAACAAAGAGTGACCATAAAAGGCACAAAACCCGGACCAAAACTTATTGGTCATGTAAATTTAAACTATAATCATCCAATGGTAGAATAGTTGACCATTTGGAATCTTATACAATCAATTATGACACTTATATTATTTTATTTTAAATGATGCCAAATTTGTCATCTTCATAATTTAATAAATATAACAATTTAAATATTGTGATTTTAAGATGATACATTCGAGTAAAAGTATTATTGTGAAAGGTAATAGATTTATATTCATAATAGTATTTTATTTTAAATTTTTATGCAACAAATCAGTATATTAAATATTTATACAAAAATGTTGTAGTAATTTTTTTATTAAGAGATAAACCAAATAAATGGTATTAAAAATAATAAAATAAATATTATATGAACTATTTAATGTGATCCACTAATTTTATAGACACATATTACCTTTTATGAATCTATTAAATCTTTTATTTTGAACATATCTTCTGTATATAGTTTATTTAAATTCAAATAAATGAATAGTGTCAAAATTGACACTACTGTTATTTTATAAAAATAACATATTATAAAATTGTTTAAAAATCACAAAAATATTTAAAAATTATTATTTTAAATTTATATGTTCTATAATGTTATAAAGTAAAACATTTTCGAAAATTAACAACAAATAAGTAATTATTTGTTATAATTTAAAATTTAGAATTTTATTACCACAAATAATCTTAAATAAATTAAATAAGGATAAATCAAAATGATAAGGTTTGAAATAAGAACCAAACGTGTCTAAATTTGATTGGTTGAGGAGATTACGACCCTATATCATCTAATATTCAAATATTATTCATTTTTTGAGGTTTTTAAGTGGGGTTAGAATTATTATAAATTAATATTTATAAGAATTCCAAAGGTGCCCCTCTCCTCCCTTATAAAAGGGTACCTCCTTCCTCTCCTCCTCAAACAAATTTGAGCCTTAAAGATCGGACAAACCCTGAAAACTTATCTTCTCCACTTCCCTAGAAACATCATAGAGGTTCTGGTTTACTTTAAAGACCAATCTTAGTGCCCTAATAGGAGGTTTCAAAGAGGCGTATCGAAGAAGAGGTAATTTATTCTCCCAATTCATTCAAGATTCTTTCTTCTTCAACTTCTTCTTCTTTAGTTGTTTCATTATAAAGTAAGAACATCAGTATCACTAATATACTGATTTTTTATTATAAATATAAAAAACACCATTTCACCTTCTATCCATCCTATGGAAAACAAAATCACCGCGCGTGCGTACGTACGGAATACCGTCTCCACGCCGTGGTGTAATCTGTTTTTTCACCAACACATTACATGGATGGGTATAATGGTGTAAAGAATAACTATACATAGTTATTATAACATCATACTGATTCTGATATATTGTATCATCCACTCCAATTCAATTCAATAATTATGGAAATGATATCATCGCTCGTGCGTACTTACGGACTACCGTCTCCACGACGCGAAGAGATTCATTCTCTATGTTAACAATTTAAGAATGATTATAACGTATATATAAGCAACAATAATGAAATATATGACATTATAAAGCTACTGGATTTATGTATATATGTATTTCATCTACTTAATTCCATTCAACTCAATAAGGAAAATAAAAACATCGTTCATGCATACGTACGGCCTACCGTCTCCATGAACGGTGTATTTCTTTCCATTTATCGATCTATTATATATATGTATATTCTGAATATATATTATATATAAATCATGTTTTACATTCTGGATGCAAGTAATCATGATCTAAGTAATCATATGAATAATTACAAGTCAAAACATGGACGACAAATGAAACGAATTTACTCAAAATGCACTTTAACATGGAATTTAAAAAATAATGGGTAACATAAAGTCATAAGTGAACCCTATATGATATCATAACAATTAATATGATTCTGTAATAAGTCAATAACATTATTTAAATCATTATACAGGAGGTTCAGATACGTATGAAGCATATCAGACCTAAGTTAAGGGATAATTTTGCATATCTCATTTTTATCCGAGATTGTTTATTCGTAATTATTTACTGGGGTTACTTCTATCATCCATGTCCATGTTTTATAAAAGTGTTTTCATGTATGTTTAAAGTCTTTTTTACCCATTTTTTGACTTTTACTACATGGTATGTAAGGAATCTTTCTTTTGTTTACATTACGAGGTACGTTTTGACTTTTCCGACAAAAGTACGAGGAGAATGTTATTTTTAACTTATACGGAATGAACGAATTTTTACGGTTTCATAACGCCTCATTTTCAAGTAGCTTCCTCTACAAGATTGCATGATTATTTTCAACCAAACTCTTTTATTTTAAATTATAATATTTAATGGTTTTAAAGTATAAATAGAATATATTTTTACCATTTAATATAATGTATGTCATTAGCATTGATTTTACCTTGAATTCGTAGGTTAAATCAATTCAATCTTTTGAAATGTTTTAATGAAAAACCCATTTTATTTCGACAACGGGATTAATTTTAATTTAATTTCTGCAACTTTTGTGTATTGAATTTGCAAATATGGATTCCATATTTGGAATCAGTGGGTCCAAATTATGTTAATAAGCTACTTTTTATTTTTGGGCATTGTGAATAGTAACTACGGTAAATTTTATTTACTATAGTTAAAGGTAAATCGGGTAATTAAAGGTAAATATAAGATTATAAAATTTCCCTAACACTAGGAAAAATCCTATTGGATGACTAAAAGTCGACCGATATCACCTAAGGGTCGAATTAGATTAATTTAATGGACTTTTTTCCATAAAAATAATTTAATTATTATTAAAACCAAAGAATGTGACAACATGTCACTCTCTTAAATACTATAAGTATAATAATTTTAAGTTAGTGATAAACTTCATGAAACTTAGAAAATTAATAGTCTACAGAAAGGTAAAAAAATTATCTACATCATGAGAATTTATTTAGAATTTTTTGGGATTCAATAATTATCATTAATTGTGACACAATAGTGATGCAGAAATTATTTATCTAGTGAAAAATCAAAAAATATAGTTTTTATTAAACTAATAGTGACCATAAAAGGCACAAACCCTGACCATAACTTATGGTTCATGTAAATTTAAACTATAATCATCCAATGGTCTAATATTTGACCATTTGGAGTCTTATACAAGCAATTATTACACTTATATTATTTTATTTTAAATGATGCCAAAGTTGTCACCGTCATAATTTAATAAATATAAAAATTTAAATATTGTGATTTTAGATTATAAATTCGAGTAAAATTATTATTGTGAAATTTAATAGATTTATATTCATCATAGGATTTTATTTTAAATTTTATGCAACAAATCATTATATTAAATAATTATACAAAAATGTTGTAGTAATTATTTTATTAAGAGATAAACCAAATAAATGGTTTTACAAATAATAAAATAAATATTATATGAACTATTTAATGTGATACACTAATTTTATAGACACATATTACCTATTTTTAATCTATTAAAGCTTTTATTTTGAACATATATTCTGTATATATTTTATTTAAATTCAAATAAATGAATAGTGTCAAAATTGACACTATTGTTATTTTATAAAAATAACATATTATAAAATTGTTTAAAAATCACAAAAATATTTAAAAATTATAAATTTAACTTTATATGGTCTATAATGTTATAAAGTAAACAATTATGGAAAATTAACAACAAATAAGTAATTATTTGTTATAATTTCAAATTTAGAATTTTATTACCACAAATAAACTTAAATAGATTAAATAAGGATAAATCAAAATGATAAGGTTTAAAATAAGATCCAAACATGTCTAAATTTGATTGGTTGATGATATTAAAACCCTATATCATATAATATTCTAATATGAGTCAGTTTTGGAGGTTTTTAAGTGGGGTTAGATTTATTATAAATTAATATTTTTAAGAATTCCCAAGGTGCCCCTCTCCTCCCTTATAAAAGGGAACCTCCTTCCTCTCCTCCTCACACCAATTTGAGTCCTCAAGCTTGGAAAAACCCTTCCAAATTATCTTCTCCACTTCCCTAGAAACATCCTAGAGGTTCTGGTCTACTTTAAAGACCAATCTTAGTGCCCTAAGAGGAGGTTTCAAAGAGGCGTATCAAAGAAGAGGTAATTTCTTCTCCCGATTCATTCATGCTTCTTTCTTCTTAAACATATTCATCTTTAGTTGTTTAATTATAAAGTAATAACATTAGTATCACTAATATACTGATTTGTTATTATAAATATGAAACAACCCCATTTCACCTTCTATCCATCCTACAGAAAACAAAATCACCGCGCGTGCATACGTACAAAATACCGTCTCCACGCTGTGGTGTAATCTGTTTTTCCACCAACACCTTACATGGATGGGTATAATGGTGTAAAGAAAAACTATACATAGTTATTATAACATCATACTGATTCTGATATATTGTATCGTCCACTCCAATTCAATTCAATAATTATGGAAACGATATCATCGCTCGTGCGTACGTACGGACTACCGTCTCCACGACGCGATGAGATTCATTCCCCATGTTAACCATTTAAGAATTATTATAAAGTATATATAATCAATAATAATGAAATATATGAAATTATAAAGCTACTGGATTTATGTATATATGTATGTCATCTACTTAATTCTATTCAACTCAATAAGGAAAACGAAAATAGCATTCATGTGTACATACTGCCTACCGTCTCCATGAACGGTGTATTTCTTTCCATTTATCGATCTATTATATATATTTATATTCTGAATATATATTATATATAAATCATGTTTTACATTCTATATGTAGGTAATCATGATCTATGTAATAATATGAAAAATTACAAGTCAAAACACGGAGGACAAATGAAACGATATTACCCAAAACGCTCTTTAACATGGAATTTACAAAAGAACGGGTAATATAAAGTCATAAGTGAACCCTATATGATATCATAACAATTAATATGATTCTCTAATAAGTCAATAAAATTATTTAAATCATTATACAGGAGGTTCGGATACGTACGAAGCATATCGGAACTAAGGTAAGGGATAATTTTACAAATCTCATTTTTATCCGAGATTTCTTATTCATAAGTACTTACTGGGGTTATTTCTATCATCCATGTCCATGTTTTATAAAAGTGTTTTCATGTATTTTTAAAGTCATTTTTACCCATTTTTGACTTTTACTACATGGTATGTAAGGAATCTTTCTTTTGTTTACATTAAGAGGTACTTTTTGACATTTACGACAAAAGTACGAGGAGAATGTTATTTTTGACTTATACGGCGTGAACTGATTTTTACGGTTTCATAACGCCTCATTTTCAATAATATTCCTCTACAATATTGCATGATTATTTTCAAAAAAACCATTTTTTTTAAAAATTTAATGGAATTTTATCAAAAGAAAATGATTTTAAAGAAGAAAGGATATTATCCTTAAAAATTGATTTCAAGTGTTCTGCCAAAAATATTTTCCATCTAAGATGACATTATTTCATATGTGTATGTTTCAAGTAATATGTATCTATGATTTAAATGGTTTCAATTTCCTTATGATGAAATGATATCAAACTTTTATGGATTATGTTATGATGACATAATGTTTATGAATCCCATTTTATTACATGGGTTATGCTATGATGTATGATTTATTATTTTGTGGAACACAAAAGAATGATTTCATTATGAGATGGGTGGGACCTATATCTACCTCCAACGCATTGGGTAAAGATTTTGTATCTCATGAGATAGACATGGCTAGAATGGTATGTTAATCTGGTTCAGTGTTACAGGACTGAAACGAGGAGTGAACTCGATTCAGAAAGGGACTTTGTCCACTAAGATGGTCTTTGCAGCAATTCTTTGGCTACTATGGAAATCATGACATGTGCTGAATGGTTGACACTATTACATGTTTTATTCCCATTCTATTTTATCAAATTTTTTGTTTCTTTATGATATATTCCTTACGTACTTCCAAGATTTATGTCTTTTCTCAATGTTTTAATGTTTAGATTTCATGTTCAAGTTTTTTCTTTCAAATGTTTATGGATTGTTTTATGTTCTCTATGTTTTCCCTTACTGGTAATTTGATCTCACCCTTTTTATGTTTTATTTTCCCCAAGAAATAAAGAAAGGATTTAGGTAAGGAAACAAAAAGGGTATGATCGTTATGGGATTTGTTGAAGATCTTTCAACACGATTAGTTGTTTATATTCCGAGTTTCCAAAGACATTAAACTATTACGATCGTTGTGTGTATTTGTTGTTATGTATTAAGTATTCCGCAAAATTAATGTAATGTCCATGTACATCAATATTCGGGTCTCTACAGTTGGTATCAGAGGAAAGGTTTAGTCAACCTTTGGAAACTAGGATGCGAAAACGTTAGTGAGATCCCTAGAAATATTTCTAAGGTATGTCTAGGGATGTCCCTAAGGATAAGTATACGTATAGGATATAGTCCTAGAACTACGGTAACGATCTTAGAATTTAACCTAAGATGATAGTTATTGAGGGTGCTCCGCCTTTACTATGTTGTTATCCCTAGCAAGATTTTTGCGTCTCACACTATTCTTTTTGGGTTTTAGAAAATGGCTGGAAACAGGAAGATTCATGATAATGGAGGATATGACGGACAATGGAATGATTTTCTTCCTGAGAAACCAAATGAAACGGGATTTGGAAGTCCAAACATCATTATTATGCCTAATCAGCAATCTCATAATATGATCAATAATCTCATCTTTGGTAAGTTTCCCGACTCAGATAATAAGAGAAATATGGAGTTTCATGATGATCATAGAGGAAAGATAGTTCAATTTCCCTCATGTAAATCATGTGGGAAGAGGAATCAGGGAGATTGTTTCAAAGGAACTGGAAGATTCTTTGGGTGTGGAAAAGATGGACACAATGCCAGTAAGTGCAAAGGAAAAGGTTTAGTTAACACCATGGACAAGGATAATGGTATTGATATGACATCAACAATGATTAGATGTTTTAAATGTGGAATGTACGGGCATTATGCAAACCACTACCCTAATGGAAAATCTCATGAAGAGAATCAGCATGGTAATATGGGTAGTATTTATGTGGATGATGATGAGGAGACTACAAATGATATATGAGCTGAAAGAAGTGTTGAAGCTCAGTCGGTTGTTTTAGAAGGTAGTGGAATGATTGTATGTTTATCGTGAGTTATGTTGAATAGTTAATGGTACTATGGAATAAAGAATCATCTAAGAATTGTTACAATATTGTTTTTCCTAAAAGTATTTGAAAGTATATGTTGAATGGTACCAGTAACCATGGAATGTTATTCATATATTTTTGTAAAGTAGATGATATGCGCATAATGAAGGAATAAGAAGATAATGAGATGTTTGATTGTATTCATGATCTCAGGATTGATATAAGGACTAAGTGATATCATGGATTGAGTATATAGAATTTTGAAGATTTTGGTATGTGGAAAGTGTTAACTTTTAACTTCATTCATGTTTTCACTAAGGTTCAATGGGTATTCATTTTTCAATAGAATACATGATTAAGGCCTTCGAATGTTTGGAATGTGACCAATAAGACATATCTTATGATATATGGGGATCAACGATGGTATTAAATCTCTGGTAATCGTTTTCACTATATTATGGGAGTGGACTGTAGTATTATGGATAAGACTAAATATTGTAATGGATTATATTGGACATAAGTTAGTATTGTTTAAGGATAGAAGTTTTTTCGATATTATTGATGGGATGATATAGTAAGGTAGTTTTTGAAAAAGGACAACCTGCAGGACGAGCGATAGCCAATCACGTCGGACAAGGCTGTGGGAATTGAACCCACAACCGAAGTGTGATTGGCCTTTATCGCCTACCACTGGCCTACAGGAAGTACCAGGTTAGTAGAAACTAGTTTTATTTTATTAGGCGGTATGATATATGAAGTAAAAGTTCATTTTTCGAACCATATACGATTAATCTAACCCTAAGATGGACTTATAACTTTTGCTAACCTTTTTTTTTGAAAGAGATCGAATGACCCATCATTCTATCACATGATCTGCTAACAACTCATGAATAACAAATTCAACTTCATTTCTTTAAGGGATGAAGTGGAAATTGTTCAATTCACGAACAACAGTAATATTATACCAAAATCATGCAAGTATTTCTTTTTAATTCATCAACTTTAGGGAAATGATCTTGAAAACCAAAAATGTTTTCCTAGTTCCCTTATATCCGATGAATCAGATGGTACCTTAGATCATCACAAATCAATAGCTTTGTGATTGTTGGATTTTTCATAGCCATGTTCTCTACCACTCTCCATCAGAACTTGATGGTTAGATTTTTCTTCCATATCCATATTTTCACCTCTTTTCTCATACTTGGAAACCTAGTGATGAGTTAATTTGGGTAACTGTTACATTTCATAATATAGTTTTTAAAGCCATGTTTTGGTATTCCTTTTTACGATGTGGGTTTCTATTAAACAAGCTTTCGAGTAGTAAACCATTTATAACCCTGACGAATTTCGAGGGAGATATTCATTTTAAGGAGGGTAGAATGTAACACCCCAAGATTTTATGAAAAATATTCTTTTAATTTAATTAATGTCTTGTGTTGTATGCTACACCAAGATTACCTTGCGCTATACGCAACACCGTATTATCTCGTAGTATACGCAACACTATTCATTTAATGGACTTTTTCCCATTAAAATAATTTAATTATTATTAAAACCAAAGAAAGTGACAATATGTCACTCTCTTAAATACTATAAGTATAATAATTTTAAGTTAGTTATAAACTTCATGAAACTTTGAACATTAATAGTATACATAAAGCTAACAAAATTATCTACATCATGAGAATTTATTTATAATTTTTTGGGATTAAATAATTATCATTAATTGTGACACAATAGTGATGCAG
This sequence comes from Viscum album, assembly GCA_963277665.1. Lineage (NCBI taxonomy): Eukaryota > Viridiplantae > Streptophyta > Magnoliopsida > Santalales > Viscaceae > Viscum > Viscum album. Next base: position 1,770,459,343 of record OY728142.1, on the reverse strand, counting down.
AATTTATTTATCTAGTGAAAAATCAAGAATACAGTTTTTATTAAACTAATAGTGACCATAAAAGGCACAAAACCCTGACCAAAACATATTTTTCATGTAAAGTTACACTATAATCATCCAATGGTCTAATATTTGACCATTGGGAGTCTTATACAAGAAATTATGACACTTATATTATTTTATTTTAAATGATGCCAAAGTTGTCACCTTCATAATTTAATAAATATAACAATTTAAATATTGTGATTTTAAGATGATAAATTCGAGTAAACATATTATTTTTAAAGGTAATAGATTTATCTTCATCATAGGATTTTATTTTAAATTTTTATGCAACAAATCAATATATTAAATAATTATACAAAAATGTTGTACTAATTATTTTATTAAGAGATAAACCAAATAAATGGTTTTACAAATAATAAAATAAATATTATATGAACTATTTAATGTGATACACTAATTTTATAGATACATATTACCTTTTATTAATCTTTTAAAGCTTTTATTTCGAACATATCTTCTGTATATAGTTTATTTAAATTCAAATAAATGAATAGTGTAAAAATTGACACTATTATTATTTTATAAAAATAACATATTATAAAATTGTTTAAAAATAACAAAAATATTTAAAAATTAAAAATTTAAATTTATATGGTCTATAATGTTATAAAGTAAACAATTATGGAAAATTCACAACAAATAAGTAATTATTTGTTATAATTTAAAATTTAGAATTTTATTACCACAAATAAACTTAAATAGATTAAATAAGGATAAATCAAAATGATAAGGTTTAAAATAAGATCCAAACATGTCTAAATTTTATTGTATGATGATATTTCAACCATATCTCATCTAATATTAGAATATGAGTCATTTGTGGAGGTTTTTATGTGGGGTAAGATTTATTATAAATTAATATTTTTAAGAATTCCAAGGGTGCCCCTCTCCTCCCTTATAAAAGGGCACCTCCTTACTCTCCTCCTCACACCAATTTGAGCCTTCAAGCTCGGCAAAACCCTGCCAAATTATCTTCTCCACTTCCTTAGAAACATCCTAGAGGTTCTGTTCTACTTTAAAGACCAATCTTAGTGCCTTATGAGGCGGTTTCAAAGAGGCGTATCGAAGAAGATGTAATTTCTTCTCCCGATTCTTGCAAGCTTCTTTCTTCTTCAACTTCTTATTCATTAGTTGTTTCATAATAAATTAATAACATCAGTATCACTAATATACTGATTTGTTATTATAAATATGAAACAACCCCATTTCACCTTCTATCCATCCTACGGAAAACAAAATCACAGCACGTGCGTACGTACGGAATACCGTCTCCACGCCGTGGTGTAATCTGTTTTTCCACCAACACCTTACATGGATGGGTATAATGGTGTAAATAATAACTATACATAGTTATTATAACATCATACTGATTCTGATATATTGTATCATCCACTCCAATTCAATTCAATAATTATGGAAATGATATCATCGCTCGTTCGTACATACGGACTACCGTCTCCACGACGCGATGAGATTCATTCTCCATGTTAACCATTTAAGAATGATTATAAAGTATATATAAGCAATAATAATGAAATATATGACATTATAAAGATACTGGATTTATGTATATATGTATGTCATCTACTTAATTCCATTCAACTCAATAAGGAAAACGAAAACAACGTTCATGCATACGTACGACCTACCGTCTCCATGAACGGTGTATTTATTTCCATTTATCGATCTATTATATATATATGTATATTCGGAATATATATTTATATAAATCATGTTTTACATTATGGATGTAATTAATTATGATCTAAGTAATCATATGAATAATTACAAGTCAAAACACGGACAACAAATGAAACGATGTTACCCAAAACGCTCTTTAACATAGAATTTACAAAAGAATGGGTAATATAAAGTCATAAATGAACCCTATATGATATCATAACAATTAATATGATTCTTTAATAAGTCAATTACATTATTTAAATCATTATACAGGAGGTTAGGATAAATACGAAGCATATCAGACCTAAGGTAAGGGATAATTTTGCAAATCTCATTTTTATCCGAGATTGCTTATTCGTGAGTATTTACTGGGGTTATTTCTATCATACATGTCCAGGTTTTATAAAAAGTGTTTTCATGTATGTTTAAAGTCATTCTAACCCATTTTTGACTTTTACAACATGGTATGTAAGGAATCTTTCTTTTGTTTATATTACGAGGTACTTTTTTACTTTTCCGACAAAAGTACGAGGAGAATGATATTTTTAACTTATACGGCGTGAACGGATTTTTACGATTTGATAACGCCTGATTTTCAAGAAGCTTCCTCTACATGATTGCATGATTATTTTAAAAAAAACCCTTTTCTTTTAAAATTTCATGGAATTTAGTGAAAAGAAAATGATTTTAAAGAAGAAAGGATGTTATCCTCAAGAATTGATTTCAAGTGTTCTGCCAAAACTATTTTCCATCTAAGATGACATTATTTCATATGTGTATGTTTCAAGTAATATGTCTCTATGATTTAAATGGTTTCAATTTTCTTATGATGAAATTATATCAATCTTTTATGGATTATGTTATGATGACATGATGTTTAAGAATCTCATTTTATTACATGGGTTATGCTAGGATGTATGATTTATGATTTTGTGGCACACGAAAGAATGATTTCATTATGAGATGGGTGGGACCTATATCTCCCTCCAATGAATTAGGTAATGATTTTTTATCTCATGAGATAGAAATGTCTAGAATGGTATGTTAATCCGGTTCAGTGTTACAGGACTGAAACGAGGAGTGAACTCGATTTAGAATGGGACTTTGTCCACTAAGATGGTCTTGGCAGAAATGCCTTGGCTACTATGGAAATCATGACATGTGATGAATGGTTTCCACAATTACATGTTTTATTCCCATGCTATTTTATCATGATTGATGATTGCTTTATGATATATGCCTTACGTACTTACAAAATTTATGTCTTTGCTCAAGGTTTTAATGTTTAGATTTCATGTTCACGTTTTTTCTTTCAAATGTTTATGGATTGTTTTATGTTCTATATGTTTTCCCTTACTGAGCATTTGAGCTCACCCTTTTTCTGTTTTATTTTCCACAGGAAATAAATAATGGTTTTAGGTAAGGAAACAAAAAGGGGAAGATCATTATGGGATATGTTGAAGATATTTCAACACGATTAGTTGTTTATATTCCGAGTTTCCAAAGACACTAAACTATTATGATCCTTGTGTGTCTTTTTTTATGTATTAAGTATTCCTCAAAAGTAATGTAATGTCCATGTACATAAAGCTTCGGGTCTCTACAGAAGTTCATTATGAGGGATCAATTGAATGTTTTAAATGTGGTGTGCATGGTCATTATGAAAACACATGTCCTATGAAGATGTTTCGGGAATGGGATCACCAAGATCGTAAAAATATTTGTTTACCAATACCTAATGCCATTCCGATTGAGGACGAATAAACTGACAATGAACAATCAAAGGTATGGATTATTTCTTAATATTTGTTTTCCTATTTTGGAATATTATGATATGATTCATGATCTTTTTTGTAGTAAAGAAGTATTTTAGAATAAGTTGTAAAGGAATGGTTAATGGATCACGAAGAATGTTGAATGAGTAAGAAGACAACACATAAGGGCTTCAACAGTTATGGTGAAATTCTTAAAATTATTAAGTCTCTTTTGATGATGGGGTTACATTAGAAGACTTTTTATAGTATGTGTAACCCGGATGTTTGATATATGAAAATTTTATTCACGGAATAGTTATCTGTTCTTTTAAGGACATAGTTATAAAGAACCATTTGGGTTTATATGATCCTTACTTTTGAGGTAATTATGGGTTAATATATGTTATGATGGAAAATGAAAGGCATGAGATAAAATTGAGGTAAAATTATGTTATGGTTATTTTTGAAGATTTTGTCTCGTTTTGGGGAATGTTTTATGAATTTTATAGTATTGGAAAAAGGACAACACGTAGACCATTTGACAACCCATCATGTCGGAAAAAGATGTGGGAATTGAACCCACAACCAAAGTGCGACTGGTATTTATCACCTACCACTGGACTACGTGAATTCCCTGGTTAGTTTGACTAATTATTATTAGTTAGATGATTTTAGGAATCAATATTAAGTTTATTTTGGGTTATCTATGGAAATTATTAACCTAACATGGAGGATATGTGATTAGGTTAATTACTTTTCAATATGAGACTCTAAGAGAAACTAATGTTATTTGGAGATAAATGTTAATTTGTACCTTGGAAGACTATGTGACTAAATCCTTCAAATATTTGGGTTTAAATATTATTTTGGTTTACATTGAATAATTTTATGGACAAATTGTTTATCGAATAATCCTCGTTGAACTTTGGGTTTTGTTGGACAAATTTTGGAGAATAAGAATAGATTTTCTTTTTATAAAGGGTTATCCTTTTCTGGATTATCTAATCTTGTTCTAACAATTTTGGTTTTGGTAAGGGTATAAAGACATGGGAAATATATAATTATCTTTATTGGATTAGGTGATTCTCTAGAAGTTGATTATAGTACTCTTAATGTGAACAAGTCTTCCTAAATACTCATTATTTGGAGAAAGTATGAATTTGTGTAAGAAATCTAGTAACAGTTGAAAGTCAACATGACAAGTAAGTATGTTTCCATAAGATCAAAAATAAATTCCTCAATGAAATGTAACTTTTAAAAAAAAGTTTTCAATTAACTTTTCCTACTGGGGAATCAAATACCGTATAACCCACCACAAGTTTGTGATTTTCTTGTGGTTAAATTTCTTCTAAACATGTTTTCTATCACTCTCCCTCAGAACACGACCCTTTGTTTTTTTCCTCCATATCCTTGTTTTCCTACAGGGAATCCTAGTATGGGTTAACTCGGGTGACCTTTGTACTTCTCTTTCTTTATTTTAAAGTTATAGTTTTACTGACTCTTGTTCCGATGTGGGATTTTCAATGAAGTTTCCAAGCCCAATTTTAAAATAATGAGGACAGAATTCCCAAAACGGAGGAAGGATGTAACACCCCAGGTAAATAATGAATATGACATTTTCACATTTATCCATATTTTTGAGTAAAATATTAATATTACTTTAAACGGGACGCTATGCTCGATGGCGTACCCAATACTCAACAATGAGTTTCTTGGGAATCTTACATTGCACTCTAATAATAAAATAATATTATTTTAAATGGTAGTTAACGCTTAGCCGTTGTAATGGTGGGAATGAACAGAACTAACAACAAAATGATTATATATGTTTGTCAAATATTTTTACTTTTTAAAATAAATGTTAAAATGTGAATGAATGCAATTTTAAGCGTAAATATTCTAATATTCTTTAAAAGGTTGATTAACCACCTTTTGATGGAAAACCCATTTTAAATCCATTTTTTGGAATATTTTATATGTTATATTTGAAAAAATAATTTTTTTTAGAATTGGGACAACAAAATATACATTGTATAAATTTTTTCTATTTTTCTGATAAAGTTTATTTTTTAATGAATAGTGTAAAATGCTGTATTTTAATTCAAAACCTCATTTTAATCTAATTTATTTATATGATAAGATTATCTTTTGAATTTGGTTTAATGTGCAATTAGATTATATTTTTACCATTTAATCCATTAGTAGTCATTGGAATTAATTTCACTTTGAAATTGGACTTAATCTAGCGTCAATCTTTTAATAGATATTGTTTCATAAAAACACGCTATCTGTTTTGACATCAGGAATTAAATATTAAATTAATTAATACAAATTATATGTTCTGAATTTTGTAAAATAGACACAATTTTTTAATTCAGAATATCAAATATATCTTAGGGGGTATTTTTTTTATTTTTCTAAAGAACTTCAATTTTTGATGAATTGTGAAACCACTAAGTGGTACTTAAAAAAACTGATTTTTCGTTTAAATGTAAATTTACCACCTCTGTTTTTTGAATTTCAAAAATCCGACATAAATTGTTTTCATTATTAAGTAAAATGTGGTTCAATGGGATTAAAATAATTTTTTGGTGAATAGCAACTTTTATGTTTTTAATCGCGATTAGAGGTAATTAGTGTAATTTAAGGTAAAAATAATGTTTTAATAATATGAAATGACCTTGAAACATGTCCTACAATTATGGAAAGAGTAGTGGACGACCAAGAAAATCCATGGGTCATCTTGGGGACCACATGGAGCCACTTTTGTAGGAAAATGACATTAATAACTTTTTATTTAAAGTTAAAACTAAAATGTCACAAACATGTGTTGTTTTACTAAACAAAATTACATGGGGTTATACAAGTCATATTTTTGACTATGAATATTAATTATAAGTATAAAAAGAATTAATACATCATGATAATTTTTTTATAATTTTTAGACATTAAATAAATTAATTTATTTATGACACTGTGATGATGCAGTGATTACCTCATAAATGAACGATTTAAATAAAATGAGAAGATAGGGTGAAATATAAGTCTTACAATTGTCACAAACCTATTGTATGGGGTGATTTCGAAACCTTATAACCTTATCCTCGAAATATATCCTTTTGGTACCTTTTAAATCCGAAAATCATTTTATAATAATTTAATAGTTTATAACATTCAAGAGTGCCCCTCCTCTCCCCTTATAAAAGGCCCCCACCTCTACCACCTTAACCACACCTATCATGCCTTTGGCTCTGCCAAACCCTACCCATTTTGTCTCTCCACATCCATATATTACTCCAAAAATCCTCACATTGGGAGGAAGTCTTTCCAAGGAAGGCTTTGAGCTCAAATCAAAAAGAGTTACCCGATTTAAATGTAGTGTCTTCTGTTGTGTTCTTATGTTTTATTTTGCTTCTCCACCCCCTAAACTTTTTTTATTCCTTTATTTTGTAACAAAACCAGTATCTTAAATATACATAGATGTTTCTATAAGATTTATTCTAGCTACTCTTACACACACATCCGTATAATGGTTTATGAACATACTGTTTCTGTGGATGGTGAATTACTGCCTCACGAAATGATAATTGTTCAATATTCTTTTAACACCTTTAAAAGTGGCCATTATGATGCCACTGTATTTTATATATGATATATATGGTAATTATGTTTACTATATTCTTCTGTATTTTATATTTAAAACATACCTTTATTTTTTGCATGTTGTGCAAATGTGATCATTTTAATATGAGGAAGTGTGGACTACCACCCCCTCAAGTGATGCGACTCATTCATGCAATAAATTGAATATATAAAGTATGAAATTAATTAAAATTTGTGACCTATATAACATATATATTATAATGTAATTATAATATATATATACCTCATTTATTTTTAATTCCATTAATATGAAAAAAAAATGAATGTAGCATTCATGCGTACGTACGGCCTACCGTCTCCATGAACAATGCTTACCATTTTTTATCTCCAAATGTTATGGAATAGTATAAAATTAATATTTACTGGATATATATGATATTTTAATCATTAATACTATTTTTTACATTATGTAATTATAACTACATGGGCAATCATTTTCAAACAAGTTCATTTTTGACTCATGTACCAAACATCGACAAAAACGTCTAATATGAACTAACACTATTAAACAATTATTATAACATTATAATATGTGATATGAACTGAATATTATTATTTAAAGGAGGTCCTTAAGAAATTATAAATTGACCAATGTTTAGTATTCAGGAATATAAATAAACGAACAAGGCAAGTCGGACTTGAGGTAATGGATCCTACCTCTCTCTTTCTTTTTAAGCACTCTCTTTTGTGTCATTTCTATTAAACTCATCTTTCTTATGTTTGGGGATGTTCTTCTATTTTCCAATTATTGTACTTTTTATGTTCATATGATGAGAGACCCTATTTGATCTCATAAAACCATTTTTGGATGCTTTAAGTGGCGCCGTTAGGCTGTCGAGTTTTCGTAAGGGATTTTTCATCTCCCTTTTATTCCCATGACATTTATACTACGTTTTCCACCATTTCCTTTGAGTGGTGTATGTACTGCACATTATTATACTCTTTTTGTAGTATAATTTGAATTATGGGTATTTACATCTTCATTGTATGACCCTTCTTCCATGGGGTGTACGTTTTGAAGGGTACCCAAGTCGGTAAGGGAACCTTTCACCCTCCTCTTTTTAAAAGACTTCTTTTGTTATGTCTTTTAATTCACATACTATTATGTTGGGATTTGTTCTTATATATCCTTATTGATGTAAATTTTATGTGCAAGTTATGAGATACCATTTTATCTCTCATCAACTCATTTTCAGAATTTTAATGTGACGCCATTAGGTTGTCGGATTTCTGTAATGGAACATCTTAACCCACTTTCATTTCATTGGGATAAACCTTTACTTCTTGATTTTATTATGCCAAGATTATGTGTGTAATCTCTATGTTGTAATTTCCAAAAACCTTTATGTGTATATACTATTTCTACACATAATCATATCATTGATAAATTCTTATATCATTTAGATGAACTTAAATCATAACTCAATCTCATTTCATTGAGTCAAATATCTATGTCATTGGTTTGGTTTTTCCAGTAGTATGTGTGAATGACTGTTGACGCTCCTTTCATCACAGAATCTAAAAATTGGAAAAGGGGAATATCTGAGCTCAAAGTGATTCAACCACTGAAGAAAATATCAAAAATCGACAAAGGCATAAACAAAGGATCAACAACAACTGCACCGCGCAAGTTATCTCACTGTCGCGCAAGTCCACTTACGCGACACCCTTGGTCTCACAAGTGACTTGCGCGACCTAAGTGATAATCGCCCGGTAACCGCCAGGGGACTTCTCCTGCCTATTAATAGACCTTGTGGGCCCCCCATTCGAGAGAATCTTTTTCCAGAAACTCAGATTGAAGCTCCTGATGCCCAATTCTCTTCTCAAAAGCTTCCGGAACACTTCTAAGTTAATTTCTTACCTAGAACGGAAGATCTAAAGAGAAGAAGGAAGGCCAAAGTATTGAAACATATCAACACATGCGTGCCGCCTTATTTCCTTCAATATAAATTTCGCGTCCCTTTTCTGGAAGAACCTCAAGAGGATTCAAAAGTGATTAATAAAGATTCGCTCAAGTATTCTCATGCTTGTTGAAAATCGCGCAAGTACACCTCATGTCGCGCAAGTATACCTGCGCGACCAATACTTGCGCGCCCACGGAAGACTTGTGCGCCTTTCAAGACTTGCACGCCCCTACCTTTTTGGGTGCCCATCTTGCCCATTTTACCCCTCTTAAGCCATTTCACCTTTCCTATTCAAGATTTAGTCTTCAAGATATTCTTTAAAGCCATTTATGGCATGATTTCTTGATTTGACTTCCTTATCTGAAAGGAATTCTGTGGAATATCTCTCAAAACCTAGTGATTTAAATATCCTTATGTCACTAAATATGGAGAGTTCATTCATTCAACCTCATCCTTTAAGATGAGAGAATCCTTAACTTGGGTATCCTTTTTAGGAATAATCCCTAGTTATGAGTCCTTTAATCTAGGCATCTTCCTTAGGAGTAAGCCCCAAATTCTTAATGTTCCCAAACTTGGGCATCCTCCTCATGAGTAAGCCCCAAACCTTAATTACATAACTTGGGCATCCTCCTCAAGAGTAAGCCCCAATCATAATCCTTTAATCTGGGAATCCTTCTTAGGAGTAAGCCCCAAGTCCTCTAATATGGGCATCCTTCTTAGGAGTAAGCCCCAATCTCAAATATGGGCATCCTTCTTAGGAGTAAGCCCCGAGTCCCTTAATATGGGCATCCTCCTCAGGAGTAAGCCCCAAACCTTAACCCCTAACCTGGGCTTCCTTTTCAGGAATAATTCCCATTTATAATCATGGGCTTCCTTTTCAGGAATAAGCCCCAAGTCCCCTAATTTCTCTTTAACTAGTCCTAATTTACCCTTGATTTGGGTTTCCTTTTCAGGAGTAAAACCCAATCATAAGTCCCCTCCTAACTTGGGCATCCTCCTTAGGAGTAAGCCCCAAGATTAGAGTATTCAAATCTCCATGAAGCACATATACCTTTATGGACCCTGTTCATGGATTTTCTCCCTAAAATTGAATCCTAAACCTTCATCTATCTGGGCAGTCATATATACATAAGCCCCAAACCATTTCTTATGATTGCATCTTTTATGCCACAATTGTCTAATTTTTACCAATACCTCTTGTTTCTCACACCGAGCATGACTCACGCGAGCATAGAGTGTAAAAGTAATTGTGACATCCTTCTTTGAGCCATCAATCATAAATATCATACCCTTACTCGAACTACGTGGGTTCTGATTCCTTTTCCAAAACAAAGGATACGTAGGTAGCCCATTTATGGGTTCGATCCCAACTTTGAAATAATCCATGTCCTTATGAATGACGATAAACTTAAAGTGCCCCACTGAGTGGCTTTAAAACTAGCCTGGTCATCATAATGACCAAGAGACTTTTATAAATGTTTTTGAAGGATACCATTGACTAAGAATCTCTAAATAGATACAGATGATTCTCTATTGATGAAGAACCTCGAATACATATAAAAGATCCTATAAATTTCTTACATATTTAATCATTGATTGTTAAACTGAAGGAAAGCTCATTTTATACTTGGTAATGTAATAAGGATTCACGAACATAACTTAAATCTATAAAGAGAGTCCCGGAGTAGACAATAATTCCCCTAAAAAAGGTGTGATGAGTCCGACCTCCCATCCTCTCGACCAATGCAAATTCCTAAGCCTCATTAGCCACCAAGCTAATGAGCGCCTACCTTTGGAAAGTAGGTCCAAACGGATGTGGAATCATTGGATGTTTCTGGTTCTATGGACAAACCCGTTAGAAACCGATCGGAACGTTTGAATCTCCCATCCAAGAGGTCATCCACGAATTCTGGGAGAAACAAAAAATGGTGAACCCGACGTGAATCCTTAACCAATTTAAAGTGATGTTCTTATTATTTGTTAGGCCCCTTGGGACAACAAAGCAATCATTGACATATGCTCATCCAAAAAGATGCAGTGGCCGGATTTATCTTGATTATGTCTGTTATATGGAACAGACATTCTTTTCTCAAGATCTTCTGCAAAATGGATTTCCTTAAATTCACCCCTGTGAATAATGCTGATGTGAACACCTCTACTGTGAGGTCAGCTGCTGTGAAAACCAATGCTGCTACTCCTGCTGGAACGTCGTCCGCTCTGAGGATGACATCACCAACTCAGCGTCTTCAACGCTGGGTTTCTAATGCACTGGTTAGGGAGTATCGTCGCAACAGTACTATCCCAACTCTGGAGGCCGCTCGTCAAGCCCTGCAAGTTAACAACTCTACCTGGTCGTCCGGACAACGGCGGCCAGCAATCAAGAAGCAGACGGTGCTGGCTACCGTCTCCAACCGTTTCGGGTCGTTATCACCGGAACGCATTTTCCATTCACTCCCTTACTCTGAGGGAGTGAATGAGCAGGTCCCTCGGGGCCTTAATTCAAAAAGACAGGAGTCCTTCCCGAGGGCTCCCATCAACAGTCGCCGCCAGACTCGTGCAGTAGTGCGCCCTCAATATGATGAGGGTACCGACTCCAGGCATTCAGCTCAGGTTCCTCGAACCCGAGAAGGAAAGATGAACCACTAGAGATGGAATCCGGTTAATAATGGGCAGGTTATCATCCCTGCCATCTCTGGAGAAGTCCACCAACCTAACTTGGTGGCAAAAAATTAGCAGGCACACACACCTGTCCCTTTTAATTCTGCTGTCCAGCAGACTTGTCTGGCAGCATCAAGCCAATCCTGCCAGGCAATTTCGGCAGAGTACTATAGGCAGGAATATACACCTGCTTATGCATCATCAGTTAGTCAGCAGGCTCACCTGACTACATATGATGGATTCCACCAACCTAACTTGGTGGCGAACAACGAATAGGCACACACACCTATCCGTTTTAATTCCGCTGTCCAGCAGACTTGTCTGGCAGCATCAAGCCAATCCCGCCAGGCAATTCCGGCGGAGTACTATAGGAAGGAACATACACCTGCTTATGCATCACCAGTTAGTCCGAAGGCTCGTCTGACTACATATGATGGATCTCGTCAACCGCGTTTGGCGAAGTGTAATCATCAGGCACATACACCTGCTAATACTAATCAAGACTACCAACAGTCTCGCTTGGTAGCGCACGGAGAAGTCAGTCGGAAATCCCCGATGACAAACAGGAGGCAGACTCAACTCTCTGCCTCCACACTTGAGTACTGTCAGGATTCACTGACAGGAAAAGGGGGACAGGAGTAGGCACATACACCTACTCCAAACCCGGAATGGACATATATCCCCGTTCCGGCGGCTGAAGTCACCAAACATATTTTTTCATTGGTGAAAGAGCAGAAGAAAATTCCTGTTCATATTCTGGATGCTTTCCAGGATATCATAACAGCTTCAGCATCATCTCAGGGACAGACACATAAATCTATCCCTAGCAGTGGAGTGACACATCAACGATTCACTCCAGAATAGACACACACATCTGTTCCAGTCCAAGAGGGTCATGGGGCATACTCCCCCATATCATACAGACAACCAAGTCAGGCACATACACCGGATTTGAGTGGATATCGTCAGCCTAACTTGACCATCTCTCCTGATCAGGCACATACACCTGCTCAGAGTAACCACTTTCGTCAACAAGTGGTTTCGAAAGCGAGTAAGAAGGAATCTAAGAAAAAGATCCGCCTAGCACAGTCAGGAGATCAAAGGCCAATCTGCAACAATGCCTTGCTCGATGCTGGAGTTCTTGAAGATCTCAGACATTTATCTGTCGGAATTAAATATTCTACTCCCTCAGTTCCCAATAACAGGAACATTAATTCTGAAGGTCTTCAACAGACACTTCCTCATGAAGGCTTGCTTCATGAAAATTCGGTCAATCTTGAAGTTTCTTCTTCAGATGAGAGCCACAGGAACCCTCTGTGTGGTCAGAAGACCAAGGAGCAAGAGATCTCATCTTTTGCTGTAACCCATTATGGTGGTCCTCCCCATGATGATGAATTTCGCTGCGAAAGTCCTCTCCGCAGTAGTGATTCACATTGCATGGAAAATACTCCAGTGGACAATGAAGTGCTGAGAAAGACCTCTTATCTTGAGGCACTTGCAAATGCGAAACCAGTCATGTCTGATGCTTTATCGCTAACAAGTGAAATACTTTCTCAATCAGATGATAGCCCAGGGTGTAGGTCATTCTCCGAACCACCTCTATGTCATGAATCTTCTAGTTTGATCAATGATATCTCTACTAATCTTTTTGAATCCGATGAAGCAACAAGGAAACACCAACTCTGGTCAAAACAAGTAGAAGAATCTTCATTTAATGATAAAGAGGAAATGTTGAACATGAGGAAAATACTGGCAAAAGGTGAGGTACCAGTCTTGTTTTGTCCTTTGGATGACTCTCAGTACGATATTCCAAAGATGTTGATGGATGATGGAGTCCATGATATTCGTCTCAACATATGGAAAAATCTTTGTCAATTAAAGAAGAATGTATTATCTTATGATGAATATGAACATCATCTTAAGATAATATAAGGGCTACAACGTCAGATTGATTTGGCATCTCTATCAGTCTCTCGGTATCCGAAGGCTGAAAAGCAACAGAGAACCCTTCAACGTTCATGCCTTGGCACACTAAGAAAATTGCGTCAGTTAATTGCCAATGTTCCATCTGATGTTCATATCAGAGGACGGGGTATTCACGGAGGACTACATTTCACAGTGCTTTCCAGTCAGTAAAGCCCGCCGAAAATGGTCTCATGCAATGTTATTGCCCATGGCCGGCCACAGTCAATGGGCTTTGTTCATAATAAAAATCTTTCTCAAGAACAGGATTCAACTAGTTCCTCTCAAAATCAAGCATATAGAGAACAAGTTGTTTAATTTCTCCTACATCAAGAAGGAAAGAATATTGCACAAGCCTCTCGTATGGAGAAAACACGTCATCAAATGACAGAAGTCTCGGAAATCATCCAACGGTTTGTTGAACCAGGTGATAAAAGTGGATACAGGTTAATGCATCCAGCTAATTTCCTAACTAAGATTCGCAAGATCAAGAGATCTTTTAAGAAGATCTCAGACGTAGCATGTCAAGAGCCACCCCAGTTTGTAAGACTGGGGACTTCTCTAACCAAACCCTCAGAGTCAACAAATGGGATTCGAGGAGTTGAGCGGAAGCAGCAGGAACATCCACAGTTCTCGAGACTGGGGACTCTATCAAATCATCAATCCCCTCCTCAGAGAATGTCGGTCTTTTCTCGATTGGGGAAGAAGACCCAAGAGGAATGAAGATCCAAATTATCAGGAGATTCCCTCCATGTTATATCTCGTCAATAAGTTCCTAAAATATTGAATCAACAAAATGAAATGTCTCATTAAAGACATGAAAGAAGACAATATCACAGAAATGATGATAGAAGAGATGTGATGCATTATGCATCAATCAATGTCATCAATGCCGTTGTTGCTAATCCACCAGAGGAGAATCACTCAGGGGACTCAGATGAAGAGTGTCGTGCTGAAGAAAATGTACACATCGATACAAATGAAGAAGGTGTACGTACATGAAGTCAAAGGATTACTCAGAACCTAGGTAATTCACTTCCCTCCCACCAAAAGGTATCCTACAAAGGGAACGGAAAGAATCAGGTTACATATCCTTCCTCTGGAGAAGGTCAATTGCTCTCATTAGAGAAAAGGTTTTCACAACAAGGGGAAGAAATGAAAGAATTAAGAAGAATGAATGCAGAACTACTTCAGAGTAGTATTCTTCTTAAGAATGATGAAGTCCGACAGCCGAAGGAATTTGTTGCAGTTACTGAGATGGATCAAGAATATCCTCCTTTATCAGTACACCCTCAGAGGTCTAATCCTGTGGGTCAAGCGCAATAACGGTTGGCAGTGCTACCATCAGTTGCAGCACCAACCACCACGTCTGTCCAAGCTCCATTCATTGCACCTACTCAAGACCAGATTCAACCGGATGTTTCTCAAAAGTTAATAACTCCTATTGAGTCATTAACAACTCGGTTAGAAACTATAGAAGGGAAACGGGTGAAAGTTCAACCAGAAAAGAAATTTTACCCTGAATGGGTAGATTCAATTTCTCCTCCATCTAGTTTTGGAAACCCTGTTTTCCCTACTTTCAATGGATCAGGCAACCCTGAACAACATTTGATGCATTACGTGTCTTGTTGTGATCCTATGATGGGTACTCCAGATCAGCAAGAAGCAGTGAAACTCAGATGCTTCGTGCGAACCTTGCAAGGACCAGATTTTGTCTGGTATACAAGCTTGCAATCCCAGTCAATCATCGGATGGGAGGATCTTCATCAAAAATTCCTTCTTCAGTTCAGCTCAACTTTGCCAAAAACGACAGTTTTCGATCTTACAAACTGCAAGCAAAGGGAGAATGAAAGCGTCTCTGATTTCAATGCTCGCTGGAAGGGATTTACGTATTCCCTGAGTTTAGAACTCCCTCAGGAAGAGCTGTTGCCAATCTGTGTGGCAAATTTGTTTGATGAATTACGCACTCCATTGATCCCTGTGAAATACACAGGAGGGTTTCGAGACCTTACTTCAATCGCTCAGCAGATTGAAGATTCCCTTATACAGGCTAAGGATAAATCTCATGTAATTCCATTAGTTCCAGGAAGGAGAATGGGTAAAGCAGAAACTGCTACAGTTATGCTTAAACAAGCACCTGTACCTATTTCTACTTCAAAACCATCATCTTCTCGAAGGGCTCCACCTCCTGAACGCCAACAACAAAGGCGGTTTCGTCCAAATGATCAAAGAGATCAATGACGAAAACAAATTGAGGACTTGAAGAGTAAAAATTACTCTTTCCTAAGTGATCAAGTTCCTGGTTACTTCATTTCAGCTCTGGAAAATAATTTGGTTCAATTACCAGTGCCCAAGAGGCCAAACAAGGAAGGAGATGAAGACCGTCCCAATTATTGTCCCTTTCATCAAATGTTGGGGCATCCCATCCAGGAGTGTTTTGTCTTTAAAGACCTCCTGCAAAATATGGTCGACTTGGGACAAGTCAAATTGAAGGGTTCTTCAGCTCATGTAGCGTGTGTTACCGCTACAGATCCAGAGGAAGGAGGCGAGTGGCAGGAAGTCAAAAACAAAACTGCGTAAAAATATGATGATTGTATGGTCAGAAAGACAATCAATCGGACCCATGCCATTTTGCGAACACAATTGAAGAAGCCAATTGTGTCTCCTACAAAAGATGTAGTGAAGCCTCCATCAAAAGACAAATCCTCAAAAGGGCAGCGCAATTCAAAGAAGAAAGAGGAATCAGAAGAAGATGTGTATGTATCGAGGCCTAAGTTGTCTTTGAATCTGGAAGATTTCATGCCATCTACTTCAAAGCCACGGGCACCGCCCAATCAAACGGCGCAACCTAAAAAGGCTAGTCAGGGAAGGTCTTTATCATACGAAGAGTTAATCTTCGGTTCTGTTAATATGATTCAATTAACAGATCCATATTGCAGTCTTGATGACCCTGAATTCCCTGTATCAAATAAGGGAATCCGAGGAAGTTCTAGAGGTTCAGGATACAGGGGAAGACGTGGATCTTTCCGAAGCCACTACTCCAATTCTACCCCTGATAGCACTGTGTATGCAGCAGAAACTCGTGGTAGAGCCCTTCAGTGAGCTCAAAAAGAACAAGCAAGTTCTTCTGCCAATGGCCGACTCAATTTTGGCACACTTATTTTGGAAGACCGATTAAAGGTTCCATATTCTTTATCTCAGCAAGTAAATGGATCTAATTAGTCTAATCTTCCAAAACCAAGGATGTTGCCAACTTCTATCCCAATACAAGATGCATCAGCTTCCAAAGCATCTACTTCCAAGGTACCTGTTAAACCACATATTCCTGTTGGGAAACGTAGACCTATAGATCAAAAGTATGATATATTGAAACACTTGGCCCAATTACCAGACATGTTATCAATTTTGGATGCTTTGAATCTGTCAAAAGATCTTCGGGAAGAACTCATCGAAGCTTTGTCAAGTCCTCAGGAGTTTGAAGCTGAAATTGCTGCAGCTGAATTCTATCACATAGAGAATAATCCTGCAGAATGCCATGCAGTGATATCTTTTACTGATAAAGATGAAGATGATGTTGTGCATGGTCACATAAAACCTTTGTACTTATCTGGAAAAGTCAATGGTGTAGATATCCGAAGAGCTTTCATTGGCAATGGTTCATGAGTCAACCTCATGCCCATTCGTACACTTCGTCGATTAGGCCTCACGGAATCTGATTTATCTCCTTCTACCATGATGTTATAAGGATATGATAAAAATGAACAAGAACCACTGGGACAAGTTACACTCATAACTCAGTTTGGAGATCTTGTATCCAATTCGGATTTCATGATTGTTGATCAAGACTCATCTTTCAACGTCATGCTTGGAAGACCCTGGCTACATCAGCATGTAGCCATTCCTTTATCATACCATCAATGTCTCAAATACTGTTTCAATGGTCAAGTTGGAACATTGTATGGTGATAAGGCCCTGTTCAAGACTTGTGAGTCCCAATACATTGAGGTATAATTTTATCACATGAAGGGAAGAGAAAAATCTACAATGAAGGAAATTACCAAAATTAATGCTCCATATGGTTTGGAGAAAATTCCAATAAATCCATTTACACATGTGAGTACAGATTATGTGTTACCTATTAGTCAAATTGACAAAATAGTCCCAAATCAAAATACTCTTATGGAAAGATCCATAATGTCAATTACGGAAATTGAGCCAGACAACAGGGGAGAAATTGGTAACCTACCAAACAGTGATGAAAGCATAAGTGGTGACGTTTTCATTTCATCTGCTGAATTCCAACAAATCTATACTTCTCCAATCAGGCTAGAAGAAGTTATAGCAACACCAGAGGTGAATAAGGATGCCGATTCTCAATCCATCGTCTCCTCTTTATTTCCCAAAGAAGGCCCTTTATCATCAATAGGGTCGGAAATGGAAGCTTCTTCTTCAAAATGTGAAAATTTTGACATCTCTTATGATCATGAGAATTTTGTTTTTTCATCTACTATGCAAGTAGAAATGGAAGAAATAGCACATAATGAAGAGGAAGAGGAAGGTCTTAGAGATGCTCCTCCAGCATTTGAAGAGGGTATCTCTACCACTGTGGATGAACTCAGAGAAATAAATCTGGGTACAGAGAAAGATCCACGCCCAACTTTAATTAGTGCGGCCATAACCCTTGAAGATCAAGAGATGTATATTTCTTTTCTAAAGAAAAATAAATATATTTTTGCTTGGAACTATACAGAAATTCCTGGGCTTGATCCTGATGTTGCTACTCATCATTTGGGTTTACCAAAAGAACATCGAGGATTTAAGCAAGCCGCGAGAAGAACACACCCAACTTATGCTTCCAAAATTGAAGATGAAGTGGATAAACTGATCAAAGCTAACTTCGTTAGAGAAGTTTAGTATCCCAAGTGGTTGGCTAATATTGTCCCTGTAAGGAAAAAGAACGGACAAATTAGGGTTTGCATCGATTTCAGAGATCTTAATCGGTATTTTCCTAAAGATGATTTCCCAGTTCCGATTGCAGAACTCTTAATTGATGTGATGGATGGTTATGAAGTACTCTCCTTCATGGATGGATATTGCGGATATAATCAGATCCAAATGGGCCCAGAAGATGAGAAATCTACAGCTTTCAGAGCTCCTCAAGGTGTGTTTTGTTACCGGGTGATTCCCTTTGGTTTAATGAATGCAGGTGCAACATATCAATGCACCATGCATCATATCTTGAAACCTTTCTTAGGGAAGTTTGTTGAATGCTATGTGGATGATTTGGTGGTTAAATCCAAACAACTTTCTAATCACTTGACTGATTTGGAAGTCATATTCCACAAACTTCGATAACATAATTTGAAGATGAACCCCTTAAAATGTGCTTTTGGGGTAACCTCAGGAAAATTCCTCGGCTTTGTTGTACGCCATCGTGGTATTGAAGTCGATCCGGAGAAGACCAAATCAATCCTTGGTATGTCACCTCCTCAGAATTTGAATGAATTAAAAGGACTTTAAGGACACTTAGCCTATATTCGGCGTTTCATTGCCAATTTGGCAGGCAAAAGTTTACCCTTTACCAAATTATTGAAAAAAGGAGTCACTTACCAGTGGAATGAAGAATGTCAAGAAGCATTTGATGTTCTCAAGAAATACCTCTTGTGTCCACCAGTACTCATGCCACCTGTTGAAGGTAGACCACTTATCCTCTATATGATATCTCTAGAGTGATCATTGGGTGCCTTTCTCGCTTAAAAGAATGATGTTGGGAATGAAAATATCCTCTACTATCTCAGTAGAACTATGCTTGAAGCAGAAACCCGATATTCAAGTATTGAGAATTTCTGCCTAGCATTAATCTTTAATGTCCAGAAACTGAGACACTACTTGCAACATCACGAGGTCCAATTGGTATCTCGCAATAATCCTCTCAAATTCATCCTTAGTCGTCCAATGCTTACAGGATGTCTAGCAAGGTGGGAAGTTATCTTGCAGCAGTTCGACATTCAGTATGTATCTCAAAAGGCAATAAAGGTCCAAGCTCTGGATGATTTCCTGGCTGAACATCCTTCAGTGGAAGACACGTCTTCAGATATTGAACACCCTGATGAGGAAGTTTTCTCTATTCAAGAGAGTCCTCAAACATGGGAAATGTATTTTGATGGTGCTTCCAGAAGTCCAATAGGGAAGAAAATGGAAAATCCTAAATTCAACAAAGTTGGTTTAGGAATTGTACTCATTTCTCCAGATAAGGCATTGTTACCTTATTCCTTTTTATTGTGGGAATGTGGTACCAATAATGAAGCCGAATACCAAGATCTTATTACAGGCTTGGAGTTAGCACTTCAAGCACAAGTGAATCACTTAAAAGTGAAAGGTGATTCAGACCTGGTAATCAAACAATTCAATGGGGATTATGCCATCAGAAAAGAAGAATTAATCCCTTTGTATGATTACGTCAGAGAGTTAATGGCGGAATTCCCTTCAGAACTGACATTTTCTTATGTCCCAAGATCACAAAATGCTCAAGCTGATGTACTGGCTAATATAGCCACATCTCTAGCAGATCTAAATCGGGACGAGACAACCATCAGTATTGCCCACCGTCTTGCAATTTCAACTTATGTTCAAGCCAAAATAGAGGAAATTAATGAAATTATTCCCATTCCTGAACCATATGGTCATACTACAGGATGGATGTCACCTATCAGGGAATACCTTCAAAATGGAACAGTTCCACCTGATATAGCCGAGAAAGAACAAATCTGGTGACGTGTGGTCAATTTTACTCTTTATGATAGCCCAAACCACCTATAGAAAATTCTCTAAAAACATGGTTTTGATGGAGTTCTCTTCAGATGCATTGATGGTGAAGAGACAATGGCTGTCATGAAAGAAGTGCATGCAGGAGTCTGTGGTGCCCACCAGTCTGGACATAGATTGTCTGATCAAATTCGAAGGCTTGGATACTTTTGGCCTTCAATGATACAAGATTGTGTTGATTTCACAAATAAGTGTCATTCATGTCAAGTACATGCCAACTTCATTCATCAACCTCCAGAGTTGCTTCATACTGCTAAATACTCATGGCCATTTTCCACATGGGGAATGGATGTGGTGGGACCTTACCCTTCAGCTACGGCCAAGCATTTTAAGTACATTCTTACTGCTACTGATTTCTTTTCCAAATGGGAAGAGGTAGTACCTCTCAAAGAAGTCAATTCTAAATGCATTGTTAGCTTCATCAAGTCTAACATCATTACTATATTTGGTGTCCCTCATACCATATTGACGGAAAACGACACCAACTTCTGTTCTTCTGAGGTGAAGAAATTGTATCAAGAATACAACATTAAATCCAACCATTCATCTCGGTATCATGCGGTGGCCAATGGCCAAATAGAAGCCTTTAACAAGACTCTTTCAAATATACTGCAAAAGATAGTGGATAAAGATAAGAGGTCATGGCCTGATAAAATCTTTCATGCTTTATGGTCTTATCGGAATACCACCCGCAATGCAACGCAGTCAACTCCATATTCGTTGGTATATGGAACAGAAGCAGTCTTTCCAATTGAAGTTCAATTGACCTCACTCAGAGTACCCATTTGTGATCAGTTATCTACATATGAGCAATCCCAAAAGCGATTGAATGAATTGGAATAATTAGATGAGAAAAGATTGTGCACTTTGCACCACTTGGAAATCTATCAGAATCGAATAGCACGAGCTTTTAACAAAAAAGTTCGTCTTCGTTCATTCATTCAGGGAGAATTAGTATTAGTTCTCAGAACACCAATGATACCAGGAAAGAAGCCTCCCAAGCTTGAACCAAAATGGGAAGGACCTTATTCAATATATAAGGTCTACTCCAATGGAGCTTATTAATTAATCTCAATGGATGGAGAACTCATCACAACTCCAACCAATGCCATATTTCTGAAGAAATATTTTGTATAAACACAAAATATGGTCCCCAAAACCACGATTCTTACAATTGGTTCATACAACAATGGTCCAGTATGACCTTAAACTGCAACTACGTCCAACATGATGTTAAACTGTAGGAAAGTCCCTTACATCCGGAAAGACGTTAAACTACATAAGCACTTAATAGTCCAGTATGACTTTAAACTGCATCATCCACGGTCTATGCATATGACCTTAAACTATCTGCACTTTCGTCCAACATGACGTTAAACTCCAGAAAAGAAGATGTCCCCGCAACATGACACTAAACTATGCAGAACCATTTCATCCTTGCTATATGATGTTAAACTATACTGTAATGGTCCAGTATGACCTTAAACTGCAACTACGTCCAACATGACGTTAAAATATAGAAAAGATGTCCCTGCAACATGACACTAAACTGTGCAGCACCATTTCGTCCTTGCTATATGACATTAAACTATACAGCAATGGTCCAGTATGACCTTAAACTGCATCTTTGTCCCACACAATGTTAAACTTTGAAAATGTTCCTTAAACCGTCCAGCATGACCTTAAACTGCATCTTCCCGGGTCGATGCATATGACCATAAACTATTTGCAAGTCCCTTACGTCCAGCAAGACGTTAAACTGTGACGTCCTAACTACATGACGCTAAACTGTATAAAAGTCACTTACGTCTGGAAAGAGGTTAAACTATATAATCTCAAAGGTCTAGCATGACATTAAACTACACCATCCACGGTCCATGCATATGACCTTAAACTATTCGCACTTTCATCCGACATGACGTTAAAATGGTACACTCTTTTGTCCTTACTGCATGACATTAAACTGCACAATCCCCCTTTCTTCCAATATGATGTTAAACTATATTTTCCCCATCGTCCTAACTACATAACGCTAAACTGTACAGAAAATCCTTAATATGTCCTACATGACATTAAACTGTTATTTTGTCCCTGCTACATGACACTAAACTGTGCAGCACCAATAGTCGTAACTGCAAGACTTTAAACTGCATAGTCCCTTGATTTGTCCTACATGACATTAAACTCGGCATCGTTAAGGTTGTTGTTATCTCTTGTTTCTCACACCAAGTATGACTCACATGAGCTTAGAGAAAACCTCAACCATAACACTCTCTTTGGGCCCCTAACCATGTGTAAGTCCCAACACCATTTTCTATTAGATCATTGTCCCCAAGAACAACTTGATAATTAATTCATTCTTTAATTGAACTACATGGACTTTGATCCTTGCCCTCCAGGCTGCGTATGTAGGCAACCTCCCAGGTTTCAAGCCCAAAAACAATCTCTTCACATCGGTTCACCACCATCTCATATGATGTTGATTCGTGAAACCACACCTAGAATAAATATCTTTACATTGATTCACTTTCGTCCTTGTTATATGACGTTAAACTATGCAACACTTTTGTCCGGTATGAAAATAAACTACAATAATCTTTGATTTACTCATTTGAGAGAGAACTATTATTGATATTGATTCTTCAATCATGTTTCATTTCAAAAGACTATGTGCATACATGGTAATACCTAAACTTTTTATCTCAGATTAAACCATCATTGCACTAAAGTCCCCTTTCACCCTTCACATGTACGAACCAAATTTGTACCAAGGGTAGTTCTAGAACTACGTGGACATGATTCCCATCCCTATGGGATATGTAGGAACATTCGAGTGTCCCTCGAATCCAGTCCCAAGTCTTTTGGGCCTAACCCCAAATTTCACTTTCAGTCCCTTGGCTGAAAAGTCCTCATGAAAACACACTGTGTATTCATTATTATGGTCCGAATTCTATGACCCTAAACTAAGATCTCTCATAATTTCGTCCTGCACGACGTTAAAATGCATTTCAAGAACTACATATGGCTTGATTCTCATTCTTATGAGATACATAGTGAAGTCCAAAATTTCAATTCAGGACCCAGCCACAACATGATTATGGTTATCATTGACCTATGTATCTCTATATATATTGGAAAATACCCATCTTTATGTGTTATAATCCTAACCTTAAATATTTTCAGATCTTCATAACCCTTTTCAAGACTTCTAGCCACAAAAATTTCAAACTTCTGAGAATTCTTTTGCTTGACTATACAGCACGTGCCCATAGGTGGCCTTGCATAAACAGTCCACATAACAGACTTATCAGCAAAAAGATGCTATTTATTTAACCATGCAGCCAATGCCCTTAGGTGGCCCTGAATATTTCAACCCCCTAAAGGGTTTGTTAAATGATAATAACTTCATTATTGGGAAGAATGCCTCTTTTGTCCTTATTTGTCTTAAACTACAGTATGTAGGGATCCGCAAAAAAATAGCCATCCTTAACATATTTTTACCATATCCTTTTCATGATCTGAAAGTATTCAAGTCTATGGTTTATTCTTCTTCCCTACGTTTGGGTCAGACCTTCGTAGGAGTGATATTCATTCAAATCTCCGATATTATTGTTCGGAAATATATTCTCCATATTCAAGTACCTCTTTCCATACAAAAAACTCGATACTTTAGAAAATTTGAATCTCCATAAACTTTCACTGGCTTTTAGCACTAGGAAAGTAAACTTCTGAGAAGTCTTTTTCCTGACTATGCAGCACGTGCCCATAGGTGGCCTTGCATAAACAGTCCACATAACAGACTTGTCAGCCGAAAGATACTATTTATTTGACCATGCAGCCAATGCCCTTAGGTGGCCCCGCATATTTCAACCCCCTAACAGGTTTTGTTAAATAATAGTAACTTCATTCATGGAAACTACTTCTTCTAATGCCTTTTAGCTCTTTTTCATATCATTCCTCATATTCAAATATTCTTAAGCCATAGTTTACATATTTTCTCTCATACTTGAGTATGGTAATATGTTTTCAGATAAATTGTCAAGGAATTGAATCAATAATAATCCATTTTGGTCAAAGGTATTTCGACCTTAAACATTAGCCCCTTTATGTCCGATATGCATGACTTTAAACTGCCCACAAAAGACAAAGGAACTCTGAATAAAAGTTAAGTTCCAGCTCACTAAATATACATTTTTGTATGATTTAGGTAATATTGAGCAATTAAAAGCTTTAAAGTTTGTAGGGTTATTTGTAATAATCCTAGTAAAAATCAAGCTATGCTTACTAGGTCCATTGGCTTAAGTAAATTTGAAGCAGGTAGTGAAAGAATGCAGGTACAAATGATTGAAGATGAAAGTGTTTTTTCATTGATACACAAGAGTTAGAAGGACATCCACAGACTGGAGTCTCTTCTCTTTTTCAAGAATTACAAGAGGCTTTCAACATAACACTTCATTTGATTTATGGCATCCCGATCTTCATCAGAAACCACCTGATATTCATTCATTCAACTGGATACAATAAGAGATGCAATTATACCATCTCTTCTTGGAACAATTGTAAAAGGATGTTCTTGAGTGCGGTTTGAGAAAATTTTCTGCTGATCAAACAGTGACTCTGTTTCTGTCCAAGAGACTTGGAAGATGGATACATGGATTTGAGAATGGAGCATTGGAAGTAAAGAGCCATTTGGAGAGAGTAATCTTTTCAGATATTGCTCTAATACCATGTTTGTTTCTCTCCACCAATCGGTAGTGGAAAACATTTCATCCCATGGGTTTTCCATTCTCATATCTGCAAGGAAATGACATGGAAGAATAATATGAAAGTTCACACCATTGTTGTTGCTCTTAATGCACAGCATAGCCGAAATGAAGGAGTAGCAGCGCAGGTGCATTTCAGGTGTATAGTTCTTTGCATCTGGAACATTGACTCCTTGTAGGTGACCATGACCATATAGAGGCAGGTAGATGCTCTGTGGGAAATTAAGATAATATTTCTTCAAGTACATAGCCAAATATGGGAGAGTGATGTTGTAGATATCATAGTAATAATGGCCAATAATGTTCATCATGTCATCAATCCGCTTGCTAGCTAGTTCATCAGCAATTCCAATTCCCTTGGGAACCACTGAATTTGCACAAAAGATGAATAAACTAACTCTTAAATGGAAAAAATGGCTAAGGAATTAAGGCGCACAAGTCTAAAACATGGCGCACAAGTATTCGTGTGCTGCGCTAGTTTTTGACGCGCAAGTGTAAACCGCGCAAATACAAATACCTTTACAATAACACAACATCAAGGAAAACATTGGAAAACAGAGCACCTTGTGCGGCTAAGATAACCTGCGCGACGAGAGCTCGAGAAGGTATGATGTCCGGAAATCCGGATTCTTGTACGGAGTTGAGGCCATGTTTTTATAGGCTAGGAGGCCTATCTGCGTGCCGGACCCAGTACGCTCAAGGCCTGCACGACGCAAACTTGTGTGCCGCCCTCTGTGCCCTGAAGTCTTGCACGCCCCCTTTTCCTTTGGATGGATTTAATTTCCTCAGAGTCAAATCCTCATTTCTCTCCAGATCCAACTCTGAGGGGGGACTTTTGTTGATGCTCCTTTCGTCACAGAATCTAAAAATCGGAAAAGGGGAATATCTGAGCTCAAAGTGATTCAACCTTTGAAGGAAAATATCAAAAATCGACAAAGGCATGAACAAAGGATCAACAGCAACTGCACCACGCAAGTTATATCACTGTCGCGCAAGTCCACTTACGCGACACCCTTGGTCGCGCAAGTGACTTGCGCGACCTAAGTGATAACCGCCCGGTAACCGCCCGGGGTCTTCTCCTGCCTATAAATAGACACTGTGGGCCCCCCATTCGAGAGGATATTTTTCCAGAAACTCGGATTGAAGCTCTAGACGCCCAAGTATCTTCTAAAAAGCTTCTGGAACACTTCTAAGGTAATTTCTTACATAGAACGGAAGATCTAAAGAGAAGAAGGAAGGCCTAAGTGTTGAAACTTATCAACACTTGCGCGCTGCCTTATTTCCTTCAATAAAACTTCCGCATCCCTTTTCTGGAAGATCCTCAAGAGGATTCAAAAGTGATTAATAAAGAGTCGCTCAAGTATTCTCATGCTTGTTGAAAATCGTGCTAGTACCCCTCATGTCGCGCACGTATACATGCGCGACCAATACTTGCGCGCCCACGGAAGACTTGCGCACCTTTCAAGACTTGCGCGCCCCTACCTTTTTGGGTGCCCATCTTTCCCATTTTACCCCTCTTAAGCCATTTCCCCTTTCCTATTCAAGATTTAGTCTTCAAGATATTCTTTAAAGTCATTTATGGCATGATTTCTTGATTTGACTTCCTTATCTGAAAGGAATTCTGTGGAATATCTCTCAAAACCTAGTGATTTAAATATCCTTATGTCACTAAATATGGATAGTTCATTCATTCAACCTCATCCTTTAAGATGAGAGAATCCTTAACTTGGGTTTCTTTTTTAGGAATAATCCCCAGTTATGAGTCCTTTAATCTGGGCATCTTCCTTAGGAGTAAGCCCCAAATTCTTAAAGTTCCCAAACTTGGGCATCCTCCTCAGGAGTAAGCCCCAAACCTTAATTCCTTAACTTGGGAATCCTACTCAGGAGTAAGCCCCAATCATAATCCTTTTATCTGGGAATCCTTCTTAGGAGTAATCCCCAAGTCCTCTAATATGGGAATCCTTCTTAGGAGTAAGCCCCAATCTCAAATATGGGCATCCTTCTTAGGAGTAAGCCCCGAGTCCCTTAATATGGGCATCCTCCTCAGGAGTAAGCCCCAAACCTTAACCCCTAACCTGGGCTTCCTTTTCAGGAATAATTCCCAGTTATAATCTTGGGCTTCCTTTTCTGGAATAAGCCCCATGTACCCTAATTTCTCTTTAACAAGACCTAATTTACCCTTGATTTGGGTTTCCTTTTCAGGAGTAAAACCCAATCATAAGTCCCCTCCTAACTTGGGCATCCTCCTTAGGAGTAAGCCCCAAGATTAGAGTATTCAAATCTCCATGAAGCAAATATACCTTTATGGACCCTGTTCATGGATTTTCTCCCTAAAAGTGAATCCTAAACCTTCATCTATCTAGGCAGTCATACATACACAAGCCCCAAACCATTTCTTATGATTGCATCTTTCATGGAACAATTGTCTAATTTTTACCAATACCTCTTGTTTCTCACACCGAGCATGACTCACAAGAGCTTAGAGTGTAAAAGTAATTGTGACATATTTCTTTGATCCATCAATCATAAATATCATACCCTTACTCGAACTACGTGGGTTCTAATTCCTTTTCCAAAACAAAGGATACATAGGTAGCCCATTTATGGGTTCGATCCCAACTTTGAAATAATCCATGTCCTTCTGAATGACGATAAACTTCAAGTGCCCCACTGAGTGGCTTTAAAACCATCCTGGTCATCATAATGACCAAGAGACTATTATAAATGTTTTTGAAGGATACCATTGACTAAGAATCTCTAAATAGATACAGATGATTCTCTATTGATGAAGAACCTCGAATACATATAAAAGATCCTCTAAATTTCTTACATATTTAATAATTGATTGTTAAACTAAAGGAAATCTCATTTTATACTTGGTAATGTAATAAGGATTCACGAACATTACATAAATCTATAAAGAGAGTCCCGGAGTAGACAATAATTCCCCTCAAAAAGGTGTGATGAGTCCGACCTCCCATCCTCTCGACCAATGAAAATTCCTAATCCCCATTAGCCCACAAGCTAATGAGCGCCTACCTTTGGAAAGTAGTTCCAAACGGATGTGGGATCATTGGATGTTTCCGGTTCTACGAACAAACCCGTTAGAAACCAATCAGAACGTTTGAATCTCCCATCCAGGAGGACATCCCCGAATTCCATGCGAAACAACTACCTCTGATTGTTTTACACTTAATATCCACTTATATTTGGTGTATTCATATTTTTCACACATAATCATGTAATTGATTTATCCTTAATAAAAGGATACCGACTTTGTAAGGGACTTTCTCTAAATCTCCTTTCATTGAGGCATATTTTGTTTTATACACAACTTTCTTTTATACTGTGTATAAACCCCATTGAATTCTAATTTTATTCGAAAGGAATATTTTCTATAGGAAGTGTTTTACTAAATGAAAAAAGTATGTTTCTTTTTAACGTAAATGGTGACAACAACCCTTCCACCACCATGAGTATTATTTGATCTTTGGATTCCTCAACAAGCCATTATATTTTTAAAAGTAAATAAATACCATATACTCTTTTAGGTATTTTTGTATTGAAAATGGTTTCAATAATGGATTTGTTATGTCAATATATTTAAGTGATATATTGTGATTGAAATGTGGAAATGTTTTCTTTCCTTTATAATTGTTATGATTTTAAAATGGTACTTGGACATTTGATGGGTGGTTATGTGATAAACCATATGACGGGTGGTGTCGTGAATACTAGGAAGGGTGGTTATGTTATAACCTCCAATTCATTGGGTATGAAAGTTGGCCGTATGGCTATTCCATTTAGTAAAATGTGTGGAAGTTGACCGTATGGTTATTCCATTTAAGTATGTTTATGTCTCAAGTTACCTTATATGATATGTTCTCTTTATATGGGTTTTATGGTAATCTTTTTGTTGAAAAAGGGTAAGTAATGATCTTTTATTCATAGAAGAGTTTATACTACTTCATAAAGGTGAAAAGTATTACTTTGATAAAGTACTCATAGTTTACTTGTTGTTTTGAAAAACTAACAGTTTTCCTTCTTTGTGTATCTCTTACTGAGCTTTTTATGCTCACCCCAAGTTTTTTTGGAAATGTTTTTCACATGACTTAATGTGGAATAGGGTCAATGATGGGAACAAGGAAACTTCATGCAATCTAAAACATGGAACTAGAAAAGATTCTTTTTAAGAGTTTCTATTTTTTGGAAACATAGTAGATGTGTCTAATTTGTAATCTTTTGAGATGTAATAGTTATGTCCTAATTCTCTAAAACTCTAAACCCGAAAAGATCCTCTATGTGAATTATGCATTTAATTCAATAATAAGTAATGTTTAAGGCCGAGTCCTTATAGTTGGTATCAGAGGTCGGTTTAGATAACTTTAGAGGTTAGAGTGTTGTTTAAGAATAAGTGAAAAGTTGTGTATAACCACAATGGTTAGTATATTAGATGGAGTCATTGTTTTTTTGAAAGTTAGAATTAGTTTGAGATAACGTGGATAACTATATCATAGTGTTTATCTTCCTCATTATTATATGATTATTTTACTAATATGATCACACTATCCTTTTTGGTTTTAGTACATGGTTGGATCTAGAAGGCACCAAAGTAATAGTGGATGTGAAGGAAACTGTGATAGTTTTCTGAGTGAGCAACTGAATGATATGGGAGATGTAATGAGAAATCTTGTGTTTATCCTCAACCAACTATCTGGAGTCATGATTGACCACCTAAACCTTGGTGATTTGTATAAGGAATCATATATTCGAGAATTAAATCCCTACGGAACTTCAGGTAATAATCATAAAGGTAAGTGTGTTAAAAAACCAATGTGTCAATGATGTGGAAAGAATCACCTAGGAAAATGTTTCAAAGGGACAGAAATATGCTATAGATGTGGAAATGAAGGTCATAAAGCAATAACCTGACATGGAAAAAGGAAGAATCTAGTTGACTCAAGGAAAGGGAAATAATTTCTTTCTGAGGGATCAATTGAATGTTTTAAATGTGGTGTGCATGGTCATTATGCAAACACATGCCCTATGAAGAAGTTTCGGGAATGGGATCACAATGATCGTAGAAATATTCGTTTACTAATACCTAATGCCATTCCTATTGAGGATGAAGAAACTGACAATGGCCAATCAAAAGTATGGATTATTTCGTAACATTTGTTTTCCTATTTTGGAATATAATGATATAATTCATGATTTAGTTTGTAGGAAATAAGTATTTCAGAATAAGTTGGAAAGGAATGGTTAATGGATCATGAAGAATGTTGAATGAGTAAGAAGTCAACACATAAGTGCTTCATAAGTTATAATGAAATTCTTTAAAGTATTAAGTCTCTTTTGATGATGGGGTTACATTAGAAGACTTTTTATAGTATGTGTAACCCTGATTATTGATATACGAAATTTTATTCAAGTAATAGTTATCTGTTCATTTGTGGACATAGTTATAAAGAACCATTTGGGTTTATATGATCCTTACTTTTGAGGTAATTTTGGGTCAATATATGTTATGATGGAAAATGAAATCCATGAGATAAAATTGAGGTTAAATTATGTTATGGTTATTTTGGAAGATTTTATCTCGTTTTGGGGAATGTTTTAAGAATTATATAGTTTTGGAAAAAGGACAACACGCAATCCGTGTGACAACCCGTCGCGTCGGACAAAGCGGTGGGAATCGAACCCACCACCAAGGTGTGACTGGTATTTATCGCCTACCACTGGACTACGTGAAGTCCATGGTTAGTTTGACTAATTCTATTTAGTTATATGGTTTTATTAATCAAGAGTAAGTTTATTTTGGGTTACCTATGGAAATGATTAACCTATCATGGAGGATATGTGATTAGGTAAATTACTTTTCAATATGAGAATCTAAGAGAAACTAATGTTATTTAGAGATAAATTTTAATTTGTACCTTGGAAGATTATGTGACTAAATCCCCCAAATATTTGGGTTTCAATCTTAGTTTGGTTTACTTTGAATAATTTAATAGGCAAATTGTTTATCGAATGATCCTCGTTGAACTTTGGGTTTTGTTGGACAAATTTTGGAGAATAAGAATAGATTTTATTATTATAAAGGGTTATCCATTTCTGGATTATCTGATCTTGTTCTAACAATTTTAGTTTTGGTAAGGGTATAAAGACATGGGAAATATATAGTTCTCTTTTGTGGATTAGGTGATTCTCTAGAAGTTTTTTAAATACTCTTAATGTGAACAAGTCTTCCTAAATACTCATCATTTGGGGAAAGTATGAGTTTGTTTAAGAAATATAGTAAAAGTTGAAAGTCAACATGAAAAGTAAGTATGTTTCCTTAAGATCAAAAATAAATTCCTCAATGAAAAGTAACTTATATCAAAAATATTTTCTATTAACATTTCCTACTGGGGAATAGAATACCGTTTAACCCACCACATGTTTGTGATTTTCTTGAGGTTAACTTTCTCCTAAACATGTTTTCTATCACTCTCCCTCAGAACATGAACGTTTATATTTTTTCCTCCATATCCATGTTTTCCTACATGAAGTCCTAGTATGGTTTAACTCGGGTGACCTTTATACTTCTCTTTCATTATTTTAAAGATATAGTTTTACTGACTCTTGTTCCGATGTGGGATTTTCAATGAAGTTTCCAAGCCCAATTTTAAAATTGTGAGGACACAATTCACAAAAGGGGGGAAGGATATAAAATTTAGAGACCCGAAGCTTGACGTACATGGACATTACATTACTTTTACAGAATACTTAATACATAACAAAAAAGACCCACAAGGATCGTAATAGTTTACTGTCTTTGCAAACTCGGAATATAAATAACTAATCGTGTTGAAAGATCTTCAACATATCCCATAACGATCTTCGAATTTTTCTTTCCTTACCTAAAACCTTTCATTATTTCCTGGGGAAAATAAAACAAAAAAATGGTGAGCTCAAATGCACAGTAAGGGAAAACATCAAGAACATAAAACAATCCATAAACATTTGAAAGCAAAAACATGAACATGAAATCTAAACATTAAAACCGTGAGCAAAGACATAAATCTTGGAAGTATGTAAGGAATATATCATAAAGCAACATCAATCATGATAAAATAGCATGGGAATAAAACATGTAATTGTGGAAACCATTCTGCACATGTCATGATTTCCCTAGTAGCCAAGGCATTGCTGCCAAGACCATTTTAGTGGACAAAGTCCCTTTCTGAATCGAGTTCACTCCTCGTTTCAGTCCTGTAACACTGAACCAGATTAACTTACCGTTCCAGCCATGTATATCTAATTAGATACAAAATCTTTACCCAATTCATTGGAGGGATATATAGGTTCCACCCATCTCATAATGAAATCATTCTTTTGGGTGCCACAAAATCATAAATCATAAATCATAGCATAACCCATGTAATAAAATGGGATTCTTAAACATCATGTCATCATAAAATAATCCATAAAAGTTTGATATCATTTCAACATAAGAAAATTGAAATCATTTAAATCATATAGACATATTACTTGAAACATACACATACGAAATAATGTCATCTTAGATGGAAAATAGTTTTGGCAGAACACTTGAAATGAATACTTGAGGATAATATCCTTTCTTCTTTAAAATCATTTTCTTTTCACAAAATTCCATGAAATTTTAAAATAAAAGGGTTTTTCTGAAAATAATCATGCAATATTGTAGAGGAAGATTCTTGAAAAAGAGGCTTTATGAAACCGTAGAAATCCGTTCACGCCGTATAAGTTAAAAATAACATTCCCCTCGTACTTTTGTCGAAAAAGTCAAAAAGTACCTCGTAATGTAAACAAAAGAAAGATTCCTTACATACCATGTAGTAAAAGTCAAAAAATGGGTAAAAATGACTTTAAACATACATGAAAACACTTTTATAAAACATTGACATAGATGATAGAAATAGCCCCAGTAAATACTTACGAATAATCAATCTCGGATAAAAATGAGATTTGCAAGATTATCCCTTACCTTAAGTCCGATATGCTTTATATGTATCCGAACCTCCTGTATAATGATTTAAATAATGTTATTGACTTATTACAGAATCATATTAATTGGTATGATATCATATAGGGTTCACTTATGACTTTATATTACCCGTTCTTTTGTAAATTCCATGTTAAAGAGCAATTTGGGTAAAATCCTTTCATTTGTCGTCCGTGTTTCGACTTGTAATTATTCATATGATTACTTAGATCATGGTTACTTACATCCAGAATGTAAAACATGATTTATATATAATATATTTTCAGAATATACATATATATAATAGATCGATAAATGGAAAGAAATACACCGTTCATGGAGATGGTAGGTCGTACGTACGCATGAACGCTGTTTTCGTTTTCCTTATTGAGTTGAATGGAATTAAGTAGATGACATACATATATACATAAATCCAGAAGCTTTATAATGTCATATATTTCATTATTATTTCTTATATATACTTTATATTCATTCTTAAATGGTTAACATGGAGAATGAATCTCATCGCGTCGTGGAGACTGTACTCCGTACGTACGCACGAGCGATGATATCGTTTCCATAATTATTGAATTGAATTGGAGTGGATGATAAAATATATCAGAATTAGTATGATATTATAATAACTATGTATAGTTATTCTTTACGCCATTATATCCATCTATGTAAGGTGTTGGTGGAAAAACAAATTACACCACGTCGTGGAGACGGTATTCCGTACGTATGCACGCGCGGTGATTTTGTTTTCCGTAGGATGGATAGAAGGTGAAATGGGGTTGTTTAATATTTATAATAAAAAATAAGTATATTAGTGATACTGATGTTATTACTTTATAATGAAACAACTAAAGACGAAGAAGTTGAAGAAGAAAGAATCTTGAAAGAATCGGGAGAAGAAATTACCTCTTCATTGATACGCCTCTTTGAAACCCCCTCTTAGGGCACTAAGATTGGTCTTTAATGTAGACCAGAACCTCTAGGATGTTTCTAGGGAAGTGGAGAAGACAATTTGTCAGGGGCTGGCTGAGCTTGAAGGCTCAAATTGGTGTGAGGAGGAGAGGAAGGGGGTGCCCTTTTATAAGGGAGGAGAGGGGCACCATTGGAATTCTTCAAAATATTAGTTTATAATAGATCTAACCCCACTTAAAAACCTCCAAAAATGGCTCATATTCGAATATTATATGAGATAGGGTTGTAATATCATCAACCAATAAAATTTATACATGTTTGGATATTATTTTAAACCTTATCATTTTGATTTATCCTTATTTAATCTATTTAAGTTTATTTGAGGTTATAAAATTCTAAATTTTAAATTATAACAAATAATTACTTATTTGTAGTGAATTTTCCATAATTGTTTACTTTATAACATTATAGACCATATAAATTTAAATTTATAATATTTAAATATTTTTGTGATTTTTAAACAATTTTATAATATGTTATTTTTATAAAATAACAATAGTGTCAATTTTGACACTATTCATTTAT
The DNA here is from genome assembly GCA_963277665.1 of Viscum album. Classification (NCBI taxonomy): domain Eukaryota; kingdom Viridiplantae; phylum Streptophyta; class Magnoliopsida; order Santalales; family Viscaceae; genus Viscum; species Viscum album. Next base: position 1,770,424,545 of record OY728142.1, on the reverse strand, counting down.
TTGAATTTAAATAAAATATATACATAAGATATGGTCAAACTAAAACTTTAATAGATTCATAAAAGGTAATATGTGTCTATAAAATTATTGTATCACATTAGATAGTTAATATAATATTTATTTTATTATTTTTAAAACCATTTATTTGGTTTATCTCTTAATAAAATAATTACTACAACATTTTTGTATAATTATTTAATATACTGATTTGTTGCATAAAAATTTAAAATAAGATCCTATGATGAAGATATATCTATTAACTCTCACAATAATACTTCTAATCTAATTTATCATCTTAAAATCACAATATTTAAATTTTTATATTTATTAAATTATGAAGGTGAAAACTTTGGAATCATTTAAAATAAAATAATATAAGTGTCATAATTGCTTGTATAAGCCTCCAAATGGTCAATAATTGGACCATTGGATGACTATAGTTTAAATTTATATAACAAATAAGTTTTGGTCAGGTTTTTGTGCCTTCTATGGTCACTATTAATTTAATAAAAACTATATTCTTGATTTTTCACTAGATAAATAATTTCTCCCTCACTATTATGTCACAATTAATGATAATTATTTAATCCCAAAAAATTCTAAATAAATTCTAATGATGTATATAATTTTGTTATATTTCTGTAGACTATTAATGTTCGATGTTTCATGAAGTTTATCACTAACTAAAAATTATTATACTTATAGTATTTAAGAGAGTGACATGTTGTCACTTTCTTTGGTTTTAATAATAATTAAATTATTCTCATGGAAAAAAGTCCATTAAATGAATCTAATCCGACCCTTAGGTGATTTGGGTCGACTTTTATTCATCCAATAGGATTTTTCTAAGTGTTAGGGTGATTTTATAATCTTATATTTACCCTTAATTACCCGATTTACCTTTAACTGTAGTAAATAAAATTTACCGTAGTAACTATTCACAATGCCCAAAAATAAAAAGTAGCTTATTAACATAATTTGGACCCACGGATTCCAAATATGGAATCCATTTTTCCAAATTCAGTACACCAAAGTTGAAGAAATTAAATTAAAATTAATCCCGTTGTCGAAAGGAAACGGGTTTTTTTTCTTTAAAACATTGCAAAAGATTGAATTGATTTAACCTACGAATTCAAGGTAAAATAAATGATAATGACATAAATTATATTAAATGGTAAAAATATATTCTATTTATACTTTAAAACCATTCAATATTATAATTTAACCATATAAATTATTACGATGAAAAAAGTTGTTTTTCATTAAAATATAGCGTGTTTTTACTATTCATCAAAATATGAAAGTTACCAGAATAATACGAAAAATTTATCCAAAGTAAATTTTTATTTCATGATTCCAAAGAAGAATTTTATTTTGTCAAATTGAACTTATAAACATGTCAAAAACTAGATTTAATGTGGGTGCGCCATCAAAAGGCGGCAAAACTGCATTTTTTTAAAAATACTTATTTTACCCAAAAAATTTATTTTGTTCTTATACCATGTTCTAGAAAATGTGTAAGATGAATAATAATGTTATAAAATTCAAAATTTAGTTAATACTATTCATAAAGGCTAGTTCAGAATAATATTATAATAATATATTGTTGTTTAGTAAAACCCGGTATTGCGTACAACACACGCTATCGAGGAAGGTCGCGATTGAGTGTAATGCAAGCCAAGTCAGGGTTGCGTGTTGTGAAAGAATCCTTCATTGTTTCGTATAACAGAATCCAACCATATTTCATTTATATATTGAATATATATATATATATATACTCAATGTTGCGTAGAATAAATATTATCAAAATTGTGTGTAACACGATCCAAGAATAGTGTTGCTTATACTGCAAGCTAATATGGTGTTGCTTATAGAGAAAGGTAATCTTGGTGTAGCATAAAACACAAGACATTAATGAAATTAAAAGAATATTTTTCATAAAATCTCGGGGTTTTACATTCCTCCCCCCTTAAAATGAATTTCGCACTCAAAATTCGTCGGCGTTATAAATGGTTTACTAATCGAAATTTTGTTTAATAGAAACCCACATCGTAAAAAGGAATACCAAAACATGGCTTTAAAAACTATAGTATGAAATGTAATGGTTACCCAAATTAACTCATCACTAGGTTTCCACGTAGGAGAACATAGGTGAAAATATGGATATGGAAGAAAAATCTAACCATCAAGTTCTGATGGAGATTGGTAGAGAACATGGCTCTGAAAAAGCCAACAATCACAAAGCTATTGATTTTTTATGATCTAAGGTACCATATGATTCATCGGATATAAGGGAACTAGGAAAATATTTTTGGTTTTCAGGATCATTTCCCTAAAGTTGATGAATTAAAAGAAATACTTTCATGATTTTGGTACAATCTTACTGTTGTTCGTGAATAGAACAATTTCCACTTCATCCCTTAAAGAAATGAAGTTGAATTTGTTATTCGTGATGTGTTAGCAAATCATGTGATAGAATGATGGGTCATTCCATCTCTTTGAATCAAAAGGTTAGAAAAAGTTATAAGTCCATCTTATGGTTAGATTAATCGTATATGGTTCTAAAAATGAACTTATACTTCATAGATCATACCACTTAATAAAATAAAACTAGTTTCTACTAACCAGGGACTTCCTGTAGGCCAGTGGTAGGCGATAAAGGCCAGTCACACTTCGGTTGTGGGTTCGATTCCCATAGCCTTGTCCGACGCGATGGGCTGTCGCTCATCCTGCAGGATGTCCTTTTTCTAAAACTACATTACTATATCATCCCATCAATAATATCGAAAAAACCTCTATCCTTAAACAATACTAACTTATGTCCAACATAATCCATTCCAATCTTTAGGCTTATCCATAATACTGCAGTCCACTCTCATAATATAGTGAAAATGATTACAAGAGATTTAATACCATCGTTGATCCCCATATATCATAAGATATGTCTTGTTGGTCACATTCCAAACATTCTAAGGCATTAATCATGTATTCTCTTGAAAAATGAATACCCATTGAACCTTAGTGAAAACATGAATGTAGATAAACGTTAACACTTTCCACATACCAAAATCCTCAAAATTCTATATACTCAAAACATGATATCACTTAGTCCTTATATCAATCATGAGCTCATGAATACAATCAAACATCTCATTATCTATTTATTCCTTCATTATGCGCATATCATCTACATTACAAAAATATCTGAATAACATTTCATGGTTACTGGTACCATTCAAAATATACTTTAAAATACTTTTAGGAAAAACAATTGTGTAACAATCCTTAGATGATTCGTTATTCCATAGCACCATTAACTATACAACATAACTCTCAAAAAATATACAATCATTCCACTACCTTCTAAAACAACCGACTGAACTTCAACACTTATTCCAGCTCATCTATCATTTGTAGTCTCCTCATCATCATCCACATAAATACTACCCATATGACCATGCTGATTCTCTTCATGAGATTTTCCATTAGGTCATTGGTTCGCATAATTCTTGTACATTCCACATTTAAAATATCTAATCATTGTTGATGTCATAGAAATACCATTATCCTTGTCCATGGTGTTAACTGAACATTTTCCTTTGCACTTACTGGCCTTGTGTCCTTCTTTTCCACACCCAAGTCATCTTCCAGTTCCTTTAAAACAATCTCCCTGATGCCTCTTCCCACATGATTTACATGGGGGAAATTGAACTTTCTTTCCTCTATGATCATCATGAAACTCCATCTTTCTCTTATTATCCGAGTCGGGAAACGTACCAATGTTGAGATTATTTATCATATTATGAGATTTCTGATTAGGCATAATAAAGATGTTTGGACTTCTAGATCCCGTTTCATTTGGTTTCTCATGAAGAAAATCATTCCATTGTCCGTCATATCCTCCATTATCATGAATCTTCCTGTTTCCAGCCATTTTGTAAAACCCAAAAAGTATAGTGTGAGAGGAAAAAATCATGCTAGGGAAAACAACGTAGTAAAGGGGGATCACCCTCAATATCTAACATCTTAGGTTAAATTCTACGATCGTTATTTTAGTTCTAGGACTATATCCTATACGTATACTTATCCTTAGGGAAATCCCTAGACATACCTTAGAAATATTTCTAGGTATCTCACTAACGTTTTCACATCCTAGTTTCCAAAGGTTGACTAATCCTTTCCTCTGATTCCAACTGTAGAGACCTGAAGCTTGACGTACATGGACATTACATTACTTTTGCAGAATACATAATACATAACAAAAAAGACACTCAAGGATCGTAATAGTTTAGTGTCTTTGGAAACTCAGAATATAAACAACTAATCGTGTTGAAAGATCTTCAACATATCCCATAACGATCTTCCCCTTTTTGTTTCCTTACCTAAAACCATTCTTTATTTCTTGGGGAAAATAAAACATAAAAAGGGTGAGCTCAAATTCTCAGTAAGGGAAAACATAGAGAACATAGAACAATCCATAAACATTTGAAACCAAAAACTTGAACATGAAATATAAACATTAAATCCTTGAGCAAAGACATAAATCTTGGAAGTACGTAAGGCATATATCATAAAACAACATCAATCATGTTAAAATAGCATGGGAATAAAACATGTAATTGTGGAAACCATTCAGCACATGTCATGATTTCCATAGTAGCCAAGGCATTGCTGCCAAGACCATCTTAGTGGACAAAGTCCCTTTTTGAATCGAGTTCACTCCTCATTTCAGTCCTATAACACTGAACCGGATTAACTTAATGTTCCAGCCATGTCTATCTCATGAGATACAAAATCTTTACACAATGCATTGGAGGGAGATATAGGTCCCACACATCTCATAATGAAATCATTCTTTCGTGTGCCACAAAATCATAAATCATACATCATAGCATAACCCATGTAATAAAATGGGATTCCTAAACATCATGTCATCATAACATAATCCATAAAAGTTTGATATCATTTCATCATAAGAAAATTGAAACCATTTAAATCATAGAGACATATTACTTGAAACATACACATATGAAATAATGTCATCTTAGATGGAAAATAGTTTTGGCAGAGCACTTGAAATCAATTCTTGAGGATAATATCCTTTATTCTTTAAAATAATTCTTTTTTCACAAAATTCCATGCAATTTTAAAAGAGAAGGGTTTTGTTGAAAATAATTATGCAATCTCGTAGTGTAATCTTTTTGAAAATGAGGCGTTATAAAATCGTAAAAATCTGTTCATGCCTTATAAGTTAAAAATAACATTCTCCTCGTACTTTTGTCAGAAAAGTAAAAAAGTACCTCGTAATGTAAACAAAAGATAGATTCCTTACATACCATGTAGTAAAAGTCAAAAATGGGTAAGAAGGACTTTAAACATACATGAAAACACTTTTATAAAACATGGACATGGATGATATAAATAACCCCAGTAAATACTTACGAATAAACAATCTCGGATAAAAATGAGATTTGAAAAATTATCCCTTACCTTAGGTCTGATATGCTTCGTACATATCCGAACCTCTTGTATAATGATTTAAATAATGTTATTGACTTATTACAGAATCATATTAATTGTTATGATATCATATAGGGTTCACTTATGACTTTATATTACCTGTTCTTTTGTAAATTCCATGTTAAAGAGCGTTTTGGGTAAAATCGTTTCATTTGTCGTACGTGTTTTGACTTGTAATTATTCATATGATTACTTAGATCATGATTACTTACATCCAGAATTTAAAACATGATTTATATATAATATATATTCAGAATATACATATATATATAATAGATAAATAAATGGAAAGAAATACACCGTTCATGGAGACGGTAGGCCGTACGTACGCATGAACACTGTTTTCGTTTTCCTTATTGAGTTGAATGGAATTAAGTAGATGACATACATATATACATAAATATAGTAGCTTTATAATGTCATATATTTCATTATTATTGCTTATATATACTTTATAATCATTTTTAAATGGTTAACATGGAGAATGAATCTCATCGCGTCGTGGAGATGGTAGTCCGTACGTACGCACGAGTGATGATATCGTTTCCATAATTATTGAATTGAATTGGAGTGGATGATACAATATATCAGAATCAGTATGATGTTATAATAACTATTTATAGTTATTCGTTACACCATTATACCCATCCATGTAATGTGTTGTTGGAAAAACAGACTACACCACGGTGTGGAGACGGTATTCCGTACGTACGCACGCGCGGTGATTTTTTTTCCGTAGGATGGATAGAAGGTGAAATGGGGTTGTTTCATATTTATAATAACAAATCTGTATATTAGTGATACTGATGTTATTACTTTATAATGAAACAACTAAAGAAGAATAAGTTGAAGAAGAAAGAAGCATGAATGAATCGGGAGAATAAATTACCTCTTCTTCGATACGCCTCTTCGAAACATCCTTTTAGGGCACTAGTATTGGTCTTTAAAGTAAAACAGAACCTCTAAAATGTTTCTAGGGAAGTGGAGAAGATAATTTGGAAGGGGTTGGCCGAGCCTGAAGGCTCAAATTGGTGTGAGGAGGAGATGATGGAGGTTCCCTTTTATAAGGGAGGAGAGGGGAACCATTGGAATTCTTAAAAATATTAATTTATAATAAATCTAAACCCACTTAAAAACCACCAAAAATGACTCATATTCAAATATTAGATGAGTTAGGGTTGTAATCTCATCATCCAATCAAATTTAGACATGTTTGGATATTATTTTAAACCTGATCATTTTGATTTATCCTTATTTAATCTATTTATGTTTATTTGTGGTAATAAAATTCTAAATTTTAATTTATAAAAAATAATTACTTATTTGTTGTGAATTTTCCATAATCATTTAATTTATAAAATTATAGACCATATAAATATAAATTTATAATATTTAAATATTTTTGTGATTTTTAAACAATTTTATAATATGTTATTTTTATAAAATATCAATAGTGTCAATTTTGACACTATTCATTTATTTGAATTTAAATAAAATATATACAGAAGATATGTTCGAACTAAAAGCTTTAATAGATTCATAAAAGGTAATATATATCTATAAAATTATTGGATCACATTAAATAGTTCATATAATATTTATTTTATTATTTTTAAAACCATCTATTTGGTTTATCTCTTAATAAAATAATTACTACAACATTGTTGTATAACTATTTAATATACTGATTTTTCGCATAAAATTTTAAAATGAAATCCTATGATAAAGATAAATCTATTACCTTTCACAATAATACTTTTACTAGAATTTATCATCTTAAAATCATAATATTTAAATTTTTATATTTATTAAATTATGAAGGCGACAACTTTGGCATCATTTAAAATAAAATAATATAAGTGTCATAATTGCTTGTATAAGACTCAAAATGGTCAAATATACGACCATTGGATTATTATAGTTTAAATGTACATGACCAATAAGTTTTGGTCAGGGTTTTGTGCCTTTTATGGTTACTATTAGTATAATAAAAACGATATTCTTGATTTTTCACTAGATAAATAATTTCTGCATCACTATTGAGTCACAATTAATGATAATTATTTAATCCCAAAAAATTCTAAATAAATTCTCATGATGTAGATAATTTTTTTATATTTCTGTATACTATTAATGTTCTAAATTTCATTAAATTTTATCACTAACTTAATATTATTATACTTATAGTATTTAAGAGAGTGACATGTTGTCACTTTCTTTGGTTTTAATAATAATTAAATTATTTTCATGGAAACGAGTCTATTAAATGAATCTAATCTGACCCTTAGGTGATATGGGTCGACTTTTAGTCATCAAATAGGATTTTTCCAAGTGTTAGGATAATTTTATAATCTTATATTTACCCTTAATTACCCGATTTACATTTAACTGTAGTAAATAAAATTAACCGTAGTTACTATTTGCAATGCCCAAAAATAAAAAGTAGCGTATTAACATAATTTGGACCCACTGATTCTAAATATGGAATCAATTTTTCCAAATTCAATACACAAAAGTTGCAGAAATTAAATTAAAATTAATCCCGTTGTCGAAAGAAATCGGGTTTTTCTTTAAAACATTGCAAAAGATTGAATTGATTTAACCTACGAATTCAAGGTAAAATCAATGCTAATGACATACATTATATTAAATGGTAAAAATATATCATATTTATACTTTAAAACCATTCAATATTATAATTTAACCATATAAATTATTACGATGAAAAAAGTTGTTTTTCATTAAAATATAGCGTGTTTTTACTATTCATCAAAATATGAAAGTTACCAGAATAATACAAAAAATTTATCCAAAGTAAATTTTTATTTCTTGACTCCAAAGAAGAATTTTATTTTGTCAAATTTAACTTATAAACATGTCAAAAACTAGATTTAAAGTGGGTGTTCCATCAAAAGGCGGCAAAACTGCATTTTTTGAAAAATACTTATTTTACCCGAAAAATTTATTTTGTTCTTATACCATGTTCTAGAAAATATGTAAGATGGATAATAATGTTATAAAATTCAAAATTTAGTTAATACTATTCATAATGGCTAGTTCATAATAATATTATAATAATATATCGTTGTTTAGTAAAAACCGGTATTGCGTACAACACACGCTATCGAGGAAGGTCACGATTGCGTGTAATGAAAGCCAAATCAGGGTTGCGTGTTGTGAAAGAATCCTTCATTGTTTCGTATAATAGAATCCAAACATATTTTATTTATATATTGAATATATATATATACTCAATGTTGCATAGAATAAGTATTATCAAAATTGTGTGTAACACGATCCAAGAATAGTGTTGCGTATACTGCAAGCTAATACGGTGTTGCATATAGCGCAAGGTAATCTTGGTGTAGCATACAACACATGACATTAATGAAATTAAAAGAATATTTTTCATAAAATCTCTGGGTGTTACATAACACCCCAAGAAAATAAAGAATATGACATTTTCACATTTATCCATATTTGTGAGTAAAATATTAATATTACTTTAAAGGGGGCGCTATGCTTGATGGTGTACCCAATACGCAACAACGAGTTTCTTGGGAATCTTACATTGCACTCTAATAATAAAATAATATTATTTTAGTTGGTAGTTAACACCTAGCCTTTTTAATGGTGGGAATGAATAGAACTAACTACAAAAAGATTATATATATTTGGAAAATATTTTTACTTTTTAAAATAAATGTTAAAATGTGAATGAATCCAATTTTAAGCATAAATATTCTGATATTCTTTAAAAGGTCGAATAACCGCCTTTTGATGGAGAACACCTTTTAAATCCATTTTTTTGACAATTTTATATGTTATATTTGACAAAATAAAATTCTTTTTAGAATCGGGACATCAAAATTTAATTTGTATAAATGTTTGGTATTTTTCTGATAAAGTTCGTTTTTAATAAATAGTGTAAAATGTTCTATTTTAATTCAAAACCTCCTTTTAATCTAACTTATTTATATTATTATATTATCTTTTTAATTTGTTTTAATGTTAAATTAGATTATATTTTTACCATTTAATCCAACAGTGGTCATTGGAATTAATTTCACTTTGAAATTGGACTTAAACTAGCGTCAATCATTTAATAGATATTGTTTCTCAAAAACACGCTATTTGTTTTGACAGTGGGAATTAAATATTAAATTAATTAATGGAACATATATGTTTTGAATTTTTTAAAATAGACATCATTTTTGAATTCAGAATACCAAATATAGCTTAGGGTGAATTTTTGGTATTTTTCTGATGAACATCAATTTTTGATGAATAGTGAAACCCCTAAGTGGTACTTAAAAAAACTGTTTTTTCATTTAAATGAAATTTTACAACCTTTATGTTTTGAATTTCACAAATCTGACATACATGGTTTTCATTAGGATGTAAATTGTGGTTCGATGGGATTAAAATAATTTTTTTGGTGAATAGTAACTTTTATGTTTTTAATCGCGATTAGAGGTAAGTAGTGTAATTTAAGGTAAAAATATTATTTTAATAATATGAAATGACCTTGACACATGTCCTAAACTTATTGGATGAGTCATGGACTACCAATACAATCCATGGGTCAACTTGGGGACCCCATGGAGCCACTTTGGTAGGAAAATGACATTAATAACTTTTTATTTAATGATAAAATTAATATGTCACAAACATGTGTTGTTTTACTAAAACAATATTTACATGGGGTTATACAAGTCATATTTTTGAATATAAATATTCATTGGAAATATAAAAATATTTCCTACATCATGATATTTATTTTATAATATTTAGACAGTAAATAAATTAATTTATTTATGAAACAGTGATGATGCAGTGATTACCTCATAAATGAACGATTTAAATAAGATGAGAAGATAGGGTGAAATCTAAGTCTTAAACTTGTCACAAACCAAATGGATGGGTGGATTTAAAAACCTTATCACCTTATCCTAAAAACATATCCTTTTGGGTCCTTTGAAATCCGAAAATCATTTTATAATAAAGTAATAGTTTATAACTTTCCAAGAGTGCCCCTCCTCTCCCCTTATAAAAGGCCCCCACCTCTACCACCTTACCGACACCTCTCAAGCCTTTGGCTCGGCCAAAACATGCCCATTTTGACTATCCACATCCCTCTCTTACTCCTAGAAGCCTCACGTTTTGCATAAGCCTTTCCAAGGAAGCCTTTGAGCTCAAATAAAAAAGAGTTACCTGATTTAAAGGTAGTGTCTTCTCTTGTGTTCTTATGTATTATTTTGCTTTTCCAACCTCGTAAACTTTTTTATTCCTTTATTTTGTAACAACACAAGTATATTAAATATACTGGTATATTTTTTATAATAAGGATTAGTGCTATACTTACACACACATCCGTCTAAGGGTTAAAGAACATACTGTTTCTGTGGATGGCGAATTACTACCTCACGAGATGATGATTGTTCAATATTCTTTAAACACCTTTAAAGGTGGCCATTATGATGTAACTGTATTTTATATATGATATATATGGTATTTATGTTTACTATATGCTTCTGTATTTTATATTTAAGACATACCTTTATTCTTTTCATGTTGTACAAATGCGATAATTTCATATGAGGATGTGTGGACTACCGCCCCCTCAAGTGATGAGACTCGTTCATGCAATACATGGAATGTATAAAGAATGAAATTAATGAAAATTTGTGACCTATATAAAATATATATTATACTGGATTTATAATATATATATATCTCATTTATTTTTAATTCCATTAATATGACAAAAAAATGAAAGTAGCGTTCATGCGTACGTACAGCCTACCGTCTCCATGAACGGTGCTTTCCATTTTTTATCTCCAAATGTTATGGAATAGTATAAAATGAATATGTACTGGATATATATTATATTTTAATCATTAATACTATTCTGTAAATTATTTACTTATAACTACATGGGAAATCATTTTCAAACAAGTTCATTTTTGACTCATGTACCAAACATCGGAAAAAACATTTCATATGAACTAACATTAATAATCAATTATTATAACATTATAATATGTTATATGAACTGAATAATAATCTTTAAAGGATTTCCTTGAGAAATTATAAATTGAAAAAAGTTTATTATTTATTAATATAAATAAACGAACAAGGAAATTCGGACATGAGGTAAGGGATTATACCTCTCTCTTTCTTTTTATGCACTCTCTTTTATGTCATTTCTATTAAGCTCACCTTTCTTATGTTTGGGGATGCTATTTTATATTCCTATTACTATAATTTTTATTTTCAAATGATTAGAGACCCTATTTTATCTCATCAAACCATTTTTGGATGTTTTAGGTGGCGCCGTTAGGCTGCCGAGTTTTCGTAAGGGATTTTTCATCTCCCTTTTATTCTTGTGACATTTATACTACGTTTGCCACCATTTACATTGAGTGGTGTATGTACTTCAGATTATTATACTCTTTGTGTAGTATAATTTCAATTATGGGTATTTACATATTCATCTATGACCCTTCTTCCATGGGGTGTACGTTTCGAAAGGTACCCAAGTCGGTAAGGGAACCTTTCGCCCTCCTCTTATTAAAAGTGTTCTTTTGTTATGTATTTTAATTCACATACTATTATTTTTTTATATGTTCTTATATATTATTATTGATGTAAAATTTATGTCCAAGTGATGAGATACCATTGTATCTCTCACAAACACATTTTCGGAATTTTAAAGTGACATCGTTAGGTTGTCAGATTTCTGTAATGGAACTTCTTAACCCACTTTCAATTCATTCGGTTAAACCTTTACTATAGCATCCGGTATTTTTATAACATAATCTTTCATTTCATTACACAAAACTGAGGATCTTTAAGGTTTAGTGTCTTGGAAGCAAGGAACATAATACATGAAAATAACATAAAAGATTCTTCTTAAACAATTGAAATGATTCTCATTAAGTTCATCCTAGGTTCATTACTGCATCTCATAACCTGGGGACAGACATCAAGAGAAAGGGCGAGCAGAAGACCCAGTAAGGGAAACAACAGAAACATTTTACATGTGAACTTGAGATACTTTAATAAGGACATGAAAAGAACTTTAAGGCATGAGAAAAAATCATGAGATACATCATAATAAAAATAACATTTTCATTAACATGAAGATGTGGATGAAACATTTAATATTGACAATCATTTCGTTTCACCAAGGTCCATCCCCAAGGTGTCATTAAAAATTACCAAGGTTATTCACAATGGTATCAGTCTAAAAAGTCATCTATAGAGATTAAGTCTTTACCCAATGCATTTGAGCGATATCTTGGCGCACCCTTGACATGTATTTATTATCATGTGAGCCACATATATCATCATAAATCATTTCATAAACAACCCATATAGCATAAAATAAATGGGATTCATTTCATAATCATAACGTTTTAAAAACTGCTTTAATGACATGATCATTATGTCACTTTAAACCCACGGAAAGGGATAGAAGGTTTCATGTATGTAAATCCCAGAATTTAAAATAGAACATGTTGATATATATGTGAACAACCCTATATAAATAAGAGCTTTGAGTATTCACATAATAACATAACATAATTTTGAGAAAAAGAGAGAGGCATTTTGAGACGAAAATTCTGCAGCATAATGACTATGTTATGAGGTTTTAGAAAACAATGAAAAGAGAGGGTACATGGGTAAACTACTCATAAATGATCCATAAAACAGTAGAGGGATAGAATATGAAAGATATATGAACATGTTAATGAAATTTGAAATATTTACCATATGAAATGAAGAACAAGAAAGGAAGACAAAAATAAGATTTCTCTTATGAAAATTCAGCAGCCTAACGACGTCAGTTAAACTTCAAAAAAATGAATTGACGAGATCAAATAGGGTCTCTCATAAAATAAACATAAAAGATAAGTATGATAGATATAGAGATCATACCCCAAAATAATAAAAAATAACTTGAAATACTTGAAATGAAAGTAGATCTTGAAAACGAGAAGGGTGAAAGAACCCCTTAGAAATTCGGCAGCCTAACGGCGCCACTTAAACTTCATCAAAAATGAATTGATGAGATCAAATAGGGTCTCTCATCATATGAACATAAAATCTCAGTATGATATATTTATAGACCATACCCCAACATAATAAAAAGTAAATGCATGACTTGAAAAGGAATTAGAACTTTTAAAAGGGAGAAAGGTGAAAGAACCACTTAAAAATTCGGCAGCCTAACACCGCCAATTAAAACTTCAAAATAATGAATTGAAGAGATCAAATGGGGTCTCTCATCATATGATCATAAATGATCTGTATGATAGATATAGATATCATACCCCAACATAATAAAAAGGAACTTGAAAGACTTGACATGAAAGTAGAACTTGAAAACGAGAAGGGTGAAAGAACCACTTAAAAATTCGACAGCCTAACGGCGCCACTTAAAACATCGTAAAACGAAATAATGATAGTAAGAGGGGATCTATCATTATATGAAAATGAAAAGGTCAAAAAGAGGAGTATAAAAGAACATCATTTAACATAAGAACATGGCGAATAAAAGAAATTACATAAATGATATTTCTTGAAAAGAAAGAGAGAGGTCGGATCCCTTACCTTAAAACGTAACTCTTAAAACACAAAGGTTTGGACCTTGAGGGCTTGGGGGCACTTTAGGAGGACTCCCTGGGAGGTAAGGAGACCAGAAATTCGTTGGGGGAGAGTTGGGAGTGAAAAATAAAGGAGAAAAGGGTGGGTATTTATAGGGAAACTGAGGGGACAAGGCATTAATGGCCAAGGGACAACTCACCAGTGCTTTTATCAAAACCATGTGCCCTCCCATGGAATTTACCATGGAGTTAGGCCACATGGGGCCCCCAATACAATAATTCATCACCTTTGGCCGTCCAACCCTTAAAATATCTCATGACATCATCATGACACAGATATGATGTCATTAAACATACCAGAACCCTAAAACTGCATTTTTACTATTCATTGAAAAATTCATCTTTCTCAGAAAAAACCCAAAATTTCACCTTAACCAAATATCGATGCTCTAATTACATGTATGAACTCCTTTTTATAAAAAAAATTCTAAATATTTTTAATTTAATTTTTAAATAAATACACTATTCATCGAGAATTCATTTTATTTAGAAAAATCCCCAAAAATTACCATAACATAATATCGATGCTCTGAGTTCAAAAATAAAGTCTGTTTTATAAAAATAATTTTCTAATTATTTTTAAATAACTTTTTAACTAAAAAACACTATTCACCCAAAAAACTAATACTTGACTAATAATTTATGAAACTGTTATTTACCCATTTTATTGAATCTCATTACTTAATCAAGGTGTCTAAATTATATTAAAACTTTATTTAAGTGAGATTACTAATTCATTTGGACACATTACTAATCCTAATCATAAAATCACTATTCATAATTTACTATTCATAAAAATTTAAGTTGATCTTATTAGACTCTAAATTTCGTACTGAACATAATTGTAGAAGACCATTTTTTGAAATTCATTACACATTTTTATTTATTTAGGGTTTACATAAACATTTTTAAAATATCCTTTCTCTAAAATTCATCAAAAATATGCATACTATATTTATCCGGACATTTGAAAATTCATAAACTTCATCATAAGAAGAAATCAAAATTTTTTATTAAAACAAAGGGTTACACAAGGCAGTTATGGTCTCCTTACATAGCCCCTTATCACAGCAGCATATGACCTAAGTGTAAGGTGTGCTAAGGTGAGAGAATTTGAGGGAGGCTCGGCCAACATCACACGAGTAGTAATTTCTATCAGTTTGAACATCTCGCAAAGGTGATTCCATTCTAGCTTCACATGATGATGTTCGTCTTGGATTCGGTCTAGAGAAAAGCCCAATGGTTCTACCTCCTTCCAAAGTTCTGTTAGATGGGCTTCGATCGGTCCAAGACTACTGGGTGAGGCCATCAAATATTCTTTCTATATTAATTAACCAAGATTACTTGTATTTAGAGACAATAATCAAAAAGTTTAGTTCCCACTGGTCATATTGACCAATGGTCATATAACAGTAAAAAACCAACGGTCTCATTTTAATTATACTCATGTTATCAAATGAAACAGTTTTGTTGAGTATCAAAAATAAAATAACACACAAAATTAGGAAACAAGATTTATTCAAAATTTCGGGTCATTACATTTACTTCTTGATTTTATTATTCGAAGATTATGTGTGGAATCTCTACGTTGTTATTTCCACAATCCTTTGTGTGGATATACTATTTCTACACATAATCATCTCATTGATAAATTCTAACGTAATTTAGACGAACATGTATGAGAAATCGTAACTCAATCTCATTTAATTGAGTTAAATATCTATGTCATTGGTTTCGTTTTCTCAAGAGTATCTCTGAATGACCTATGATTGTTTTACACTTAATATCCACTAAAATTGGTTGTATTCATATTTTTCACACATAATCATGTAATTGATTTATCTTTAATCTAAGGATACTGAGTTTTTAAGAGACGATGTCTCAATCTCCTTTCACTGAGGCATATTTTGTTTTATACACAACGTTCTTTTATACGGTGTATAACCCCCTTTGACTTCTAGTTTTATTTGAAAGGAATATTTTCTATACGAAGCATTTTATTAAATGAAAAATAGTATGTTTCTTTTTAACGTACGCAGTGACAACGACCTTTCCGCCCCCCGAGTATTATTTGATCTTTGGGTTCCTCAACACGCCGTTATATTTTTAAAAGTAAATAAATACCATATATTCTTTTATGTATTTTGGTATTGAAAATGGTTTTGATAATTTATTTGTTATGTCAATATATTTAAGTGATATGTTGTGATTGAAATGTGTAAATGTTTTCCTTCCTTTATAATTGTTATGTTTTTATAATGGTACATGGACATTTGACGGGTGGTTACGTGATAAACCATATGACGGGTGGTGCCGTGAATACCAGGACGGGTGGTTACATTATAACCTCCAATGCATTGGGTATGGAAGTCGGCTGTATGGCTATTCCATTTATTGAAATGTGTGGAAGTCGACCGTATGGTTTTTCCATTTAAGTATGTTTATGTCCCAAGTTAACTTATATAATATGTGCTCTTTATATAAGTTTTATGGTAATCTTTTTGTTGAAAAAGGGTAAGTAATAATCTTTTATTCATTGAAGAGTTTATACTACTTCATAAAGGTAAAAACTATTACTTTGATAAAGTACTCATGGTTTACATGTTGTTTTGAAAAACTAACAGTTTTCCTTCTTTGTGTATCTCTTAATGAGATTTTTATTCTCACCCCAAGTTTTTTTGGAAATGTTTTTCACAAGACATAATGTGGAATAGGGTCAAGGATGGGAACAAGGAAACGTCATGCTATCTAAAACATGGAACTAGACAAGTTTCTTTTTAAGAGGTTTTATTTTATGGAAACATAGTAGAAGTTTCTACTTTGTAAACTTTTGAGATGTAATAGTTATGTCCTAATTCTCTAAAACTCTAAACCTGAAAAGATCCTCTATGTGAATTATTCATTTAATTCAATAATAAGTAATGTTTAAGGCCGGGTCCTTTTATTGGGTATACAACCATTCCTTTTGTTGATTTTTTGATCCTCTTGTATCAGTTGAGTGCTCGTGGAAGGATTAAAGATACCTTAGTTTCTTACGTTGCCTAATTTGTTGAAGGTAGAAGTGGTTAGGAGTTGTTAGCGTGGATGAGTGTCTCGATGGTGTCTAAGAGGGCCTCTGAGTTCCTAATAGTTTCATTGAAGAAGGAGTTCATGTAAAACCACCATTTTTGGGAATCTAGTCATAAGAGGATATTGTTGAAACATTCTGGACATGTGTGGTGTTTAGGGACTTGGAATAATGTCTTGTTCCATGTATAGTTTCAATCTGTCATATGGTAATGTTTGGTGACGCCTTGTGACGTCTTGTTCTCGATTGACTATAAAGGTGAAGGTTTTGTAATACTCTAAGATTATCTATTATGTTGGGAGTATTTATCCCTTAAAAAAACTTCAAAATCCTCTATTTTAGAGGAAGGTTTTTATATGTGTCATTTATTTAGGTTGTATCTCACACAATGAAACATGGTGTAATGTGTGTTTATCTTAAAAGACCATGTTTCAGTGAAATGATGGGTTAGGGTAAAGTGAGTTTGAAATGTGTTATGTCTTGGTAAAATTATTGGGGATGGTGTTGTAGTTGTTTGTATCATCAGAGAAGATGTTCTGTTGAGTTGGTTTCCTATTCCTAACTACGAGGCAGAAGATGCTTCAATCATTTCAGCTCCAACCACAGGTCTCAGAGAGAATCTGGCACATAGTTAGGGGAAATAATAGGGTCGTTCAAACCATTATACAATGTCCTATACTAAATATGAATGATATGAATATTTTAAACCTCTATTGTCATCATCTTCTTCCAGTTGTTCCCTTTTGGTGGTAGAGGTTGGAGGACCTTGTTTCCATATTGCAGTTAGAGTTCATACATTCCCTTTTGTGTTTTGACTTAGTATTTGGAGAAAGGTTTGATGTTTGGATAGATAGGTTTAGTGAAAGGTTTTTTCATGGTTAATAGTGACCATGCCTTAGAAAACCATGTAGATAAAAGTATCCCCACGGTTTTTGTAGGGTTTCCCAAACTGTGAGGACTAACCATTCAGTCATCCCAACTCTTTAAATTTTGGGGCCTTTCTGTACTGGCCCAATATTCTCAGTTAAGATGGATGGTTCTTATGATGGGGAGACCCACTATGAGTCTTATATAAGTTACTTTGTAGTTGTTTTATAGAAGTATACCCCTTGAACAGAGGAGTCAGTTCAGGCCTCCCTCTGTTAGTGTCCTTAATCTTTCTCGGGAAAATTTATGTTTTTTCTTTTCATGGGGAGCCCATTTTTTCTCCCTAATGTAGTAAATCAGATTGGTCCATGGTCTTGGCATGGTGAGAGGTAGTATTTTTCGAAGCTATCTAACAATCAACATCTTCCTGGGTTAAACATTGGCATTGGAGAGTTCCCAACGGTTTAGTAAAATCAATGTATGTGTAACCTTGATCATTGTTGTTGTTCGTCTGTGTAGATTACTTGAGTCTTGTTCATATAGTATTTTAAGAGATTCCTTTTGGGGATAAATTTTGAATGTTCCTGGTCATTTTATGAAATTGATGTACGTTTTTCTTTGTGAGAGTATTCCTTCATTAATTAATCAATGGAGGTGTTTTGGCATTTTTGGGGAAGACCAAACATAACGAAGGAGTACATTTATGGTCTATCAGTTGGGTTTGGTTTTTTCTTCTGGACTTGTTATAGAATTCTTAAGGTTAAAAGTTTTATGTTGGGGAGAATTTTTATATCAATAAACTATTTTAAAGGCATTTTTCATTTAATTTCCATCATTTCTTTGTTATGGGGGGTTTCCATGCATTTTGGTGGAAATGGTGGTTTTTTAAAATTTTGGCGAAACTATGAACTCATTTTCATATTTAAAAATAAATTTAGTTTCTTTTAAAACAATAATATTTTTCAAAATTTTACACCCATTCCACTTCCAAATTAGAATAACATTGTATATTAAAACCACCATATCCATTTGGACCTAATATGAATTCATATTAATGATGGATTTGGGTTTTTTATTAAGGTGTTGGGCTAGCCCGAAAGCTCATTTCCAACCTTAAATATTAATTTTAATTCCATAATATTAGATTCCTGTTTCTTGTTGTTTATCTGATTCCAACTCTCACCCATGCCCACATACCCAAGGTGCGTCTCCATTTTCTCCTCCCCTAATTTGGAGATCAATTGAATCACGAAGTTGGGAAACACTTCTCTGGTGTTTACAAATATAGAAAATTTGAACAGGTAAATTGATCTTTTCATCACTCAATATATTTTTAATCTTATTCTCCAATTCTAGTTCCTACATGAACTCCTCAGCCTTATCAAAACTTCATTTTCATTGAAGGTTGATTTGAAATTAGGTACAGGTGTATTTGGGATGTTTTCTTGAAGATTTTATTGGGTAAGTGTTTCTCTTTTCATTTACTTCCTACTCCTTATGGTTTCTTCCCTCTTTCAAGAATTTATTGAGTGTCTCGAAGGTAGGGTCCATACCAAGGGTTTTGTTTGGGGTCTTTTTGGAGAGTTGTTATGTTTTAGGGTTCTTTTTTTCTTTCTTGTGGTGCGGTAGAGGTGAGGTTGATGTTTTGAACCAAGATTCAAGGGTTCTGACTCAAAAGTTAGGTTGTTCCATGTGTAAGTATTTTTTAATGAGTTATATTGCCTGATTTACTAGTTTTAATATTCCTAATATGCTTATTCTTTTTTAAAACCATTATTTATGGATTTTCCTAAGTGTTTAATTTTATAGTTGCACGATGGCTTGAAATTGGGTTCTTTTCATTGGTGACTCTTACGGTAATGTTGGGGTGTATTTTAAAACACATGAAAGTGAGTTATTGATGTATAAAGGTGATAAATAATCTGGTTTATTAATGACTTAGTGGCATGTGGTCCTCGATATCGGGTTTTTGAATGGGTTCAATGTGTAAAACTATGTTTTTAATCTTGGAAGTGATTTGTGAAAAGGTTTTTTATTCATGTGAGTCTTTGGAGGTGGTAATTAAGTTATTTTTATAAAACATGGGGGTAGATTAATAAATGTTGTTAAGGATGATAACTCTATTAATTAATGTTTTTTTATGATTTGGGAATATAATAAGGTATTTGAAATGGTTTTTGTGTGAGAAGCATAGTTACACCCCTTGGGTTTGGTTTACAGAAACTGCGAATGTTTTATTTGGTTAAACAAAATTGTTTAAAGGGTTTATATGTACATTTTGGTGGGTGTGATCACCTAATATTGGTTTTTGGAAGGATTTTTTGTTGTTAAAATGTCAAATATTTTTGTAGAATATTTTATAAAGTGCTAAAATGTTTTAGTAAATTGAATGAGAGCTGTGAAACATTGTTGTGGGATGTTTTGTGTAAGTGTTTTGTGCAAAATGAACTTTGTTGATGAAAGAAGTATTATATGATATTTGCGTGGGAAGTTATATGAGTTATAATGTCTTGGAAATGTTTTATAAATTTTTTTAAAGGATTTTTGGAATTCATAATGAAACATGAAAATTGTTGTGGGTAGTATTTTGTGTGAGTATGATATCAAAATGAATTTGAATGAAAAAGTGGAATTTTTTTGACTTGTGTGATGTACATCTAGGATTTTTGGTGAATTTGTGATGTGGAAATGATATTTTCATGTGAAAATTATATTTCGTAATTGGTTGAGAATGTTTGAGAACTAGGGGAAACCCAGGTATCTATGTGGGTGGACATGTACTAGTGTGCTAAGGAATCTGTGGGTATTGGCGTCAATTTCAAATATCATGATTGACGCTTACAACACTAACTAAACTATGATGATTATTATTGGGGACCACTTGGTTATGGGTATGTTCTATTCTATTGTCTTGTGCATGAGAATGGATTTTGTGATGGTTACTATCATCGAGATACAAGGTACCTGGGACCCACAACGAGCAAGTGCGTAGTGGTTTTTTCCTATTGTTTTTTCTCATTAATAATTTTTTTCTTACCTTCAGCATAAGTTATGGTTGGATAGAAAATTTGTTACTGTTGTAATTATTTTTAAATGTGTTGATTCTTAATGATTTTCCACTTGAAAATTGTTTTCGTTTTTAAGTTGCATCTTTTAGAATTTGTAACTAACATTTTCTGTTTATGAAAACATGCAATATTTTCATCACTGAATTTTTTTTACATGGAATATCTTTATGGTGGTATCTTACAAAGAATTTTATAACATGCTAATTAAACCCTTTGGTGGAAGTAGACTTGGTTATTTTTGTAGTCATTGGTTGGTTAAAGTTTTTAGTGCCAGTGGTTCGGGTTTCTAGCAGGTCCTTGGGGGTGAAGTCTTATGGAGATGCCTTGAGGGTGGTTCACCTTACCATGAGGGTTCTTGGGCAGGTTTACTTTGGTTTTGTACTATTTTTATAGTCTTGGTGAGTTTTTTTAAACTATGTAATTTCGTTCAGAATTTTGGTAAATTATTTTTTGGTTTGAAAAATATAGATTCATTTAATTGGATTCGTTTGTTGTTTTATTTTTATAAACTTGGGTAAATTGTTCCTATTCTAATTTTATGATACCCGAGCTCCTGTTCCAGCTTGTGGAGATTGGGAATTCACTTCGGGCCTTATCACATGTTGGGTTTGGCACTAGTTTCAGTGTCTACTAGATTTGGTTCGTGATATATTTTCTATTAATAAAGTAATTCATAATGGTGATTTTTCGGGAACTATTCTGAACTAGGAAGATTATAATAAGATGAGTCCATCCAAATTATTTTTGAATTTTAATCTCAATTAATAAATTTATATAATGATTTTTCCTAAATATTAAATTTTATATAAACATTTCTATATCACTGTTTTTTTGATGAAAATGAATAACTTTACTAGTAAATCGTTAAATAGGAGGGTGTGGTTGGTAAGACATGCAAGTGGTTTAATGTTCTCAATGTTATTTTAGAAGAAAAAGAAAAATTATGATCCTCTTTTCAATAAAAGGTTTGTACAAATTAAATATTAATTAAAATTGAATTATTATGATAACAGTGTGAGTAATCATATTTTTAGTGAATAAATAATTTAACATGAAGCATTGTTTAGTTGTTCCATTAATATCATAGATCCTCATCTCAAAGAAAAAACATATAATTTCAAAGGATAGGACATGTTTGTGGAAGAAATTACCTAGTTTATATAACTGTAAATTAAAAATAAATATTACCTAAAAGATTCATATAAATAGAATAACAATTTCATGGAAGAGCAATTGGATGTAAAATATATAATAATCAAATACAACAAAAATTATTCGAATGATTGTAGCAGAAAAAACAGAGGTCAAATTAATATAATTTAAAGTGAATGGAAAAGAATGATGAGTTTAGTTGAAAATGAAATGTTTTCCCTCAAAATAAAATTTCTTCGGTATGAAGATAAATTGATAAATTTTAGAGAGAAACGTATTGAAACTTCCCAAGTTAATAAGAATAAGAATTCTTCCACCCAAACATATAAAGAGAGAAAACCTCCAAAAATTGATGTTTCTATGCAAATTTTTGATGAGTATCATGTACCTAAAGTGACTCATATTGGTGTAAATTATAACTATGATTCTTTTATTGATCACACTTATATAATATCAGCCATGATGGTGCCTCAAAACCTAGTTAATTTAGTATATTCTAACACAATCTCATCTACTAGTGGATGTTCGTAGTTAAAATATAGTAATACATGGGTTGATAAAAATACTGATAAATTCTTAAAAAATTGTCGGTGGATACTAGAAATATATATAGTAATAACTCCCAATATGATTATCCAAATAAGGATAGAAAAATCTAGAATCATTAAGGCACAACATTTATGAAGAATTAAACTAGATTAGAGAAAATAATATTTTTTATATTATTGATGTTGTGGGAAATGATGTTATTAAGACATTGATTTTTAGAATAATGTGTCTTCATATGAAAACTATAAAATAAAAATATTAAGGGGTAGTATTTATGATTTGAAGAGTATACCGTAAATCTAAACCGGAATTTATCAATGAAGAAGAACATGTATATAAAAAATATATTTTTATGTCTTGAAAACTTCATTGATGATGGAAACAAGAGTGGTACTTATTTTGATAACTTATTGTATATAACAACTATTCAATATTTACATGTTGATTAAAAGAAAAAACAAAATAAATACAAATTTAAATACTAAAAAAAGATCAATGTTTTTCCATAGGGAAATAAGAATAAGAAGGAAGTCCTGAAAACTTTGAAGCTAGATACTCCCCACAATAATGATAACATTAATTATAAGAAACTCATATCAACGAATATGTGATTCATCTAATATGTTAATAGATGTACCAATATAGACCATTATAAATAGGACACAGAGGTAAATTTTATTAAGCTAAAATTCATGATAAATCTATTCTTAGAACGAAACTATAAGATATCATTGATTGAAGAAATTCTATATTAAGAATTTTAGAATTTTACCATGTATAGTATCCAGAAAAAATTAAATATTAGATGTTTAAGATCTAAAAATGAATATGTTAATAAGGAATTAATAGTTATTATACATATATACTATCATTCAGTGTAAGAAATATATAATAATTTTAGGATGATGTAGTAGCTAGAAAAAATCCAAATGGAAAATAGATTATTCTACATGATAG
Source organism: Viscum album (assembly GCA_963277665.1). Taxonomy (NCBI): domain Eukaryota; kingdom Viridiplantae; phylum Streptophyta; class Magnoliopsida; order Santalales; family Viscaceae; genus Viscum; species Viscum album. Next base: position 1,770,400,693 of record OY728142.1, on the reverse strand, counting down.
AGAACTCGAATTTCGTGAGAGGTTGTAAAAAGAAGACAACTCTTGTGCCTTAAAAATATTTTGTGGAAGGAGTAATATGACTATACACAATGAAATAAAATGTATGAATGTTCAGCAAAATAAAAAATTGATATTGATGATATTAATAATATAATCAAAGTATTCTATTACATTACGGGAAATTTGATGATAAATAATCCATATAAGAAAATGTTTAACAAAAGTAATGAGTCCATAATATGAAATAAATATCATAATTTGAAATGAAAAAGAGACAAAAGGATGAAGAGTACCATACACTTTAAATCTACAGGGATTATAGACTCTGGGATGAGATAAAACACTCCACTTAGTTAGACTAATTAATAATATTATTAATTTTACGCTGTATTCACTTATATCTTGTACAATATTTCAATTCTTATATTCACGAGAATTAAAGGAAATGTTAAAACTCAAGATGATAAATGAGTGTACATAGTTAAAATAATTAATCTTGATTTATTATTCAAGATCAAATAAAATAATGAATTATTTTACAATGGTGGATCACTAACATGTACATGATAAAGAGTATCAGATCAAAATATCCACCATGATATATAAAATAGAGTGAAAACCATATGGGGGGTACGTAAAAGAGATTATATAAATCCAAATTCCATGAATATCAAAAAAATAATTGTTCAAATATAATGGATTTTAAAATGGAGGTAACCTAATTAAAGTATGTATCATTTTCATTAGTATATAAATCCTGTTCTTCAATGGGGGGTTGTTTGATGAGTGATATTAGAGACTGTGGAGTTATATATTACAGAACTTGTAATATATAATTTTTTTTCTGAATTGGGTAAGAAATCATGTTTTGTAATAAAACTATTTTACATAACCATATATTGGATAAATATATTTCTTATGAGAATGATATAATATGCATTGTTTTTAATAGATATCATAGACAAACATAGTGGTATCTCTCCTGTTTTCTACACATGGTTAGGAAATTTAAAGTAAGACTTTCTTAACTAAATGATTTTTCTAAGAGAATAATGTGACATCATAACTATATAAAATTTTTTCAGGAAATAATGTAAAAATGGAAGGATGACATGTTTTGAGAATACATATTATATTAGAATACCCCACCAAATATTTGAAGTTAAATTTAAATAAAATGGAAATTTTTTTCCACATATTAATAAATGATATATGTGGATATTAAAAACATAATACAAAAAGGTATACATTTAGAAAATCGATCATTTGTGTTGTATTATTTTTCAATGGTCAATATGTATTTGTTCTTCATGTGGTGATACTTGAAGAACTATTTCAGACCCCACTGATGTATTCATGTGTTATATTTGATAAATAATCTATATTATATTTTTGTTTATTTTTAGGCTAATCATAAAGTCAAATACATTTTTTATTAATGTCATATTCTTATAATGTTAGATATGATGAATAATTTGAATAAGGGAGTAAAATGTTCATATTGATGAGAAAATTAATTTAGTACATGAAAAAAATTCGGTATATCTTCATTAAGAAGGTTTTTTAGAGTGTTTCGAATTAAATTTTCTTCTTTCAATTTCAATGAAGTAAATGAATGTGACATGTATAAAAAATACAGCTAACCACACAATCCCACGTGAGAAAACCCTCAACCACACTTTAGGGACTCAAGGTTTTACTTCATGGGAGAGGCGACCAAATAAGACCACATGGTAGATTGGAGAACCAGATTACTGTATATGTCTAACATGAGTGCATGAATAGAGGTGTGGATGGGACATATAATCTCTCTAGGCTAGGGCCACATCTGTGAGTTGTGTAAGAAAGTTCTAATCCTTGACATCCTTGTCATGTTGTCAACATAGAATTCTCACACTAAAAAATTTCCACATAGAGAAACTACATTTATGATTTGGGATAAAATATTTCATATATTATTCATCTTAACATTAATTATATGAAAGAAACATGCGCAACACAATCAATGTGGTATCCACCTTCCTTTGTATCCCATACAATGCATCTTCATATAAAGTAGATCGTCTTCAATCTCTGCCACTCCTGTACAATTAACAAAAAGAGGCGTTTAGTAAAGAAATCTTGAGGGAATGATATATTCTCTTCAACCATATCCACTTATCATTATAAAGGAACTAAAATAAATCACTCATGATGACATGTATATAAAATAGTTTTCATGCAATCCATGAATCAATTATTTTGTCATTAGATGGAGTCACATTCAAATAAAATGGTATCAGGATAATATATTGATCATGTGATCATGTAAATAAAATGTTCCAAGTAATAATGAAAAATACAATGATATCAAATGAACATGAAGCGATCATGTGATGTTATTAGGTGAAAAAACAATATATCTACAAATTTCAATAAGTTTTTTCATTTTATAGATATCATCAAAAGAATTATTGGGGAACAACAAACATATTTTAATTAATCCATCATGAATAATCATATAAAGGATTGATGATTTTCACCACAACATCTCAAGAAGTATATAGAGACATTTATTGATAATAAAAGTTATAATGTGAAGAGATCACATGATCACAAGATTATTACTATGCTACATGAAGTTTCAAATATCTGATACTTTTCAAGATATTTGTGAGTTTATAACGAGTCCTTGAATCATAATAAAATGTATAGGAGTGGAAATTTATCTTCTTATAATGATATCAAGGTTGGGGGACAAAGAATCCCAGGAAAATATTAAGATATCAAGAGAGATTTCCTACATTGAAAAAAAAACAGGCCACCCAGGTTAACTTTTTAGGTGATTCAATTAAGTTATCAAATGCCTTTATTATATGACGGATATATGGGAAGTGTTTTCATGATCATGAGGAAAGTATCATGTTAAACCTTCATTATGAAAATATAAAGAAATGATGAACATTACTGGTTAACAAAAATTTAATAAGACACTAATAGACAATTATTATCTCACAGAGAAACAATTTGTAGTCTTTCTAGGACTTCTGATGAGAAGGAGATATTTATCAATGAAAATAAATTCCACACAAATAAAGAGGAAGATGTTTTTCATTATCACTCATGTGAATCCACTATGTGAATATCATATGAGAAGAGGAATGGAATAACATACATACAAGCATATATAATTTTCATTTGGTGGTCTCAATAATTAGTTGGTATTGTGAAGGGTTTGACAAGAGATTTTACTGGAAAATTATCATTATGAAACACATGAATTACTTTAATATTAATGGGAAATATTGAGATACCCAAAATTTAATTAATGATGAATTCTTGAGAATAAACATTGAATAATAATAACAATGGGTATTTTTTAATGTCTGTGCATCATTCATGAATTTAATTATGAATTCAAGAAGACTATATTGAGTTTGAAAAATAATAATCATTCATGGAATATCATTTTTGATTTTATGTGCACCACTTTTAATCATTTATTTAAGTTATGAACATAATTATTTAATGATTATCTTCTTGAGTAGTTTATAATACGATGATTAAGGAAACTATAAATGTGTTGAAGTACTCTACATTTGATCGTTCTAAAAACTATTTTAGTTGAGGTGGAAGTTTAATATTCCACATATTTAAGAGTCTTATTCTGATGTGATTGTAATAATTTTTATACAGTTCTTGTCGTAGGCCTTCAGACGAGGAACAATATTTTTCAATTGAGGAATAAACATCGAGTGTGGTAGATAGAACATTATTAGTGTGTTTGTTGAATATATTTTAATAAATCCTTATGTCAATATAAATAATTATGTTGAATATTGGGGGTACGGTTATAATGAAATTCACAAACTGAATATGATTTAGAAATTCCTATATGAAAATTATGTTCTAATTATAAGAATTTTTTTAAAAAAAATGCAGTAATAATATAATCCATGAATCCCCAATTGGTTGATCATGTAATGGAGTTGGTCATAATATCAAAACATGTTGAAATCACAATGTGCTTCTATTTCTTGTATTATATTCCTTACATGTGTTTCTGAATATATATATCACATAATATATACCATCTTTTTAACTGGAGTAGTGAATTGAATGTAGGAGGTGTAATTAAAAAGATGAAAGTGAAATTTATTAAAATGTTTGGTCCGCCAATTCCCCACTAGTATCCTAAAAATTAACATTTGGGATCTACAAATATGTTGTAATAATAAATTAATGTTCACGAAAAGAATCACCAGTTGGAATATTCCATATGAATTAGTAAAAATTTATATTATTTCTTCCAAATAAAATTGTTTACAACCTCTAAAAGCTCTCATTTTCCAATTTAATTATTTTAGAAGATCAAAATCAAATTCTATCCTATAATGATACCATTAGAAAAATTTGAAAAATCTTGTAATAATGGATTATAAATGATGAATTATTCATAATTGAAGAAAAATAATTTTATAAATTTTAAATTTAATATATATTATTATGTAAGGGATTATCACATGCTATAATGAAATGTAATAACCCATGAAACATTATCTATATATCATTAATGAATCATAAATTAAAACATTATTGAATAAATGGGTATAACTAAAATCTTATAGTATCTTCATACATCTTCTTCATCATTGGAGCATGATTTAAGAATACCACAAAATTAGTAAAAATGTTTTACCTCCTAAAAGGTATTATAATGTCTAAAGGATCCCATGAATATTTTTCAAGATTATCATACACCAAAGGGGTGAAAACATTTTCAATGATCAATTAAAAATATTATTGGGATAAGAATGACCTTTGAATTACTTTTCATGAAATGGGGTAACAAAATGGAAGGGATACAATCCCTTCAGGCAACCACATTTATTCTTGTAACGACCCATAAAATTCAAGGGAAATTCCTTCATAATTTTCCTTGGTATTTTACAAGAACGCAGTTTCTGACGGCGCCTGATTCCGAGGCCCGGTGTGCTCGGAATCATTTTCCGAAGTTGGGCTCGGGTACGTTCAGTGAAGAACGAGTGGGTTTTTCTAACTTTTGAACCGGTGATCGGAATCGAATTCCGAGGGCACCGATGGAACCGCAGCGCTGGTAATTGCTTAGGAAGTCCTTTTCCGGAGTTGCGTTTTCTCGGGTGTGGTTATTTATTTTTGGGGTTAAGTTAAGAAATAAAATAAAGGGGGTGTGACAATTTATTTTATTTTAATTAAAGCGGTTTAACCTAAGTTAAGAGGATAATTTGGGACCCACAATATCCTACCCACTTGGTAGGATATTTTAGAGGTGGGTCCCGCACGAGCCCCACCATTTCTTTTCTTCTTATGTAACGCATCCACACCCCCTATTAATGAAGTCAAACCGTGCGTTTATTCTGGTTAAGAAACGCCTCATTAATTTGGGTGGTTAAATTGTTACAATTAATTCATTGAATTGATTGTTTCTTTTTAATTTTCAAAGGTTGAATCATGCATTAATAAAATAAGACTGTTCTTATTTGATTTCGGTTAGAACTTGTTGTGTGGAGAGGATTTGGAGGAAAGCGTTCTTCTTCGATGAAGAACGCGAAGAACGTGAAGAACGCACCAATCTCCGACGAAGAACGCCAAATCCTCGGAAATCAACGACGCTCCTTTCGTGACGTTTCTTCCATGACAATTCTTCTCTTCCATGACGATACTCTTCTTCCGCGACGGTTAATTCCATGACAAACTCTCGTTCGATGACAACGTTGAGGTAGAGAATTATTTTTCGAGAATGATTTTATTCCCTTGTTTTCTTTCATTATAAAGAAAACAAATAACACGGATCAACTTATTATCTAGTTGATCCGCGAATGTTTTCCTTGCGGGTTGGAAATAAATTTTTGCGGGAAGTTGTGGGGGTTTATTTTATTGTTGATTGTGATCTCATCTGTCGCCTTTCTTGGTTTCATTTGGGCCGACTGTTATCGTAATAACGGGAGGAGGTCAGACCGCACAAACACGACCGACCCTCCTCCCCCCTTGTTTGTTTGAATTTGTTGCGTCACGTGAAAGGTAGCGCAGTGCCGTTGCACCGTGCGGAAACGAGAAAGAACGTGGAGAAGAAGCGTGGCGCCGTCGCGCCACACCATTGAGGCCGAACGAAACCACGAGCGGAGTTAGGGCCGCAGAGGCGAATCGAAGACCCCGCGGTTTGTTGTCGAACTGCGGATCAACGGACGATGGTGAAGCGGTCCGCAAAGGCATTTTGAAGCCGCCGCAGTAAAGGTCGAATCGCGGGAGGACCGTTCGCGAAAGAGGCGAGCAAAACGGACCACCGGAGCGCGTCCGGTGGTCCGCGGATGACTCCGCCGGCGCGGCTCGCCGGCACGGCGGCGCTGGCAGCCGGAGGCGGCAGCCGACACCGGCAGGCCTCCAGGAGGCAGCGGGGCCCAACGCGTCACCGGGAAGGGGCCGCCGTGGATGAAGTCGCGGCGGCGGGCGGCTGGTCCCACGACCGCGTGGCACCAGAGGGACGCGGCATCGCACCACGTCCGTTGAGAGGGAGCGGCCCCCGTACGGGGGCCGCGATTTTATCCAGGGGGCAGTCCTCCCTTTCACGGCCGCTTGGCCAGCGCCAGCGCGCCGGGCAGAGCCGCCCGGCCGGACCGCCGGGCCGGGCCGTGATTTCCGGGCCGGGCCGCGCCGAGCCGGGTCGGGTCGACCAGGATCGGACCGACCCAGGGGGGTTGGGCCGGGTCGGTCCGGGCCCAGACCCCCCGTTTTCGGACCTCTTCGGTATTTTGCCCATAACATGGGCTACGGACCTCCGATCGACGCACTGTCAGTTACGTAGTGATCCTTGGATAGAGACTATCTTTTTGGTATATTACACTCAAGGTTTCATAAAACTTTGGGTTCATTCGGGTTGGTTCGGATACGAAACCAACCGGGCCCTCGGAGCGGAAACGCTTATATCTTGAGTTTCGGATGTCCGATTGACGTTCCGTCGACTTTGTTGGTTTCCTCTTGATGATATAGAACTTTTGGCTTAATCCACTCGAGGTTTGGATGCCGTTGGAGTGTGGTCGGGTTGGTTCGCTCAAGAAACCAACCGGGCCCCTGGAACGAAAAAACCAAAAACTCACAGACCAGGAGTCCGATTGACACGCCATCTGTCTCGTTGAATTCCTCTTGATGAGACGGAACTTTTGGCATACTCTGCTTGAGTTTTGGATGCAGTTGGATGGTGGCTGGGATGGATTGTACCCGAAATCCAACCAGGCCCCTGGAACGGAAAAGCTGATAACTTTCAGACTGGACGTACGTTTGACGAACCGTCAACGGCGTTGGTGATTACGTTGAGAAACGGTCCCTATGAGAATACCCTATAAGAGTTCGGGGTACAGTTGAGATACGGCCGGGTTGGTTCGCACACGAAACCAATCAGGCCCCGGGGACGAAAAGGCTAGTAACTCACAGACCGGGCGTCCGATTGACACACCGTCTGTTGCGTTAAGACCCTTGTGACGAGGTGGTACTTTTATAAAATTCTTCATGGAACGTTGAGATACTTGGAGTATCGACCTGTAGCTCGTGGAGTGGACCCTCCCAGAGACGAGCGTGCGGAGTACGAAGACCGTGTAGCCGGATGAGACCCGATGACTACTTGACTGATCGACTCGGTGTGTTTTGGATTGCCCAGTGGGGAGCGCTTGGTTGTAGCAGCAAACCCACGACGGAGGAGCGATTGGTTGTAGCGGCAGACCCGCGGTACTCAACAGAAGGAGTACCCTGGAGGCTATGAGGGGGAGCGCTTGGTTATAACGCCATACCCATGGTGGGAAGCTATTGGTTGTAGGAGCAGGCCCACATTACTCGACAGGAGGAGTACCTCACCAGTCTTAGGTTTGTGAGCAGTACCTCGGAGTCGTGACAGGACCACTTTACACTCCAGAGATGGGGCTCTTCAGTAGTTACGATTTCAATAATGAAAATATTGTTTTGAGCTGAGTCTTTGATCTCTGTATATACCTCATGTTTGAGATGGGTCACTTGATAACTTAGGTATATGTATGGGCATATACCTGGGTAGTGGTTATCTGTTGATTTCATAATCTTTGTGTTTCCTCATGATTGATATGAGTTACTTGATAACATAGGTATATGTATGGGCATATACCTAAGTAGAGGTTATTTGTTGAGATCTTCTTTGTGGTTATCCATGTTTGTTTTAGTGAGACATTGAGGGTCTCAGGGTCCCTACTGAGTATCGTTATAATCACCCCTGCACGGGCTATGCCCGCACCTCATTGTGTTGGTTGCAGACGACGGGCAGTGCTGACAGAGGCCGAGTGTTCGAGGACTTGACGGTACTCGGAGGTGGACCACACGACGAGTCAGTACCCAGAGGTGGACCACACGATGTGTCAGTATCCAGAGGTGGACTTCACAATGAGGATACACATGGAGGAGGTTGACGGGTGACAGCATTGTGAAGTCTATCTGTACCTACCCTTCAGGTAGGATCTGTGGTGGATGATCCAGGAGCTGAGCCATCTGTACCTACCCATCAGGTAGGATCCTAGGAGGACGACCTAGGAGTCGCTTCCATTCTTCTACCTGTTGTCTTTTTATGTTGTAATTTTGTTCAGTTGTAGCTGTACTTTCAGTTGGGTTTGTATTCTGGACCATTTACTTTTCATCACTTTCTTTTGTACATAGTGTTTTACTTCGTCTTGTACTCTGTGGTGTTTTGTTTACTTTTATGAAGGAAATGCTTTCCCTGTTATCGGGATTTTACACCTTTGGTGCTTGTCGCCAGCCCCTTACCTATGGAAGGCGGGCTTGGGGTAGTCACGGTACGGGCCCCGAGGACGGGTCATGACAAATTGGTATCAGAGGAGTCAATTCTACCGCAGAACTCATAACTCTGATATTTTATTTCTGTGAAGAAATAGTGTTAAGGGTACTGAGTGTGGTCTTCAGTTCAGGGAGTCCAGTGTTGGTGTGGGCGGCCGACGTATCTATACACCAGGACCCTGACAACTGATTTCTGACTTTGTGCACAAAAACACTGATTGTGGGCGTGTTTCCAGAAGTTTTTAAAAATAATCTCAAACCATGTCAGCTCACCAGGTATGATCATTTGACTGTGTCACGTTGTTTCTTTTTGGATTCCTTTTCACGGACGACCAACTAGAGCCCAGAGGGATGTGCATACTGACAGCCTGTCAAGTGAAGAGGCTTCAGTACAGGGCCCTCTTACAGTTGAGGCACCAGCGGAGGCACCAGTGGTACTACCATACGTTGGGCCACCGATGCCACCATCCCCAGTAGTAGGCGATGCACACCACTTCAGCGCGCTGCACGAGTTCCAGCGCCAGAGTCCACCCAGGTTCTGGGGAGAGACGGACCCGCTGGGGGCTGAGGATTGGCTGGAGGCAGTGGTGAGAGTCTTCAGGCCAGTAGGGACGCCTGCAGACTTCATAGTGATCTTTTCTGGTAGCCTTCTTCAGGTAGCAGTAGGAAGGTGGTGGAGCCACTTGTTCCAGATTTTCGATAGGATGACCTTCACATGGTAATACTTCGAGACCTTCTTCAGGGTGGAGTTTGTGCTAGTAGCTCGGCACCCCGAGCGTGTATAGGAGCTGCTGCCTTTTCTGCAGGATTTTTGATCAGTAGCCGAGTCATCTGTGGGCAGTAGACAGATGATGCAGAAGTCCAAGAGGGCCAAAGCCAGCCGTACGAAGATAATGAAGTGTTATGAATGTGGCGGGATGGGTCACCTATCACGTGACTGTCCGACTCCTCGTACAGTCGATCCGAAGGCGTTGGAGGAGCCACCGTGGCAGAAGCAGCGGCAAGTGCTTGAGCAACAGTCGAGAAATACACAAGGCGGTAGAGCTCCGGGAGCAGGTGGACAGGAGCGGAACTAGTGGATACATCCCTTGTACTTCTAGTTACACGTTGTTGTTGTATTCTTGTCTTTGTACTATGAGCTGCAATAATGAAAATACACTTATCTTTGTGATGTTTTCATTCTTGTCCTTTTATTTGGTTGATACTGAGTGGTCCCGGTTAAAACTATTGACTTGACCCTCACTTTAGAGATTTCTACTGGAAGATACCCAGTGACCTCACACTGATGCCGAGAGTGTGACTCGACCCTTGGAGGTGAGAGTGACAGTTGGATCTCTTGGTAGTTATGTCGAGGCCTTACGATGTCATCCATGGCATAAATGCATCATTCATGTCAGGATTGACTGTATTAGGCAATGGGAGTGGTTCGTCCAGGGTATGAGACCAAGTTTCTCTTTTCAGAAAAGGAGAAATTTTAGCAACTCTTTCAGATCGTAGGAAATGAAGGTGAAGATCATCCAGGAGCGGATGAAGACTGTACAATGCAGTAAGAAACATGAAACCGGTGCCAGTCTTAGAGACTCAGGCATGTTAAATGTTTCATGAAGTGTAAGATTTAAGGATAAATGAGTCTGCGAAGCAGTAGACATGGAGGCAGATCTAGGAGAGCTGCATGTGGTGGTGTACGTTTTATCATGCTACAACCACCCGCCTTAGTCGTCCCCGCCAGGATCAGGGAGCTGGAGGGCGGAGGAAGAGTGCGGCTGCATGCGGTCAAGGAGAGTGACCCAATGGATCTAAGAATGATTCAAGGGACAGTCTGTGTCCACTACTAGCTTTCGTAGTAACAGACGATGATATGAATCATTCCTTACTTACATGAATCTTGTTCCAGACCTAGAGTTTCTGGTAAGATGTAGACTTGACCCTGACGTCTGGAGATACCTTGGGAGAAGACACGATAATCACATTTACGCCGACAGTGTGGTCAGACCCATGAGGTGAGAGTTTCGGTTGGAATCTCTTGGTGGCAGCGTCGAGGCCTTACGACGTTGGTTTGAGTACGGACTGGGCAATCACAGTTCATACACAAATTGACGGTATTATACAGAAAGGTTGTGGTTTAACTATGATATCGGGATGAGTTTTCAGTGGTCAGCGAAAAGGAAACCCCAGGCAGCACAGGATAAACTCATGCATAGGAGGGTGCGGCCGATCACTCTTGAGTCGGTAAACCTTACCCTCGTGGCAGAAGTCGTATTGAGTTCTAGCTCTAACAGAAATTGGAGACCTCTATAGTTGGTGGATGACGATCATGTCCTTATACGGGTCTCACCTCGACGAGGTTTACAAAGATGTGGCCAATGCAGCAAGTTATCTCCGAGGTTCCGTGGACCGTTCCTAGATCCTCAGCTAGGTAGTCGAGGTGGTTTACCACTAGACCCATCCAAATAAGTTGCACCAGGTGCCTGATGATTTCCACGTATCTCTACTGAGGAGATACGTGCGTGATCCTTCATATATCATCGACCATGGGGAGCTGGACGATGGTGATGGGGTGTCTTTTACGGAGGTTCCAGTGGGGATCAAGGATTGATAGGAGCGGGTCCTACGTGGACGGTCGATTCCTCGGGAGTGCTTTCACTGGCAGTACGAGAACCTCCAGGTAAGCACATGGGAGCGGAAGGCTCATATGCGTGCTCAGTACCGCTTTTGTAACCCTAGTGTGTGTTAAAGCTTTACGAGGACGTAAATCCATGAGGTGGGAGTATTGTAAAGACCCGTAAAATTCAAGGGAAATTTTTTCTTAATTTTTCTTGGGATTTTACAAGAACACAGTTTTTGACAGTGGATGATTCCGAGGCCCGGTGTGCCCAGAATCATTTCCTGAAGTTAGGCTCGGGTACATTCAGTGAACGAATGAGCGGGTTTTTCTAACTTTTGAACCGGTGCCCGGAATCGAATTCCGAGGGAACCTATAGAACCACATCGCTTGTAATTTATTAGGAACACCTTTTACAAAGTTTCGTTTTATTGGGTGTGGTTTTTAATTTTTTGGGTTATGTTATGAAATAAATTAAAGGTGGTGTGACAATTTATTTTATTTTACATAAAGCGTCTTAACCTAAGTTAAGCGGATAAGTTGGGACCCACAATATCCTACCCACTTGGTAGGATATTTGAGAGGTGGGGCCCGCACGAGCCACACCGTTTCTTTTATTCTTAAGTAACACACCCACACCCCCTATTAATGAAGTCAAACCGTGCATTTATTCTGGTTAAGAAACGCCTAATTAATTTGGGCGGTTAAATCGTTACAATTAATTCATTGAATTGATTGTTTCTTTTTAGTTTTCAAAGGTTGACTCCTGCGTTAATAAAAAAAGACTGTTCTTATTTTATTTCGGTTAGAACTTATTGCATGGAGAGGATTTGGAGGAAAACATTCTTCTTCGATGAAGAACGCGAAGAACGCGAAGAACGCACCGATCTCCAACGAAGAACGCCAAATCCTTAGAAATCAATGACGCGCCTTCTGCGACGTTTCTTCCTCGACGATCCTTCTCTTCCGCAACGATCTTCTTCTCCCACGACAGTTAATTCCGCGACGAACTCTCATTCGAAAACAACGTTGAGGTAGGGAATTATTTTTTGAGAATGATTTTATTCCCTTGTTTTCTTTCATTCTAAAGAAAACAAAGAACACGGAGCAACTAATTATCTAGTTGATCCGAGAATTTCTTCCTTGCGGGTTGGGAATAAATTGTTTCAGGAAGTTATGGGGGTTTATTTTATTGTTGATTGTGATCTCATATGTCGCCTTTCTTGGTTTAATTTGGGCCTCCTGTTATCGTAAAAACGGGAGGAGGTCGGACCGCACGAACACGACCGACCCTCCTCCCCCCTTGTTTATTTGAATTTGTTGCGGCACGTGAAAGGTTGCGCGGTGCCGTTGCACCGCGCGGAAACGAGAAAGAACGTGGTGAAGAAGCGTGACGCCGTCGCGTCGTGCCATTGAGGCAGAATGAAACCGTGGGTGGAGTCGGGATCGCGGAGGCGATTCAAAGACCCCGCAGTTTGTTGTTGAAGTGTGGATCGACGGACGATGGTGAGGTGGTCTGCGAAAGCGTTTTGAAGCCACCGCAGTAAAGGTCGGGCCCCGGGAGGACCATTGGCGAAAGAGGCGAGAAAAACGTACCACCGGGGCATGTTCAGTGGTCCACAGAAGACTTCGTTGAAGCCGCAGCGGCGAGTGGCTGGTCCCGCGGCCGCGCGGGATCAGAGGGACGTGGAATCGCGCTGCGTCCGTTGACAGGGAGCGGCCCCCGCGTGGGGGCCGCGGTTTCATCCAGGGGCGGTCCCCCCTTGTGCGGCCGCTTGTCTAGCACCAGCGTGCCAGCGCATAGGGCCGAGCCGCCCGGCCGGACCACCGGGTCGGGCCACGCCCAGCGGGGCTGGGCCGTGCCCAGGCGGGTCGGTCCGGGCCCAAACCCCCTGTTTTCATACCTCTTCGGTCTTTTGCCAATAACTTGGGCTATATACCTCCAATCGATGCACAGTCAGTTACGTAGCGATCCTTGGACCGAGACAGTAGTTTTGGTATATTGAAACCAAGGTTTAAGAGAACTTTGGGTTCGACCGGGTTGGTTCGGATACGAAACCCACTGGGCCCTCAGAGCGGAAATGCTTATATCTTGAGTTCCGGACGTCCGATTGACATACCGTCGACTTTGTTGGTTTCATCATGATGATACAGAGCTTTTGGCTTACTCCGCTCGAGGTTTGGATGTCTTCGGAGTGTAGTTGGGTTGTTTCGCTTACAAAACCAACCGGGCCCCTGGAACGAAAAGTCCAATAACTCACAGACCAGGCATTCGATTGATGCACCGTCTGTCTCGTTTAATTCCTCTTGATGAGATGGAACTTTTGGCATACTACGCTCGGGTTTTGGATGCAGTTGGATAGTGGTCGGGTTGGATTGTACCCGAAATCCAAAATGACCCCTGGAACAGAAAATCTGATAACTTTCAGACTGGCCGACCGTTTGACGAACCGTCAGCGGCGTTGGTGATCACGTTGAGAAACGATAACTATGAGCATAACCTATGAGATTTCGGGGTACAGTTGAGACACGAATGGGTTGGTTCGCACACGAAACCAACCAGGCCCCGGGGACGTAAAGGCTAGTAACTCACAGACTGGGCATCCGATTGACGCGCCGTCTGTTGCATTGAGACCCCTATGACGAGGCGGTCCTTTGAGATACATATTCATGGATCTTTGAGATACTTGGAGTATTGAACTGTAGCTCGTGGAGAAGACCCTCCCAGATAAGAGAGTGCGGAGTACGGAGACCGTGTAGCCGGCTGAGACCTGACGACTGCTTGACCGATCGACTTGGTGTGTTTCAGATAGCCCAGGGGGGAGCGCTTGGTTGTAGCTGCTGACCCATGGAGGAGGAGTTCTTGGTTGTAGCGGCAGACCCGCAGTACTCAATAGAAAGAGTACCTCTGGAGGCTCTGAGGGGGAGCTCTTGGTTGTAGCGGCAGTCCCATGGTGGGAAGCGCTTGGTTGTAGAAACAGGCCCACAGTACTCGACAGGAGGAGTACCTTAGCAGTCTTAGGTTAGTGAAAAGTACCTCGGAGTCGTGACATGACCACTGTACACTCCAGAGATGGGGCTCTTCAGCAGTTACAGTTTCGATAATGAAAATCCTTGTTTGAGCTGAGTCTTTGATCTTTGTATATAACTCATGTTTGAGATGGGTCACTTGATAACTTAGGTATATGTATGGCTATATACCTGGGTCCTGGTTATCCATTGATTTCAAAATCTTTGTGTTTCATCATGATTGAGAAGGGTTACGTGATAACATAGGTATATGTATCGGTATATACCTAAGTAGAGGTTATCTGTTGAGATCTTATTTGTGGTTATCCATGTTGGTTTTAGGGAGACCTTGAGGGTCTCAGGGTCCCTACTGAGTATCTTTATACTCACCCCTGCAAGGGCTATGTCTGCACCTCGTTGTGGTGGTTGCAGACGACGGGTAGTGATGACAGAGGCCAAGTTTTCGAGGACTAGACAGTACCCGGAGGTGAACCACAGGACGAGTCAGTACCCAGAGGTAGACCACACGATGAGTCAACATCCAAAGGTGGACTTCATGACGAGGCAACACACGAAGGAGGTTGACGGGTGAGAGCATTGTGAAGGCTATCTGTACCTACCCTTCATGTAGGATCCGTGGTGGACGATCTAGGAGCTGCGCCATCTGTACCTACCCTTCAGTTAGGATCCGAGGAGGACAACCCAGGAGCCGCTTCCATTCTTCCAGATGTTGTATTTTTCTGTTCCAATTTCGTTTAGTTGTAGTTGTACTTTCAGTTGGTTTTGTATTTTGGCCCATTTACTTTTCAGCAATTTCTTTTGTACATAGTGTTTTACTTCCACTTGTACTCTGTGGTGTTTTGTTTACTTTTATGAAGGCAATGCCTTCCCAGTTATCGGGATTTTACGCCTTTGGTGATAATCGCCAGCCCCTGGCCTATGGAAGGCGGGCTTGGGGTAGTCACGGCACGGGCCCAGGGGACGGGTCATTACAATTCTCTTCATGATGAGTGTTGGCCAAATTGAATTCATCAGATTCCATTTAAAAACAACACAATATTTCGACCCATTAGGTATAAATCACTAGAATATATCAGTTAGTTAACCAAATTACATGTCTAAACCCTTCATAATGAATTATAATGGAAGAACAATACATTTTTTTGAATTTCATGCGTGTGGAACTTTTATGATATACTCAATCATAGAATATGACTAAGGAATGGATATATATAAAATTAACCTTGATGATTCATGAATTTCATAGATTAAGATATGTGTCATATTTATATCATATGGTGTAATCCATTCCTATTTTAAAATATAGAATACCCACCCTAGGTGCATATCCATCAATATCCCACTTGTTTGTAAAATTTCATATTGGATTAATCGAACGATTTATAAATCACATTGAATCAGTCCAAAATTATATATGATATGGTTTGAGAAATTATATTTATTTGGGAATAATTTTTTTTAAACCATAAAATTATAAAAAAAGCATAACAATTTAATCCTATGGGACATAATATCTTTAAAAAAATATTAAATCCCTATTTCATAAATATAGTAAGAAGGGGCTTCTAGAAAATCACCAATTCAATTGAAGCTACTAAGGGTTCTGTTGTGATATTTTTGAAACATACACATATATAATACAAAAAATACCAATAAAAAATGTATCATATATATTATATTTATAATTATATAATCCATTTCCCCTTGAAATCACATTACCACTATACATGGAACACATTCGATATCGTATAGGTGTAACATCTATGTCCTTAATATTCAATTATATTTATTTTATTTTTGGTTCTAGAAATGTGTGGAATGGAATGGATTCAATAATTTTTTTTTGTCATTTATGGTGCCCCAAAGGGTGTTCTACACCTATTGTGGATTGTGTGTCACATAGTGAGTCTTCTAATTAAACACGTGATCATCGTTGTTCAATTGAAGCACATGTGGTCTTGTTGGATAACATGGAAAATAGACATCCTCTAATAAATGGTTCATGGTGGGGTGGGTCCAATATAGACTAAATTTATGGACCACTTTATAAGTTATTAGACCGATCTGGAACTAGGGTGATGTGTGAAAAAGAAACCAAATGTGTGGTATGAACTCACTACACCACATTATTGGTGGTTTTTTATTTTGAAATATTAATCCAATTTTATTATTTAAATGGGATGTTTATAATGTTTAATGTGATGTAATATATATTTAAGAGAGGGATTTTAGTTCAAAATTGAGTTTTTTTACATTTTAAAATCCCTCAACATTTCTATGATAGGAATTTATAGTCGAGACAGTTTTAGTTTGAATTTTTTGTGTCCTGTTAATTTTTTTAAAAAAAATACTTTGATACCATATTTTTAATATTTACACTTTGATTAATTTGTTGTGTGTTTTCACTCTATGATTATATGTTTCTTGGTTGGAACCTTGTCTGTCCATTTTCCTTGAGGATTCCATTTTATTGTGTGAAAATATAATTAGTTGTTGTAGGTACACAATCATCTCTCTTTATAACTGAATTTATAATTTAATTTTATTTTGTTTTGGGGATTCAATTCCTTATAATGTATTTATCTAGTATCATGTATCTATAGTTATATCCTAACTATAATGTTTTAATGCAAAATATTAGGGTGAATTTACCTCATGAATTAATTTTAACCGATGATCTATGTTTAGTAAATCAAATGGAAATATATTGTGTGATAAAAAACGTGTTTTTATTATATTCACGATATCAATTATCATACACTACTATTAACCCACATCAAGAACAAATATATATGGAACCCACTATAATATAATCTATATCATTTTAAGGGATATCACAATACTTTTCGAAATAATAATTTTACCACTAGAGGCACAACACAGTAATACAAACTTTTCATATCCTAGTGGATTAATCAAATATATCTACCTATTTATCACAAAGAGTATCTACCTAGATTCTTACATTTTTTACCTCTTGGTAGAAACCATACATACAATTTTAATCGGTCCAAGGATCAACCAAATCCAACCCCTTTTGTTGTTACTGAATAACATTGTTCTTGGATTTTGTTTAGGATTAACAAGCCTCAATACACACTCAAAATGGTTAGTGTAACTAGGTAAAATTATACACATTTTGTTGAATAAATATAATGAAAACCATAGAACAAGATAAAATGTCCTCTATTAGAGTGTGTAGGTAGCAATGCTATCTAAAAAAGGATCAAATGACTTTAATTTAGTTAATATTAGTATTTTATCACCAATAAATGTAACACATTTATAGTTCATGAATACCATATACCACATATATATTGATTTGGATCTTTTTAAATATTTATATATGGTGAATATATTCACAAAAAATTAAAATAATTAATCCCATTTTATTTCATCCTCCCCCAAGAATAATATGTCTTCATTGTTGAATGTTCCTGAAAAACATAACCTCAGGGGTCACATTGATGATATAAAATATTAAAAATATATTTTAAATTGAATTGATTTCATAATAACTAATAAAAAACTAAAAATAAATTAATCAACTTCAATGTCCCATAAAAACTCCCTATAATTATATGAGATAAACTGTTAAATCTCTAAAAATGTGATGTTTAAAACATGTTTTTCTCAGTAGATCATCGTTAGACATCATCCCATGTGATGATCACATAATCCTATATACAGTACTTCTAAAAATTCATTTAGTATTTAAATAATTAATAATTATTTAAGTAATAATTTAAAAATCATTTGAAAGAAACATTCAATAATTCAAAACATTGATATATAATTAAAACATATCATGTATTGAACTAAAATATGAAAAATTAATTAAGTGTTCTTAGGTAATAACATAGTTTAAAAAATATAAAATTTTATATATTATAATGTAGTTTCAACACTAATCCAATTTTCATCTTTTTGTGATAGTTTCAATAATTCAATAAATATCATCTTTAAATGGAAGTATCAATACGTTTCAAAATTTCAACATGGGGTCAGTTATTTTTTTTCTCAAGGAACATAATTCTTTTCTACAAATCACTTTATTTTTAATAATTTACTCACTTCTATTTTGATTATATAGTAAATTATTTCTTATTGATGTAGTAACATTATTTTTGTTCATCCAGACACCTCTCTACAACTCATGTGGATACTTAATTTTTGTTCATGTAGACACATTACTTTCATTAATATAGTATCTTCATAGTGACAGTGGACAAGGATACTTCCCATGATAACATCACAAGGGCAATGATAATGTCCATTCCTTACTTTTTTCATCTATCAGTTGGATACTAATAATAGAATAATTACATATAATACACCAAACAATATTATCTTTTATTTTCCACCAAAAAATATTAGAAATATTTTTATTATAAATTCATAAATAAATAGTTTATCAAGGATTAACCTAATATTACCCCCTTATTGATAAATTAATACAAATAAATATTCTAATAATTCTAACCCATTTTGAAATTTATTAAAGAGATTTAATAGATATATTCTAAAATATACTAACAGTTTAAGGTTACTGATGTTCCCCATATGATGAATAGTCATTAAATTGAAGGAACCATACATTTATAATAAAAAAAAATAGAGATATCTCCCATAAAATATTATTGGGAACAAAACAAACCATAAAAGTTATGTGATAAACATAACTAGGAATACCCTTAATTTATACATTTCCAAATAGTATGCGAAGATATCAAACCTAATTTTATTTAATATAATCATTTATTTTAAAAATTATATGTTAGAATCCTAAAGGGTCCATGAAAACATTTCCATAAATTTAATGAATTATTTCAAGATTTGAAAATATTTAAACAGTTTCCAACTAAAAAATAATGTTTTAGTGACACAATATATATATATATAATAAAATATATAAACTATAAAAATGGAACATATTAAATGTTTTCCCACAGAACCCAATTCAAAAACCACATAAATAAATGTTTAACGATTATATTCTAATCATTATAAGTATAAAATTTATTCTATCAAATTTATCTCAGCATAAGGGTTTATTAAATGTATCAGCTAACAATTTTTCTAAAGAAAAATATTTGAGAATAATATACCAAATTTGTACATGGTATCTAATAAACAGATAACTAACATCTATTTATTTAGTACAATACTGATGTAAATAATTTTTTGAGATATATATTCATGATATATTTTCATGGTAAATAATAATGTTTTCATTATTAAATAGAAAATTTGAAATTGATTGTTCAAACCATAATTACTATGTAAAAAAGTTATAGTAGAAACATACTCAATTTCAATAGATGATAAATCCACTGCATTATTAATTTATGAATAACAATAATATATATACTCCCAGAATATGACACATAATTGTTTTATTTTTATCTATTTTTCAACTACAAAAATCAAAATCAGAAAATCTATTTAGCTAAAATTATATGTTTGTGGGATAAAACAATCCATGATTCATTGGTCCTTTAATAAAAAAAATTTCTATATTAAAATCATTTAAATGTATTTTTTCATAATTATATAGTAATTTTACACATATTCCTAGTGTAAACATAAAAGTAGTTATAGATGCTGTAAAATAATAAAAACTACCAATAATTGGACTAAATGAATTAACAAAACCAATTTTCATCCACATTATATTCTACCTTACAAGAAATACTCACTTCAATATTTGAAATATTAAAATTTTCATGATAAAACCTCAAAACTAATTCTATAATTGTTTTATGAAATATAGCCTATTTTCTGTGTTACTTATAATCCTAATAATAACTTTATCACAACCATAATGCTCATATCAAATTCTGAAAACACTATCTTCAAGATTCATTACAATGTATACTATATGAATAAGAAAATCTAATATCTTACCAAAGTAGTTTTACTATAAAAATTTATTTGGAATATATTCACATGAGTAATATTGGGTGAAAATTTCCATTTTCAAAAAGATTATTTAAAATAAATAATTTCATCACATAATACCAAGATTTAGGAGAATATTTTGTATCATAGTGTGGTTTTGAAATATTTAATACATTATTATTTTCATATTCATTCTAAAACCCAATAATGTGATTTACATAAATATTTTCATAAATTTATATACTCAAAACTTCAATTTTTTACTTCCATTTGAATAAATTTATTGCCAAAATTAGATACATATTCTTAAATAATTCAAATACATTATTATATAGAAAATAAGTAAGAATTATATTCTAAATAAATTGCTTTTTTTTTTGATTTCAAACATAACCCACTAAACTGACATTAGTTCTTATAATTTGACCATATATGTTGTATTTGTTTCGAAATACACAATTGGTTCTAATAATATTATAATACTTATTGTTTTTAACTATGGTTTATAATTTATTCATATGAAATTTATTTATCACTAAAGGCATTTCCATTATAAATTTTGAAACAAACAATGATATATAAAAATTTTTTGGCACAAAATAAGAAACAAAATCTTGATAAACACAAAAATGTAACAAGTAATTTTTTTAAAGAAACATGAGTTATAAAAACAATTAAATTTTAATTTCGATGATCATAATATAAATTCAATTTTTTTATGAGATTTAATCTCCCCCTCAATAAATTTTTCCAAAACATCATTTTGAGTTTCACAAATGATTATATTTCTAGACACATCTTCATTATGTTTAAAATAAAATGTCCTTTACTTTAAATTATTTACATATCAATTTTCTATAAATTTTTATTATGCTAGTAATTATTTATTCATGTATACTCTACATAACATAATTGAGTAGGATTATACTATAAAAATACAATGATATAGTGTGGAATAAAATCTTTACAGTGAGTATTTGGTATTAAAAATGTTAACTTTACGTCTAAATACAATGAAATATTCACAAATATGACAAGTTTCATTAAATTTTAAATAATAGTAATTCTATGAATATGTACTAAAAAATTATATTAGTAAAAAGAAAATATGTTTGTAATGGCCCATACCTCTCTAGTCCATTCCTTTGTGAAAATATGGTGTCTAAGGTGTTCAGGGAGATCAAGGTGACTTATCCCTAACACCACTAAATTTTGAGTTCATGAATAGTTTTTCTAGAAAAGTGAGGTTCCATTGGTAGACTTATTTATTTTCCAAATTTCAGGTTCATGAATATTGATTCCAGAACGATAGGGTTCCAATGGTAGCCTGTTTTAATTTCCAAATTTCGTGTTCATGAACAGTGTTTCCAGCCTCCAATAGTTTTTCTCCGTTAACAATTCCTTTGATGTAAAATTCATTTAATGCCTCCTTTTACAGACTCTATGTATGATTAAAAAACCATAACTCCTATATTAATTTTTCTAAGGATCAGTAACCTTTTACTTGGTCAAACTATATAGTTTAATGTGATCCGCTTTTAATGAAAAATCTCGTGTATCATGAACCGATGCTCTGTTAAATATTCTAATGGGACGAGATATCTTCCTCCCTAGATCATCCTCCTTGTTCTTGGTTGTGATATGATCAAACATTCCATTACATCCTGTTGTAGTAGTGCGATCAAACTTCCCTTCATGCATGAGTTCCCCTCTGTTTTTATACAACCAAGTAGTATCGATCAATCTTCAATATAAGGAATATATTATCATCATTATTTTGGGTTCAAAACCTTCTATTTTACCTTACCTTTTATGGAATGATATCTACATGTTCGTAATGGGATTTTCATGGGTGTTGAACTCTATGGTGGTGTCTCTGCATCCTCAGGTGGATACAATTTTCACAAGGGAGGATTTCGTAACCCATTGTGTGGATCGTTCTCATATACCTAACATAAAGAAGCATTAAAGGTAGGGGATTCATTTCATCTCTTTTTATTTATATTAAGATGTATAGTTAGCATGTTTTATCACACTGGATCACACTGGAATAGACATAATAAATAATTTAAATGGATAAATAAATTGATATCGATTCTATGTTATTTTCTCTTCATTTTCTGGATAGTGTGATATCAATGCTTGCTTTGTTTATCTTTTAATTATTGATGGAAATTGGGAATGAAATTAAAGCCAAAATTAATTGATAATTGTTTTCCTAATGATAAAGGGGAATGTGAATGAATCTAATTGTTGTTGTTGTAATTTGATGTTAATCAAATAGATGTAGTAAGAAAGTTTAATCAATTTGTGATAGAATGATATTTAGGTTACTCGTAGTTGGAAGAAATGAATAATAAATTGGTCAATTCAAGAAGGATTAATGAATATGTTTTCTGATTAAAGATAATTCCTTATAGGGTTCTGAGTTACCCTATTGATTATTTATGGGCCAAGAGACCAATTGATATTAAGTTTTTTTGCTGCTACATGTACTGTTATGTGATCCTAGATGGATGCTTTGATACGTGGGGCATGGAGGACTATTGGTAGTGGCATAAGTTAATTATTAGAGTGGCGAGATGAATCAGTTTTTGTATGTGGGTGTTGGGGAAGACAATAGGGATGTTGAAACGGGTTAGATGTGAATGTTTGGATGTGTGCGGTTTCTTGTCAGTTTTTATCCTCTTTACTTCCACCACTCCTCTAAGAAGTTGGTATTCTTACCCTCCTTCCAAAAGTGGTGAATACATACAGGTTATGCCACGTGATTTTTGTGTTTAGCATCTCGATGGAGGATAGGTCTAGGCTATTACTATTGGTGGAAAAGACTTGACGAGTAGTTAATTTACTCACCTAGTTGAGACCCCATGTCTTTAGTATCAAAGAATGTATTTCTAGAATATCAAGGAATATGGGAATGTAATAATATTTTTAATAAATGATTGAATAAATGATATTAACCCAAGGGGTTGGAGGTTACTAGGACACAATGTTGACGTTTCAGTTTAAAGGGACATTGGAATTTGGGTGTGATGGTAATGAAATTAATGTTGAATTGTAAATGGTTAATTAATGTTTAAATAATTTGTTAACGTAAAGTGAAACTGATAAAAAGGGAATGAATTAATGTATTAAATTTCTTTAAATGGTTATCTTATAATTGGATACCAAGACTTAGAAGTTTAATCCAGGAGTCTAAGAGACGTTAGATGCAGTTGAGTCTAAGACTAGGTTTTGTGCATATTTTGGTTATGAGCTATAGGATGTTCTATACTTTTGGGGTTTCTATATGGTACTCCACCCAGTTAGATGGGGAAACTGACACCCCATGGATTTTGAGCCTTGAGTAGTGTTTTCCCCAACATTCTAGTGGGAGGATGGATGGATGACTACCCCCTTTGGCACCGCTCTCTTCTCATGGGAGTTAATAGTTCGGATATGCACAATGGGTAGTTTCCCCACATATGTTGGTAGAGGGGTGTAATGGGTTGTGGTTATTCATACACACATATTTTGGATAAAATTTCTTATAGACTACTATAGGTATAATGTGCATTGGTTGTGATGGCCTGAGGATCCTTACATGGTGTATTGGATGTAATGGATTGAGGTATAATGTCTGATGTATGATACACATTATGTGAGATATGGTGGCTCCCAGAAACTTCTTGGTTACTTTTTTGTGTTTACGTGGTGGTTTTGTTGCATGAGGTGCATGTTGTAGTACTTCACCCAGGTGTCAGCAGGCAGGTATTTTTGGAGAGAGATGCTTAGGATGTGCAATGTTGGGGAAAAGCAGTAAACCAGTTGCGAAGTAGTAGTAGGTAACCCTTTATATTCATTTTTATATTATATACTCTTTTATGTGATCCTTGGTGAGAGTATCCATGGTGAGGCTGGGAACATAGTATACATGTTTCAGTTACAAGTTAGTTCCAATTGTTTTTCACTTTGCTTTGGAATTATTTCTTTACTTTTGAAAGATATGCTAAAGGGAGGATCCTACTGAGTATATTTTTATACTAACACTATGTATATATAAACTAAATTTCAGGTCACTTGGAGAAGGCTGGAGAGAAGGCTGGTTACTAATAGCTAGGGGTTGCAGGAGCAGTTCAGGCATCGTGGTTGCTACTGTTTTTACTTTCTTTTAGTTACTAGTAGTTTTCCACTTTCAATTATAGTTTTTTTTCAATACATTACATATTTTTAGTTGGGATTTATTTTATATTGCTGTCGGAGTAGGAGTTGGTTGGTGTGTATCTTATCTCTCTCTTTGGCGTGTGTTCTCTTGGAGGGTAATTCCTCCCATATGTGTGTTTACTATACCCTTATTGATAGTCGCAAACCAAGGGCTTACTAGAGGTGGGACTCTGGATTTCATTATCTCCCTTCCCACATTTCTATCCAAGGAGGGCTATACTCTATGTGTAGGGGGTCATGACAGAGTGGTATCAAAGCGAGGATGAGAGTAATGATGAAGTTCGGTGTTAGGAACAGGTGAGGTTGAATGGGTTGGTATTGAAATAATGTCAGTAAAGTTTAGAAAGTGAGGTAAACACTAGAGTCTGACTAAGACATAGGTGTTTAGGGACCCGATGATCTGATGTATGGACCTTTATGTTTACAATGGATTCTAAATGAGTTCACACTAGTTGTAGGGTAGAGACCTAGAAAAGGATCATGCATTATACATCCATGTGCCTATGTTTGAATTGGTAGACCTTGGTGTAGGGTAACCTAAAATGAATAAAAGACATTAATTAATTAATTAATGATAAGTATAATTTATTCTATGTTTAGGAGATCTAACTGTTTATTATTTTAAAGGTATGGCTCTGGGTCGACATCCTCACTATTATTGAATAGAATATGTCTAGAATGTTGTGCCAGTAGTTCGCCATAGTATAGATGACGACGATGATGACACTTGGAGGAGGATACTCCGGGAGCTTCAGTGCCAGAGTCAAAAAAAGTATGAGGTATTTGTTTCATATGTAGTCATAGAATACTGGTTATATGAGGTTTATATATGCTTCATTTTGATCCATTCTCAGTAAGAGCACTTGTGTCCTTGGTTGTGACGATGCTTCGTGGAGCAGTGAGGTAGTAGAGGTTCTTGTTCCTCATGGTTCATGAGGAGTCAACGATATCATTAGAGGAGTTCAGAGACAAGTATAGAGTCGATTTTCATTCTTTGACAATAAAGTCATCCCATCTCTAGGATATTATTGCCCTTCGACGAGGGAGCTCCAGTGTGAAAGAGTTTGGAATGAATTTCATGAACCTTTTACAATATGGTTCAGACCTATTGTCATCTGAGGAGGCCACAATGATGCATTTTGAGGAGGATTTTCATCCAGAGATCAAGCGACAGGTTACCCTTTTTATGCTGAAGACATATCTTGAGGTGCAGATAAGGGAAGTGGTCATCTAGACAACATTGGATAGACCCATATAATCAAGTGAGGGGAGTTTTCATGATTCCTCATGAAGTAGATATGTAGTCCGAGGTTCCTGATTTTCAGGGTAGAAGATATTTTGTCCGGCCGGGGGTAGGTCCCTTACTCAACATCTAGTTTCTCTTGGGAATTGGCTCTCATGCTTATGCTAAGGGATCCAGCTCTTTTTTTCTTTTGGTAATCGAGGTCATCAGTAGAGAGAGTTCCCAACCATTCAGAGTTGTCATCTTGCACCAGGTGTTCTTCTCCAAGTTCCTCCATTATGGCAGTTCCCTCCGAGGTAGCAACAACATGTTGCACCAGTTTAGATCAGTAGAGGCTATATGGGGAAGTCCAAGGAAAGCCCCGTGATGCTCCCCTTCTGTAGAGAGCAGAGTGAGACTATTGTTGTGGTCATAGTCAGGTCTAGAGAGGTCGTGGAGGAGGTCTTGGTCAGCTTCATGCTTTAGCGTTTCCAGCTCAATGCAAGATAGAAGTCGTTCAAGGTATAGTTTTCTTGTTTTCTACATTGTTGTATTCCTTGTTTTATTTAGTAGTGATACACTCATTCATATCACCAATCCTTGTCTATTTTTTAGGACTTGAGGTTTGGTTGTTTCTTGTGCCCTTGTCATTGACTACGCCATTTGGTGTCTGAGTTGACTTGTTCAAAGTATGAAGAGACAGTGATCTAGTGTTGGGGAAGCACAACTCTTGTGGAGATTTCAAATATTCACGAAAACAAACATTTGAATTCATCCTCTACTAGGATTGGTTGTATTTGGTACTGGATATCGTGGATTGCTTTAGGATTATGGTTGTTTTCTTCAATGCAGATATAGATCCAGTGGTGTTCATTGGTGAGAGAGACCCTCAGATGTGTCAGAGGTGCATTTCTCCCATATCATCTATTATGGATGAGGTGATGGTGAGTTATTCATAGGTTCAGTAGTTTGTGTTTCCTTTGGTCATTAAAGAATATCTTGATGTCTTTTCAGAAGAGGATGTAGCATTACCCCCTCGACGAGTGATCGAGTTTGGGATCGAGCTACAACTAGGACCGTCTCCTAAATCCATGTCTCTAAATAAGACGGTCCCTTCTGAGTTATGAGTTATACATATATAGCTTTATGGTCTATTATAGTGTAGTTTTGTTCGGCTGAGTGTGTCACTGTGGGGTGCACCAGTTTTGTTCGTGAAGAATCTTGATTGCAGTTTGCTGATGTGTGTCGATTATCTTTACTTAAAAAAATGACAGTGTAGAATCACTATCATAATCAATAGATTGATGATTTATTCAATCAACTAATTGGTGAAATTTGGTTCCCAACGATCGACTTGAAGTCCAGATATCATCATATACGTGTGAAGGATGAGGATATCTCAAAGACTTCTTTCCGTTGTCGTCATGGGCATTATGAGTTCATTGTAATATTGTTTGTCATGAAACAATCTCCAGCGGTGTTCAAGGGATTTAGGAATACTGTTTTCCTAGAGTTCCTGGAAAATTCTGTGGTGGTTTTCATCGATGAAATCCTTGTGTACACCACGTCTGAGGAGAATCTTGCAGAGCATCTACATGATTTTTTTTTGAGTTCTTGGTCATCATCAGCTGTTTGGGATGTTGTTGAAGTGTGAGTTTTGGGATCAAGAAGTACATTTCTTGGGGAATTTTGTTTCCCATCATAGAGTAGCTGTGGATCAATCAATTATAGATTTATTTGTGCCTAGTGAATCCCCCAAGATAGTGTCAGAGATGCAAAGTTTCATTGGTCTTATAGGATACTACAAGAGCATCGTAGAATATTTCTCTCGAGATGCGACTCCTCTGACAGCTTTGAACAGAAAAAATCAGGTGTTTATATGGACTGATTAGTGTCAGGTAGCTTTCGAGTATCTAAAGGAAATGTTACAATGTGATCCAGTTCTTTGTCTACTAGTAGAGGGAGTTCAGTTTGATGTTTTCTTGGATTTATCACATCTGTGGTTAGGCTATGATTAGATGTAGTAGAGATTAGTTGTTTCATATGGGTATTAGCAGTTTCATCATGATGAATGTAATCAGACCACCCATGATCTTGAGTTGGTATCCTCAGTGTTTGATCTGATGTTGGGGAGACATTACCCCATTGGAGAGTGCTTAGTGGGTTTCACCGATCATAAGTGTTTGACTTATGTTTTCTCCAAGCATGAATTGAACTTATGATAGCATCATTAGATGGAGTTCTTACAGGAATACAACTTCAAAGTATCATAGACGCCTATAAAAGAGAATTTTTTAGTTAATGTGCTGAGTTGGAGGTCATGTAGTGATGCCGTTCCTGAATCTAGTGACTTCTAGTGAGTAATGGAAGAACTATAATCATTAAATCTTGATATGGGAGAAGTTTGGGGCAGAGGTTGTCTTTTTCAGATGACGTTGTAGTCATCTCTTGTGCACCAGGTGGAAGAGTCCCAGTTGGGGGATCCTAGAGGTGGAGGCCTGGAGGGACCGAGTTTTTTGTGGTGTGGCCCAGAATGGTTGGTCTAAGGATGAACTACACTGAGTGTTATATCATGGGAGGATATTTATTTCCTTGACAATGCACATGATAGTTCTTAGATAGTTCCATAGTTCTTCTATAGAGGTGCATCCTAGCGTGACAATGATGTATCGATCCTCAAAGACCCAATTTTGGTGGCCTGGTCTGAAGTGCGCGATTTCGTAGAATGTGTCTCAATGTTTGGTCTACCAGAAGGTGAAGGTCGAACACCTTATCCCTAGTGGTTTTCTATAGCCATTAGATATTCCACAATGGAAGTGGTAGAACATCTCAATCGACATTTTTACTGGTTTTCCTAGATCTCTGGGAACACATGATGCTCTTTGGGTGGTAGTGGACTATTAAACGAAATCGTCCCACATTATAGGAATCATGGAGTCGAGCTCAACGGATGTTTTGTGAAGGCAGTATCTACAGGAGGTGGTGATACTTTCAGGAGTCCCAATGGTGATCATTTCTGTTCAAGATCCTCATTTCACTTCCAGGGTGTGGAGAGGTCTCTAGCATGCTTTTGGTTCTTAACTATGCCTTATCACTTCTTTTCAACCTAAGAGGGACGGTAAGATAGAGTGGACTATCAGGACTCTTGAAGACATGTTACAATTTTGTGTCGTAGATTTTGGTGGTTCGTGGATGATGCACATACCCTTGGTGTAGTTCTCCTACAAAAATAGTTTTCACTCCACTATTGGTATGTTGCCGATTGAAAACATGTATGGCCGGCCTTGCAGTTCTCCGTTATTCTAGACTGGGGTCGAAGAGTCCGCTATTCACAGATCGAAACTGGTGCAGAATACAATAGATATGGTACATGTGATTCATGAGAGTATGAATATAGCATAGGATCGTCAGAAATAATATTCTAGTCAAAAAGGAGACCCTTAGAGTTGGATGTTGCAAATAACATGTTTTTGAAGGTGACTCCCGGTCATGGGCATCGAATTTTAGTTCATGGGAGTTAGATTTATCCCCTGTTTATTGGGACTTTTGAGGTGTTAGCTTGTGATAGAGCTATGTAATATTGAGTAGCACTTCCCCTTTAGATGATCTATATACATGATGTTTCAATGTATCGCAAATCCATCCTTATCTTCATGATGACGGGCAGATCATTGATTGGGGTGAGATTGATGTTGATGATGATGCGACCTTCGAGGAGCATCCAGTGGAGATCTAAGACCGTAAAGGGATGCTGTTTCATATACGTTTTGTCTCCTTGGGTCGTGTCTTCTGGTGACACAGTGGCATGGAGGAGAGTACCTTGGAATGTAAGTCATAGATACGTGCTCATTACCCCATGTTTATTGATGATTAACTCTTTTCATGTAATGAAATTCTCTTTGTGGTTGTAGACAATTCATTTTTATGAGATTCATTTCTTTGGTTTCTTCTTGTTTCTTTCTCTTTTTTGAGAGGTATCTCAATGGGTGGTTGTTCATACTTAATTTTTGTTTCCTATAGGTTGGTTTTGAATTCTCGAGGACGAGAATTTTTTCATTGGTATCTGATGTAATGATGTGGACCACTCTGGCCCATTCCTTTACCAAAATTTGTTGTGTCAGGTGTTTTGGGAGCTCAAGGTGACTTATCCCCAACACTTTCCAAATTTTGAGTTCATGTATAGAGTTTCCAGAATGGTGAGGTTCCAATGGTAGCCTCTTTCCATTATCAAATTTTGAGTTCATGAATAGTGTTTCTAGAATGGTGAGGTTCTATTGGTAGCCTCTTTCCGTTGCCAAATTTTAGTTTCTTGAATGGTGTTTCCAGAAAAGTGAGGCTCCAATGGTAACCTCTTTCCTTTTCCTAATTTCTTGTTTAGGAATAGTGTTTCTAGCTTCCTACAGTTTCACACCATTAATGTTTCCTTTTATGTAAAATAAATTTAAAGCCTCATTTTAAGGACTCTAAGGCTGATTCAAAGGCCATAACTCCTTTATTAATTTTTTCTAAAGTCTAGCGATGCTATTACTTGGTCAAATGGTGTGGTTTACTTTGATCTGCATTAATGTAAAATCCAGAATATCTTAAACTGTTGTGCTGTTAAATCACCTAATGGGAAGAGAGATCTTCCTCCATGTTCTCAGGTGTGATATGCTCGAACCTTCCATTCCTTCCCATGTGAGTTGTGTGATCAAAATTTCCTGCTTTGATTGGTTCCCCTCTATTATTGATGCAACAAAGTAGTATCGATCAATATTTGATGTAAGGTATGATCTATAGTCATATTTTTGGGTTCATCTCCTTTGGTTTCTCCTTTCACATTTATGGAATGCTATCTCCAGCTTCCAAATGGGATTTTCTTGGGTTTTGACTGGGGTGGTGGTGTCTCTTCATCCTTGGGTGGATACAGTTTTCATGGGGGAGTAGATCGTAACCCATTGATTATCTTGTTCACATATAAATAATTTCATGAACCATTTAAGGTAGGCTATTCATTGCATCTCTTTTCTTTTACATGCAATTGAATATTTAGCATGATTTATCCCATAGGATCACAATGGAATTTACATAAAAAATATCTGAACTGGATAAATAAATTGATATCGATTGTATGTTATTTAATATGGTTTTTATATATAGTGTGACATATTTACTTGCAATATTTATATTTTTCTTCTTTATGGATATTGGTGAAGAACATAAAGATGGAATTAATTGATAATTTTTTGGATAAAGATAATGTGGAATGTGAATGAATCTAATTATTGTTGTTTCCATTTGATGCTAATCAAATTGATGTAGTAATCATGTTTAACAAAAATTCTGATAGATTACTATTTAGGTTTCTTATAGTTGAAACCTGTGAATAATAAATTGGTTAATTAAAGTTGGATTAAAGAACTAGTAGGTTGATAAAAGATAATTCTTTTAGGGTTCTGAGTTACAAACATGATTGTTTAAGGGAAAAGAGCCCAATTGATATGATTCTTGTTTTGCTACTGCTTGTGTTGTGATGTGATCCTGGATGGTTGTTATTATTTGTGGGGGACATGGAGGCCTATTGGTAATGGTATTAGTTTTCACATAGTGTCGAGATGAATCAGCTTATGAATGTGGTTGTTGGGGAGGACACCAGGGATGATGAAATGGGTTGGATGTGAATACTTCGATGCTAGCTGTTTCTTGTTGGTAGTTTGCCCTTTTTAAATTCCCCACTGATCAAGGTAGTTTTTTTTCTTAAACACCTTCTAAAAGGGGAAAATACATGAGGGATATGACACAAACTTTCTATGTTATACTTCTCGAGGGAGGATGGGTCTCTGATATTGTTATAGGCGGCAATGATTTGACGGTTAGCTCGTCTACTAACCGAGTTGAACCCCCAACTGTTTAGTAGCTTTTAATGTTTTTCTTGAATTCTTGGGAATATGGGAAATTAGTAATTATCTTAATAAATGATAAAAAATGATGATAAATCAAGGGGTTGGAGCTTGATGGGATGCAATTGTAAGGTTACAATTTATAGGGATAATAGACTTTGAGGGTGCTGCTATGGAAATTAATGTGGAATTGTTAATGGTTGATTAATGTTAAAATAATTAATTAACCTAAAGTGAAACTCATAAAAAGGGAATGATGTAATGTATTAAAGCTCTTTAAATGGTTGTGTTCTTATAGGATGCCTTGTCTTAGAAGTGGATGTCGGGAGTTAGAGAGACATTAGCTGCACTTGATTCTAAGACTAGTTTATGCCTATAGTGTGGTTGTGAGCTATGGTATATTTTGTAATTTTTTTGTTTCTATGCAATACTCCACCCTATTAGTTAGGTCGACTGACACCTTAGGGATTCTAATCCCTAGGGGAAGTGTGTTTTCCTCTACATTTTAGTGGGAAGATGGATGACAGACAACACCCTTTGGCCCCACTCTCTTCTCTTGGGAGTTACTTATGCTGATTGGTGAAATGGTTAGTTTCCCCATATATTTTCATAGATGGATATAAAGTCTTGTGGTTATTAACACACATATATTTGAGATATAGTTTCTTATTGATTAATATAGGTATAATATGTATAGGATATGATGGTTTGAAGATCCTTACTTGGTGTATGGGTTGTAATGGATTGAGGTATAATGTCTGATGTATGATAAACGTTATGTGAGTTGTGGAAGCTCCCAGAAACTACCTGGTTCCTTTATTGTGTGGAAGTTGTGGTTTCATTGCATGAGTTTTGGGTTTTGGTGCATCTCCCAAGTGTCAGAGGGAAATAATTTTTAGAGAGAGATGCTTAGGGTATGCGATGTAGGGGCAATGAATCATACCACTGGGGAAGTAGTAGTGGGGTACCCTTGGTATTCATTATTATATTATATACTCCTGTATTCAATACATGGTGAGAGTGTACATAGTGAGGATTGGAACATTGTATACCTATTTAGGTGACTAGTTAGTTTCACTTGTTGTTCACTGTTCCTTAGCATGCATTCTTTACTTTTTTAGGAGATGTTCCGGGGAGGATCCAAAGGAGTACGTTGTTATACTCACCATATGTATATATAAACTGTATTTCTGGTCACATGGATTAGGTTTTAGATCAGGCTGGTAATTACTAGCTTTGGGTTGCATGAGCTTTTTGGGCTTCATAGTTGTTTTATTTTTTACATTCTTTTGGGTATATACAGATTTACCATTTCAGTTGAAGTAGTTTTTCATGACATTCCATATGTGTATTTGGGGTTTCTTTTATAATTCTTTCTGATTTGGAGTTGGTTGGTTTCTATCTGGTCTCTCTCCTTCACATGTGTTCTTTGAGAGTGTAATGCCTCCCATATATATCTTTACTATACCCTCGGTGCTATTCTCCAACCTGGCGCCTACTGGAGGTGAGACTCTAGGGGTCATTATATCCCTTCTAGCACTACTGGCCTAGGTGGGGTACACTTTGTGGAGAGGGGTTCATGATAATGATTTAACAGCTTTGACCCATGTTTTTTGTAAGGTGTACTGATTTAACATTGTACTATCCATTTCAAAAAAATTACAATTTTCCATTATACAACTGAATTTTATTGTGGAGAAATAGTGGATGAAAAATAAATACTATAAATGTTATCATCATAGAATTCATAAAAACTAGTTTCCAAAAATAATCTCGGCTACCACCTCAAGTAGATAAGAATATAAAACCTTTATCATTTTAAATATATTTTTAATATGAAAAAACCTGAGATAAATTATCATATATTTGTGAATGAAAATAAATATGTGTAAATCAACATTAGTCATTAAATGTAGAAATAAAATAAATTTTACAACTAAGAAATTTTTTTATAGGACTATGTAATTAAAAATGTAAATGGTGATGTATTATATATGTAATCACCTCTATGATAATCTCTAATGACTATATATGGTTCTTTCCTATTATGAATATATCACACACATATATATGTATTATCCATTTTAAAGCCTGGTAGATCCAACACCTAAGGAATTTGGAATTTTTTATGTAATAACATGAAATTTCGATGGAATAATCTTATATACTATAGAACATTTTATGATTATATCGATTATAACCATTTCACATTTTATTTAGTCAACTAAGAAAAATTAACTGAATAAATTTTTTATTTTGCTTTTTCATAAGTGAAGATAATTTAATCATTGAAAATGATACATTTTTCATTTTCAAATTTCAATTTCATAGTAAAATAAAAATAATAAATGAACTAATTATTATTTTATAATAATTTAACACAAAAATATGATATAAGAAATAAATTCTAATTTAAAACTTATCAAAAAAATATATTTTTTCATTCGAGTTATTTCCAAATGTAACGCTACTACCATAAAACTTATAAAATGATATTTGTTTAGAAATATTATTTGTAATATTCCGTGGAAATTCACTATCCACTTACCAAACATCCATTTTTATTCATCGAATACAAGTTTCCTATAAAAAAATTAAATAATTCTTAGGTGACCGTAAAATTTTCTATCAAATTGGGATAAAAAATAATTCATTGGAACACAAATTAATTTCACGAATGTTTTTAAAGTTAATCTAGAAGATAATTACATGTGATATATACATCTTATTTTTACCATGTTATTGTATAATTAATGATGAACATTAATTTATATAATGAAGATTAATTTATATAATGAACATTAATGTGACATATAAGAATATTATTGTTGAAATTTTGACTCTATAAATATTATTAAATAAGGTCTTACATGTTTTAGGTAATTGTATATCATAATTTATAATGGTATTATTTTTATTCAATTTTATAATTCCCAGCACCTTAAAATAACATTCAATTCCATGAAAAAAATATAAATTGATCTATTTTAAGTCCTTTGAAATCATTTTTATGTCTTTAATTTCCTTTTAAAATAATTTTTTTATTACCCTTAGGACATGTGAAATAAGTATATTTAAATTTGACTTTTCAATTTCCAAAGGTTTCAATTTAAGAATATAATTTTTCATTTTATCTAAAATAAATATTTTTTAATTTTATATTTTTTCCTAAAACATCCATATATTGTATTATGATTTTAGAATAATTAAGGAATCATGTAACAATTATTATTAGAGTATATTATTCTTCTCATACAAGTCATAATTAGTATAATCTGAATCATAATATAAAGTGGCATCAAATTCAATTGACTTATTTTAGATCCTTTACAGAATGGTCTATTTTCCATTTTTCTGTACAAGGTGAATTAGTATAATTTGAATTATATATGTGACTCCAACTAGATTCAATATCTATTCATTATTATTTGTTTGTTAATATATTTATTTGGTGATTATTCATTAATGTGAAGTTATGATTTTTTTCCCTCTTTCTCTATACTCGTAATAGATAACCTTATTATCCTCATCATTACCCATTTTTCTAACATTATTTTGAAGGGAATTTTTTAATTCATTATTGAGAGACCATTATTTCTTATTCCATGGAAATTATATATAATTAAATATATTTAACTACTTTGTAATTCCAAATTAGAACAGTTAGTGGTGGATTTAAAGTTTTTAAATGTAATAAAATTAATTTTTCGAAAAATTCTTCTAGAGAAATATTTTTCAATTCAATATAATTTTTCAATAAATATCCAAGAATCCCATTTAATTTATATTTTTTTAAATTTTAATTTAATAAATTACAACATTTTTAAATGTCACTTATTCATTAATATTTTAAAAACATGTTCAACCAAAATTAAATTATCTATGATTACACCTAAAGAGCTCATAAAATCAATTAATTTTTAAATTTATGAGAAATTATATTAACTATTTACTTATATACCAATTTGAATTCTTGATAACCAGCACAAAATTTCCATGTTTATTTCTAACTGGATTACCAAAACCTATATGAGTAACTTGAAACATTTCCCAATTTCTTATACTATATTCCTTGTATTAATATGACTATACAAATTCTTATTAAATTCAAAATATAGAATATTAATCACCTTGAAAATTTTAAGATACATAACTACATCATCAAAAAATATTATTTTTTATTAACATTAATAATCATGTACAATTACCCCATGAATTTTCAATTTTCAATGATCAAGTTTGATAGAAAATACTCTAAAAAGGCAACTAGTTTCCATATTAATTTCCATCAATGATTCAACAGAATTTAGGTGTCTATTAATCATTCACATACATTCTTGAAATTTAAAAATATATCTTCTCCCATTAAAAATTTTAGTTCAAATTTTTAGCACATATAATTGAAAAATATGATATAGGTGAGGATCCTCTAATTTATACCAATTTTTTGGTAGTAAGAAGAATGGATGAATGGTGAAGAGGGTGTGAATTGACTTATACAATAATTTTTAAAACGTATCATATTTAGGTTAATAAAGTGATGAAATAAAGAGAATTTGAAAACTGGATTTTTATAATTGTCCAAATCCATATTATAAAACCCTAATATTCACCCCACTCTTGAACTAGGAGAAATAAAACACATTTTAAGGGAATCATTAAACTTTGATGAATGATAATATCCCTTTCAGATCATCCTTTTTTAAAAACACATGGTAGAAAACAATATTATATCCTTTTACAAATATTTTATTTTATCCCCATGAACATACATTTTTTAAACGTAGAGAAAATATCTAAAAAACCATTTAATCTGGGTGTATTCACCAGACCTAACTTTTTAACCATTATAAGGAACAACTAAATCTCAAACCACGTTGAGATTATGGGTGAATAAAATTCCCGATATTAATTCGTGTGTTCTAACCAACAACCCTACCATTTCATGTCTTTTATAAACTAGTTCAATTAATAATACAAGAAATAATAAAAAAATGTAAAACAATATAACTACATAAATAGTTTAATAACATAGTGAAAATCCACCATAGTTTTCTCTAGATAAAAGCATCAAATGGTTGTTCTTTATTGGAGAGAAGAATTTTATCTCCAATTTATTTAGAACTTTCATTTATCACAAATATCGTTGACCTTATATATAATAATTAGGATCATCCAAGAACCTTAAATATATTTTTTTTTGTAAAATATATTCTCTAAAAAACTCGCTTTATTATATCATTCAGAAATTAACTTATGATTTTTTTATTGTATATGGATTTAAAATATACCATGTACAATCCCCAACACAATGGGACAAAATAGTTCACTGAGCCAATTTTCGACATAATCCTAATCATGGATCCCAATAAACCAGATTTTATCGACTAGAAGTGAGTTTATAGTATGTAACATGGGAATAATATACCCTTTCATCAGAGAAATACAAAATATATAATTTACAAAACAAGAGAAAAAAACAAAATAACAAAGACTGCGCATTAACGACCAAATACCCAAACATTGTTAGAACCATACAAAACCAGAAAACATTCCATGTCATGCTAACAATACCAAATATGAAAGGAATAAAAAAAATTGAACTAATAAATCTTTAATATAGGCCTTAACTCCAACTCTGGATCCACATCCCTGAACTTCTCATTCCTAAATACAGTCCCTAACATATGGCCTTTTCCTTCTTCTGAATTAATAACCCTAAAATATTGTCAGGTACCCAACAACATCCCAACAAGTATGTGAGTAAAAATCAGTAGGACAGCACCAATGGTGACTAAAAAATATCCATTCTAAAAATATAGTGAATGAAAATATGAAATAAATGGAAATATAAAAAAACAAAACACTAGACATGTTATTTTATAATATTTATTTCCCCCAATAAAATTATTCATTCCCTGGTTGGGAATTTTTAGTATGTACAAAACATACCGGTACAATCATTATCCAAATATATGAAATAATTTGAGTTCCCTATCTCAATAGAGAAAACTATTTCTCAATAAAATACATCACACTTACCTTAGAGAAATATTCTGACTAGTTTCATCAAATTCTGCCATTTGGATCTCAAGAATAATTTTAGCATCCTAACGCATGAATTCTATTTGTGGGTTTAGAGAATTAGTCCAATTAAACCCATGGGATGAGCCTTTGTCCTTTATCTCATAACACCAAGCACTATTCACATTTTTATTTATCTATTTACTAGATATAAAACAGCACAAACCATTGAAAATCAATACACATAATATTTATAATTCAGTTTCAATATTTTATGATTCATCATCAATCATTAACCTATTTGTAGACTTAAAATTTAAATTTCATGGTATGTTAAACACATATCCCTTCCTCATGCCTTAACCCTTTAATATTTTTTCCAATTCCAAAACTTTTTCCCATTTAAAATATTTCAACAAATTATATGCCTACACCCATTCACACATTTACATTTCGTATTTATAATTAATTTTTTTCAACATAACACAATGAAAATAAATTCTTTAAGACATTAAAATTATAGGAATAATTTTTAATTTTCTACTTTTTATTCAATAGATGTACCAAAACAATCATCACATTATCTATCTTATCAAACTCTAATAATCTATTAAACTTATTCATTTTCCATGATAGGATTTATTGGAACACCCAAAGGGTTTCCTCAAATAGTTTATACAACCCAAAATTCATCAAAAGGTGTTCATATGTCGTTAAAATCATCTGTTGTCCATCCATATTTATCAATTCATACTAAAGAT
This sequence comes from Viscum album, assembly GCA_963277665.1. Classification (NCBI taxonomy): domain Eukaryota; kingdom Viridiplantae; phylum Streptophyta; class Magnoliopsida; order Santalales; family Viscaceae; genus Viscum; species Viscum album. The sequence goes on along the minus strand of OY728142.1, from coordinate 1,770,362,242 downwards.
AAAATCTCAAATTCATAGAGAAGAAATCTCATAACCACACATACACAAATCTACAATAGATCTATAGGATATAACTTTTAGACCATAAACCACAATTACGGAGATGAACCCAACCTTAAAATCAGTCTTTAATATTGATTAAGGTACCCAGTGATCCATAACCAATAATCAAATAGAAACAGGGTTTCAGGGCTTCAGAAGGAGATATCCAATGCAACAAGACTTAATCTATAAAAGTGATGCAAGAGGAATATTGGAAATACCTAGTGCTTCGATCCACAAATAATGATGATACAAATGACCTATTAATGAGGCAGATCGATCCATGGTAGTTCTTCAAGTTTTAGGTTCATCAATAGAAAAATAGGTATAATAAATGGGATGAATATTTTGAAAGAGCAGAAAAATTTGGAGTTGGATGTTTTGTAATTTTACATTATTTTAATGGAGGCATGGTTTGGCCACAAGATTTTCCATACTATGCGCAAAACTCTACCTGATAATGGTTAGGTGACATGGTTACTTGGGGAGGCCAACATAGATTGAAAAAATGTGTTCCAACCATTAAATATTTCTATATCAATGGTTTAACTATTTGGTTTATCCTACTCACAGTTTTCAAAAATCATGCCCAAATTGTGTTACATGCACAGAATAGCCATGTCTTCCCTTCATTCTTGTACTACGCCCAAAAAACACAAAATTCCTTATAAAGCAGCCAATAAATATTGAATCCAACAATATTAAGATACCTAAATTAGAAATATTTTCATGTAAATACCTCACTAAAGTCATGGATCTAAAAAACTCCTCACCATGTAATGAGTATTTCCCTAGATGATCTCACAATATTCAAGGATTTTCTAAAGAAAAGAGATTAGGTAAATGGTTCTCCATATCTGAATCTAGATACCATGTTTCATCCTAAAAATATTGATGCTTCCACATAACTAAAACCATGGGAATAGTCAAACCTCTTTTTAATTTCTCACAACTATCCACAATACAAACCAGATGATCAATGAAGGATGCATCATCATCAAATTAAACATCCTCAGCGTTAACAACATTAAATCAATTAGGGTGATACTACCAAAGCTATTAAGCATGAATAGAATCATTCATACCACTAAAAAAATACATAATATCCAATAAAAATTCCACCTGAGTAATCCTCTCCCCAATCTCAAATGACATAATGTAGCAGGGCGGAAAGTTTCACTTTTTTTGAATCCCATGGTAAACCAACCCTGGTGACACCCAGAGGAACACCCCAACATCCATCCCATACTCAATTGGTCTATTAAAATGATCATCCTATTACGTTAGCCTACAGTAATCCCTTCCAACACACCTTCAAATAAAATGAGATTGTTCTAATGTATCTTACCATAGACACGGTCTTAATACCTTTATTTCCCCATCCACTATACAAAATAATAGATATATAAATTTTTTACCATAGAAAACCTCAAACAGTTCCATCTGAATCATATACTATTAAATATTTTTGTAGGAGAACTCAATGATAGAAATTTGTTTCTCTTACATTCCACCAAAATCATGGAAAAAATCCATCGACATATTCTTTAGTACCATAACAATAATCTCTTACTACTCGTCTATCGGTGGGTGGAAAGACGTAATAAAAAGACACATGGTCACCATGAACCTTATGAAATCCCTAAAAGAATTAAAATTTGAAATAATTAATATGCTTTGAAAATATTTAATGTTGCCCAAAGGTTACTTTTATATCTCCCAATCATACAACTCACCCAACTGGCACATGGTGAAAGTTTCTTGAATTAGCTAGAAATGAACCACCTTATTAAAATGATCAATGACTACCCATATTACATAAAACATCCAATTAATCCTAAATGTACACACTATGAAATCCATCATCACATAATCCCATTTCCACTCCAAAATGGGTAATGGCTTAAAAAAACTAGATAGTCACTAATGTTATGTCTTAACATTCTTACATACAAGGCATCAATCCATGAATCATGAAACCTATTTTTTCATCCATATCCAATAATATTGCCTATGAAGATCATGATAGGATTTCTGAAAATGATATTCACCTACCACATTCATTCATGAATCTCTTGAATAATTTCTTATCACATACATATTGGTGCAACTATATTATCATAAATATCAACAATCCCATCACTACCAACATTCCAATATGATTGTGAATCACTATATTTAATACATTACATTATAGATATGAATTATGGATCCTATAGTGGTTTCTCATGATATGCATCAAAATCATGGATTCAAATGAAACAAATTCTATATTTATCTACATGTTCCCATCCTTCCTCTCCTGAAGCATCATATTAAAGAAAACCATCATCCTCCACTCTATACATGACTCTTGTAGTTTGTAATTTTTATCCTTCTAGATCAAGGAATCCAAAATTATATTCCCCTTCCCTAGGGTACAAACCAAATCGATGTCCTCTTATTTCATGTACTCAAACTGTATTCAATTATAATGATTCAAATCACGGTGAAAAAAATCGTACATCAGGCTTTTAGGATCAGTATACATTGTAAATTGTTCCTAGAAAAAGTCGTTCCATGAACTTTTTATTGTGTAAACTACAATGGAAAAATAATGATCATTATTGGGGTATTTTCTTTCATACGTTCTCAACAGTTATGACCCATATTCCACTACCTGATCATCTTACATTAATGTCTACCCAATTCCAATTCCAGATACGTCGCAAAAATAGGTATACTTCATACCTATCATTGGTAAAATCAGAATTGGTGTAGTTTTCAACCAATTATTCAAATCATGGAATGTATTTACACATGTATTATACTAGTCAAACTTGATTCCCTGCTTGGAAAATACTTATTCTGGAACCTCTAAATGGGATTAATCCTTGATTAACCTTCAATAATAATATGACAATCCTAGAAATCTATTAATCTTAGAATCATTCATAGGCTGATCACATTATACTACCGCCTACAATTTTTATGGGTCCACTGACACAGTATCCCCATATATTATGTTACCCCTGAAAAAAAATTTATAAATCCATAAATGACAATTTGATAACTTTTTTATAGACTATGATATCTTGATGTGCCCAAGATGATGTCAACATGTTTATATTGATTTTCATGAGTATTATATTACACAAATATATCATCAACCAAAAACAAAAAAAAAGGTCTAGATAAGGGTGAAAGATTTGGTTCATCATAGGCAAGAACACTACTAGTGCTTTTGCCAACCAAAAAATAATAACAACATACTCCAATAACTTGTAACGTCTCAAGAAGGGAGTCTTGCATGCATTATAAGGTATCACCATTAGTTGACAATACATTGACCTTAATAAAATTGTGAAAAAAACTAAATCACCCCTACTGTGGTCAAAAAGTTCATCGATTCAAGAAATAGGTTAGAATTTATTGACCATAAACTTATTCAACCACCTAATGTAGTAAAAAAATTCATATATCATCTTTATTTCATGGAAAACAACACCAGAGATCCCTATGGTAACATACTAGGATGAATAAAAAATATATTCTTCAACTACTGAAATTGTATTTTATGGGCCTTGAGTTATTCCAGTTCCATTATATTGGGAGTCACTACAGGAATGTAGGTTTTTCCCCACACTTCCATACCAACGGTTTCATGAAACCGTTGGTAAAGGATGGTTTAGGGAAGCTTTCACCAACGTTTCCTCATAACCATTGGTATAGGTGTGTTTGTGGGAGCTTTTACCAACGGTTCTAATGAACTGTTGGTATAGATGTAGTTTAGGGGAGTTTTACAAATGGTTCAATGAGAACCGTTGGTATAGGTGTGGTTCGGGGAAGATTTTACCCACGGTTCTAAGGAACTGTTGGTATAGGTTTGGCCTGAAGATATATACGAACGGTTTTTAAAAACTGTTGGTAAAGCTTTCCCCCAAATTACCAGTGGCTCGTCCTCTCCCCCATTCACGATACAGAACCCTAAACGAGAGCATGCGATCTTGGAGCTCCTTCGGCGGGAGCAGTTTGGCGATCTTGGAGCTCCTTCAGCTTCCTCTTCCTCCATCCCATCCAAGATGTTGAATCTTTTTCCGAATAATATCATACCCATCCTAAATTAGGTATTTTCTTAACTGGTAACTTATTTTTATTGAAATTTATCTAATATTTAAGTTTTTAGTTATGATTTTTATGTGTATATGTTTTTGTTTCTATTTTGATTTAACCTATATGTGATGAGCTTGTATCTTCATTAAGATGTGTCCAATGGTTCTTTGATCATTGTTTTGTAGAGAATGAATGGTTTAGGACCAGCATTAGAAGTAGCTTCCAGTGAGACCATTTTAGTATATGGGGAAACAATATTATGATCTACAAGGGGGTGATTGAGTTGGTAGAGACCAAACATAGTTTGTTACTTATGTTCAAGAACCATAAATAGAGTGTTCCAATTAGGTGGTCATCAGTAAAGATGTTGGTAAGATTTATAGGTCCTATTTCATGAAGTTGAATATGTGGCGCTATAGTGGTTTTGGATCATTTGAGGTACTCTTAGTGTATTGTAAACCCTCACTTGTTCCATATTCATTTAAATTGATTTAATATCATTTTTTTCACCCACACCATTATATCCTCTCAAACTATATTTTGAGTGTATTTTTATTCTTATGGTGTTAAATATTTTAGTAAATGTCCATACTAGCTTCTTTTATGTGTTCTAGGGCTTTAGATTGATGACAGGGCTGCATGATTATTGTGGGGGTATTCTTTTCAAATAAAAATACATATACTATATCATCAAATAAATCAACTAGTTATATTCCTTATATATTTTTATCAAATGATTTTGAAGGATGGTCGTGTAATCATATGGGGATAGAAATAATGTAGTTTTTGTTATTGATTGGGAATTTTAGGTGGGAAGTTGATATGAGGACCACCTAGTTTATGTGATTGTTCATACTTTTATAGAATAGATTAAAGTTATTATGTTGGAGGATACCAAGGTTGTTAGGGTTTTTGTTTTTGTTTTTTATGAGGTGGTTGTGATGATACCCCCTTGACATTATGTTGAGATTGAGATAGACCAAAATCCTGGTGCTTCTCTAATTTCAATAGCTCGTTGTCTGTTGTATCCAATAATGACACACAAAATTATTTCTATAAATAAAATTTTATTGAATTTTAATCATTAATATTTCATAGTGTCAATAATTAAAAAATAATTTCATAAACTATATTTTCATTTAATCTATAAATATAATGATTAAAGAGACATTATATGGATGGAAAATCATATTCATGAGATCTATGAAGAAAATTATATTGTTTGTCAACCCAAAAGTCATGGAAAAAAATAATAAAAACCATATATACTCCTAAACTCTATCATGGGAATGATTCTTTATATGACCCACTAATAATGGTATTTTTAAGGATATTAATCCATAGAAACCAACAAAATGTTTTGTAATAGATCAATTTTTCATAATATTTGTTATTTTTCATCTTTATTAACTAATTAAGATTCATTTAGTCCAAAAAACCATACAATACCATCTTACATCTATGAAAATATAATTTTATCACCTTATAGACATGTGCACTATATGATTATTATATTTCCCTAAAACATTTCACAATACATTCTATATACTCAGAGGGACCATCCCACTCTAAGAACCTACCATTATTCCAATCCATCCTCATAAGAATTTCCTCATAAAACTCTAGGTGTACAATTTCTACACCTATCACTACCTTTGTTGACAGCCCGCCCACCCCACCCCCGGACACCCATCCACCACCTATGATAGCCCGTACCTCCTGGACAGCCCCCCAACCATGTTGACATCCCGCCCACCCCACCCCCGGACACCCGCCCACTACCCCCTGGACACGCCCATCCCCCCTAACGACCCCACCCCTGGAAAGCCCCCCCCACCCCCTTGACACCCTCAACCCCACTGGATAGCACCGCCACCCCCGTGGACAGGCCGACCACCCCCGTGGACAGCCCTCCCAAGCCCCTAGACAGATCGCCCACCCCCTGGACACTCTACACCCCCTGGACAGCCCTGCCACCCCCATGGGTGTCCCTCCCACCCCATGGAAACCCCGTACCCCCCCCCCCCCCCGGACAGCTCCACCCACCCCCTAGACACTGCGCTCACCTCCCTGGATAGACCGCCCACCCCCCTAGACACCCCCTACCCCATTGGATAGCCTGACCACCCCCGCAGACAGCCTGCCCACCGGGACACCCTGACCCCCTAGATGGACCCCGACCCCATGGACACCTCTGACCCCCCGGATGGCCCCAACACCACCCTAGACACCCCGCACCCCCTAGACACCCCGCACCCCCTTGGATAGTCCCTCCACTCCCCAGATCCTTATCCTACTCCTTAAACTGATCTTTCTGAAGAAGTTAAAATATAAAAATCATGTACTCCCAACAAGATCCTTAAGGGTTATGTATTCCTTGATCCACTTCCAATATCATACAGGGTAATCCTTGAATATAGGAATTAGAAATTATATATCTTATTTTCTTATATACACTGTATTTTGTTTTATTTATTGTTATGATTCTCATATAGAGTAATGTGTCAGTTATGATTTTATATCAAGTAAACAATTGTCATTTACCCAAATATTTTTTTGATTAAACTTCAATATTTTTGAATTTCTTTGAAATGACTTATTGAGATTTTTTTACAGAATGGAAAGAATTTGGATGTATGAAACTGATTGGATTTCAATCGATTTTCAAAAAAATTTGAACATCTTTCTAGATTTTTCATTTGACAAGGCTTCAGATAGTGGTCGCATACACTATCCATGTTTTAATTCTGTTGAAAGTCCTTGGTTGAGTCGTGAAGCAATTAGCTATCATATAACCAAATATGGTTTCCAAACAAACTATTATGTGTGGTATCACAATGGAGAGAAAATGGAATCTCAAAATGTTGATGATCCAAATGATAGGACTAAATTGGAGAGTTTGATATATGATCGGTTTCCATTTATTCGGCATCATGAGAAGGAAAGGATGTCCAGCCTACAAGATTTTGATACAAGCACACATGATGCGTCCAATGAAAATGATGATGTTGATAGGGTGAAAAAATTGAATGATGTTGCGATGAATCCAGTATATCGGCAATGTGGTAAAATACAGAAGATAGAATTTTTAATCCGAATGTTTCATGGGAAAACTATGTATGGGATTTCAAATACTGCAATTGATTACATTCATACCTTATTGAAGGACATACTTAAAGATGATGCAGATATTACCTCAAACCACTATATGGAATGGAATTTAGTTAATGATCTTGGATTCTCAAAAAAAGTTTTCATGCTTTCCCGAATGATTGCAACTTATTTTGGGAGGAAACTGCTGATAGAAATGATTGTATCACATGTGGAACCTCCCGATGGAAGCCAAAAGATGATGGAATACCATCTCGTGTTCCACAAAAAGTAATGTCTCTCTTTCCATAGATCCCCAGATTACAGAACCTTTTCATGTCTGATGAAATATCTGTAAAAATGAGATGACATGACAACGAGAGAAAAAAGAATAATGAAGAGTTGGTTCACCCTGCAGATGGATTTGCATGGCAGAGATTTGATACTCGATATCTTGAATTTTCAACCGAAGTGTGTAATGTGAGACTGGGTCTTTCATGTGACTGTTTTAATCCATTTGGTCAGATGCTTACTTCTCACATCACATGACCGGTTTTCATACACATTTATAACCTTCCCCCTTGGTTGTGTATGAAAAAGCCTTACACTTTCTTGAGTATACTGATTTCTGGCCCTTCTGATCCTGGAAATGATATAGATGTATACATGAAACCTTTAATAAAATATTTGAAACTTCTTTGGGATGTGGGTGTGCCCACATACGATGCATGTTCGAAAGACGTATTTCAGATGCGTGTTGTGCTTATGTGGATGATCAATGATTTTCCTGCTTATGCAATGATGTCTGGATGGAGCAAAAAATGAAAATTTCCATGTCTTGTTTGTATGAAGAATACTCGACTGGGAAGACTGAAATATCGTCATAGTTTTAGTTTTATGGGACATTGATGATTCTTGCAAATGAACCAATCATATAGAAACAACCATCAAAGATTATACAATACCATGGAGAATAACGATCCACCTCAGCATATGTCTAGAACTGATGTGATTAATGAATAAAAAGATTTTAGTTATTCATTTTGGAAGGGTGTAATGAAATATAGATAGAGGAAAAATGTTTCCAATGATTCCTGTTACAATTGGAAGAAGACCAGTATATTCTTTGAGTTGTCATATTGGTCAACCATCTTATTACGTCATTGCTGAGACGTAATGCACATTGAAAAGAATATATGTGAAATGTTGCTTTCGATTCCTCTAAATGTCAAGGGGAAGACAAAAGATGATTTACGATCTCGGTGTGACTTTTTAGATTGGGGGATCAGAATAGAATTGCATCTTGTCTGTATCAGTGAAAATAAATGGAAAGTTCCATGTGATTCTTATGTGATGACACCTGCTGAAAAAAATAAATTTTTGGAAGTGCTAGAGACTATTAAATTTCCTGATGGATATTCAAGCAATATATCAAAATGGGACAATAGAAAAGATTTGAAGCTGAAATCTTTGAAGACTCATGATTATCATGTCATTTTGCATGAGTTGATTCCAATAGCAATCCGTCATCTCTTGTCCAATAATGATAGAGTCTCGGTTATTTGGTTGTGCTATTTTTTTATAGATCTTTTTTCTAAGAGGTTGTCCAAATCCTTCTTGAAAAAACTGTTGGCAGATACACCATTAATTTTGTGTGAGTTAGACAAAATATTCCCTCCATCATTTTTACATGCATGTTGCATCTAGCTGTCCATCTTCCGACCGAAATACTTCTTGGAGGACTCGTTACTATCCATTGGATGTATCCAAATGAATGAAACATGTTCACATTGAAATCTTATGTCCAGAATATGAATTATCCCGAAGGTTCTATTATGAACGGTTACATGGCTCAAGAATGTATGGATTTCTGCTCAATGTATTTGTCTGATCATACTACGAGAATAAACAAACCAATGTGAAATGAAGAAGAACAGTATGGGAAAATTGAACCCAGTTCTCCATCACTTCCACAGATAAGAGGAATTTCAGGATCATATACATTGACGACATTAAACCTTGAAGAGCGAGAGATGGCACATCGCACAGTGTTGTTCAATTGTGATTTGTTCGATTAGTATATCAAGTAAGTAAATTGTACATGTATCTCTTATCTTATCTCTTGTAATTTTAAATATTTGTTAAACTATTATTATTTTAATATATAGGGAACATAAATAATTGATATATAGAAAGCATCGTTATTTATATTTGAGAAGGAAAGAGACTTTTCATAGCAAAGGGTTTTCTTCTTGGTTGAAATTAAAGGTAAAAATATTTTTGTAATAACTAAATAAAAATAATATTTAATTAAGTTTACTATTTGTTTATATTTCAGGTATCAATTTTGCCTACAGACTCTGTTTCTGAGGAAATAAGAGCTTTGGCTTTTGGTACTTATACCATGGTTCGTGCTTGTAAATCCCTTGTGATCAATGGATACAAATTTATTATAACTAAACGATAAAGAAACATGAGGACACCGCATAATGGTGTTATGATAACTGCCACAAAAGAATTTTATGCTAGTTCGGATACTAGACCTCATTCTGAAAATGTTTCTTATTATAGAGTCTTGGAGAAAATAATAATTTTGGATTATTACTCGCATGGTCGAGTCACGATGATGAAATTTAAATGGTTTGATTCAATGACGAGGAAAGGAACCTTTATTGATGATTGTGGATTTTGAGTTATTGACATGACTCGCAATCTTTCCACCGATGAACCATATATATTGGCACCAATGGTGAAACATGTCTTTTATGTCAAATATTATCATTATCCTAAATTCAGTGTAATTATTGAAGTAAACCCCAGACATGTTTTTGATGATGTTGATAATGAAGTTGACACTATCCCTACTGTAATTGGAAGTAATATGTTTATTACTTATGATGATGCCAATAGCTCAATTTTCAGAGCTGATTGTGATCCCGAAGTTGTGGTGGGAAATATATAGAATCATACAGTCATGTTCTCACCTACATGTTTTACCTATATCATTCAGAGTGTGTATCCTAGTACTTCCCTTCAAACCACCATAAATCTTATTTTACTTTATGTTTTTTTATCACAATGGTTTTTCTATATTTTTTTGGGTTACACATTAATTATCTGTTTCTAATTACTTTTATATTTTTTTCATTGCAGGAAATGAAACCCATTGAAGTGAGGCGATGGAAAAAGATGACAGATAATAATCATTCCATGATATAGATGGGTGTTCCTCCACTCATCCCTATTGTGAGTATGTTAGTTGAAATATAAAAATTTCAATAACTTATTATATCATGTGTTTACTTTTGTGTTAAACATTTTTTTTGGATCGACCCCCTTGACGAGAGATATCTGATGAGGAGCCTGATATTGCTCCTAGTAGAGAGGCTGGTGGTAGGAGGGGGGTGGTGTCAGAGATGGACGATCATCTAGTGGTCCCGATACTGAGGCTGGTGGTATGAGGGCTCGTGGGGTGAGAGTAAGACGATCCAATACCACAAATGTATCTTCTTCACCCCATTTTGATCCTGGAGTGTCATCAGGGACACACGAGAAATTTAGACCTCCGATGATTACACTACCAGTTGGCCAGACGTCTATGCCATCATCTTTTTCTTCTGGTTCATTTTCTCCGAGCTATTATATTCCACCTTCTTCAACTCCTATTGTGACACAGTATGTGGCTGAGGATCGTACACTGAGGGAAAATCCACCTGTACAGGATATTCCTTCAGCTTCTTCACATCTAGTGACGCCCATTGATCAGACTACCACAGGTATATTTATATAACTCTATCAAATTTTTATACCCAAATTTATTTTTATTATAATTTTTACTGATATTATATTTCTTTAATAATAGATTCATCTACAGATAGGAGGCGGGGGAGGGGAGTAGTCACTTGTGTGCGGTATGTAACCGCCAGACACAGTTGATGGTTGAATACAATGTTGATGGAAAAATGATTGAGAAATCTGGGCAGGAATGTCGGCGTTTTTTGGCAACGCTAGCCAAATACTACGATATCATTCTTGTCATCCCTTTCTCTTGGAGACATCTGCCACACAAATTCAAAGATAACATGTGGGCACAAATATGGCTAAAAATCTATTGGATTTAATGTTATATTTTTTGTATTTATACGAACAACTCTATTGGGTTTCATCTTCAGTTTAACTTCCCTGATGGCAACGATGCACGACCAATGCGTTTAAAAGAGTTAGGAGAGCTTTGGAGAGATTATAAGCATGACCTGTATTTTAGCTGGTGTGATAGAGTGGGCATGGAGTTAGAGACATTACCTATCGTGGATGACTACCCGATAGAGCAATATTTCCAAATGATTACCCATTGTGCGACTACCAAATTTAAGATATTAATCTCATTTGAGGTATTTAAATGAGAGTTTTCATATTTTGCATTAATATAATCTTATTTATTATTAAACGTTATTTAGGAGTCTTATAAAAAAACAAAAAAACATTGATTCAAAGCAATACCTCCATACTTTGGGGCACACAACTATGTCAGATCATGAGAGGCAGCTGGTACGATATAGCTGTTTATAATTTTTCTTTAGGACTTTCCCTTTTTATTGTTTCCTACATAAATTATGTGATTTATTGAATATTGAATATATGATTATACTTTCACATTATATTGTTTCAATGTCATTACAGAAGCATTAATTTAATATTGAAGGACATATCCCTCAAGCAAAATTGTTTTTCTCGAGTAGAAGAAAAAAATATGGAACTGCCGTAAATGAATCATCCCAATAAAAGGTTTGTAAGTTTTAATTTGTTTATTTCAAAGTTTAATATCTAGTTTGAAATTTAATAATCTATTAAAATTTTTAACAGGATGCTTTAGAGACTCTTGTGCCCAGGAGCCTGATAATTTTGGGCCACATGATCATTTATTTCAGGTTTTGGGAGAGGAGCACTCTGGTCGAGTACGCTGCCGACCTGGTAAGAATATAGTCCCGACGAGGTATCGGTCCTTTCCAAGTATCCATTATAGTACCACTGAATTGGAATATGACAAGGATCATGCAATACAGTCTGATAAAATGGTCACAGAGTTGGAAGTACAAGTTCAACTGGGGGAAAGAATTTATTAAACTGATGAAAGCTTTATCTCCATCACTTCAACCAGAGGCTAGCACAGCTTTTCAGACATTTATGTCATCGATGGGTGCATTATCCAATGAACCAGGCATCAGCCCTAGTGGAGGTCATGATGATGATGTTCTTGGTGAGGACGAGGATGCTAAAGAGGAAGATTGTGAGGATGAGGATGAGGACGAGGGTGAGGATGGGGTCGAGGGTGAGGATGGGGCCGCGGGCGAGGATGGGGCCGAGGATGATGATGAGGCCAACGATGATCATGGGGACGATGACAGCGATGATGAAGAGGACAGAGATGGTGGAAAGGATTAGGCCGATGATGACTGTGGTGATGGTGATGGTGATCAGGGGTAGATTGATCCATTACATTTTTGAATTCTGTGTAACTCTTTATTTTTGAACCTAGTTTTCCACTCTGGGTTTTTCCTCTGCTTCATAGGGACGTTGTTTTCAGATCTCTTTTATTCACTTGATTCTTATTGTATGATTAGTCTACTACTTAGACCATTAGTATTCCTTGGTACTGTGATACCCATCTTTCTATTTTTTATTACTTAGCTTTCTTAGTTAGCCAAGTATTTCTTGTTTATGTTATTTTCCCATAGAAGTGTATTTTAAGTCATTTATTCCTGATAGTTTTATGACCGATAGTAAATATTGATTATATTCTTATTTTTGTGTTTTTGAAGTGAATCGTGCTGTTTTTGAATTTCCATTCTGTTCAGGGTATGATTTCTGTTTTATTAATGGTGGATCTTCTAGGAATTTTGGGGATGCAAACTAAATTCTGGAATGCTTATTGAAGTGTTTCCAAATTTATCATACTTACTATTTTAATAGATTTATTATACATAATTATAAATTTCATATTAAAGTGTTTCCCTATAAGTCATACATAGTATGTATTGTTATTCTTAAATATTACTATATCTGCATGTAAACTTATTTCATTAATGAGAAGGTGCTGGGGGAAGAGGTTTGGCAGGGGGAGGGGAGGGGAGGGGCAGGGGGATGCTGGAGGAAAAGGGTGGGCATGGGGGAGGGGAGGGGAGGGAAGGGGAAGGGGGAGGGGAGGGGTTGGTGCTACTGGGTGAAAAGGGTGGGTAGAATGGGAGGGGCAGGGGGCTACTGGAGGAAAAGGGTGGGCAGGGGGGAGGGGAGGGGAGGGCCAGGGGCTGGGCAGGTTGGAGGGGAGGGCAGAGAAGGGGAGGGGAGGGGAGGGGAGGGGCTGGGTGATGGCAGGAGGGAGGGGCTACTAGGGGAAAAGGTTGGGAAGGGGGGAGGGGGCTGCTGGGGAAAAGGGTGGGTAGGGGGGAGGGGAGGGGAGGGGCTGGGGCTGGGCAGGTTTGAGGGGAGGGCAGGGAAGGGGAGGGGAGGGGAGGGTCGGGGAGAGGAGGATGATGGCAGGAGGGATGGGGTGGTGGGGGAAGTGTTTGGGCATCAGAGGGGAGGGGAGGGGAGGAGCTATTGGGGGAAAAGGGTGGGCACGGGGAGGGGAGGGGTAGGGGGCTGCTGGAGGAAAAGGGTGGGAAGGGGGGGAGGGGAGGGGCAGGGGATAGGCAGGTTGGAGGGGAGGGCAGGGAAGGGGAGGGGAGGGGAGGGTAGGGGAGGGGCTGCTGGGGGACAAGGTTGGGTAGGGGGGAGGGGGCTACTGGGGGAAAAGGGTGGGCAGGGGGGAGGGGAGGGGAGGGGGCTGTTGTGATTTATGATATGAAGTCAGCACAAAATGGTTATTTCTGATGTGGAATATCATTTGGGCCATCTTGGGAGTTTTAAACATGGTACAAAAAATTATCCTTGGTTGGCAACTAATATTGTTATAAGGTGCATTATATTGATCATTCATGATGCCCTCTTCAAACAAACCTTTAGGGAGGGTGTCTTCATTGCGGATGCATTTGGTTCTCAAGGTACTATTGCTAATAATTGTATCATTTATCATGAATAATGGTCCTTTAGATTTATGAATAACTCCAATTTATTATTAGATATATTTCCATTTCTATACATATTTTGTAGCCTTCAAATGGAATTAGCCTCACTTATTGAAAATGTCTTATAAAACTCAACACTTAATATAAGAAGATAAAAAAATAATGGTTTATAATATTTTGATGCAGACCATGCAGTTAGAGTTCTCAATGTCAGTGCTTATGATGTGCTACCAAGAATGAGGGAAATAATGTCCCTCCCTAAATGGTACCTGCTATGATATTTCATTTGATGCTTTTTTCATGATCACTATGTCATTGATGACAGAGATAGGTTGTACTCTGAAATTGATACTGAACAATGTAAATTAATTTCGATGCATTGAGGCTTAGATGTAATGCTAAATTGATGGTTCTGGTGCAGCAAGTGAGGGATTCAAAAGTTCTTAGGTTGTTTGGATTTCTGTAAACTAGATAAACAAATCCGGTTTTGGGTTATATAACATCTTATTACAATTGATATTGGACATTATGTAAATATCATTCCTCAAATTCCTAACATTAGTTCCCACACAGTTAGTATTTCTATAACTTTTATTCCTAATAGACTGTTACTCATTATGTAACTTTTTTTCCTCAATATCATTAACTTTTATTCCTCCATTATGTATTTGTAATTTTTTTCAAAAAGACATCATTTTAAGTGAATACAACAACTAAAAATACGGAAAACCGATCAAAGGCTTTCGAATTCTGTTGAAACTTTAGGAAAAATATACATGGGTCATATATGACGTGTATGAGTCAACCCCACCAAAATCCGAGGCATGGTGTGGCTGGTATCACTCGAAGGCCTCACTTTTATTTGAAATGGGCAGGATTTAAGTGAAAACAACAACTGACATACGGAAAACTGACCAAACGCATTCATATTCTATTTATACTTTAGGAAAAGTTTCCATGGGTCATTTGTGACGTGTACGAGTCAACCGTGCCCCAATCCGAGGGCCGGTGTGTCCGGTACCACTAAAAGTGTCTTTCTTTTGTTTAAAATGGATGCGCTTTTATGTAAAATAGACGACATAAGGAAAAACGACCAAACACATTGGAATGGTGTTGATACATTAGGAAAAGGATCCATGGGTCATTTGTGATGTGTACGAGTCAATCCAACTTTAATCCAAGGCGTGGTGTGGCTGGAACCACTCAAAGTGTCTCACTTTTCATTGAAATGGACAACAGTTTAAGTCAAAACAACAACTGACATACAGAAAATGGACCAAACGCATTCGGATTCTATTGATACTTTGGGAAATGTATCCATTGTTCATTTATGATGTGTACGAGTCAACCTTGACTCATTCTGAGGCACGGTCTGGCCGGTACAACTCAAACTATCTCACTTTTATATGAAATGGACATGATTTTTAGTAAAAACAACAACCGGCATACAGAAAACTGACCAAACACATTATGATTCTATTTATACTTTAGTAGAAGGTTCCATGGGTCATTTGTGACGTTTACAAGTCAACCCATCCTCAATCTGAGGACCGGTGTGGACGGTACCACTTAAAGTGTCTTTCTTTTGTTTAAAATGGATGCGCTTTTAAGTAAAATAAACGACATACCGAAAACCGACCAAAATCATTCATATTGTGTTTATACTTTAGGAAAATGATCCATGGGTCATTTTTGACATGTATGAGTCAACTCCGCCTCAATTTGAGGCGTGGTGTGGCTGACACCACTCAAAGTGTCTCACTTTTCTTTGAAATGGACAACAGTTTAAGTCAAAACAACAACTGAAATACGGAAAATGGAACAAACGCATTCAGATTCTGTTGATACTTTAGGAAAAGTATCCATGGGTCACTTTTGACATGTACGAGTCAACCTTGCCTCAATCTAAGGTATTGTGTGTCTGGTACCACTCAAAATGTATCACTTTTATTTGAAATGGACAGGATTTTAAGTGAAAACAACAACTGGCATACGGAAAACTGACCAAATGCATTAGGATTCTATTGATACTTTAGGAAAAGTTTCCATGGGTCATTTGTGATGTTTAATAGTCAACCACACCTCAATCCAAGGGCCGGTGTGGCCAGTACCACTCAAAGTGTCTTTCATTTTTTTAAAATGGATGTGCTTTTAAGTAAAATAAACGACATATGGAAAATCGACCAAACACATTCTGATTGTGTTGATACTTTAGTAAAACTATCCATGGGTCATTTTTGATGTGTTAAAGTCAACCTTGCCTCAATTCGAGGCGCGGTGTGGCCGGCACCACTCAAAGTGTCTGACTTTTCTTTGAAATGGACAACACTTTAAGTAAAAACAACAACTGACATACGGAAAACGGACCAAACGCATTCAGATTCTGTTGATACTTTAGGAAAAGTATCCATGGGTCCTTTTTGATGTGTATGAGTCAACCCCGCCTAAATATAAGGCACAGTGTGGCCAATACCACTCAAACTGTCTCTCTTTTATTTGGAATGGACATGATTTTAAGTGAAAACAACTACTGACATACAGAAAACTGACCAAACACATTCGGATTTTGTTGAAACTTTAGTAAAACGATCCATGGGTTATATGTGATGTGTAAGAGTCAATCCCACCTCAATATGAGGCACAGTGTGGACGAAACTGCTCAAAGTCTCTCTTTTGTTTCTAAAGGACATCATTTTACGTTAATACAACTGAAATTTACACTCATCAACGATAGTCGCAAACTCTTTTTCAGGAGTTGGGTAGTTTCACTCATGGGTTTATAAGTGACGAGACTCCTAAGAAAATAACTTTTCACCATATATTTTAAACAATAAATGTTCAATGAAAATTTCATCACAAATCATTACATACCCAAATCTAAGATCAGAAAAAAATGGGATATGAGCCAATTTCAAACTCATAATCAACTCTAATAGGTATTTTTTATACTATTCTGCCTATTTGAATTTATGGAAAGATGGGGGTGTTGTGCTGGTTGTGGGGTTGTGCGGGGGTGATGTGATTTACTACTGGATGATTGTTGTCCTATGAAGATTGAAATAGGGAATTGTAGTACATGACATGGTCGGAAGAGTTTGATGGTTTTATTTGTTTTTTTGTGCTATTTTTGGTGTTTTTTATTCTGTTTTAAGTCTGTATGTGGTTTTTGTGATATTTTTTATGTAGGTGTATAGTGGAGGGGCTACTAGAGGGGGATGCTGTACATAAGTTCTGTAAAAACTCAATACCAACTGTTTAAACCATTGGTATAAGAGTGCTGGAATTTTGGAAAAACGCTATACCAACGGTTTAGAACCGTTGGTATAGGTGTTCTGGAATTCTGGAAAAACATTATTCCAATGGTTTAGAACCTTTGGTATAGGTGTTCTAGAATTCTGGAAAAACACAATACCAAAGGTTTAGAACCATTGTTATAGGTGTTCTGTAATTCTGGAAAAACACAATACGAACGGTTCTAAACCGTTGGTATAGGTGTTCTTTAAAATCACATTACCAATGGTTGAAAACCATTGGTATAATAATTCTCAAAATATACAGTACAAATGGTTATAAACCATTGTTATACATTGGTACAAATTTAAAAAAAACAATATACCAATGGTTTAGATCAAGCCCTTGGTATAAGGCTTTCCTCACGGCTTACTACCCAACGGTTTGGAAAACCATTGGTATAGGCTATACCACCGGTTTTCTAGCCTATACCAATGGTTTAGAACCATTGGTATAACCTTATTTTTTAGTAGTGAGTAATGGTAATATATTCTACTCCTCACATCATCTCTATCATGAACTCAATATACCACTATAGTGGTTACCTAGAGAACTCCTCTATAAAAAATATCCCAACATCGATCCATTGATAATGGAAATATAATATTCTCTTATCCCCTATTATAAATAATATTACTAGACACTTGGTTTGTTAGTTCTCCAAATTGATGAAAATATGGACATTAAGGACCTGCCCGAATATACCATTCACAACAAAATCCATAGGTTCTCCCTTCGAGTGTCTAGAACATTACCTTATTAAATTAACAATAAATATCGGCATGGTATAATGTTAAACAATCCATTCACTAAATAATATAAAACTCAATTTTTCAAGCACCAAAGAAACTATAACACAAAAATTTATATGATACTCTTTAATGAAATCCCCTTACATTCCTTGATGTTTTCTACTCACCCGTCAAATAGGGTATCAGTAAAAATAACACCACATATATTGTGTAACTCTAGGACCACCACAACCAATATATGAGAACAAATAATATAATTTGAGGTACCTATAATTAATAATTCAATATAAGGATTAGAATAAAATTAAACCATACATTGAACAGTATATGGTCTACCCTCACCACCTCCGTGTATAAATTGATCTACAAAAAGTCATCTTGTCAATCTACCTTGGGTTCCGTCATGGGATCCTTGTGTAGTGTTACCCTGTTGATATTAACACTCATGTCCCAATGTTCCATATATGTTACCACAACTAGTAGGACCTGTTGAGGTCCATTTACCTACAAGATATGGGTTAACATACTCTTTTCCCGTACTCATCTTCTTCCTCAATCATCCCTCTATTCCTTTCTACCGAGGTTCCCTAACTATACTATGCTTATGGTTTAACCTACTATAGTAACAAAACTCTACTGGTGGTTTGGAACACTAACTTTTCATGTCTCCCGGTGCACTACATGGATAGCAGGAAACTAGATCACTTCCATGATGTATTGGTTCTCATCATTAACTGTCCTATCCCCCACTACCTTAGTGGAGTCTCCCTACATGAGATTTCCTACCATTAGATGTCACACCCTCTGATCACCCTAATGGATCTGATCATCCACTACCTCAATGACCCTTTAGATTTACCTCTAAAATAAGTGTCTAATCTATTAAATCATATAACTTATTTAGATGAAATTTATTCACTTCAGAAATTACCACAGGTAAATATCAATCTTGGAGATGTTTTTTCATTGTTTCCTCAGATCCCACTGTAGGTGGGATGTTTCAAGTCCATGAATCGACCTTCATACTTTATCACTGGCCTAGTTCCCAGGGTAAAACTCATAAATTCTTCAGCCATGTAGTGTCTTAGAGTCTCCGAATAGAAAATCTATTGAAACATTCCTTGGAAAACATTCAACAAAATCTCATCTACCTTCTGTGTATTATCTAAGATGTCCCACTAAAACTTTGCCTGGCCTCGCAGCATGATGGCTCCAGTTTGACCTTCTTCTCATGAGGAGTCCCTATGTGATCAAGGATCATCAATATTTGACACTATCCAAAACACAGTTACTATGGACCACCTCCTCCAGTAATGTTCTTATGGTGTTACATCTGAAACTCTCATATCGTCTCAATGATACTCTCCAAAACCCACCGTGGGCCCCTTTCCATCATCTCTACCAAATGCGCAATGTTCTCTAAGAATTTCTCCTATCTTCTATTTCCTGAGTCCATAGGGGCCTCTTTCTCCACATGTAAGAAATAATTATCGATAATTTTCTATTATGGACCAAATGTAACATGTAATAATTGTGTAATTCATCTACAATACCAAACAAGATTATTATAACACATAACAAAAAGTTTTCACAAAATATACAAAAGAAGGATTATCACCATCCATAACCAATCCATTCTCATTCATTATCTCGTCTAACATTATCACATTGGGTTACTACCCTCAACCATCCCTACCAATGTAAATTGATAATATTTTTTAAAAAAACATACATGGCCATAATTCATTCAATAGGAATCCATTTCAAAACCATTTCCACTTTTTCCAACAGAAATCGTTTTCTATCAACCACATTCTCTTATTTTAGAAGATGTTAAAATAATATTTTTATCTCATTGAAACCCTTTAATTATGAAAAACTATTTAACATTTTTTTAACCATTTCCTCCATATTTATTAGACACCATTTTTATCATATTATCATGAAAGAGAAATGTATTATACTTTTTATGCCCTAGGAACCCATCATGTGTGTTCCATGCATGAAGCATGCTTCCTAAATCCAATGTTCCTAAATTAATAAATTAATTCACAACATTATAACATACTAAACATGAGAATAATATCATGAAACAATCACTACTGGAAAACTAACATATACCAATGGTTTGGAACTGTTGGTATAGGCCTCCAAACCGTTGGTATAGCCTATACCAACGATTTGGAGAACCGTTTCCAAGTAAACCATTGGGATAGGTCTATACCAACGGTTTTGGAAACCGTTGGTATATGTAATATGGAAATATATACCAACAGTTATGGAACCGTTGGTATATGTATTTCAAAAAAAACATCTGCTGGGATTTGATCCCAGGACCCCTAGTTTATCATTGAACGACTTAACAACTAACCTAACATGACTTTTGTGAACATAATTACATAAATATATATATATTCTCATAATTATTTTAAATTTTGATTTATATAATGTTTTCGGTAAGAAGAACTGATAAAAAATTAAAGAATCTATACCAACGGTTTTGACAACTGTTGGTATAGATTTTGAGTTTGGAATTTCATTATGGGTGAAGGTTGATTGCTGGGGGACCCATTCCCAATGGTTTGGCCAAACCGTTGGGAAAGGGTATGGCTTTCCCAATGGTTTGGCCAAACCTTTGTAAAAGTGGCCACAAAGGGGACTTTTCCCAACGGTTTTGCCAAACCATTGGGAAAGGTTGTCACAAAGGGGACTTTTCCCAACGGTTTGGCCAAACTGTTGGGAAATCCATACCCTTTCCCAACGGTTTGGCCAAACTGTTGGGAAAAGTGGCCTCAAAGTGGACTTTCCCAACGGTTTGGCCAAACCGTTGGGAAAGGGAACCAATACCAACGGTTTTTGCAAACTGTTGGTATAGAAGCGTTGGGAAAAGTCATATTTTTAGTAGTGATGGACATCACAGAATAAGTGCATCATACAATGGTGAAATATCATTCAATTGTAACTATAGTTTTAAAAAAAAATCATTCCAACCCTATACGAATGATTTTTCCCTCATAAGTGGGTTATCAAGTCCCATGAATGATCATATTACAAATGTCTGAAAAAAATATCATTTTTACTGTACCAAATAGTAATACTATAAGGAATACCTACTCTAATTCCAAATTTTAGAACCCCCAGCTTGAAACCCACTAAATGATGCACCATGTTGAGTCACCACATGACCAGAAGGGTGCCTCCCCATATGCCAGTGGTTGCTGACTATTAGTTGGGTCCTGGTAATTCACATGAGGAGACAATTCCCTATTTTAACAGTAATCCACAAAATATAATATACCCAAAAAATAAATAAATTACTTATAACAATGAATATTCATTAATGACCAAATCCCTAAATCGGGCACGACCCATAACCAACCTAGAATACATGGAATGCCATTCCTACAATTCCAAATAGGAAAGGAAAATCAAAAAAAGAAAAAATAGGTAACTCTCAAAAATAGGGGCTAACTCCATGTCTAGGTCCCCATAATCGCACATCCCATTCACAATTCAGCTACATAACATATACAATATTTACTTTTTCTTACATGAATCCATGAAATAAACACAGGTAACCAATTACGGTCTGAGATACAAGGGGATAAATCTTATCAGGAGACCACTAAAAGTGTTTACAAAATAGCTAGTTTAAAAATATAGTTGATTTAAATAAGAAAAAAATGTAATGGTAAATAAAAGGAAATTCTACAACCTTTAGATAACAATATTTATCTTAACTGATTACTTTATTTGGTACATGGTTTATCCACACAACATCTTCATCCAATCACCAGCCAAGAATAATAAATAATTAACGTTTATTATCACTCAATTGAAAACCATATCAATATCATTACAATACACTAACCATGGAGAACCAGTCCAAGATGTTTCATCCATTTCAATCCTTAATGCATAGATCATCATTTCAATATGTAAACCTATGAATTATAATGGTTCATTTAAAGCATCATTCCATCCCAACCCATGGGAGGATATTTAGACATTTATCCCACATGACCAAGAAATTTTCATATCCTTATTTATCCATTAACAAAATATACCAAATCACAAATCAATTTCAATCAAGACACATACCATTTATAAATTACTTTTCAATCAACATATGATTCATCAACAAGAATTAAACCATTTCCACATGTTCCATTTACATTGAATAATGTTTTTAACAGATAACCCTTCCCCATGTCATAACCTATTAAAAATAATCTTCAATTCCCAAACACATTCACATTTTACATATTCAAACTAATTTTTCGCCTTATCCCATTCACACAATTCCATTTCCTATTCATAATCCATTAGACATATTCACTTTAATCCATTCTGTTCATTTTCACACCATACTAAAAAATATTAAAATCAATTCATAGTATTGTCATAATCATTCATTTAACCCTTTATTTAACTAGTGTAAAAAAAATCATCATGGAATCAATCATATCAATAATAAATTCTTGGATTAACATTCTCATTTTCGATGTTCGGAATTGTTTTTGTGCCCCATTAATGGACCTAATTGGTGTAGCCAAACCTAAATGCATTCCATTGGGATTATGTGGTTTTAAAATCATCACTTATCCAAAAAATTTTATCAACACTTACTCAAAGATACAGACACACAAAAAGAGGGAATCATTCACACAACCACATATGAAAAAATCAATAACAAATCTATGGGATATAACTTGTATGCCATATATCCTGATTTCAAAGATTAAGACACCCTTAAACATACCCTTAGATCCAAATTCAAGATTTTCTTAAAGGCATAACCTTGAAACCTTAGGAAAATAATGGATTTTTGGATTTGGAACAAGATAACCAAATCTATAAACCATAATCCAAAAAATAGAAGCATATGAAATATTTTACTTACCTAGAGATTCAATCTATAATAAATGATGCTCCAAATGGCATTGAAATGAGGTAGAGCAATCCATGTGATATATTGAGGGTTTTGATTAACCATTGGGGTTGTAGTTTGACGAATGGGGATTAAAATTGGGTAATAACATAAAACCCCAATGGGATGTTTCATAATATTACAATTTTTAATGGGTCACACAGTTTGGCCACATTGTTTTCCAAATAGTACACCGACATCTAATAAATTAGTGTTAGTTAATGAAGTTTCCTGGTCAAATATGCATAATTTTCAAAACCATTTTCCATCCATGTGATATGCCTCTGCCTCAAGTTGTACGATTTGGATTCCCCCTCATACAATGTTTACTAACCATGAACAAACCATGTAACATACACAAAATAGCCCATTTTCCCCATCATTCGTATCTAGATCCCTCAAAGCACTCCCAAAAAACCTCACCCAACCAGAAAAAATTTAATTAACCAAATGTAACATATTTGAAGAAAATATTTATAGAGGAACATATCTCCCTAAAATATGGGATCTTATAACCTCACCATATTATAACGTCTCATCTTCGAGTTTCAATCCCTATAAAAATTGAATTTTTGATGAAAATATATTGGTCCACTCTAACAGCATATGTGAATCCATTTCCCATGTTTATTAATTAAAATATCCATGTTACAATAGAACTCAAACCAACAGAATGATCATGCCTTATATGATTTTTTCACTACTATCCACTATACAAACAAGATGCTTATCAAAGGATGCATCATCTTAAAGTTTAATATCTATAATATCAACCACACATGATGGGCCTGATTGGTACTAATGAATATGTAAAGCATGGAAAAAATCATGCATTCCACTATACCACTGTGGAAGATGCAATCGGAACATCACCAGTTTGATTCTCTTCAGAATCTCAAATCATCCCACTTCCCTGGGCACTAAAATATCTCCTTTATGAATTCAATTGTGACCCATCCTCTATCACAACCAAATAAACACCCATTCATATATACCTAACTCAATAGGTCTATGAAACTGATCTTCATATATTTTCTTCCTAAACATATCTGTAACCAAAATAATTCATATTAACTAATGTTTTTCAAATGTCTCTTTCACAAGACTTGGTCCCAACAATTATGATTCCCCATCCTCTATGAATAAATACTGATATATCAATAGACTTGTATAGATCTCATCATATGGTTCCTTGTAAATCATATACTGGTATATATTGTTTTAGGAAAACATGAAAATATTCAATTTTATCTTCAACAATCCACCAAAATCACGGATAGACACCCTCAATAGAATGACCAATACCTAAATAGTATTCTTCGACGTCCCATATTTCAATTGGTGGAATATTGTACTCAAAAACCCCAGGGGTACCAAGTGAAAGATTAAACCCCTATTAAAAGCGTGATGTGAAATATAGATCATGATCTATCATATGTGAAACCACAGTCAACAATTCTTCCTTATGAATGTACATCTCACCCAACTAGTCCATGAGGAATGTTTCTCAAATCCTCATGAAATGTTCCACCTTATTCAACGGATAACGGACTACATAGATTATGTCACAATTATATGGCCTCATTGTAATACCCACTATGAAATACTTAATCAAATCATCCAATTTACACTCCAGAATGAGTAATGTATATTAAAAAAATTCCATGTTGCTGATTCTCCTTCATCAACTTCTAATAGAAAGGAATCACTCCAAGAAGTATGAAACCCATTTCATTATCCCAAGACACAAATATTTCCAATGACTATCATGATACATTTTTTCATAATGGGAAGAACTTCCAAATTCAATTCATGAAACACACATATCAATTATCCCTTAATACATTTTTTCCCAATCACAGGACCACGAACAAAAATAAACCCAAGACTGCCAAAAGTCTTATTAGAAGGTGAATCCCCACCTTTATGAAACTAATTTAAATATAAAAATTACAGAATTTGATGTTGATTCTATTTGATCTAGTTTAAAATCATCCATTCAGTTAACAAGGATTATAGGGTCATCTTCCCATTCCATCCCTACCCCTCTTGATGCATCACAATGAACAAAGCCTCTAACACTCACACAGTATTTGACTCCTATACTACTAGATTTTGTGCCTTCTAACACAAGTCATTTGTAATTTTATTCCCATTCTAAAGTTTAAATACAAAGTTGATTTAAAAATATTTCATATACTCAATCCATATTTGTTGTTGAATATTCAAATAACAGTGAGAGTAAATGCACTCTTGGACTTTATGATCTGTATACACCCGAAACCATTCCTCTAATATGTCGTTACTCCAAATTTTTAGTGTGTAAACTACCATGTCAAACTAAATTTATTTATTGGTATAGTTACATTCATAATACCTTAACAATTATGATCCATAATACACCACCATATCATCATGCATCAATAACACCCAATGTGTAAAAACAAATGTGCAAAAAAACATGGTACAATTCTCACTTGGCTTAGGTTAGATCCGAATTGGAACTGTTTTCAAGTGCTTCTTCTACTATTAGGAATAACAATCACAAGACTCGTATAACTAAAAAACGATGCACTTTAGGTACAATCCCAATGTGGCCCCACTAATGTAGAGAAATAATTGATTGAAATTCAATAAAAACAGACCAATCTCGTAAATCTCTGATCCTCAAAAACATTCATAGCCTAATCCCAATATACTATTTGATAAAATTTTCAAGGTCTCATAACACACCTTCCCATTGATGATGTGTCCAATCAAATGAACATTATAAAACAATAAATAAATCTTTGATAGCTTGGATTATATAATAAGATTTCTTATAGTACTCAAGATGATTTCATGTTTTTTGGCATGATCACCACGAGTTTTTAGTACACTAAGATATCATCAATAGAAAAAACTACAAACTTATCCAAACAAGGGTGAATGATTTGGGTCATGAGATCCATGAACACTATTACGAGGTCTCAACCTTAGATGATGATAACATTTATATCGATCAATCCTGGAGAGTGATACAGTACCCCTTATCTGATTAAAAATCTCATCGATTCGAGGACGAGCGAATCAGTTATTGATATCCATATAATTACACATCCAATAATTGATACACATATGAAATTATTTTTTATTATTCATGGATAAAAAAAATTGGAGATACCATTGGATAAATACTAGGTAAAACGTATTCATTGTTATATAACTCATCCAACTGAGTTTTAAGGT
The DNA here is from genome assembly GCA_963277665.1 of Viscum album. NCBI lineage: Eukaryota > Viridiplantae > Streptophyta > Magnoliopsida > Santalales > Viscaceae > Viscum > Viscum album. Next base: position 1,770,335,753 of record OY728142.1, on the reverse strand, counting down.
TAATGAGTTCTGTCGGTGCTATTCTAATTGGCAGAATGAATACATGTTATTCTATCAATAAAAACACTATTCTGAACTCAACATACCTCTTAGGTAGTAACCCCATGAAATCCTTAAGAAATACTTCCCAAAACAGATCCAACACTAGAGTAATGATGAAATTATATTTTCCCCTATTATCTTGCAAAAGAGTATCCACATTGGATGTGAGTTCATCCAATTTCTACCAAAATAAACATGGATAGCATTCCCAAACATCCCATTCACTAAAATTGGAATAGGAGAGCCCTTTGAGTGTTGAAAAATGTTAACAAATGATGGTAACTATCAATATGGGTTGGTGTAACATTAAATCATCCATTCCCAAAATCATATCATAACCCAAATATCAAGAAAAAATATATCCAACAGATAATGTTATCTACCAATATCATATAAACACTATAGCAACCCAAACCTTACATACATTGATATTACATATGAATTTATGTATATTAATTATAACATATAACAAAACAATTATAGTCCCATATAGGTATAGTGTATTTAGAAACTGGGAAAAATAAACAACTAGTTTAAAAAAATCGATACTGTCTCTTGATTTTTTCATCATAACTAGACTCCTTTTTCCAATATCATACTTAATAACATCCTTAATGACTTTGGGAAAAGACACATATGAATGGGTGAGATGAAATTCTCTATAAGGGTAAACAATGGAAATATCAATAATATAATATTCATATGAATATAATTATTAAAAATTTATACCATGCATATTAAAGATCATAATATCATGTCATGGGGAAAATCATAAAAGTTAAATGTATTCAAAATAGTCATAACATAAGACATGCAATTTTTTTCATAGACACATAAGAATATATAATCATTCAATATCAGTCAAGGATCATTACCATGACCATCATAGTGGAAAATTTTCTTTACTAAACTTATATCACTCCTTTTTCAAGACCAGTATTACTGAACCAGATTTACTTGATGTTTCAGTCATGTCTATCTCATGAGATATAAATTTTAAACCAACGAATTTGAGGGAGATACATTTCCCACACATCTCATAATGAATCTATTCTTACGTGTTCTAAAAATACATAAAACCATTTACCATAACATAACCCATTACATAAAATGGGTTTCTTAAACATTATTCCATCATAACAAATTTTAATAAATAGATTTCATAAATATAATTCCGTCATTTACTCAATCAAATCAAACTTATAATAGGGATAGAAACATCAACATTTTTTTCCAAGATGGAAAATAATTTTGATAAATCACTTGAGATTCATTCCTGAGGAAAATATATTTTCTTCTAAAAAAATATTTTCCATCCTCAAAATACCATAAAATATTCGAAGAATTCATTTTATGACAATTAAACCTTATAAAATTTTATGTTATGATTCTTGGAAATAATTCATTATGAATGTTAGAAAAAAATTTCATTTCGTACAAGCAAAAAACACTTCTTCTCATACTTTTTTTGAAAAAGTCAAAAAAGTACCCTATACCAAAAATAAAAAAGGATTTCAGTCGCTCAGTTTAGTAAAATTTACTAATTGTTAAAAATAAATTTTAAAAAATATTGATGGATATAAATAATATTTTAAAATACTTATTTAGAAAACATGATCATGGATAATAAACAACCCCTAATAAATACATATGAATAAATAATCTCTGAAATAAATGAGATTTGTTAATTTAACATTGAAATTAGGTCTGATATGCTTGGTCTGTATCTAAACCTCATGTATAATGATTTAAATAATGTTACATAATTATTCCAAAACAAAATTTTTTATTTATGATGGTTATATTTTTATCCATTAGTTAGTATCATTTCATTGTTACTCATTATTTGTGTATTAAATTATTTATGTTCTTATGAATATTCTTTCAGATATATTCTTATTACTATTTCAAGGTTTTAGATATATCAATTATATAATTTTATTATTATAATATATATCATATTTATTCATTCAATTCATTTATATAATCATTATCTAATGAGTATTTTGTAGATCTAATCACACTGCACCATGGAGACAGTAAGGCGTACATACGCATGATAAATTATATCATTCAAATAATTGATTAATGGTATTAAAGTGGATAATGTATAATATCACAAAATAAAAATCATTTTATAATAATCATGTAAATTTTCTTTTTGCACCATTATATTCATCTATGTAAGGTGGTGGTGGAAAAAATACTACAACATGATGTGGAGAGATTAAGTCATACGTACGCATATGCGGTGATTTCATTTTTCATAGGATGGATAGAAAGTGTTATAAAGTTGTTTCATATTTTTAATTACATGTAATTATATGAATGATTATTAATTTATTACTTTATAATTTAACAAATTATGAATTGTATGTTTAATAAGAATGAAATATGATTGAATTGTTTGAAGATATTACCTCTTCTCGAGGTGATGCTTTTAAATTTCTTCTTATTGTACTAGAGTTAGTCTTTGAAGATTACCCAAAACTATAGAATGAAGTTTAGGAATTTTAGAAGGAAAAATGGTAGGGGGTGGCCGTGATTTATGGCACATAATGTAATAAAGTTGGGTGGGGGGGGGGGGGTTCACTTTTATAATTGAGGTGAGGGGAACTTTTGGTAGCCTCAAATATATTAATTTACAATAAAATTAAACATCACATAAAATCCTCCAAAATGTCCAAATTTAGATGATTAGTTGAGATAGGGTTGTAATATAATCATGAAATAAATTTTATACATTTTTATATTTAAATATAAGCATTATCATTTTAATTAAAACTTTAATTTTCATATTTTATTTTAATATTGGTAATAACATTTTAATTATTTAATATTTACAAATATTTACTTATATGGTGTCAATTGACCATAAATTGATATTTAATTAGATTTTAGACCATTTATTTATCACTTTGAAATTTTTAAATATTTATATGATTTCGAAATAATATATCAAAATGTTATTTTTATAAAATTTCAATAGTGTCAATTTTGACGGTATTCATTTATTTGACTTTAAATAAAATTCAAACCAAAATATTTAATACACTTCGAAAAATGTCATAGGAACCTATAATACTCGTGGATAACTTTACTTAGTTCATATGATATTAATTTTAATATTTTTAAAACCATTAATTTGATATTTCTATTAACAAAATAATCTATACATCCCTGTGGTGACATCATTAATAGTAATTATTTAATCACTAAAAACAGGAAATTAACTTCAATGTTGGAGGTATGGAATTTATAATTCCATATATTTTATTTAGTGGATATTATCTTGTATTTATCCATATATTAAAATTAATATACTTATATAAAATAAGATCATGACATTTTGTCACATTCGATAGTTTTTATTACATTAATTTCATATTCATAGGTAATTGAACATATAGTGATTCCATTTCAAACAATAGATGATAAGGGTCAAATTTAGTCATCAAATAGTATTTTTATAGGTTTATGGTAATTTTATAATTTTTTTATTAACCTTAATTACTCGATTTATCTTTAACGATGGTAATAAAAATAATTACCAGTGTTAATATTCCTAAGGAAAAAAATAAAATCATCATTTTAACATAATTTCTAACTACTAATTCCAAAAATGGAATCCATTTTTAAAATTATAAAACATAGAAATTTCAATAATTAGTTTAATATCAATCCCATTGTCGGAATGGGAGAACAAGTCTTTTAAAAGTACAAACATTGCAAAATTATTAAAAGTGTTTCCAAATGAATTAAATGTAAAATTAATTCCAATGATAATAATTATATTAAAAGGAAAAAAATATATTTTATTTATACTTTAAAAACATTCATTATTATAATTTAACCATATAAATTATCTCGATGTAAAAGTTTTTCATTAAAATTTAGCGTATTTTTATTATTCATCAAAACATGAATCTTATACGAAAAATATTAGAAATTTATCCAAATTAAAATTTTATATTGCACATTAAAAAAACATGTTTATTTTTTCATATAAATATTATTATTGTGTAAAAATATAAATTTAATATGGGTTCTCCATTCAGTGGTGTAAAATTAACCTTCAAAACGAAATATATTTTTGTACCTCAAAAAGGGTTTTATTCATAACCTAGGACTAAAATATCCATTGGATGAATTAAAAAAATATTTTCTTAAATATTTAACATATATATTTTATTAATTTGATTAAAAAAACTAATTCACTCAAAAAAAGAATATCAAATTGATTTATATTTTTATAAATCATTGATAGACAATAAATTCATTATGCATTTTCATAAGTTTGTTAAAATTATTCCCTCTAACATAACAATAAGGATATAATGTTGATTTCTTAAAGGGAATCACATAGTTTGTTTAAACTCATGATTGTGTGCAAAGTGAGACACTAAAGAATAAAAATTATTTAAAGAAAATATTTCGTAAATAAAACATCCAGGTGTTACATTCTACCCCCTTAAATTGAATTTATAATTCAAAATTGATCACATGGAAACAAATAGATGAGGATACCTCTCCCCCATTATAACACCATGTTCCAATGTAGCTTTGTCAAATTGGTGGTTCCTCTATAATACATTAACCTAGCGAGTGGTATTGTTTCATAGAACATTCTCGATACTATTTAGAATATATTTTGGTTACTCTTCATAAAAATATCTTGCTCTAGCGGTACGAATTTTGATCTTATTACATGCGAAGGATCCCATATGTACTTTATCACGAGAGATACATAGAACACTTCATAATTTTCAGAGATATTTTGATGAAGTTCCAATTGGTAATCTACCTTCCCAACACGATCCATAATTTCAAAAGGACTGATATACCTAGGGATTATCCTTTTCTAATTTCAAAATATCAATACTCTCTTATAGGGAGATAACCGTAGGAACACCTTATCACAAACTCTGAACTCTAGGTCATTTCTTCAGCTCTCAGCATAACATTTTCTCAACTAGGAGCTGATCGACTATGATGTTGAATTGATATCACATTTTCTGCAACTTCATCAAAAATATCAAGTCCTAATATATTTTTTCCCCAAAATTCATCACATAAAATAGGTTTTCATAATTTATTTCAATTTAGGGATTCATAAGGAGCCATCAAAATACTATAGTGAAATCTATTATTATAGAAAAATTCCACGAATGGTAGGTGTTGATCCCAACCACCTTTGAAATCCACATACCAAGCTTTCAACATTTCATCAAGAGTTTTAATTTCCTTCTTAGGATGACCATCTATATGAGGATGATAAGTAGTGTTTAAATCTAACTCTGTATCTAGAGCATGCTGAAGGCTTTTACAGAACTTCGAGGTAAAATATATATCCTGATCAAATATAATGGAAAGTTGTATTCCATGAAATCTTACCAATTCCATTACATATACCCTTGATTTTTTCGGATGTCTAATGACAAAGTCCCTAATGATGTTTTCACATTTCTATTTTGGAATGGGTAATCATTGTAACATCCCCTTAGACTTACGTCTCTCAGCCTTAACTTCACAAAAAACCAAGCATCAAGAGATATATTTGGCGACATATGTTTTCATTCCATCCCACTAGAAGTACTCCATTATATCCTTGTACCTATTTGTACATCTAGGTAGATTATAGAGTGAATAACTATGATCCCCATCCAATATCTCCATATTTAATTTTTGTATGGGAGGAATACAAACCCGATTCCAAAACCATACCACTTCTTCACAATCATGGTTGAATTCTAGAATATTTCCCACCTTCATTTGTAACTATACGTCTTCCTTATTATCATCTTTCATCATCCCTTGTCTAGATAGTTGAACATTAATTTGAGAAGGAAATTATTTCTCCCCATACATTAAAATTCAAATGTACATCCTTTGATAATCCATAAATATTGGATCTTTTGTGATCCTCAACATGGATAAGCTAGCATGGTCTTATTGACCACAAAAATATCCCACCTTGTTCCCTTTCATTGGGTGGTAATTCATTGATCAGTCGTAATAATCAATCAACACTAACCATCTTATTTGGCCCATATTCATCTATTTTTTCTAATAATATAATTTTACGATTTATGATCAAAATTAATATTACACCTTTCACCCTAAAGATAATTCCTCCATATCATTAATTAATTGATTACTATAGGTAACTCCTAATAATGATTTGGGTAATTATTATCATGGACTTTTAACTGTCGTGAGGCATGAGAAATCACCATATAATTTTTCATGAGAACACACCTCATCCCCTTCTTGGATGCATCACTATAGATCACAAACCAATCTATACTACAAGGTAGTGTGAACATAGGTGCACTGGCTATCATTATTTTTATCTCATTGAAATTCCCTTTACATTCCTTCATCCAAACAGACATAAATCCTTTCTGAGTCAACATGGTGAGTGGATTAGGTAATAGTGAAAAATCATTCACAAAACGTCGATAATATCCATTCAAACCCAAAAAACATCGGATATCAATTACATTTGTTTGAATCGACCATAATTAAAAAACCTCCTTTTTTATGAATCCACAGATATCCCCTCTATTGAGATTATGTAACCCATAAATGAATACTTCTGAATCCAAAATTCACACATGGTAAATTTGGAGTAAATCTAATCCTTTTAAGGGTGTTTAGTACAATTATCAATCGATCTTCATTGTATTCCTTTATATTTGAATATAAAATTATATCTTTTATAAGGACTACCAAAAATTGATCAGTATTATATCTAAAGACTCTATTCATTAGATCAATGAAGATCTAAGGGGAATTAGGTAGACAAAAATTCATCACTATAAATTCCTAATGTCCACACTATTGATCTCACTTGTTTTGATAATCCCATTTAATGATAATCTATATATTAATTATTTCAATCTATGATATTATATTATCAATTTGATAATTATATTAAAACAATCCTTGATATCTGTTAATCAATATTTAACTATGATTATATGAGTTTTGAAGTAATTCTAACTCAATCGGATGTGTTTTGCATAAAATAGATAAGTATTTAGTCACTAATTTGCTTGTAGCTACTGATACAGATCTACCGGTACTTAGTATACTAATAGACATAGTCACCGATAAGCTAAGGTCACCAATACTCATAGCTACCAATATATATAAGTCCACCGGTAAGCACATGTCTGATATATCAAGTCCACCAATATCGAAAACTACCGATAGAATAAGTCTACCGGTATGAATAAGTCTATCGATACATATATCGCTAGTACAGAAGAGAAGCCACCAATAAAGATAGTCACCGATACATCAAGCTACTGATATAAGATACTATTACACCAGAGTTATTGATAGAGTAATTCTACCGATAGAACAATTCTACCGCTATGAAGCTACCAATAGAAAATGAGCTAGCAATAAAATAAAAGTCTACCAATAGATGGAGTCACTGTTATATAGAGCTACTGATACATAGAGCAATGGCTACCAATACCAGGAGCTACCGATACATGATAAAAGAGATACTAATACATGTTTATATAGCTATTGATAATAGGAGCTACCGATACATGATCAAAGAGCTACCGATACATGATTAAACAGCTACCAATACCTGGAGCTACTGATACATAATCAAAGAGCTACCGATATGTCACTACTACATAAGTCAACTGCTACCAATAGAAGCTACTGACAAAATCTTAACCAGTAAAATGCTATACTTTCAATAATATTTATTTATTAAATCAACAGTAATATTTTATGATTTTAATGCAATTAATACTATTTAATGATATTTGTTCGCATGTCAGGGAACTGTACCTGGTACCCATGAAATAGTTAATCATTCTTTTTACCAGAGCTGATAGATGTAAAAGGAGGGAAAAATACCGGGCAGAAAGTGATTAATCAAGAAATAAGAATCCACAAGAAGGGTGATAAAATCAAAGGCTGAAAATCATTGAAAACATGGTGCATTCGCACAAAAAGAAAAAAGCTACATTCATACTGGAAGAGCACTGGACATACACGAAGCCATTCATTCTAGAGGAGAACACAAGAAGAATCTTGAGTGAAGAAAAATAATGAACCCTTCATGAAATCATGCTAATAAGGCTGACAAAGAAAATAATGGAAGAAAATGACACTATGTTTTTCAGATAAAAACCAGAGAAGGACTCAGAATCATTTCTTATTAATCAAAAGAGTCTAGAGCTGCACTTCAAATAACTAGAGCATTATAAACTCTTATCTACTCTTTTAGTGATTCTTTTATTTATATTTCGAGAAGTGTGTATACTCTGTATATTTTATATATACACACTATCTCCTGTGCCAAGCTGGAGGATTTCTAAATCCTCATTCAAACTCTATAACTTCCTTGTACCCCACTGCGGATAGTGGTAGTGGTCAAGTAAGACCTGGACAACCTGTGAGCTCTTGTTTGTTTTCCCACATAGAAATGTGGTAGAGGTTTTTGTACCTGGACAGTGGTTTCACTATTGCTTACCCCGATCCAGGGTGTGGATAAAATTTATTTAACGTGTTTGAGAGGACTAAGTCTCATCTTGAGACTGATCCTCTTAGTTACATCTACTATGCATCTTTGTTTATGTTTAAAAGTATACTATATATATTTCATATTTCACTGCTAATTACATTGAAATACAATTTGTTTTTAATGTTACATTGATAGTAAAATTCGAAAGTGTTTATATTTATTTTGAATCAGTATGTTAGTTTCAAAAGTAAATTTAATCTTCTAATTAAATTAACTGTGAATTAATCAATTTTTGAGAAACTAATTGAACACTCAAAATCGATATAAATTCACTACAGTTTAACTTGTTTTTAAATTGGGGGATCTTAAGAGATATATTTTTTAACATAAATTTTTAATTTGAACTCAATTCAGCCCCCTATTGAGTATCCACTCAAACCAACATTTGGTATTGGAGGATGTTTTCATTAATATAGGATTTCAACACACTCTGTTTTTCAACTATGATTTTAGTTGCATCTTTAATGATCTTAAATTTCTGTTAATTCTAAATTTTATCTCTTTAAATTTACTTTCTAAAATATATCTATGGATTATAGGTTAGAATGTGATGATACCAACATGACACATTTCTTTAATAGTACAAATTATGCTCAGTGGAAACTTAAGATGAAAATTAAATTAGAGAGTATGGGATTTGATATCTGGACTACTATAGAAGACCAATATAAAATTCCAGAAACTGACATAACGATTTGGGATGAACCTACTAAAACAGATTACAATAATAATTATAATGCTATTAATTCCCTATACTATGCTTTGGGAGATGAAGAATTTAATATAATAACTTCCTATAAAACTGCTTATGAAATTTGGGACACTTTGGCCTTTTCCCATGAGGGAACAACCAATGTGAACGAAATGAGGCTGAATGCCTATAGTATTAAATATGATAATTTTAAAATGAAGCCTGATAAACCAATTTTTGACATGTATCTTAGGTTCAATGAGATTTTTAACACCATGAGCTCTCTTGGTAAGGCTATTCCAACAAAGGAACAAATTATGAGGATATTAAGATTTCTTCCAGAAAGATGGTGAGGCACATCTAGTTCCATTAGAGAATCGTGTGACATTAACAAACTGACTATTGGAGAATTAATTTGTAAGATAATGATGTATGAGGAAGAACTCAAGGTAAATAAGGAACAAGATGATGAACCTAAAAGGAATTCAATGGCTTTTAATTCTACTGCCTCAATGAATAAGGATAACGAGAAAGTTCACATACAAACTGGAATCTCAACAAGCGAATGTTCTGAATCTGACAGTGATGCTGAGATGGATCAGATAGACAGAAGATTTAAGAAATTCTATAGGAAGAATAAATTATTCAAAAAACTAAACTATAAAGGTAAATATGACAAAAAAGATCATTGTAAAAAGGACTTGAAGAAAGATGATAAGAGTGATGAAAATATCTACTATGAATGCAAATGGAGAGGACATGTGAAAGTAGACTGTCCAAAGATGAAGTTCAAGAAGAAACATCACTACAAGAAAATCAAGTATAAGAAATCAATGAAAAAAACATGGAGTGCCTTAGAGGACACTTCAAGTGATTCTGATTCTGCTAAGGATGAATATTCTCATAAAGCTAACATGTGTTTTATTAAAAACACATCTGAGGAGACTTTCTTGAAGAGTTCACACAAGAAGATATGGTACTTGGATAGTGGATGTTCAAGGAACATGTCTGGAGACAATTAATTCTTTAAAAGCTTAATAATGGTTGATGGAGTCCATGTCACCTTTGGTGATAACTCTAAAGGAATGATCATCAGCCTAGACCAGATTGGTAACATTAATTCAGTTTTAATTTCTAAAGTTTTATTTGTTGATGGACATAAATATAATATGTTAAGTATTTCTCAGTTATGTGATGATGGTTTCAATGTTATGTTTGAAAATTATTCTTGTAAACTTTTTAATTATAGGAATTATTTATTATTTTCTTCTTTAATAAATTAAAAGGTTTATGCTGTTTATTTGAATTATTTAGCAATGAAACATGTTACTTGGTTCAATGATTATCATAAAGAATCTTGGATGTGGCACAGAAGATTCGGACACTAAAACATTCATTCACTTATAAAACTGACTAGGAAGAACTTAGTTAGAGACCTAACTAAGCTTGAATTCCCATCAGACAAAGTTTTCAATCCCTATCAAAAGGGAAAGCAACATAATGTTTATTTAAATAATATAAAGTAGTTTCAACTTCTCAACCACTCGAGTTGGTTTACATGGACTTGTTTGGACCTTCTTGAGATTCTAGATTTAATAGGAATCACTATGTCTATGTCTTAGTAGATAACTTTTCTAGATATACATGGGTATACTTCTTAGCTCAAAAAAGTGAAGCTTGTTCCTACCTTACAAAATATTCCATGTTTGTAGAAAATCATAGTGGACTTAAGATTAAAACCCTAAGAAGTGATCATGGTCATGAGTTTGAAAATCATGAGTTTGAATCTTACGGCTCACATAATGGCTATAGTCATAACTTTTTGGCCCCTAGAACACCTCAGCAAAATGGTGTAGTAAAAAGAATAAATCGAACCCTGCAAGAAATTTCAAGAACTATACTTAATGAGTATGACCTACCTATTTATTTTTGGGAAGAAGCTCTGAATACAGATTTTTATATTATCAATAGTGTCCTTTTTAGTCCTGTTCTTATGAAGAACCCTTATGAACTGTGGAACAATAGAAAACCCAATGTTAATTACTTCAAAGTCTTTGGCTACAAATTTTTTATCCTCAATACCAAGGATAATCTTGACAAGTTTGCTTCCAAAAGTGATGAATGAATTTTTCTTGGTTATTCATTAACTATCAAAGCTTATAGAGTCTTTAACAAAATAACCAAATGTGTGGAAGAATATATTCACATCATGTTTGATGAAACTGAACCACATGAACCTAAGTCTTCTCATGAAAATCTTGAAGAAGATTTGACTATTCTAGACCTTAATGATAAAACTAAAGAACCTGCTGTGAAAACACCCAGTTCAGAACATATTACAGAATTCGCTTCCATGGAACCCGAACTCAGAGATGATCTTGAAATTTCGATTCCTACATTTACTAGATCAACTAGGATTCTAAAGAATAATCATTTGGATGGTGTTGTTGGTAATCTTGATAGAGGGACAAAGACTAGAGCTTCTCTAAGAAACCAGGTTGAACATCAAGCCTTTCTTCCACATCTAGAACTTAAAAATGTCTATGATTCAATCAATGATGAATTTTGGGATATGGCTATGGAAGAAGAGTTAAATCAATTTTAAAGAAACAATTTCAGGGAATTGGTTGACAGACCTAAGGAAACTTTGACAATAGGCACTAAATGGGTTTTTAGAAACAAAGTTGATGAGTCTCGAAATATAGTTAGAAACCAAGCTAGGTTAGTTGCCCAAGGATATAGTCAAGGGGAAGGTATAGACTATGAGGAAACCTTTTCACCTGTAGCGATATTAGAAGCCATTAGGATCCTACTTTCCTATGTTTCTCATCAGAATTTAAAGTTATATCAAATGTATTTGAAAACCACTTTTCTAAATGGTTTTATAATTTAAAATGATTTTGTTGAACAACCTCCTGGATTTACTATTCCTCTTTTTCCAAATCATGTTTTCAAGCTATCCAAAGCTTTATATGGTTTGAAACAAACTCCAAGAGCTTGGTATGATAGACTTATCAATTTTCTCATTTCAAAGAGTTTTGCTAAAGGGATTTCTGATCCAAATCTTTTTATTAATAGAATTTCTAAATATGGTTTGATAGTACAAATATATGTTGATGAAATTATTTTTTGATCTTATATACATTCTTTATGAACTAATTTTTCAAATAGTATGAAAAATGAATTTGAAATGAGTTTAATGGGAGAACTTAAATACTTTCTTGGATTTCATGTTTTTCAAAATGAAAATCATACTATTTTGAATCAAAGTAAATATAATAAGGATATTTTAAAATGTTTTGGTTTGTATAGTATTAAAGAAAATGATACTCCTATGTGTACTTTCTGTAAATTGGATACAGATTAAACTGGGAAACCAGTGGATCAAACCAATTACAGAGGTATGATTGGAAGCTTACTTTACTTTACTGCCAGTCAACCAGATATTATGTTTAGTGTGTGTATGTGTGCAAGATTTCAAGCTAATCCAAAATAATCTCACTTAATTTTTGTTAAATGAATTGTTAAGTATCTTAATCATACTGTAAATTTAGGTTTGATCTATCCAAAAGGACAATCATTTGAATTAATGAGTTATTCAGATGTTGACTTTGTCGGTTCCCAGCTTGATAGAAAAAGAACATCTAGAACATGTAATTTTCAAGGTAAGTCCTTAGTATCTTGGTGTAGTAAAAAGCATAATTCTATAACTTTGTATACTTATGAAGTAGAGAATATAGCTACTGGTAGTTGTTGTGCACAAATTCTGTGGATGAAACACACTCTTTTGGACTATGGATATGATTTTAAGCATGTTTCAATTAACTGTGATAACACTAGTGCAAAAATAATTCAAAGAACCCAGTATCTCACTCTAGGACCAAACACATTGATGTAAGGAAACACTTTTTGAGATATCATTACCAAAAAGGTGATATTATTCTTGAATTTATAGGTACTGATCATCAATTAGCTATCATTTTCACCAAAACATTATGTTTGGATAGGTTATGTTACAAAAGAGATGAGTTAGGAATGATTAACCTTGGTCAATAGAAACCTCACCGATGTGAAAACCTCACTGATGTGAAAACCTCACCGATGTGAAAACCTCACCGATGTGAAAACCTCACCGATGTGAAAACCTCACTCATGTTCAAACCTCAATGATGTGATACCTCACAGATGAACCTCACTGATAATAATTCTCACCGATAAACCCTATCGATGAGTACACACTATTTTAAACTTCTGTGCCGCCAGAATCTGTATCATCTATATATTATTTTATTCTATTTATTTTATGATTCCTAAATGATAAAACAAATTCCTAGTTACTTATCAATCCACCGAACCTCAGACCCTTTACTGTCAATACTTACTCCCGAATTTCTCAAAAACCTTAAGTTCCTCAAACTAGAGAAGGAAAAAACCCTACTCCATACCATCAGAGATAACATTAATGATCCCAATGCAAAGAAGAAGAAGTCAGTTCAAGAAGAAAGTGGTAGTGCCGGTAGAACAAGGTTGGGGAGGCAACCAGTGAACCCTCATTTGCAAAATAGAGTTATTGTGATCGAAAAAGAGTTGTGCGTGGAGTGGTTGCTGGCTAGAAAGTCGTTAGTGCTCAAGGTGCTGGAAGATCAGAAATCGGTAGATTTCTTTTCAAACAATAATATTGTTCCCTACTATCTGATGCTTGTGAAACAATTTTATGAGTTTGTGAGCATTGATAAATTAGAAGATGAGAATCGAGTGATTTATTTTGTGAATGGAAAAGAGATATATTTTTCATTTGTTGAGTGGGATGAATGCCTGATGGTCCCACACGAAGGTGTTTCTAGATATATCTTAGAAGAAATACCACCTACAAGAGATATATTCAATTATGAGACTGACTTGGAAGAGATCGCCTGTAGTGGAAATCAAAGAAAAGTGGTGGTTGCTGAAATATATGGAGAGAACATATTGCTATTCAAATTTGTTCAGAATGTCTTAATACCAAAGAGTGGGGACTTTTTAAATTTAAAATATCAAGATATCTATCTCCTAAATATCTTGAGACATTGTGTGAGAGTGAATCTTTATAGATTTCTAATGTTTCAAATGGAGGACCTGACCAGGACAAAATCAAAGACTAATGCCCTATTCATTGCCAAATTGATCTCAGTGATGATCAAAGTGAAACTATTTTCTGAGTCTCAAGATAAGACAGTGGTAGTATGGAATGATTTCTGTATCATAAACACAGTTTGAAAATATATGAAGATAAACTGGAACCCTTGGAGAGGTGAGTGGATTAATGATGATAAGAAGGTTTACTATAAATTCAATCCTGTGAATCACCCTTCATGGCCAAGGGATGTGGGGGATCCAGGTCTAGGACCTGATGAAGAAGAACCAAAGTACAGTGATGAGACTAATGAAGAAGAGACATCCATGGAATATGGAAGGGATCTGGACATTCCCCTAAGTCATTTTTCTGAAATTGTATATTCAGGAAAGTGAACTTTATTAGAATAAGAGACACCTGCTGATGAGGAAGACCAGTCAGTCCCTGAGAATGAAGAGGAAAGAGAGAATGAATCTGAATCCTCTGATTTTATTTTCTTAAGTCCGAGTTCATTTATTGGAAGTTTAGTTGTGCCTATTAAGGAAGTAGTGTGTGATATGGAAGGACATGTTCATAATCAAGAGGATCCTCCTGCTGTTGCAGCTGTTTTAGAGATGGAGTTGATTCTACAAGATTCCTCTAAGGAAGAAAAACCTGCTTTGAATGCTATTGTTGTACAAGAGAATGCACCAATTAAAGGGTAGAATCAAACTAGGTTTGGCAGTGTTTTAGTGGCCTTTGAATTTGAGGACTGGGTAGAAGAACCATGTTTTGTGGTTTTTGGTTTGGATTATCCCGATTATATTAATGAGGCATCCCTAAATAGACCAAAATTCAATTATGATGTTTAGACTGAATTGTTACATGAAGATGTGGTCAGAATGCATGATCTGGATAAGCTAATGTCTGATCTCAAAATCAGTTTCGTGGAAGAAATTAGGAAATTGGAAGCTTTACTAGTAGCATCAATTCAATCGATTATGAATGACTCAGTAGCCAATATAGCATCTGAAAGAGCACCTGTTGTGGTTGTACCTGTTGATATGATCACCAGGGCTGACCATGAATCCTTAAATAATGAGGTGAAAGAATATGTTAGTGCCTCTGTTGCTAAGTTAAGGCACTACTTTGTTGAAGAGATGATAAATTTAGAAAAGTCGTTTGAACTCTCTCTCGGTTGTAATATGTCAACCCTTGTGGCAGAAATAGTGGATGAAGTTACAGAATGACTGTAATTCCCTGACCCAAGTTACCTTGATTCAGTTCATTGTTACGTAACATTGGCATGATCACAAAAGATCATGTCTTGAAAGACCAATTATTTTAGTAGCCTTGGAAATAGTAGATACATTCATAAATGTTAAATTACATCATAAAGTAAAAAATCACAATAACATAGTCTTCATAGTCCATACTCATATCCCATTCAGACTATCCATGCAGGTCAGTCATAAAATATTTCTTCACATCCTGGGAAAATAAAACATATAAATTGGTGAGCTCAGATTCTCATTAAGGATAACAATATAGTGGAAACATTCTTAAATAAACATAAACATTTAAGGCAATGTATAACTAAAACAAAATCCTTTTAAACGTGAATTTCAGAATAATATGAAAAGAGTAAAATGAAATAATGCCATTTACTTATTCACATCGATATTCTACTAGTTGAATAATCACATGAAATATTAATAACCACATTCATAATGATGGAATTTATAATGCCAGACAATCATAACCACATAGTCAAGGCCTTGTGCCTAGACTATAAAAAAGATTTTGTCAAGGCCTCATGCCAAGACACTAGTTTGTCTGAGGAGACCTACCGATGCATCGAGGTGCTATAACAGGCTCCACCCATCACTTATTAAGTCCAATGCATTCCTCATATGAACAAGTTTAAACATATCATAAACCATAACATAATAGTATCACATAAAACATGTATAAAGGAAACATAACATTTCCACATTTCAATCACAAGATATCAATACAACACATTGATATAAATTTTTTTATCAAAACCATTTTCAATTCTAATATAAAAGAAAAGAAAAACATGGTATTTATTTTTCATTTAAAAAAAATTCTGTCTTGTAGAGGAAGCCGAAACTCAAATAATGGTCACGGTGGCGGAGAAGTCATTGTCGCCACATACGTACAACAAAAAAAATTCCCTTTTGTCATTTAGTAAAACACCTCATATAAAAAAGATTCCTTTTTCATAAATTTAAATTTCAAAGGGGTTTATACACCATATAATAGAAATTCTTGTATTAAAACAAAATATGCATCAATGAAAGGAGATTGAGACGAAGTCCCTTACCTCATGTCCGACTTGACTCGATCGTTCTTTAATCTCCTGAATAATAAAATAGAGTTAATTTATACTTTCATAAGAACCTTTTTCAAGTTCATTAATCCTTTTATATCACTTATTACCATGCTATGAACATTATGTAATTATATAATTTGAACGGTCGTTTTGTCGATCTATGGTACTTGAGTCAAAAATAAACTCTTTATAATTACAAGTTATTCATTTGGTAAAATATCTATTACATCCAGAATTATATTAATGATATAGATATCATATATATAATATATATCCATTATATACATGTATTTATAATATTACATAATATTTACAGGTAAGAAATTAAATTCACCGTTCATGGAGACCGTAAGCTGTACGTACACATGAATGCTACTTTCATTTCTATTTCATATTTAATGGAATGAAATTATAATGATATAATGGAATATTATAATTCTAGTATAATATCATATATATTATTATTTTCTCCATCCATAATACATCCCACATATGGCATTAATGATTCAAATCACTTTGAGGGGGCGGTAGTCCGCACTTCCTAAAATGAAATTATCGTGTTTACCCCTAATGAAAATCATAAAGGTATTCCATAAATGAAAAATACATAAGCATAAGGAAAAATAAAAATAATATATATCATATATAAATATAGTGACATCTTAATGGCCACCATGGGAGGTGTTAAAATAATATTGAACAATCATCGTTTCGTGAGGCCGTAATTCGCCACCCACAGAAACAGTATGTTCCTTGACCATTAGAAGAAGGTGTGTGTAAGTTTAAATAAAATAATTCTCATAACAACATACAATTATATTGAGGATACTTGTTTTTTTAAAAAAGAAAATAATAAAAAGAGATTAGGGGGTTGGGGAAGCAAAATAAAATAAAAGAACATAAGAGAAGACATTACCATAAAATCGGTTAACTCTTTTTGATTTGAGCCAAAGTCTTCCTTGGGAAGACTTCTACCCAAATTAAGGCTTCTAGGAGTAATATAGGGATTTTGAGAGAGTATTTTGGCAGAGGGTGGCCGAGCCAAATGGCTTTGATGGTGTGAATAAGGTGGTAGAGGTGGGGGCCTTTTATAAGAGGAGAGAAGGGGCACTTTTGGAAATTCATGAAATGTGACATTATTATGAAATTATTTTCGTATTTTAAAGGTTCTAAAATGATATATTTCGAGGATATTGTGATAAGGGTTCGAAATAAACCCATAATATAGGTTTTAGACATGTTTAAGGCTTATATTTTACCTTATCTTTTCATTTTATTTAAATTGGTCATTAATGAGGTAATCACTGGATCATCATGGTGTCATAAATAAATTTATTTATGTAATGTCTAAAAATTATAAAAAAAATTCCATGATGTAGGAAATCTTTTTATCTTTCCAATGAATATTTATAGTCGAAAGTTTAACTTATATAACCCTATTTAATAGTTGATTTAGTAAAACAACACATGTTTGTGACAATTTTATTTTTATTTTAAATAAAAAGTTTTTAATGTCATTTTCTTACCAAATTGGCTCCATGGGGTCCCCAAGTTGACCCATGGATTTTTTTGGTTGGCAATAAATCATCCAATAAGGGTATGACAAGTTTAAAGGTATTTTCATATTATTATAATACTATATTTACCTTAAATTACACTAACTACCTTTAATCGCGATTAATAGAACTTAAAAGTTACTACTCACCAACAATTATTTTAATCCCATTGAACCACATTTTACTTCCTAATGACAATAATTTATGTTTTATTTTTGAAATTCAAATCACAGAGGTGGTAAAATTTCATTTAAACGAAAATTAGTTTTTAACTACAATTTAGTGGTTTCATTATTCATTAAAATATGAAGTTTCTCAGAAAAATACCAAAAATACACCCTAAGATATAATTGATACCCCAAATTCAAAAATGATTTCTATTTTAGAAAATTAAAAAAATATAAGTTTCATTAATTAATTTTATAATTAATTTTTTTTGTCAAAACAAATAGCATGTTTTTAAGAAACAATATCAATCAAAAGATTGAAAATTGTTTATGTCCAATTTCAAAGTGAAATTAATTATAATGTCCACCATTGGATAAAATGGTAAAATCATATTCTAATTAAACTTTAAAACCACTAAATGGTATAGTTTATCACTATAAATTATTTTGATTGAAAATGTTGTTTTTAAGTATTTTCCACTATTCATTGAAAATTGGATGTTCTCGGAAAAATACCAAAAATTCAACATAGGATAATTTTGATATTTCGAATCCAAAAATGACGTCCATTATGAAATATAAAATTTAAATAATATAAAAAAGTTGGTATTACTATTCATAATGGCAATTTTGATTGGTCGCAGTGTGTTAGAATCTCAAACTTGAGTACAATGAAAGCTATTGCATTATTGAAAGAGAAGCTTATCATGGAAGCTTGGGGTGTCAAATTCTCCCCTCTTTCAACAAATTGCATCCTCGCAATTTTAAAATTTTCTTCTCAAATAAAATGTCCAAATTAGAAAATACCTTTGTGGAAAACCCATATCGGAAATAGGGTCAATAAAAATATAACATTAAAAGAAAGAAAAAGAAGTACAAAGGTCACCCGAGATAGACATTTCTAGGATTCTATGAAAACATGGATATGGAGGAGAAAAAAACCATCAAGGTCTGATGGAGAGTTGTAGAAAAACGGATTAAGATAAAGTTAACTATAAGAAAACCACAAACTTGTGATTGGTTAAATGGTCTTTTATTCCCCTGTATGAAAAGTTAACCGACAACGTTTTTGTATTAAGTTTCCTTTCATAGAGTTGAAGAATTTATTTATGAGATTTACTAAGAATATAAGGATATATACTTACATATCATGTAGACATTCATTCCTTACTAAATTTTTTCCACAAACCCATCTTTCACACCAAAAGGTAATAGAACTATAAAATATTCTATTTATCCTAACAGTATAGGGTTCCAAAAATAAATTTATAATTAATATATCAGAAGTAAAAAAACTACATTATACACTACCGGGACATCACGTATTCCAATGGTAGGCGATAAATCCCAATCACACTATGGTTGTGGGTTCGATTGCCACAACTTTGTCTAACACGATGGGTTGTCACATGGTCTGCGTGTTGTCCATGTAATAAAAATCCAAAAATAAATGTAACAATAGTAACCAATGTAAAATATAATCCATTCCAACATTTATACTTATCCAAAATACATCTGTCCAAACTCTCTCGAAATGGTCTCTAAATTCCAAAATCAATTGTAACATCAGATTCCCCAAACTAAGTAAAGATTCTCTTATTGTCACATACTGAAAATATGATTACCTTAATCATATTAAAACCTTAATTAAAAAAACATGTACTTCAGTAAAATCCTTATATATATCACATTATTCTTATAACCATAATATAGTTCTTGATTCCAAAAACACAAATACAATAATTATTCAACTTCATATGTAGTAATAGCATAAGCTTGGCCATGATCCCTTGGCCTTTTCTGAGGTAAGTTTCCTTTGTGCTTAGTGAAATCATTTTCATAATGCCCCGTTTCGCTATAATTGTAGCATTAAACATTGATATCTGCATTCTTTCCCTTACAATCCTGAGCCTAGTGACAATTTTCTCCACATTTGTAACAAACACCCATTCCCTTTATGCAAGTACTGGGGTGATTCTTCCCACAATTACCACATAATTGAAAATCCTTCTTTCCTTTTTTCCCTTTATCTCTCTCTTGTCCCACCATTCTCTTCTTCTCTTTATTTACATTGTTGTCATAAGACTTAGATAATTCCTTTTCTGTCTTGATAGCACATGAGACAATATCTTCGTATGATGAGAAGGATTGTGATACTAAAACTCGATGGAGAAATGGTTTTAACCCATCAAATAAATGATCAATCTTACTTCTTGGGATACATATATAATATGTAGCATGTCTCGCTAACCTTGTAATGTTGGCCTTAAATTTTGCGAAATTCTCATCCTCCTTTTTCCTCAGACTCAGTAATTTCCTTTCCATATTTGCTCGATGGTCATGAGGATAGTATTTTTCTAAGAAAATATCTTTGAACTCTCTCCATTCCATACATGATACTTCTTCATATTCTTTTGTATTTTGATCAATGACCGCCATTGATCAGCATCTTCAGTGAGGTGGTAAACTGTAATGATAACCTTTTCCATTTCACTACTCCCCAAAGAATGAAATATTATCTCTAGGGAATTTATCCATTGCACAACTAATTAGGGATTTATACTCCCATTGAATGTTTGTGGTTATTTCCTCATGAAGCGGTCTAACATTGATCATCCACATTGCGGATCAGGGTGCTCCATACGATTAAGGTTATTATTCATAACCTGAGTGAGTTGTCCCGGTATGGTGATATTCTAAGTAGCACCAGTTGTATCAACAACTCCATTATAATTATCTTGAGTAGGAGGGAAATCCCTTCGTGGAGTGCGTGCATTGATACAGATTCCATTCCTTCCACTAGGTGCCATTTCTAAACAATTTCATAAACTAGATCAGTTTATGAATAAAAATACATAATTCCAAACATGTAAAAAACATAAAAAAATTGAAAATTTTATGAATATAATCCATAATCAAAAAAATGTTTTCTTTGAGGAAGTATATACTCATAAAACCTTCATAATGGTTTGTAAAGAAAATGATAATTATCCAAAGGATATCCCCCGGGAGTGTTGTAACCAAGAGTGTCGCAAGGCCCGTTGTCGTGCACCAATTCCTGTTTGAGTCTAGCTCAAAGAGGTTTTTTTGGTTTTTACCCATAGGTACATCTGTGCTGGAGCTGCCTCTACCTGCTCGTATCCAGACAGGGATGTATTTCTCGAAAAATACATGAACTATATACTTTTCAAAAATTCTAGGATGTTCTTCTATACTAATCTTCAAAGTCTATCTTAGGGATATGTGCTCTAATTAGAGTTTATCTAAATCTGGCTTCCAAGGTTAGTACTAAACTTCCTCTGATACCAACTGTAATGCCCTGACCCTAGTTACCTAGAGTCGTTGCATTATTACATAACATTGGCATGATCACAAAAGATCATTTCTCGAAAGACAGATTACTTTAGTATCCTTGGAAACACTAGATACATTCATAAATGTTACATTACATCATAAAGTGAAAAGTCACAATAACATAGTCTCTATAGTCCACACTCATATCCGTTTCTGACTACCCCTTCTGGTCAGTCATAAAATATTTCTTCACATCCTGGGAAATAAAACATAGAAAGGGGTGAGCTCAGATGGTCAGTAAGGATAACAATGTAGCGGAAACTTTCATAAATAAACATAAACATTTAAGGCAATGAATAACAAAAACAAAAGCTATCTAAACTTGAACTTCAGCATAATATGGAAAATGTAAAATGAAATAATACCATTTAATTATTCACATGGATATTCTACTAGTTGAATAATCACATGAAATATCAATAACCACTTTCATAATGATGGAATGCATAATGCCAGACTATCATACCTTCATAGTCAAGGCGTCGTGCTAAGAATACAAATAAGATTTTTCCAAGGCCTCGTGCCAAGACACTAGTTTGTCTCATGACATCTACAGATGTATCAAGGAGCTATAGAGGGCTCCACCCATCACTTATTAAGTCCAATGCATTCATCATATGAACAGGTTTAAACATATTGTAAACCATAACATAATCGTATCACATAAAACATGAATAAAGGAAACATAACATTTCCACATTTCAATCACAAGATATCAATACAACACATTGATATAATAAAAACATTATCAAAACCATTTTCAATACCAAAAAAAAGAAAATTAAAACTTGGTATTTGTTTTTCATTTAAAAAAATGTTATGGCTTGTAGAGGAAGCTGAAACTCAAATAATGGTCATGGCGGCGGAGAAGTCATTGTCGCCGCATACGTACGATAAAAAAACATTCCCTTTTGTCATTTAGTAAAACACTTCATATAAAAAAGATTCCTTTGGAATAAACATAAAAGTCAAAGGGGTTTATACACCGTATAAAATATGGTCTCGTATTAAAACAAAATATGCCTCAATGAAAGGAGATTGAGACGAAGTCCCTTACCTCGTGTCTGACTTAACTCGATCATTATTTAATCTCCTGAATAATAAACTAGTGTTAATTTCTACTTTCTTAAAAACCTTTTTCAATTTCATTATTCCTTTTATATCACCTATTACTATGTTATGAACATTATGTAATTATTTATGGTAATAACGGTCATTTTGTCGATCTTTGGTACTTGAGTCAAAAATAAACTTCTTATAATTACAAGTTGTTCATGTGGTAAAATATCCATTATATCCAAAATTATATTCATGATGTAGATATTATATGTATAATATATATCCAGTATATACATTCATTTATAATATTACATAATATTTAGAGGTAAGAAATGAAATGCACTGTTCATAGAGACGGTAAGTCGTACATAGGCATGAATGATACTTTCATTTCTATTTCATATTTAACGGAATGAAATTATAATGATATAAAAGTATATTATAATAATAGTATAATATAATATATAATATTATTTACTCCATCCTTTGTATGTCCCACATATGTCATTAACGATTCAAATCACTTTGAGGGGGCGGTAGTCTGCACTTCCTAAAATGAAATTATCACGTTTAACCATTTTGTAAATCAGAAAGGTATGCCATAAATGAAAAATGCAGAAGCATCAAGAAAACATAAACATAATATATATCATATATAAATATATTGACATCTTAATGGCCGCCATGAGAGGTATTAAAAGAATATTGAATAATCATCGTTTCGTGAGGGAGTAATTCGCCACCCACATAAATAGTATGATCTTTAACCATTAGAAGAAGGTGTGTGTAAGTGTAAATAAAATACTTCTAATAAAAACATACAATTATATTGAGGATAATGGTGTTGTTACAAAAATAATAATAAAAAGAGTGTAGTGGGTTGGAGAAGCAAAATAAAACAAAAGAACATAAGAGAAGACATTACCTTAAAATCGGGTAACTCTTTTTGATTTGAGCCAAAGGCTTCCTTGGGTAGTATTCTACCCAAAGTGGGGATTCTAGGAGTAAGAGAGGGAAGTTGAGAGATTATTTGGGAAGATTTTGGCCGAGAAAAATGTCTTTGATGGTGTGAATAATGTGGTAGAGGTGGGTGCCTTTTATAAGAGGAGTGGAGGGACACTTTTGGAATTTCATGAAATGTTACATTATTATGTAATGATTTTCAGTTTTTTAAGGTCCCAAAATAATATATTTCAAGGATAAGGTGATAAGGGTTCCAAATCCATACATCCAATAGGTTTTATACAAGTGTAAGTCTTATAGTTTACCTTATTTTTCATTTTATTTAAATTGTTCATTAATGAGGTAATCACTGCATCATCATGGTGTCATAAATAAATTTATTTATTTAATGTCTAAATGTTATAAAAAAATTACCATGATGTAGGAAATATTTTTAGATTTCAAATGAATATTTATTGTCAAAATTTTGACTTATATAACCCCATGTAATAATTGTTTTAGTAAAACAACACATGTTTGTGACAATTTTATTTTTACTTTAAATAAAAAGTTAATAATGTCATTTTCATACCCAAGTGGCTCCATGGGGACCCCAATTTGACCCATGGATTTTCTTGGTCGGCCATGACTCATCAAATAATAGTAGGACAAGTGTAAAAGTAATTTTATATTATTATAACATCATATTTACCTTAAATTACATTAATTACCTTTAATCACGATTAATATAACTTAAAAGATACTATTCACCATAAATTATTTGAATCCCATTAAACCACATTTTACATCCTAATTACAATGAGGTATGTCGGATTTTTGAAATTCAAATCACAGAGGAGGTAAAATTTCATTTAAACGAAAAAATTAGGTTTTTAACTACCACTTAGTTGTTTCACTATTCATTAAAATTTGATGTCTCTCAAAACAATACCAAAAATCCACCCAAATCTATAATTGATATCCCAAATTCAAAAATTATGTCAATTTTACACAATTACAAACATATAAGTTGCATTAATTAATTTTATAATTAATTCCCATTGTCAAAACAAATAGTGTGTTTTTAAGAAACAATATCAATCAAAATATTGACAATTGATTATGTCCATTTTCAAAGTGAAATTTATTCTAATGTCCACCATTGGATAAAATGGTAAAATTATATTCAAATTATAATTTAAAACCACTAAATGGTATAATTTATCACTATAAATTATTTTGATTAAAAATGTTGTTTTTAAGTATTTTTCCCTATTCATCGAAATTTGGATGTTCTCGGAAAAATACCAAAAATTCAACATAGGCTAATTTCAATATTCCGAATAAAAAAATGAAGTCCATTCTAAAATATAAAATTTATATAATTTCAAAAAGTGGGTATTACTATTCATAACTACTATTTTGATTGGTCACGGTGTGTTAGAATCTTAAACTTGCGTACAATGCAAGCTATTGCATTATTGAAAGAGAAGCTTATCGTGGAAGCCCAGGGTGTTAAATTTCCAGAATTAGTTGTCTAGACTGGAAGAGGATGTTGATGCTCTAATGAAATCTGTTATCTCTTTAGAATCTTATATGAGTTCTAAATCCCAAGAAGTTAAAGATTTATCTTATGACAAAGGTGTTGTGATCCAGATGGTATCTGTTTTTGAAGGATTTAAAACCTCCATGAATGATCATGTAAGCACCCAGGATTCCCATGTCAAAAATCTTATCAGTGGTTTGACCAAAAATTTCAACGAAATAGTCAATTTCTCTATTGGTTCACTAGCCTCCAGACCTTCAGTGGATTTGGATCAGATTAGATCTATGATGAAGGGGAATCTTGGTTCATCATCAACCAGTGGCTCTGGGGACTCATCAGATCTGACCAAGGTGGTCACTTCTTCTAGAGATACAGCTAGAGAGATAATGAAGACAGTTCAGAAATATATGAGAGAAGCTTCGGCCTCTCAAAGAGAAGTGAAAGACAAGGTAGACTACTATTTCCAAAGAATTTATACCAAACATCAACTCAAAAAACACATCAAACTTCTGTTAGAAAACCTGAAGTTACCTCATGTTAATCAAGCCTTTAGAGAGTATGTTTGCAAGCTATGGGAATTGACTCCAACCTTGGACAAATTTATGGAGACCAAGGATGATTTAATATCTTCTATGGAGAGAGGAGGAAGAATAATTATGGATTTCAGAAATATTTTTTCCCTTTCTTGCATGTCGATACTAGACCAGTGATTACACCTCTAGCTTTACATGCCTCTATCTCTACTGCTACTCATGTTCAGATGTCTCCAGCCCGATCAATTTTAAGCCTTACTCCTATGATCACTCAATGAACTACTCAGTACAGACCATGAACAGTTTCAGTGGCTCAGCCTCCAATGATCATTTATGGAATTCCTAAGCCTTCACCTGCATCCCCACACCCTGAATCCTCTTCTGATCCCAAGGGAAAATTTCACATTGAGGATTTGGATTGACTATGTGGATAAGATATTTGTAAGGAATCCCTTGTATTTTTCTTTCTTTCCATGTACCTTGTTGCAACATGAATTACAAATGGATTTATTTTCTTTGTCATTTTGTTCATTTTCCCTTTAATGTTTCCCACTTTTTTATTATCACAAAGGGGGATAAGTATTATAAGGGGAGAAAAATTATATATAGGAATAATAACTTTTATGCGAAAGGAGGAAAAATATTATCAAAGGGAGAGCTACTATTCTTGGTACCTTTGATACCATTGCATTTAATTCTACCTCTGATACATTGAATATTTCCCATATTATATTGTTTTCCCTGATATAATTGAATTTAATGATATTTCCTCTGATACATTACTGATTATTTTTAGACTACAATATCATAAGTTGTGATTATCAAAAAGGGTGAGATTCTTGACCTCACATGTTTTGATAATCCCAATTAATGATCATCTATATATTAATTCTTTAAATATATTATATTCTATTATCAAGTTGATAGTTATATTAAAATAATCTGTGAAATATGTTAATCATTGTTTAACTATGATTATATTAGTTTTGATGTAATTCTATGTCAATCAGATGTGTTTTTCATAAAACAGATAAGTATTTAGTCACTAATTTATTTATAGCTACTGATATAGATCTACCAGTACTTAGTCTACCGATAAGCATAGTCCCTGATTAGCTAAGGTATCTGATACACAGAGCTACCGATATATATTAGTCTACCGGTAACCACATGTCTGATAGATCAAGTTTACCAATATAGAAAGATACCGATAGAACAAGTCTACCAGTATGAATAAGTCTACTGATACATATATCATTGG
The DNA here is from genome assembly GCA_963277665.1 of Viscum album. Classification (NCBI taxonomy): domain Eukaryota; kingdom Viridiplantae; phylum Streptophyta; class Magnoliopsida; order Santalales; family Viscaceae; genus Viscum; species Viscum album. The sequence continues at coordinate 1,770,308,594 of OY728142.1, read as the reverse complement.
TATAGAAGAGAAACTACCGATACTGATAGTCACAGATACATCAAGCTACTGATACAAGCTACTACTACACAAGAGTTACCGATAGATTAAGTCTACCGATAGAACAAGTCTACCGCTACAATGCTACCAATACAAAATGAGCTACTGATAGAAGCAAAGTCTACCGATATATGGAGTCACCAGTATATAGATCTACTGATACATAGAGTAGTAGCTACCGATACGAGGAGGTACTGATACATGATCAAAGAGATATCGATACAATTTTAAATAGCTACTGATACTTGGAGCTACCGATACATGATCATAGAGCTACCGATACAAGATTAAATAGCTCCTAATACCAGGAGCTACCGATACATGATCAAAGAGCTACCGATACAAGTTTAAACGGATACTGATACCAGAAGCTACCGATACATGATCAAAGAGGTACTGATACAAGATTAAACAGCTACCGATACTAGGAGCTACTGATACTTGATCAAAGCGATACCGATAGGTCATTGCTATATAAGTCAACTGCTACCCACAGAAGCTACTGAGAAAATCTTGAGCAGTAAAACTCTATACTCTCAATACTATTTATTTATTGAAGCAACGGTTATATTTTATGATTTTAATGCAATTAATACTATTTAATGATAGTTTTTGGCATGTTAGGGAACCGTACCTAGTACCCATGAAAATGTTAATCATTCTTTTTACCAGAGATGACATCTATAAAAGGAAGGAAAAAGACCGGGTAGAAAGAGATGAATCAAGAACTAAGAAGGCACGAGAAGGGTGTAAAAATAAAGGGTGAACAACATTGAAAACATGGTGCATTCACATAAAAGGAAAAAAGATACATTCATACTGGAAGAGCACTGGATATATACAAAGACATTCATTCTAGAAGAGAACACAAGCTGCATATTGAGTGAAGAACTACAATGAACTCTTCATGCACTCAAGCTGATAAGGCTAATCCTGAAAATCAAGGAAGAAAACGACAATCTATTTTTCAGAAAAAAAACCAGAGAAGGGCTCAGATAAATTTATGATTAATCAAAAGATTCCAGAGCCGCACTTCACATCACTAGAGCATTTTAAACTCTTACCTACTCTTTTAGTGATTATTTTATTTTCATTTCGATCATTGTGTATACTCTGTATATTTTATTTATACACACTATCTCCTGTGCCAAGCTGGAGGATTTCAAAATCCTTATTCAAACTCTATAACATCCTTGTACCCCAATGTGAATAGTGGTAGAGGTCAAGTGAGACCTGGACAGCCTTTGAGCTGTTGTTTGTCTTCCAACATAGAAATGGGGTAGAGGTTTTTGTACATGGACAATGGTTTCTATGTTGTTTACCCCAATCCAGGGTGTGGATCAAATTTATATAACTTGTTTGAGAGGACTAAGTCTCGGCTTGAGACTGAACCTCTTGGTTACAGCTGTTGTGCATCTTTTTTTTAAGTTTAAAAGTATACTATATATATTTTTCATATTCCACTGCTAATTACATTAAAATAAAATTTGTTTTTAAAGTTACTTTTATAGTTAAATTAGAAAGTTTTTATATTTATTGTGAATCAGAATGTTAGTTTTAAAAGTTAATTTAATATTCTGATTAAATTAACTAAGACTTAATCAATCATTGAGAAACTAACTGAACACTCACAATCTATATAAATTCACTATAGTTTAACTTGTTTTTAAATAGTGGGGTCTTTAGAGAAATATTTTTTAATAGAAAATTTTAATTGGATCTCAATTCAACCCCCTCTTCAGTATCCACTCCGACCAACAAATACCTTGTACAAAAATGTTATATTTCCTATATCCTCCTTTTGACCTTTAATTGATGATATCCTGAAAGAATATTAATTGTAAAAAAGTATTGACCTCAGCATAGTTGTTCATGTAATTCATTAATGTGTAGAAGATGATACTTGTTCTTAATAGTGTTCTTGTTATGTTCTCAATAATCAATGCAGAGTCTCATGAATCCATATTTTTGATTATCAAATAGACCAGATTCTACACAAGGTGAAACACTATGGAATGTAAATGCATTATCAATATTCTGTTATATTTTTTTATTCAATTCCTAATACTCAATTGAGGTAATTCAATAAAGAGTCTTTGAAATAGGCATAGCACTCAGTATGACTTCAATTAAAAATTAAACTTCACGATATGGTGGGAGACCTGAAATTTCCTTCAGAAAGACATCATCAAACTCCCAAAAAATGGATATATTCTTAATCATGAGTTTCTCCCAAACCATTTGAAACAAATAAAAATCATTTATAAGAATCAGGAACCATAAAATTGATGAATTTTCTACCGATAGGATATATTAATCCATGAATTGATAAATGATCATTGATTGATCTGGAATATGAAATGTGTCTTCCCTTATATGGAAATTTATATGAGATCCATATAGAGAAATCCAATCCATTCTAATTATCACAAAAAAAATCTACTATCCAAAGGATCAGAATATTTCAGTGAACCACATTCCAACAATGATCAACATGAGAAGAATTATAAAAATTTGATGCAACTGTTGTCCCATTAAGAGTTGAATCGGCTAACTAAAAAACTAATAGCTTTGGTAATACAAAGATACCCATATAAAATTTTTTAGAAAAAAAAGTGTGGGTGGTTCTCTAATCAAATAAAACATTTTTCTATTTTAGAGTTGATGATAAGTTTTCCTTTCACCACTTCATTATCATACCACATGTCTCTGATAGTGATTGCATGTGACATTGATATTTCCTTATCATTAATAGTTTGTTGACATTGATCATTATAAATAAACCTTGGATTAGATAATTTATTGGAATAATTTCCCAATTCCGCACATTTGTAACATTGAAGTGTAGGATGTGCATTTTGTGTATCTTTTTCCTTTGTTCTCAAAATTAGAAATTGTTTTCCAATCACTTTAGAATTTAATTGCCCGATGACATTCTTTTCAACAATAAAAACATTTATTATCCCCTTTAAGACAACTCCCTCTATGTTTCTTTCCACATTTTATGAATAAGGGAACACTCATTTTCTTTTCTATAAGGTCTTTATATTTTCCTTGGAATTCCATTTTTCTCTTCTTATCAAACCCATATGACTTGTGAATTACTACAATAAAAATCTCAACCTTGAGAGACATTGATCAATTTCCTCATATTTATTGAAATATATTGAGTATAATTTCTTTTGGAGACTGGGTTTTAATCTTCTAAATATTCTATCAATCATACTTTCGGGTTGGATTATAATTTTAGAAGCGTACCTTGAAAGTCCTGTAAAATTTCCTTCATAGGTACCAACAGATTCATCATCCTTTTTCGTAAGTTCATGTAAATCCTTCCCCATATATTTTTGAAGTATATAAGGAAATTACATATTAAAAAATATGTTTTGAACTCATCCCATTCCATGAACTCAATTTCATCTCTTTGCCTTGTAATCATGATAAGATTCCACCACTGATTAGCTTAAAATTAGAAATGATATAATGATATGACGACTTTATCATGTTCAAAACATTATAGAATTGAAAATATCTTTTCAGTGGTACTGATCCATTGTTTAGACACTATTTGATTAGATGACTCACTAAATGAAGGTGGATGTTTTCTCATGAAGGACTCAATAATATCTTGCAACCATCTTTTCTGGTTTGGAATTTCTGTATGATTCATATCTTGATAATGTTGTGTGATAATGGATACATGATTTTTCATTTTATCTCCCATTACATTTGGGGGATCAGGGGGACAATCATTGTGTTGCCTTTCTCATTCAGCATTAATATGGTTCCTTCAGGTTCCATCCATTAATGCAAAACAAGAAGCATGATGTGAGAAACACTAATCATAATAGGAAAAATACATAATCAAGAATAAAATCTAAATGTAGGAAACATTGTGTTTTCTCCTAGTTTATTAATGTTCATTTATAAAAAACTAAGATAGTATTATATACTTAGACATATCCTTAGGGCTCTTACTAAGGATTTCTCATCATAGTTTCCAAAGGTTATCTATACCTTTTATCTGGTACCAACCATATCAATACATACATTACATAAATTTCAATTACATTAGAATTTATGTATATTCATTTCAACATATTAGAAAACCTTAACATGACCATATTGTTATAGTTTCTTTAGAAACTAGGAAACAAAAACAATTGGTTCATAAACATATACATTATCTTCCGTTAATTTCATTATAACAATACACCTTTTGATCATATCATACTTAATACCATTCTTCAAGACATGGGAAATAACATATGAAAGGGAGAGCTCAAAATCTTATTAAGGTTATGAAAAAGAAATATAAATCACATCATATTCATAAGAACATAACATTTAAAACTCATATCATGAATATTCAACATCATCATATCATGTCATGGGATAAATTATTAAAGAGAAATGTAAACTCAATAGTCCCATCATAAGACATGATTTTTTTGTCATACACAGATAAGCATAGAAAATAATTTCATATTAGTCAAGGCTCATTGCCAAGATCATCATTGCAGAGAAAGTCCATTACCGAACCGAGTTCACTCTTTGTTGTAGCCCTGTATTACTGATCCATATTTACTTTTCATTCCAGTGATGTATATATCATATGATATAATTATTTAACCAATGCATTGGAGGGAGATTCATTTCCCACCCATATCATAATTAAACCATTATTACCTGATCCCAAAATGCATTAAAACATTTACCATAGTATAACCCATGAAATAAAATGGGGTTCATAAATATTATTCCATCATAACATAATAATTAAATTCATTTCACAAAAAATTCTACAATTTACACAAAAAATGATGTCATAATAGAGATATAAAAATAAAACTATTTATTCTTTGGTGGAAAATAATTTTGATAAAACACATGATCTTTATTTAGGAATAAAATATACATTCTTTTTAAATAACAGTTTCCTACCTCAAAATACCACAAAATTTTATAAGAAATAATTGTGTGGGAATGTAACTTGGTAAGATTTTAGGGGATGAATCAAGTAAAAAATTGATTATAAAAATATAAAAATACTTTTAGTTAGTAAAAGTAAAATACATTCTTCTTTTGCATTCCCCATAAATGTAAAAAAGTACCCTGTAATGAACCCGAAAAAAATTAAATTCATACCATTTAGTAAAATTAACCAATGGGTACAATTGCATTCAAATAATTATTTTTGTATAAGAATAATATTTAAAAATTCATATTTATAAAACATGAACATGGATGATAAATAACCCCCAGTAAATACTTACGAATAAACAATCTCGGATAAAAACGAGATTTGAAAATTTATCCATTACCTTAGGTCAGATATGATTTTTTTGTATCTGAAACACCAGTGTAATGATTTAAATAATTTTAATTATTTATTCCATAATAATAATCATTTCTTATGATTATCATATTTTTATCCATTTTTAGTAACATTTCCTTGTTCCTCGTTATTCGGGTATTATCTGCTTTATAATCTAATGCATATTTTGTAGGTTAAGTTAGTAGTACTATATTTATGTTAAAGTTATATAATTTTAAACATTTTATTAGTATAATATATATCATATTTATTAATTAAATTCATTTATATAATCATTCTATAATGATGATTATATAGAACAAATCACATCGCATCGTGGATATAGTAAATCATTTTTATGCACGAGTCATGATATCGTCCCCATAATTATTGAATGGTATTGAAGTGGTGGGTGTATAATATCTAATAATTAGTATACATTTATAAAATTCATGTAAAGTTATTATTTACACCATTATATCCATCCATGTATGGTGGTTGTGAAAAACATATTACACCACGGCATGGTGACGGTAAGATGAACGTTCGCACACACAGTGATTTCGTTTTTAGTAGGAAGAATAAATGGTGAAATAGTGTAGATTATTTTTTATATTAACATATCATTATATAAGTGAAATTTATGTTATTACTTTTTAATAAAACAACTAATATATAGGAAGTAGAAGAAGAAATAAATTTGATAGAATCTGTGGAAGAGATTACTTCTTCCTCAGCATGCCTCCTTTAAATTTCTTCTCATTGAACTAGAGTTGGTCTTCGAAGAAGACCAGAACCTCTAGAGTAAAAATAGTGAATTTTTTGAGGAATTTTTTTTGATGGTTTATAATCTTGAAGTCCCAATATGAAGTTAAGAGGTGATGGAGGTGGTCCCCATTTAAAATTACGGTGAGGGGAAATTTTGAAAACTTCAAAAATATTAATTAATATTAAAATAAAACCCCCCATAAAATCCCCCAAAATGCCCCAATTTTGAAGATGAGACGATATAGGGTTACAATATAATCAACAAATAAATTTTAGATATACTTTTTTTCAATTTAACCATTATCATTTTAACTAACACTTTGTTATTCTAGTTAATATTAATTATGGTAAAAACAATCTAAATATTTAATGTTTATAAATATTTTCTTATATGTTATTAATTGACCATAAATGGATGTTTAATGAAATTTTAGTCTCTATAATGGTCCATTTTTAATTTTTAAATATTTTTATGATTTTAAAATAATTTAGTAACATGTTATTTTTATAAAATGTCAATAGTGTCATTTTTGAAACTATTCATATATTTAACATTAAATAAAAATCGAACATATGATAAATTCAACCCAAAATATTTAATACACTATTAAAATAATTTCTAAATCCCCATTGTGTAATCATTAATTGTAATTTTTAAATCTATAAAAATTATAAATACATTTTTATGATGTAGGTAACTCTATTAGATGTCCAGATACTATCTATAATGCACATTATCTCCTAATTATCTATTTATTGAAATGAATATAATTATATAAATTGATATTATGAAATTTTGTCACATTCATTAGTTTTTATTAAATTCATGTCATTTTCATAAGTACATGGCCAAAAAGTGATTCAAATTCTAACAATATATGATAAAGGGATAATTTAGTTATCTAATATGATTTTTATATGATTTAAGGTAATTTTATAATAGTATTTATACCCTTAATTATGTATTTACCTTTAACCATGTTAATAAAAATAATTACCAAATTTACTATATATAATGCCCAAAAAAATCATATTACCATAATTTGGACAAAATGATTCCAAATGTGGAATTATTTTTTAAAATTTTAATACATAGAAGTTCCAGTAATTAATTTAAAATCAATCCCGTTGTCGGAATTAGTGAACGAGTCTTTTAAAATATAAAACATTATTAATGATTGAAATTGTTTTCATATGAATTCAATGAAACATTAATTTCAATGACCTTCATTATAATAAATTATAAAAATATATTATATTTATAATTTAAAACCATTAAATATTATAATTCCACAATATAAATTCTCTCGATGAATTTTTTTAATTAAAATTTATCTTGTTTTTACTATTCATAAAAAAATGAAAATTGTCATAAAAATATCAGAAATTTATCCAAAAATAAATTTTTTATCTCTATTGAAAATATGATTTTTATGTTTTCATATAAAAATTATTCTTGTTTCAAATTTCTAATTTAACATTTTTATAACATTCAATGGTGAAAATTCAACCTTTAGAAAATTAAGTTTTTTTACCTTAAATATAGTTTTATTCAAAGCCTACGACTAAAATATACATTGGATGAATATCAAAAATATTTTATTAAATTAATAACATATATAACACATTAATTTAATTACTGAAAGTTATTCACTCAAAATATTAATATCTAATTGATTTATATTTTTTATAAATGTTTGATATCCAATGATTTCAAAATACATTTTCATAATATAGTTATACTTATTCCTGTTATCCCAATGGATAGGATATAATAGTAATTTTTTAATAAGGTTATCTCATGGTTAGTTTAAACTCAAGATTGCGTGAAAATCATGCTAATGAAGAATAAAAATTATTTAGGGAAAATATTTCACAAAAGAACATCCAAGTGATACAAACAACCCTTACAATTCCTTTTTCATTCTTCTATCACCCTTAATGGGGTATCAATCCACATAACGTTGGACATATGGCCTACATAAAGGCCCAACATAACCAAAATATGAGTAAAAATAAAATAATGAGAGGTACCTCTATTGAATAAATGTCAAGAATGAGTAGTAGAAATTATAATCATACATAGAATAGTCGATAGTTCAGCCTCACCACCTCTTAGTGTAGACTAAATGAAATAAACATGGCATGCTCCTCTACCTTGGGTTCCAACCAAGGATCTTGGCAATGCACTACCCTACTAATATAGATGCTCCAATACTAGAGTACCACTTCTGCTACATCGGTCAATAAGACCAATTGAGAACCAAATTTCTACCTGATATGGGGTAACTAACCCCATTCCTACACATGGAATCTACCTTAATTCTCCCTCCATGCTTGTCTGCCGAGTGTTCCTACAGAACATCTGCATGTGGACCAACCATCTATATGTCTAACACTTGACTAGTGTCGTGGAACAATGAATTCAAACGTTTTCTATTATACCCCACTAATATAATATGTATCAATCAATTCTCATAGACATTGGTTCCCTTTTCTAACTGCCCTATCTCCTATTACCTTGGTAGAGGCTCTCAAAAAATGATGTCCTACTATCAAAAGTCGAACCAAAATATTAACCTACTAATGTGGTATGTCCACTACCAAAAGCCTTATTAAGATTCTATTCTCGGATAATGGAATCATCCATATCATCCACAAACCTCCATAAATGAAATATATTCACCTATCACTCAACCTTATATACATGACCATCCTAGAATTTTCACTCCATAACATCCTCATGTCCCACCAGAGAAGGAAAAAATCTACAAGTCTATGAAATGAACAATATACTCAATCAGTATAATAGTTCCCTAGGTAAACATTATAAAATCCATAACAATGAATTTTCACAGTGAATCTAGATATTCGTACTCTAGAAACATTTACTCAACCCCTTAATAGAGTATCCCATATACATGATCTGTATGAACTATGATGTCTCACTAATGCTTCATCTAACCTCATATCATTTTTGCTACTAGTTTTATGCTCATCAAGAGAAAATTATCTATGTAATCATGGATCATCATGATAGACTCTATATAGTACTCGACTTCCTTTATTCCACCCTACATAGTATAGTTTAGAGGGTGATTTAGCAAAAACTCTTGAGTCTTCTCAATCATATTTGGCACGACCTACCCTAGGTTTGTTTCTGTCATCTAGATAAAAGGTGGGATGTTCTATTAGAACAACACTTATCCTATAATTCTCTATTCCCTTTGGTCCAGTTCCTACACATTTAGTGGATCATTCATGGAAATATATTCTTGTCTCCGAGCAAACACATGTCTTAGATGTTGAATCCAATATAATTCCCAAAACAAGTCATATAACACATAATTTAGAGCTCACATAATTTATAAAAAACAATGATATTCACTATCCATAACCATACCATTAAATTAAATTATCTCATAGGGACATATATCATCGAGAAAACTACCCATGACCATCCCTACTTGGGGTCAATAATAACATTGGGTAAAAAAAACATTCATGGTAACAAGTCTTTCATTGTGAATTTATTCAAAACCATTACAAATTTTACAGCATAAATCAATTCCTCTCAGCCACATTCCTTAATTTTCATCTTCTTACAATCACCATCTAACTCATTTACACACTTTAATTATTGGAAAAATATTCATGTTTTTTTATTTAACTATTACACCATCTTTATTTGACACCATTTTATTCATATATTCATGAATGTGAAATTATTTTTTCCCTTTAAGCGCCACACACCCATCATGTGTGGGTAAAATATGATTCATACCACCAATATATTAGGTGCCAAAAATGATGCATGAATTCACAACAACATAGTCTTCCAACCAAGAGAAAATAATCATGAAATAGTCCCATTATATAATAAGTGACTAACCCAATGGATAAATATCATTCAACTATAACAATAAATTTAAAAAAATTCCCACCATTGATACTTCCCTCATATGTGGGATAGCAGTTCCAAAGAACGAGCTCATTTACAGGTCCTGACACATCCTAATTTCTTTTATACAATCCCAAATAGTAATACCACATGAAATAACTACTATGATATAAATTTTTAGCATCCCCCACTAGAAAGACACTTAACAGTGAAACAATCCAAGTAACCATAAGGAACCATGTGTGACTCCCCATACCGTAGGGGTTTCTAACTAGTAGTGATGGCCACATATGTCAGGTGAGGAAACTTTACTCTACATAGAAGGTATTCCACAATAGGTAATTAAATGAAAAATGGAAAATAAACTAGATAACCAGGAATATTAATTGATAATTATATCCCAAAAATGATACAAACCATAACCAATAAAGAAAAATGGACATGCCATTTTAACTTCACCGAATATTAATGTAAACCCAAAACTGGATGATCATCTAAATCCTCAAAATGGGTCCTGAATTCTAGTCTATATTCATATCGATTCACATCCCATTCCAAACTCAACACCCTAGAATATGGTGTTTTACTTTATCTAAACCAGCAACCATGAAATCTTCTTAGGTATCCAACAATGTCTCAGTCTGTGTGTGAGTACATCAATATAGTACACCACCACAATTATATAAAAAATATCAAGGATATGTAGATAGTTCAGGAAAATATTAAATATATGAATGTTTAAAAAAATAAAGCATTAAATTTTTTAGTTAACAATATTTAATTTATCATATTACATTATTCATTTTCTGGATAGGAATTTACATTATGTACACAATAGTTCTAGAAAATCATTAAAAAATAATAAGGAATAAATCATTTTTCCTTTATAACTAGGGAAATCCAATTAAAAATCATTTAAGTCAAACATAACATAGATCATCAGTTAAGGTAGATTCACCCAATGCAACCATTGGGCCCTAGAGCATCATTCTAGAATCCTAATCCAGGTATTCTATATGTGGTTTTAGAGCATCATTCAAACCCGACATGTGAGATAAGTCTCATTTCATTATAACACACCCCAAGAAATTTTCTATTGACTTTTTTTCAATTTACCACATATACCATGTAAAAAACATTTTCAATCAATATTAAAGACATTTTCAATTCACTTTTCTATCCACATATTAATCATCATCAATAATTAACCAATTTTCACAATTAATATATATATTTCATGGTCTAATTAACACATATCACTTCCTCATTTAATAACCTATTAATAATAAAAAAATTACCATTCATTATTCTATTTAATATATTCTAAAAGTTTATATTCCTTAAGTAATGATAGAATTTACATTTCATATTCATAATCTATATATATTATTCGCATTAATAGTTTTTTTTCATTTTACACCATGCCTATAAATACATTAATCCATTCAATTTATATTTATAATCACTTGTTTTATCCTTTTTTATACTAAGGCGTCACCATGTTATTCATGGGATCTATCTAATCACAGACCCATTCTGGGACTAACATTTAAATTTTTCATGTTCAAAATCTTTGTAAAACCACATTAGTTTCCGTAATTAGTCTATCAAAACATCAATTCATACAAAGTGATCATTAATAGTTCATCTCATGACTTTTGAAACCATTTTTATTAATTATTACTCATGGTAACAAATACACATCAAGAGGGAAGCAATCTCATAAGCATACATGAAAAAAATCTATAACAGAACTATGGGATATCACATATAGACCACCAACCACAATTCAAAATATGAAAAATCATTATCCTTAGCCGTATATATGGGTTCAATAACCCATTGAAGCAATAATAATGAATCCACCAACAAAATAGTGTTGTGGGATTCAGAAGGAGATACAAATATTTGTAGTCCCATATACAAAAAAAGAAGAAGAAAGAGGACGATTAGACTTATCCAATGCATTTATCCACTATTAGTGGTTCTCCAAACGACCTATAAAGGAGGAAGATCATCCATATGGATCACTTGGGTGTTTAGGTTCACCACTAGTGCTAATGGTAGAATAAATGGGAGAAAATTGGGTAAGAACATAAAATTCATAAGGGGGAAGTTTGGTAATTTTATACTTTTTAATGGGGAACATGGTTTGGTCAAGCATTTTTCCAAACCATGCATGATATATTCCAAGCCTCTGCCCATGAAACGTTTGGAAACATGGTTACATAATAATTCCTAGACTATTTTACAAACAGTGGGCCAACTATATGATATGCCTCTATCCTTGGATTCATAGTTCGGTTCCCCCTCACAAGGTTTTCCCTAATGTTTTATCTGGAATTGGGGATGAATTCATTGATTTATGGTTCAAGTATTCCATGTGGTTTCTAAAGGGTTTGTTCGTAGAACCGGAAACATCCAATGATTCTATATCCATTTAGACCTACTTTCCTAAGGTAGGTGCTCACCAGTTATGAACTGATGAGGCTTTAGAATATACATTGGTTGAGAGGATGGGAGGTCAGACTCATCATAGCCTTTTGGGGGGAATTATTGTCTATTCGTGGAGTCTCTTTATAGATTTAAGTTATGTTTGTGAATCCTTAATAAATTACCAAGTATGAAAATGATATTTCCTTTAGATCTGACAATCAATAATTAGTATGAATGAGATTTAGTGAATCTTTTATATGTATTCGAGGTTCTTCATCGATAGAGAATAATCTATATTTGTAATATATTATTAGTAAATGGTATCCTTCGACACATTATATAGAAATCTCTTGGTTATTATGATAACCATACTGGTTTTAAAGCCACTCAGCGGGGCACTTGATGTTTATTGTCATTCAAAAGGACATAGGTTATTTCAGAGTTGGGATCATACCTGCTGATGGGATACCTATATATCCTTTGTTTTAGAAAAGGAATCAGAACCCATGTATTTTGAGTAAATAAGTATGAGGTTTATGCATGATTTATGGCTCAAAGAAAGATTTCATAATTACTTTTACACTCTAAACTCACATGAGTCATGCATAGTTTGAGAAACAAGAGGTATTGGTTAAATCAGACAATTGTTCCATGAAAGATGCAATTATAAGAAATGATGTGGGGATTCTATATGTATGACTACCCAGATAAATGAATATTAGGATTTACTTCAGGGAAAAAACCTCGGAAAAAGGTCTATAAAGGTATATGTGCTTTATGGAGATTTGGATACTTAACTTAGGACTTAATCCTGAGAAGGATGCCCAAATTAGAGTAGAATTATGATTGGGTTTTACTCCTAAGAATGAAGCCCATATCAAAAGTAAATTTGGACTGGTTAAGAGGAATTATGATTGGGGATTATTCCTAAAAAGTAAGTCCAGGTTAAGGGAATTTGGATTTTGCGAACTTGGGGTTTACTCCTAAAGAGGTTTCCCATACTAAAAGAATTATGGTTGGGGCTTACTCTAGAAAAGGAAGCCCAGGTTAAAGGAACTTGAATACTGGGGATTACTCCTGAAAAGGATGCCCAGGTTAGGGTACATGGGGCTTACTCCTAAGGAGGATGCCCAAATTTGGGGTTTTGAAATTGGGACATACTCTTGAGAAGGAGGACAAGGTTAAAGATCCTCTCATTTTTAAAGGATGAGGTTGAATGAATGAAATATCTAACCTTAGTGACATACAGATATGTAAATCACTAGGTTTTGAGAAATGTTCCTTATAATTCCTTTCAGATAAGGAAGCAAACAAGGGAACCATGTCATAAATAAATTTGAAGAGGGTTTTGAAGGATAAATCTTGAAAAGGAGAGGTGGATTTGAAGAAATCAAACGAATAGGCAGGAGGGGCACCCAAAAATAGAGAGGCGTGTAAGTCCTGCATGGGCACGCAAGTCCTGGTCATACAAGTATACTTCTGCGACACATGGGTACTTGCACGACGGTCAACCCTTAGGGTAATACATTTCCAATACTTGGCTCAAGCCCTTAGTAATATACCTAAAGGCTTCCAAAAGAGTGGTGTGAAAGTTTTGTTGAAGGGATAAAGCAGCGTGCAAGTGTGTCCATTTCCCTTATGGGCTGGCCACTTAGGCGCGCAAGTGTTGATGAGTTTCAACACTTAGGACTTGTTTCCCCTATTTAGAGCATACATTCTACATATGAAATTACCTTAGAAGTGTTTGGAAGACTTCAAGAAGAGACTAGGGCGACATGAGCTTGAATATGAGTTTTGGAATTTTTTCATCGCCGAAATGGGGTCCCACAAGGGGTATTTATAGGCTGCTGAAGACCCTGGGCGAGAATCAAAGAGGTCACACAGGTCACCTGCATGACCACTATACAGCGTGCAAGTATACTTGCGCGAGCATGATGAAACTTGCATGACCAAAGTGGGAGGAAATCCTTCTTCATGCCTTTGTCGATTTTTAATGTTTCATCAAAGGATGAATCAATTTCGACTAAAGTATTTCCTTTTTTATTCATTAGACTTTGTGACGGAAAGGATCGTCAACAAAATTCCCCCCTGAGAGTTGGATCCGAAAGAAAATGAGGATGTGACTCTAAGGAAAAGAAGAAAACCAAGGAACATGCGGTGTGCACGTGTTGAGCGTGAAAATGTTGTCGTTCAGGTTTTTTGGGCGGAGATGGCATCACACAGGCTTCGGCGCGCGGGCTTTGGCACGCAGGGTTGTGTCCTTGCTTATAAATGTGGCTTCATTCTCAGGCAAAGAAACCGACTTTAAACAGTTTCGAGGAATCTCCGCACAAGTTGCCTCAGTCGCGCAAGTTACTTGTTTTCCGCTGTTTATTTTTGTCGCGCTCCTATAGAGGTATTTTGACCTGCGTAGTGATACTTGCACGCCAAAAACATGTGTGGCACAAATATACTTGCATGCCAAAATTGGACTTGAGCCCCTTAATTCCTTACCCATTCTTTCACTTTTGTTCACAAATTTTATGAAAAAAATCAACTCAGTAAAGAGTTAATTATTTGACCTTTGTGCAGATTCAATGGCTCCTAGAAGAAAAGAAAAAATTGATGAACTGTCTAGCAAGAGGATTGATAATCTGATAAACGTTTTGGGCCATGATTACTATGATATCTGCGACAGCACTCTTCCAGATTTGTCCAAGTACTTGAAGAAGTATGATATTAATTCTCCATAAAGCATCTAGTTGCCTCTGTATAGCCATGGTCATCTGCAAGGAGTCAATGTTCTAGATTCAAAGTATTATATTACCAAGATTCATTCGCACTGTTACTCTTCTATTTCGGTTATGCTATGAATTAAGAGCAGAAAAAATGAGGTGCACATTCAAATTTTTCCTTCATGCCATTTCCTTGAAGATATGAAAATGGAAAACCATGGGCTGATATGTTTTCCGCTACCAGTTTATGGAGAAAAGATTATCATGACATTAGAAACAATATCTAAAAAGAATAATCTCTCTAAATGGATCATTACTTCCAATCTCCATTCTCAAATTCATGTATCCATCTTCCAAGTCTTTTTGACAGGAACAAAGTCACTATTAGAACAACAAGTTTTTTTTCTCAAATTGCACTCAAGAACATTGTTTTATAATTGTTACAAGAAGAGCCGGTATCACTGCATCCTCTATTGAATTCAGTTGAATGAATGAATTCCAGGTGGTTGTTGATGAATCTCGGGATACCATAAATCAAATGAAGAGTTATGTTGAGAGCCACTTGTATTTCTTGGAAATGAGAAGAGAATCCAATTTGTGGATATCCTTCTAAATCTTGTGCATTAAATGAAAAACACTTTCATCTTCAATCATTTGTGCATGCCTTATTTTGCTTCCTGCTTAAAATTTTTACTTAAGCCAATGAGACTAGTAAAAATAGTTTGATTTTTTCTAGGATTATAAAAAAAACCCTACAAACATTGAATCATTTTATTGTTCAATATTACCTAAATCATAAAAATTATATGTTTAGTGAGCTAGGAATTTGGATTTTTTTGTTTAGAGTTCCCTTTTCTTTTGTGGGCAGTTTAAAGTCATGCACATTTGACATAAAAAGGCTAATGTTTAAGGTCAAAATATCTTTGACCGGATTGATTAAAATTGACTCAATTACTTGATAATTTTTCTGAAAACATATTACCATATTCAAGAATGGGGGAAAAAGGTAAACTACGACTTAAGAAATTTTGAATCTGAGGAATGATATGAAAAAAGGGATAAAAGCCATTAGAAGAAGTATTTACCAAGAATGAAGTTACCACTATTTTACAAACCCGTTAGGGGGTTGAATTATGTAGGGCCACCTAGGGCATTGGCCACATAGTCAAAAATTAGCATCTTTAGGGTGAAAGGTCTGTTATGTATACTACTAATGCAAGGCCACCTAAGGGCACGTGCTGCATAGTCAGGCAAAAGAACTCTCAGAAATTTTACTTTTCTATTTTCTAAAAAGCCAGTGAAATCTTATGGAGATTCAAATTTTCCAAAGCACAGAGTCTTCTATATGGAAAGAGGTTCTTGAATATAAAGAGGTTATTTCTAATCAAGATTGTCAATGAATTGGATAAATGTCACTCCTACGAAGGTCTTACCCAAACGTAGGGAAGGGAAATATAAACCATAGAGTTGAATACTTTCATATCATGAAAAAGAGTATGAGACAAATATGTTAAGGATGTCTATTTTTGTGGATCCCTACATATTGTCATGAAGAAAAATAAGGAGAAAAGAGATTTTCATCCCAAGAATGAATTTACCACTATTTGAAACACCTGTTTGGGGGTTGAATTATGTAGGGCCACCTAAGGGCATTGGCTGCATAGTCAAATCATAGTATCTTTTGGCTGACAAGTCTGTTATTTAGACTACTTATGAAAGGCCGCCTAAGGGCACATGCTGCATAGTCAAGCAAAAGAACTCTCAAGTTTCAAACATTTTGTGACCAGAAGTTGAGAAAAGGGTTACAGAGATCTGGAATTATTTAAGGATAAGAGTATGATACATTAAAATGGGAATTGTCCAATGCATGTAAAAGATACACAGGACAATGCTAACCATAATCATTTTGTGGATCGGTCCTGAACTAAAATGTTGGACATCACTATGTATCCCATAATGATGGGAATCAAGCCATATGTTGTTCTTGAAATATAGTTTAATTTCATGTGGTATGAGAGTGTAGGAGATCTTGGTTTAGGGTTATAGTGATCGAAACGTTATAATGAATACACAATGTGTGTTTTCATAGGGACTTTTCATCCAGGGGACTGAAAGTAAGACTTGGGGTAATATCAAAATACTTGGGGCTGGATTTGAGGGATGCTCGAATGTTCCTACGTATCCCATAAGGATGGGAATCAAGCCACACGTAGTTATCGAAATACCTTATTTACAGATTTGTTTCGTACATATGAAGGGTGAAAAGGGGACTTTAGTGCAATAATGATTTGACACAAGATAAATGGTCTAGGAATTTCCATGTATGCATGTAGTCTTTGGAATATAACATGATTGGAGATCAATGTAAATAATTATTCCCTCTCAGGCGAGGGTGTCAAAAAATGTTGTAGTTTATTGTCATACAAGACAAAAGTGTGAATAGTTTAAGGTCATATTCATTGACCATGGTGAACCAATTTAAAAACATTGGTTCTTGGGGTTGCTTCATGGATCAATATCCTATGAGACGGAGGTGAACCGACATGAAGAGATTGGTTTTGGGATTGAACCTCAGAAGGTTGCCTATGTACCTAGCCTATAAGGTAAGGATCAAAGTCCACGTAGTTCAATTAAAGAATGAATTGGCGATCATGTTGTTCTTGACGACAACGGCCCAAAACAAAATGGTGTTGGGACTTACGAATGGTTAGCGGCCCATAGAGGGTGTTATGGTTGAAGTTTACTCATAGCTCACGTGAGTCACACTCGCTGTGAGAAACAAGAGGTAGTAACGACCTTAATGATGCACAGTTTAATGTCATGTAGGATATATGAAGGGATTAAGCAGTTTAAAGTCTTGTAGTGAGGACTATTGGTGTTGCACAGTTTAGTGTCTTGTAGTAGGGAAAAAATATAGTATAACGTCATGCAGGACGAATATAGGGACACAGTTTAACGTCATGTTGGATGTAAGGGTGCTGAACAGTTTAGTATCATGTAGCTAAGACGATGACAACAATACAGTTTAATGTCATGTTGGACGAAAGGGGGATTGTGGAGTTTAATGTCATCTTATAAGGACAAAAGAAGAAACAGTTTAATGTCATGTTAGACATATTATTGACTTTTCCACAGTTTAATGTCATGTTGGACGATGGCACAGTTTAACGTCCTGTTGGATGATGGTGTGAAAATTTTAAGGTCATATTCATGGACCAGAGATTATGCATTTTTACATCTTGCTGGAAGTAAGGGAATTCTGTACTGTTTAGTGAATTGTAGATAGGTCGACACAATTTAACGTCATGTTGGACGAATAAGGGACTGTGCAGTTTAATGTCATTCCGTAAGGACATAAAAAGGGCTGTATAGTTTGATGTCATATAGCAAGGATGACACAGTTTAACATCACCTTGGACATAAGTGAAAATAGTTTAAGGTAATATTCATGGACCGTCGATTATGAAGTTTAACGTCTTGCTGGATTGTGGCATTTTACTTACAAAAAAATACTTCTTCAAAAATATATCATTGGTTGGAGTTGTGATTAGTTCCCCATCCATTGAGATTAAAGAATAATCTCCATTGGAGAAGACCATATGTATTGAATAAGGTCCTTCCCATTTTTGGTTCCATCATGGGAGGTTTATTTCCTGGGATAATTGGAGTTCTATGAAACAATACCAATTCTCCCTGAATGAATGAACAAAGATGAACTTTTTGTTGAATGGTTGTGCTATTCGATTCTGATAGACTTCCAAGTAGTGTAGGGTGCATAATCTTTTCTCATATAACTGTTCCAATTAATCCAATCACTTTTGAGATTGTTCCTCTATAGATAACTGATTACAAATGGCTACTCTGAGCGAGGGTACTTGAAACTCAATGGGCGAGACTGTCTCTGTTCCATATACCAATGAATATGGAGTTGACTGCGTTGTAGTGCGGGTGGTGGTCCGATAAGCCCATAAAGCCTGAAAGAGTTTATCAGGCCATGATTTCTCATCATTATCTACCATCTTTTGAATTATGTTTGAAAGAGTCTTATTGAAAGCTTATATCTGGCCATTGGCCACTGCATTATACCGAGATGAATGATTGGATTTGATTTTGTATTCTTGATAAAACTTCCTCACCTCTAATGAACATAATTTGGTGCCATTTTCCATCAATATGGTATGAGGGACACCAAATCTGGTAATGATGTTATACTTGATGAAGTTAACAATTATTTTAGAACCGACTTCTTTGAGGTGTATTTCCTCTGCCCATTTGGAAAAGAAGTTAGTAGAGGTAAGAATATACTTAAACTGCTTGGCAGTAGCCGAAGGATAAGGTCCCAATACATCTATTCCCCATGTAGAAAATAACCACGAGTATTTAGCTACATGAAGAAAATCTGGGGGTTGATGAATGAAGTTGGAATGTAATTAGAAAGAATGAAACTTCTTTTTGAAGTCAATAAAATCTTGTATTATTGAAGGACAATAGTATCCAAGCCTTCGAATTTGATCAGATAGTCTGTGTCCAAACTGATAGGCACCACAGATTCCTGCATGTACTTCTTTCATGACAGCAATTGTCTCTTCACCATCAATGCATCTGAATAGAACTCCATCAAAACCTCTTTTGTATAGAATTTTCTCTAGGTGATTTAGGCTATCATAAAGAGTGAAATTGACCACATGTATCTGGATTTGTTATTTCCTATCTTTATCAAGTGGAAGTGTTCCATTTTGAAGGTATTCCCTGATAGGTGTCATTCATCCTGTAGTATGACCATATAGTTTCGGAAGAGGACTAATTTCATTGATTTCCTCTGTTCTGATTTGAACATAAGGTGAAATTGAATGACGATGTGCAATACTAATGCTTGTCTTATCTAGATTTGGATCTGCGAGAGTTGTGGCTATATTAGCCAGTAAATCATCTTGGGCATTTTGTGATCTCGGGACATAAGAAAATGTCAGTTCTAAATGATATTCCACCAATAACTCTCTGAAGTAATCATACAAAGGGATTAGTTATTCTTTTCTGATTTCATAATCCCCATTGAATTCTTTGATTACCAATTCTGAATTACCTTTGACCTTTAAGTGATTCACTTGTGCTTGAAGCGCCAACTCCAATCCTGTGATAAGAGCTTGGTATTCTGGTTCATTATTTGTATCGCCTCCCAACAATGAGAAGGAATAAGGTAGAACTACATTTTATGGGGAAATGAGTACAATTCCTAACTCAGCTTTGTGGAATTTATGATCATCCATTTTCTTCCCTATTGAACTTCTGGAAGCACCATTAAAGTACATTTCTCATATTTCAAGACTATATTGAATAGAAAAGACTTCCTCACCAGGAAGTTAAATATCTGAAGATGTATCTTCTACTGAAGTATGTTCAGCAAGGAAATCAGCCAGAGATTGGACCTTTATTTCATTTTAAGACATATACTGAATATCAAATTGCTGCAAAATAACTGCCCACCTTTCCAGACGTCCAGTAAGCATTGGATGACTAATGATGAATTTGAGCGGGTTATTTAAAGATACCAATTGATCCTCGTGATGTTGCAGGTAGTGTCTCAACTTCTGAACTGAAAATATTAATGCTAGGATGCACTTCTCAATATTTGAATATTGGGTTTCTGCTTCAAGCATTGTTTGACTGAGATAGTAGAGACTGTTTTCATTCCTAGCATCATTTTTTTGAGTAATAAAGGCTCCCAATGATTTCTCTAAAGTAGTCACATAAATAATCAGTGGTCTTCCTTCAATAGGTGGCATTAACACCAGTGGACTCAAGAGATGTTTCTTGAGAATATCGGATGATTCTTGAAATTATTCAGTCCAATCATATGTGACTCCCTTCTTCATCAATTTGGGGAAGGGTAAAATTTTGCCTACTAAATTGGAGATGAAACGCCGAATATAGGATATGTTTCCTTGAAGTCCTTTAAATTCATCCAAATTCTGAGGAGGTGACGTACCAAGGATTGACTTTTTCTTATCAGGATCGACTTTGATACCACGATGGCGTACAACAAGGCCGAGAAATTTTCTTGAGGTTACCGCAAAAGCACATTTTAAGGGGTTCATCTTCAAATTATGTTGCCGAATATTGTGGAATATGATTTCCAAATATACCAAGTGATTAGAACATTTCCTAGATTTAACCACCAAATCATCCACATAACATTAAAAAAACTTCCCTAAAAAGGGTTTGAAGATACGATGCATGGCATGCTGATATGTTGCACCTGCATTCTCCAGGCCAAAGGGCATTACCTGATAGCAGAACACACCATGAGGGGCTCTGAAGGCTATAGATTCCTCATCTTCTAGAGCCATTTGGAATATATTATATCCTAAATATCCATACATGAAGGAAAGTGCTTCATAGCCAGCTATTGCATCGATTAAGAGTTCCTTAATCGGAACTGGAAAACCATCCTTATTAAAATCCCAATAATGATCTCTGAAATCAATTAAAATTCTAATTTGTCCATTCATCCTTTTTCCCTGAGACAATATTGGAGATCCATTTGGGATATTGAACTTCTTTGACGAAGTTATCTTTGATAAGATGATCCAGATCAGCTTCAAATTTGGAAGCATATGTTGGGTATGTTCTTCTTTCGGTTTTCTTAAATCCTCGATGTTCTTCTAGCAAACCCAAATGATGAGTAGAAACATTAGGATCAGGCCCTGGAATCTCTTTATATTTCCAAGCAAATATATCTCGATTTTTATTTAAAAATGATATATACATCTGTTTCTCTTCGAGATTCATGGCCACACTAATTAAAGTGGGGTGTGGGTCTTATTTTGTACCCTGATTTATTTCTACGAGTTCATCCGTGGTGGTAGAGATACCATATTCAAATGCTAGAGGAGCATCCCTGAGATCTTCCTCTTCATCTTCAACATGTGTTATTTCTTCTATTTATACTTTCATAGTAGATGGTGAAGTAGAATTTCCATGATCAGAAGAGATGTTAAAATCCGAACATCTTGAAGAAGAAGCATCCATTTCTGACCATATTGGTGATGAACGGTCATTCATGGGTAATAAAGAGGAGGGGAAGGATTGAAAATCGACATCATCATTCACCTATGACATTCCTATAACTTCGTCTAGCATTGTTGGTGAAGTTAGACTTGCTGGATTTCAGTAGATGAAATGAAGATATCCCGATTTCAGCTTTCATCATTGCTTGGTGAATCACCAATTTCTCCCATGCTGTCTGGCTTAATTTCCATAATTGAAATTATGGAGGTTTCTATAAGAGTATTTTGATTTGGGTCTATCATGTCAATTTGACTAATAGGAAACACATAATCTTCACTATCATGTGTAAATGGATTTATTGGAATCTTTTCCAAACCAAATGGATCATTAATCTTGGTAACCTCCCTTGCTGTGGATTTCTCCTTACCCTTCATGTGATAGAATTCTGCCTCAATGTATTGAGATTCACATGTTTTGAATGGGGCTTTATCACCATACAATGTCCAAATTTTACCATCGAAAAAATATTTGATACAATGATGGTATGATGAAGAGATAGCCACTTGTTGACATAGCCAGGGTCTTACAAGCAAGATGTTGAAGGTTGTGTCATGATCAACAACCATGATATCTGAATTGGATACAAGATCTCCAAACTGAGTTCTACGTGTAATCTCGCCCAGTTGTTCTTGTTCATTTTTTTCGTATCCTTGCAACATCAGACTAGAAGGAGATAAATCAGATTCTCTGAGGCCCAATCTATGAAGTGTACGAATGGGGATGAGGTTGAATCCTAAACCATTATCAATGAAACTCTTCGGATGTCTACACCATTGAACTTTCCAGATAAGTATAAAGGTCTGATATGTCCATCCCGACATCATATTCATCTTCATCTATGAAGGATATCATTACATGGAATTCTGCAGGATTCTTCTCTACATGGTAGACTTCAGCTGCAGCAATTTCAGTTTCAAATTCCTGAGGACATGACAAAGCCTCAATGAGTGCCTCCCGAAGATCCTTTGATAAATTTAAGGAATCCAAAATTGATAACTTGTACAGTAATCGGGCCAAGTGTTTTAATACATCATACTTTTGATCGAAAGGTCTGTATTTCCCAAAAAGAACATGTGGTTTCGCAGGTACCTTAGAAGTTGATGCTTTGGAAGTAGGTGCATCTTGTATCGGGGTAGGAGTTGGAAATACTCTTGGCTTTGGAAGATTAGACAGAATAGGTCTATTTCCTTGCTGAGAGGAAGAAGGTGGAATCTCTAACTAATCCTCCAGAATAATTGTGCCAGGACTGAGTCTGCCATTGGTGGAAGAATTTGCTTTTTTTTAGCCTTTTGAAGGTCTCTTCCACGAGTTCTTACGGCATACACAGTTCTAGCATGGGTATAATTGAAACAGTGGCTTCTGGGATATCCATGTCTTCCTCTTCATCGTACAACTTTGTAACTCTCTCTAATTTCTCTTTTTTATATAGGGAATTCAAGATCGTAAAATTGAAATTGTGACTGGAATAAGGATCTGTTAAATGAATCATATTAATAGAACCAAAGATCAACTCTTCATCTGATGAAGACTCTTCCTAATTAACCAATTTAGGTTATACCGTTTGGTGGGGCAGTACCTGTAACTTTAAAGTAGATGGCATAAAATCTCCCAGAGTCAAAGACAACTTGGGCTTTGGCACGATCTCATCTTCTTCTGATTTCTCTTCTTTCTTTTAATTATTCCGTTTATTTGATTATTTTCCCACTTATGATGGGGGATTTGATGTGGAATTCATAGCAGAAGACACAATTGGTTTCTTCAACTGCGTTCGAAAAATGGAATGAGTTCGGTTGATCATTTTTCAGACCGTCCAATCATCATATTTTTGTGAATTTTTGTTCTTTTCTTCTTGACACATGCCTTCTTCCTCAAGATTTGTAGTAGTTACACATGCTACCTGAGTTTAATAACCTTTTAACTTGACTTGTCCTGAGTAGACCATGTTTTTCAGGAGGTCTTTGAAGACAAAACACTTTTCAATGGGATTCCCCAACATCTGATGAAATGGGAAATATTTGGGACAGTCTTCATCTCCTTCATTGGTTGGCCTCTTGGGCCTTGGAAATTGAAACAAATTATTTTCCAGATCTAAAATAATGTAACCAGGAACTTGTTCATTTCGGAAAGAGTAAACATAGCTCTTCAGATCCTCAAATTATTTCCGTCTTTGATCTCTTTGATCATCTTGATGGAACGACCAATGTTGTTGATGCTCAAGAGGTGGAACCCTTCGGGAAGATGATGGTTTTGAGGTGAAAGAGGGTATAGGTTCTTGTTTAAGCATAAATGTAGTAGTCTCTACTTCACCCATTCTGTTTCCTAGAGCTGATGGAATTACATGAGTTTTAACCTTAGTCTACCTAAGAGAGTCTTTAGTATACTGAGTGATAGAAGTAAGGTCTTGAAACCCTCTTCTGTAATTTACAGGGATCAATGGTGTGCGAAACTCATCATGAAAATTTTCCACACAGATTGGAAACAATTCTTCTTGGGGGAGTGCTATGCTCAGGGAATATGTTAATCTCTTCGAGTGAGCAATTAAATCTGAAAACCTTCCATTCTCCCTTTGCTTATAGTTTGTAAGATCCAAAACTGTTGTCTTTGGAAATGTTGAGCTGAATTGAATAAGAAATCATTGACGTAGATCCTCCCATCCAGTAATTGACCGTGATTGCAAGCTTGTATACTAAAAAAAATCAGGTCATTGTAATGATTGTACAAAACACCTGAGCTTAATTTCTTCTTATTCCTGTGGGGTTCCCATCATAGGATCGCAATAATAAAAAAATGTGTTAAGTGTTGATCTGGGTCTCCCGATACATTAATAATTGGGAATGTGGTACTTAGAAAATTTGATGGTGGAGAAATTGCATCAACCCATTCAGGGTAAGCTCTCTTTTCTAGTTTAATTTGAGCTTGTTTTCAATCCATATCTTCCAATAGAGCTGTTAATTACTCAATAGTAGTTATTAACATTTGAGAAACATCCTGTTGAGATTGGACCTGAGTAGGTGCAATAACTAGATTTTGGACAGATGTGGTGGCTGGTACTACAATTGATGATAACACCACATGTTGTTGTTTCACCTGACCCATAGGATTAGACCTATGAGGGTGTATTGATAAAGGAGGATATTCTTGATCCATCTCAGTAGCCACAACAAATTCCCATGGATGACTAACTTCAGCACTCTTAGGAGGACGACTACCTTGAAGTAGTTCTGAATTCAACCTACTTAATTCCTTCATTTAATCCTCTTATTGTGCGAATCTTTTCTCTAATGAGAGCGATTGACCTTCTCCAGAGGAAGGGTATATAACCTGACTCTTTCCTTTCCCATTATTTGGAAACATTCAGAAAGGGTCAAGTGGGTTACTGGAAATATTACCTAGATTCTGGGTAATACTTTGATTTCATGTATGCACACCTTCTTCATTTGTGTCTGTGCATACAACCTCTTGAGAAAGAGCTTCCTCATCTGATCCCACTGAGTGAGCCTCTTTTGGGGGATCATCCACAATGACATTGATGAGATTTTTTTATTCATAACACATTGCATCCCTTCTATCAGCATTTATGTGATATTGTATTCTTCCATGTCCTTGATGAGACATTGCCTTTTGTTGATTCGATCCCTCAGGAACTTCGTGACAAACCATAATGTGGAGGGAATCTCCTGATTTTTTGGATCTTCATTCCACTTGTGGATTCTTCCCTAATAGATAGATGAATAACTTTCTCTGAGGGAAAGAATGAGGATTTGAAAAATTCCCAAGTCTTGTGGACTAGGGTTGTCCCTGCTGTTTCTGTTCGACTCCACGAATCCTAGTTATTTATTCTGAGGGTTGGTTTAAAAGAGTCCCTAGTCTGGAAATATGGGGTGGTTCTTGAGTTTCTATATCTGAGATATTTTTAAAGTCTCTCCTGATCTTACAGACATTAGTTTGAAAATTGGATGGATGCATTAACCTGCATGCACTCTTATCACACGGCTCAAAAGACAGTTGGATGACTTCTGACACTTCTGTCACTTGATGATGTGAACTGCCCAAATGAGAAGCCTATTCAATATTCTTGTTTTCTTGATGAATGAGTAATTAAAAAACTTTTTCCTTGTATGCTTGATTTTGCGAAGAACTAGTTGAGGCTTGTTCTTGAGTAAGACTTTGATTACAAACAAAGCCAATTCGATG
Source organism: Viscum album (assembly GCA_963277665.1). Taxonomy (NCBI): domain Eukaryota; kingdom Viridiplantae; phylum Streptophyta; class Magnoliopsida; order Santalales; family Viscaceae; genus Viscum; species Viscum album. The sequence continues at coordinate 1,770,282,157 of OY728142.1, read as the reverse complement.
TGGCCGGCCATGGGAAATAACTTTTCATGAAACCATTTACGGAGGGCATTGCTGACTGGAGAGTACAGTGAAATGTAGTTCTCCATGGACACCCCATCCCCTGATATGAATACCATATGGGGCATTGGCAATTAACTGGCGCAATCTTCTTAGTGCGCCAAGGCATGAAGGCTGAAGAGCTCTCTGTTGTTTTTCAGCATTCGGATATAGAGAAAATGAGAGAGATTCCAAATCAATTTATCATTGTAAATGTTCTATTATCGTGACATGATTTTCTTATTCATCATAAGATAATATTTTCTTTTTCAACTGAAAAAGAGTTCTCCATATGTTGTGACGAATATCATGAACACAATCTTTCGTCAACATCTCTGGAATGTTATACTGAGTGTAATCCAAAGGCCAAAACATGACTGGAACTTCACCTTTCACCAATTTTTTTCCCATATTCAACACTTCCTCTTAATCATTCAATGAATATTATTATACATGATTAGAACAAAGTTGTGCTTCCTTGTTACTTCATCAGATTCAACAATATTGGTAGAGAATTCATTAACCAAATTAGAATAAGCATTACTCAGGGATGGTTCGGAAAATGAACTACATGCTAGGCTATCTTTTGGTTGAGAAAGTGTTTCACCTACTAATGTTAAATCATCAGAAATGACTGGCTTCACATTTTAAAGTGCCTCAAGAAAGTGGTCTTTATTGTCACTATATTGTCCATTGAAACATTTTATAGGTAGTGCTAATTACTACTGCGGAGAGGACTTTCGTAGCTAGATTCATCATCATGGGGAGGACCAACATGGTGGGTTACAGAAAAATATGAAACCTATTTCCCTTAGTCTTCTGGCCATGTAGAGGGTTATCGTGACTCTCAACTAAAGATTATACTTCGAGATCGACCGAACTGTCATGAAGAAATCCTTTATGAGGTAGTGTTTTATGCAGACCTTCATAATTAATGTCCCGACTATTAGGAACTAAGAGAGTAGAATCTTGAGTTGCAATAGATAATTGTCCAGTGCATCAAGAACTCCAGCATCATGCAAGGGCTTGTTATAGATTGGCCCTTGATTTATTGAATGTGCTGAATAGGTATTTATCTTAGATGCCTTCTTACTCACATTAAGAACCACTTGTTGAAGAAAGTGGTTATTATGGGATGGTGTATGTTCCTGCTCAGTAGAAAGAATCAGGTTAGGCTAATTATCTCCACTCAAATCACGTGTATGTGCCTGACTTGGTTGACCGTATGACATGGGGGAGTATGCCCCACAACCCTCTTGGACTGGAACAAAGGTTTCTGTCTGTTCTGGAGTGAACTGTTGATGTGTCACTCCACTGGTAAGGATAGATTTTGATTTCTTTCCCTGTGATGTTGTTGAAGCTATTATAATATCCTCGCAGGCATCCAGAATATGAGTAGGGATTTGATTCTGCTCTTTCACCATCGTTAAAATGGGATTGATGACTTCATATGCCGGAACGAGAATATACATCTATTCTATGCTTGGAGTAGGTGTATGTTTCTGCTCCTTTCCTCCTTTTCCTACCAGTTAATTTTGATAGTACTCATGTGTGGGGACAGAGAGTTGAATCTGCCACCTATTTGTCACCGGAGCTTTCTGACAGACTTCTCCGGGTGCAACCAAACAAGACTGTTGGTAGGCTTGATCAATACTACTAGGTGTATAAGACTTCTCATTTCACTCCACCAAACGCGGTTGAAGATCTTCCTTCAATACTGATAGATGATCCTACTGACAAGATTGATGAGTGTAATCAGGTGTATGTGCATGTTTACCAGTTGTCAACAGATTCGGTTGGAGGGCTTCATCATATGTAGTCATACGAGTGTTTCTGACACTTTCGTCGGGGCACGCACATCCGTCTGTGAGGACGCACTACCGTTTCCCCGCATTCCCGCTTTCCAAAGGCGAGGGGAATCTGTTCCTTGTTCAGGGACATCTTCTCCTTGATCAAAACGGGATGATGGGATTTTGGTTCTTCCTTCCGTGGATTCCTCCTTGGAACTCGTCACCTAGTCCGGGCCTCCCTCATAGATTTAATACGTTGTTCGTGAATATCATTCCCAGTGCCATATCTTTATGGATGCTGGTTAATTAATTCACTTCCGTCAAGACATTCCATGGGGTATTGTCATGGAATCAACCTTTGGTCAGAGTAGATGACAACATCAGGAATGTAGAGGCATCTTTGGGTGCGTGGACATTGGGGAACCTATATTATTCCTCATAATAGGGCATCTCAATGGTGTAGAACTCGAGGCATCCCACGTCAAATTCAGGGAATCATATTCCATAGGCATGTATTTGAGGTTTTCCTCAGCTTCCCATGTTTAACACTGGGTATGCTGCAAGATTAACATCTAGTAGAGACGGTTACACCAAAGGATTGTCTTCTGAGGTTTTCCTCAGGCATCTCATTTTTATCAAGAGGTAGGCCGCGAGTTTAACATCTTGCGGAGAAGGAATGAGGGTGATCATAACGTCCCAGAGAGATGGATCAGAGGTGTTGTGTCCCATAGAGGGGATATGTCACACCGTCAAAGCTGATCTGGACACCACTAAGGGCAGATCAGGGAGTGTGCACCCCAGAATGGGGAAACACCAAGGTTTGGCATTGGCTGGGATTGAACCTCGGGGAGGTTTTCTATATAACCTGTATAGACAACAGGGATCAAAACCCATGTAGTTCTAAGGGGTGATGAATCAGGGTGTGCATAGGGAACAACGACCCAGAGGCATGCTGGGGCTTACATGTGGATAGCATCCCATGTACTGCTAGGAGCGACGAGGAGGTGGATGGAATGATCCGACCGGGATGTGGAGGCCCAGGTGAGAATCAGGATGGATGAAGGAGAGTTGAATGAAGTGGAGGGGGAATGAAATGGGACCATCGCAAGGGTGACGGTGAAGTTGGGATTGAGCCTTGAAGTGACCTCCTACATATCCCCGTGGCAGGGAATCAAAGTCCGCATAGTTCGGGATGGTGTGCCAGAGGACCGATGTGAAGGTGGACCTTGGTCCGATGGGTGTTGGGCTTGAACCTCATGAGGTTTCCTACGTACCATGCATTAGCAAGGATCAAAGTCCTCGTAGTTTGGTTATACAGTTTAACGTCATGCGGGACAAGGGTGAACCGATGTGAATGAGGTCGGAACGACCGGGTGGTGTGCTGAAACCTTGTGAGGCTTCCTACGTACCATTCCATGACATGGATCAAAGGCCACATAGTTCAGAAAAGGTTTTTCGGAGAACCAATGTGAATAAGTACCTTGGTCCAGGTGGATGGTGGGCTTGAACCTCAGGGATGCTTCCAACATACCATGCCTTGACATGGATCAAAGACCACATAGTTCAAAGGGGATGTGGGTGTTGGAGAACCGGCTTGAAGAAGGACCTTGGTCTGATGAATGATGGTCTTGAACATCAGGGATTCTTCCTACGTACCATGCCATGACATGGATCTAAGTCCACATAGTTCGGGAATGAATGCAGGTGTCAGCAAACCAACTTGAAAAGGGACCTTTGTCCGATGGGTGATGATCTTGAACCTCAGGGGGGGATTCTTACGTACCATGCCTTGACATTGATCAAAGTCTACGTAGTTCAGAGGGATTCATTAGCAAAAAGATGTGAAGGTGAACCCGGGGGTCCACTGGTGGTGGTCTTTAACCTTAGGGAGGCTTCCTACATACCATTCCTTGACATGGATCAAAGTTCATGTAGTTCAGGATATTCACAGCGGCTTACCACTGGACAGGAATGTAGTTTAACGTCGTGCGGGACGAGGTTTTAACCTGATGTGAATAAATGACGGGCGGTGGGCTTGAACTTCATGGAGTCTTCCTACATACCATTCCTTGACATTGATAAAAGTACATGTAGTTCAAAAGGGATGTACAGTTTAATGTCATGCGGGATAACATAAAGTTTAACGTCATGCTGGACAGGGGGCATACAGTTTAACGTCATGCTAGATGGAATACATTTTAACATCATGTTGGATGGCATACAGTTTAACGTCATGCTGGAAATGGGCATACAGTTTAACATAATGCTGGATGGAATACAATTTAACATCAGGCTGGACGGGGGCATACAGTTTAACGTCATGCTGGATGACATACAGTTTAACGTCATGCTGGACACCATAAAGTTTAACGCCATGCTGGACAGGGGCATACAGTTTAATGTCATGCTGGACGGCATACAGTTTAACTTCATACTTGATGGGGGCATACAGTTTAACGTTATGCTGGATGTGGTTTAGTTTCATAGTCGATGCTTACTCTAAGCCCACATGAGTTGTGCTCGGTGTGGGAAACAAGAGGAAGTAGAGACCCAATGATCATGTCATGAAGGATGCGTCCATGGAAAGCGAAGAGGGTCTTACACGTTAGGCGGCCCATAGTGCTGTGACTTACTCCAGGATGGAGGCCCAAAGAAAAGGATGATGATCTTTTTGGGCTTGAGCCTTGAAGTGGCTTCCTATGTATCCCCATGGCAGGGAATCAATGTCCATGTAGTTCTCCTGATGAAGGCTTACCACCAATTAGAGGTTTCAATGGATTACCGCTAGATTGGGTCATAACGGCTTACCGTTGGATTGGGTCACAGTGACATACCGCTGGATTGGGTCACACCGGCTTACCGCTGCATAAGGATGTGAACGAATTACCGCTAAATGGGGCCACAACAGCTTATCGCTGGATGTGGGTGTCAATGGCTTTCCACTGAATGGGATTGCAACGGCTTACCGTTGGATGAGGGTGTCAACGGCTGAATGGGGTTTCAACGACTTAATGCTGGATTAGGTCACAATGGCTTACCGCTGGATAGGGCCACAACGGATTACCGCTGGATAAGGATGTCAACGGCTTACCGCTGCATAGGATCACAACAACTTACCACTGATTGGGATCACTACAGTGGATGAGGCTTACACTAGGGAGCTTCTTGGGTTCCACTAAGGAGCGAAAATGGTGGATGGGGCTTACACAAAGATGATTCCCTGGTGTTGCTAAGGAGCGGCAATGGTGAATGGGGTTACACAAGGAAGCAGCCCGGTGCCGCTATGGAGGGGAAATTGTGGATGGGGCTTACGCAAGGAAGCTACCCTGGTGCCGCTAAGGAGCGGCAATGGTGAATGGGGCATACGTGTGGAAGCTGCCAGGATGCCTCTATGGAGAAGCAATGGTGATTAGTGCTTACGCGTGGAAGCTGCCCGGGTGCCGCTATAGAGCGACAATGGTGAACGGGGCATAAGCTAGGGAGCTGCTCGGGTGCCGATATGGAGCGCAATCGGGGATGGGGCTTACGCAAGGAAGCTTCCCTGGTGCTGCTAACGAGTGGCAATGGTGAATGGGGCTTAAGCTAGGAAGTTTCTCGTAATGTCTTCCTCATGTCTGGCCATGAGGGCATACCAACTCACTAGTGGGTTGAGGATTATGATTCTACACATATGCACTAGTGAACATGTGGGATAACACCAAGGGGTGTTGGAAGTATTCCACTATAATCATGGAATTAGGCGTCTTATGCTTGGAGCATAAGGCATCTCTTGTTTAGTGAAAAAGGCATCCTATGATTGCACCTCGGGTGTACTACAGTTTATAGTCATGTAGAGAGGACTGTCGGCATATCATTCTTGGAGCATGAGGCATATCTTGTTTAGTGAAAGAGGAATCCTATGATTGGAATATAGGGAACACTATAGTTTATAGTCATGTAGATAGGACTATTGGAATCTTATGCTAGGAGCATTAGACATCTCTTGTATAGGGAAAGAGGCATCCTATGTTTGGAACATAGGGATTACTATAGTTTAAAGTCATATAGATTGGACTATTAGGCGTCTTACGCTTGGACTATAAGGCTTCTCTTTCATAGAGCAAGAGGCATCCTATAATTTGGTAAATAGGTAGTACTCCAGTTTATAGTCATATAGAGAAGACTGTTGGCATCTCATGCTTGAAGCATAAGGCATCATTCGTATAGGGCAAGATGCATCCTATCAATTGTTAGATTGGGAGTACTACAGTTTATAGTCATGTATATAGGACTATTGGCATCTCATGCTTGGAGAATAAGGCATCTCTCTCATAGGGAAAGAGGCATCCTATCATTTGTTAGATAGGGAGTACTACAGTTTATAGCCATGTAGATAGGACTGTTGGCATCTCATTCTTGGATCATAAGGCATCTCTCGTATAGGGCAAGAGGAATCCTATTATTTGTTAAATAGGAAGTACTATAGTTTATTGTCATGTAGATAGGACTTTTGGCATCTCATGCATGGAGTATAAGGCATCTCTCATATAGGGAAAGACGCATCCTATGTTTGAACATAGGGATTACTACTGTTTAAAGTCATGTAGATAGGACTGTTTCCATAAGGAACCAAGAAATTGCTGGTGTTGGGACTTATGCAAGGGCGTCCCTTTCTGGTTCAACCTAGCATAGGAGCTAGGTTATAGGGATTAGAGGAGTCTCCTGAGGAATGGTTCGACTCAAGCTGCTCGAGGAATTGGTGATGGTAATATCAACTCATGACATGGGAATGAAACCAAGAGGAATATGTCGACTCAAGGTGTTTCATGGTGTGTGGATGAGTATCTCAATTCACGGTATTCCATAGGTGGAAGGTGGGTGCGCATAAGGGCACAATGGAAAATCCCGAAGTCCCAGCCCGAAAAGATCGCGGAGCAACTCTCCATTTTTCATGGGGGTCTGTGATGGTAGCTAAGGGACCGGCCCGAAGGGCCGTGACCAAAGCCCGAAACTGACCCGGAGCAGCGGTGTGGTGGCGTAGGCCCCACGGTATGGACTGGTGGGCGAGAAGGTAAGAGCCTTGAAAAGGATTGGTCTTCGCGAATTATATTCACGTAGAAAAGGGGCTCGGGGAGCATGTGGTCTCGCAGAGCATGGGCTTCTTGCGGAGCAAGGGCGGCTCGCTGAGCAAAGTCTCGTGGAGCAGCATCACAGAGCATTGGCTTACGAAGCATGGACTCACGGAGGATGGTCTCGCGGTGGAGAATCATGAAGCATTGGATCGTGGAGCATGGACTCAGGGAGTGCGTCTCACGGAGCAGCAATGTGAAGGAAGATGCTCGCGGAGCATGGCCTCGCGGAGCCACAAAGCGGAGCTCCGCGGACCGGATGATCAGCCGCCCAAGGGGCGAAGTGGCCGTGGCCATTCGGAGGAGGTGGGTGAGCTGGGTATTTATAGGCAAGGGGTTCCGCGAAGAAAATCTCATGTGGCGTGAAGATAGATCTTGGAGGCTTCACGGGACTCTCGCGAACGTCAAATGGGTTCGCGGAGCATCCCGCCTCCTTCGCTTTGCGGCGGGTTCATGAACATCAGATTCGTTCGCGGAGCAGCCCTCCTCCTTTGCTTCGAGATGGTTCTTCGCAATGAATAGCGAATGTAAAACAGGTTCATGGATCTTCCCGCTTCATTGCATCATGGCGGCAGTCAGCGATCGTGGAGGGGCCTTCACGAATGGGCTTTGCGAACTAGTTTTCCCGCCCAACTTGAAAAGTCCATAACTCCTAATACGTAACTCTGTTCAGGCCCTGCGACCTACCAAATCAGAGCTTGAGAAAAGTTCTACGTTCATGGATCATGTATGGAAGCATTTGGAAAATTTCGGGGACATGTTTTCTGGGGTCTAAAATGAGCATGTTGACTAACTGATGAGTTATAAACAGGTGTATGTTCTTGTCTATAGTACTCTGCTAGAATTGCCTAGTGGGCTTGGCGTGTTGCTGCCAGACGATTCTGCTGGATAGCGAAATTAAAACATATGGGTGTGTGTGCCCACTCGTTGAATGAAATCATGTAAGGATTGTGGACCTCTCCAAAAATGGAAGAGATTAGAACCTTCTCACTATTGATCGTTCTCCACCTCTGGTGGTTTGTCCTGCCTGCTCGGGTTCAAGGAACCTGAGCCGAACTCCTGGAGACGACACCCTCATCATTTTGAGGGCGCACTGCCGCACGAGTCTGGCAGTGATTGTTAGTGGGTGCCCTTGGGAAGGACTCCAGTTTCCTTGAATTAAGGCCTTGACTGACCTTCTCATTCAACTCCCTAGAATATGGGAGTGAATGGTGATTGCGTTCTAGGGATAACGACCCGAAACGGTTGGAAACTGTGGTTGGAACCACCTTCATCTTGATTGTAGATCGTTGTTTTCCAGATGACCGGTGTGAATTATTCACATGGAGGGCCTGTCAAGCAGCCTCCAGAGTTGGAATGGTACCATGTTGATGGTACTCCTTAACCAGTGCATTTGATACCCAGTGTTGAAGACATTGAGTAGGTGATTTCATCCTCAGAGCAGACGACAATTCAGCAGGAGTAGAAGAAGAGGTATTCACAGGGGAGAATTTCAAAGAAGCCGTTTCATTATTACAGAGAATCCTTGGAAAAGAGTGCATGTTTGGTATAACAGACATAATCAAGATAATTTCAACCACTACATCTTTTATATGAGCACATATATTATTGATTGTTTTTTTGGACCTCTAATTGAGTTTAAATAGGGGCCTAACAAATTTGTAAAACATCATTTTAACTTCGTTAAGGATTCACATCGGGTTCACCATTTTTTGTTTCCTCTAGAAATGGGGATTACCTCATTGATTTAGTGTTCAAACATTCCAAGAGGTTTCTAACGGGTTTGATTGTATAACTGGAAACATCCAATGATTTTATATCCATTTGGACATACTTTCTAAATGTAGGTGCTGACTAGTTATGAACTGATGAGGCTTAAAAATTTTCATTGGTCAAGAGGATGAGAGGTCTGACTCATAACACCCTTTTGGGGGGAATTATTATCTATTCCGGGACTCTCTTTATAGATTTAAGTTATGTATGTGAATCCTTATTAAATTACCAAGTATGAAAATGAGTATTCCTTTAGATCTCACAATCAATAATTAATATGATTGAGATTTATAGAATATTTTATTTGTATTTTAGGTTCTTCATTGATAGAGAATCAGCTGTATTTGTTAGAGATTCTTATACAATGGTATCCTTAGACACATTATATAGAAATCTGTTGGTCATTATTATAACAATACAGGTTTTAAAGACACTAAGTGGGGAACTTGATGTTTATTGTCATTCATAAGGACATGGATTATTTCAGAGTTGGGATTGTAACCACAGATGGGCTACTTACGTATCCCTTTTTTTAGAAAAGGAATTAGAACCCACGTAGTTCGTGTAAAGAAGTATGAGGTTTATGCATGATTGATGGCTCAAAGAAAGATGTCATAATTACTTTTATACCCTAATCTCACGTGAGTCATGCTCGGTCTGAGAAATAAGTGGTATTGGTAAAATCTGACAATTATTCCATGAAAGATGCAATTATAAGAAATGATGTGGGGCTTATATAAGTATGACTGCCCAAATAGATTAAGATTATGATTTACTTCATGGAAGAAACCTAGGAACATGGTCCATAAAGGTATATGTTCTTTATAGATATTTGGTCACATAACATAGGACTTAATCATGATAAGGATGCACAAATTAGAGAGGACATGTGATTGGGATTTAATTCTAAGTAGGAAGCCCAAATAAAAAGTAAATTAAGACTGGTTAAGAGGAATTATGACTACGGCTTACTCTAAAAGAAGAGGCCCCTATTAAAGGGAACTATGACTGGGGATTTTTCCTGAAAAGGAATACCAGGATAAGGTAATTTTGATTTTTGGAACATGGGGCTTACTCCTAAGGAGGATGACAATATTAAAAGACTTATGGTTGGGGCCTACTCTTGGAAAGGAAGCCCAGGTTAAGGGAACTTAAAGGCTGGGGATTACTCATGAAAAGGATGCCCAGGTTAGGGGACTTGGGTATTACTCCTAAGGAGGATGCCCATATTTTGGATTTTGAGATTGGGACTTACTCTTGAGAAGGAGGCCCAGGATAAAGATCCTCTCATTTTTAAAGGATGAAGTTGAATGATTGAAATCTCTAACCTTAGTGTCATAATAATTTGTAAATCACTAGGTTTTGAGAAATGTTCTACAAAATTCCTTTCAGATAAGGATGCCAACAAAGGAACCATGTCATAAATGAGTTTGTAAGGGGTTTTGATGGGTAAATATTGAAAAGGAGAGGTGGATTTGAAGAAATCAAATGAATAGGCAGGAGGGGAACCCAAAAAGATAGAGGCGCACAAATCCTGTGAGGGCGCACATGTCCTAGTCATGCAAGTATACTTGCGCGACACATGGGTACTTGAGTGACGGTCAACCCTTAGGGTAATACATGGGCGAGACTTGGCTCAAGCCCTTAGTACTATCCCTAAAGGATATCAAAAGAGTGGCGTGCAAGTTCTGTCGAAGGGATAAGGTGGCACGCAACTGTGGCCATTTCCCTTAAGGGCTGGCCACTTAGGCCCGCAAGTGTTGATGACTTTCAACATTTAGGCCGTGTTTCCCTTGTTTAGAGCTTCCATTCTAGGTATAAAATTACCTTAGAAGTGTTCGGAAGACTTCCAGAAGAGACTAGGGTGCCAGGAGCTCAAATCTGAGTTTTGGAATTTTTCCATCCCCGAAATGGGGGGCCCACAAGGGGTATATATAGGCTGCTGAAGACCCTGGGCGAGAATCAAAGAGGGCACACAAGCCACCTGCGCGACCACTATGCAGCGAACAAGTATACTTGTGCGACCATGCTAAAACTTGCGCGACCCAAGTTGGAGGAAATTCTTCTTCACGCCTTTGTCGATTTTTGATGTTTCTTCAAAGGATGAATCACTTTGGACTATGGTATTTCCCTTTTTAGTCGTTAGACTTTGTGACAAAAAAGGGAATCAACAAAAAACTATGAGAAAAACATGAAACATGCAAAAAATTGGATGGATTTCCCCTCATTCATGTCTTGTACCACCAAAACACTAAGGAACCTCCTAACAAACCAATTAAAAATCTATTTTACCAATATTAGTTAATTTAATCCAAAAATTTAAACAAGGAAATACATATATTAAATCAGATATCTTACAAACCCACATGATTCTTTTTAATAAAATGTAATATTTAAAATATATTGTAAATTAATGAATGTTTATACAAATTAATTCAGCACCAAAAAATAAAAACATTCATTTAAGTACCATTGAAAAATAAAAATAATAAAAGATGAGATGGACTAAAAAAACACAACCTTATTAAATGAAAAACTCACATTTGTTCCATGAATCAGAATGAGATTTCAACCCTCATGATGATAATTCAATCCTATATAGAATTAATCAAAAGAAAATTTTACATTATTGGAATTATTAAAATAGACTTATGGAACATTTAAATCATATTGAATATTGGAAGCACATATATAGTAATTTTTATAGTATATGTATAAATAAAAACAATGCATGTTTTGGACTAAAAAATGAAAAACATATTATATTATTAGAGGACATAAGGTAGGTTCAAAACATTTCCAGATATTAAATTTACAAGGAATTTTACAACCTTTTCCAAATTTCACCATTATAAGACTCATTTATGAATTTTTAAAATTTATAATTTATAATATTGGATAAAAATAATTCCAAATTTAAACTTCGTATGACTTATATTTTCTTTCAATGGTTTCTTGTTTTTTTCATAAATTTACATCATTTATATCCAATCATCAAATCAAATTTTTCATGTGGTTACTATAATTATTCCATGTGGTCACTTAATTTTCTGGCCAAGTGGATAGTTATTTTTTGTTTAATTGGTCACATATTTTTTGTTCATTTTCCCACTTAATTTTTGATCCTACATTCATATCACATTTTTAGTTGATGAGGTTACATGAAAAGGTCACTTCACAAGATTACATCAAAAAAGTTAGATGATATGTTCACTTTATTTCATTGTCAATTTTTTTCTATCATTCTACCAAAATAATTACAAAATATAAAATACTAAACCATATTATGATTGTTTTTTCTCCAAAATAAATTAATAGTGTTTCAATTAATAATAGAAACAAACTATTTAGATCAAGGAGAAAACCAACCACCAAATCAATGAATGGTTTTTCATGATATTTTGTTAAAAGTTTAAATTGTTATTTTTGACATGATTTGATATAAAATTGATTTAATATAATATACAATTTAGTGGGGATTTAAATTCACAGTTAGCTCTAAAAAAGATTTTGAATTACTTAAATATATTGATTTTGAAATAGATTGGAAAATATTTGTTTTCTAATATCAGGTTGATTTGAATCATTTTGAGAAAATGATTTTTAAAACAGGTAATTAGTGAGGTCAAATGACTTAAAATTGGTTTTATAAGTGGTATTTAGTTATTATAATACTATGTGTTATGAGTAGAATGTGGAAAAATCTAGTTGGAACATTAAACAATTTATTGGAAAAATAAAACCTATAACACCTTTCCATTTATGTGTAATCAAAATTATAGATTTTTGAATACCTGCGATGGGATGTCCCTTTTTAGGGAGGATTAATTGAACTGGATTCTGCAGAATGGTTATAAGGGATATTACTGTGTAGTTCTTTAGAAGACTGAGAATGTTAAATGGTTGTAGTTATGATATAATTATGAAGTATGTTTTCACATTGAAATGTGAACATCGATTTGAATGTCATCGGATAAAATATGTGTCAAGTTGAAAAGTCTTGGTAAAAAACTGAACTAGTTTGTTATTATGTTCTTTATAGTGTCCCTTTGGAGAATATAGATCATACTTTAGGACAATTATCCATGGGTAGGATATTATATGAAAATATCTGGTGTTTAGGATAGGTTTCATTGATGTACAATGGTTTTTTATCATGCCATATTTTTCTCATTGATGACCATGTAATCTATATTCTAGATGGTTTTTCTTTAGGACCAAAAATTTCTTCTTAATGATATATATATATATATATATATGCTTTCCAAATTAAGTTTTTCAGAAGATGATTTAAATAAAGTCATTTTCTCCTTTATGATAAAAAATTAAAACTATTTTATCTATAATTTATCAATGATTTGTTGTGAAAATATAAATTAAGTTTTTTTTAAAAGGATCAGATTTTTTAAAATTGGTGTTTTTATTGAAATATATATTTTAATTTCTCAATGAAAATTTATTTATAAATCATATTCTTCAAATTATTTTTTGGAAATAGGCATGAAATATCATTTCTTTTAAAATTTTATTCTTTAGATCACTATGTGGAGACTTACTAGTATATTATCTCTCAAAAATATTTATTAAAGGTTTAGTAGGTTTCTAAACACATTTAATATTCTTATATATCTTGATTTGAGTTATGTAAGAGGTGTGTTTGGTGTTTCTCCAATTACATAGAGATATTTTTGTGAGTTTTTTATATTTTTCTATGTATATAGTTTTATCTTCTATTGACCATGATTTAAATGTTATTTGTATTTATATTGTTTCATATACTATTATTCATAAAAAATAATTCATTTCTTGTTTCGTATTCACATTTTTTTTATATTTTATGCTACCTCCTATAATTTTAAATTAATCCTTTTTTCCTTCTAATTTACATATGATTTACTCCACCCTACAAGGGGTAAGTATTCCATTTGTTCCCTTCTATGAAAATCTTGGGTGTCAAATCCAAGGATGGTCTGTGTTGGTTCATTAAAAACTGTTATCAAGTATGGTATTGGATTGTTGTTTTTGGATGTTGTTTAGTTGAAGGTAGGACTATAATAATTAACGTAATAAATCAAGGGAGGGTATTTAAGCACTACCCATTTTAGTTTATACATGAGCTAGTTGTATTATTTGAGTTGTGTATGTCTTTAGTTTGATGTCATTTGTTAGATTCATTAAGGACTATATTTTTTCTTTATTTTAGTGAATTTATATTTTTTGAAATTTTATGATATGTATTGATTTTATCCATCATTTGGAGTTAATATTAGATGTATTATTGTTGGTGTATTCGTGTTGAATATATCTTTCAAAAGAATCTATAATCCTTGATTCCAACTCAAGAGGAATCCCATGGAATATTGTATAATTGATGTATGTTCCTCCGAATCATAAAAAAAATACCTACAATGTTTCATTGGAATTTTTTCTTTATAATTCACAATCATGGATTGTTATAAATTTTGAGTCAATAAGGTTTTCCTTATGATTTTCCATTACTTCATTCAAGGGGGAGATTGTTGAGTCATTAAGTATTCCGTATGACTTTTCCATTTATCATGTTTTGAAAATCACAAAACCTTATCTCATGGAAAATCTATTATGACACTGTATTTTACTTCTATAAGGAAAAAATTCCTTTCCCAAGGAAATTTATCATTACCATGTTTCATTGTCCATATTATAATTTTTCTAACTGTAAAATTCAGTTTGAAACCAAAACTTCATATCTATATAAATACCTAGATATGAATAATTCTGTTCTAGGATCAGAATTCCCAGAATTCGGGTTACGAACTATTCTATTTTTTGACTCTGAATTATGAATCTGAATTATAGTTACGAACTTTCAGATTTCTGACTCTGAATTCTGAATGAGAATTCTGGTTATGAAGTTTCTAAGTTCTAACCTCCAAATTCTGAATCAGAGTTCTGGTTACAAACTTTCTGAGATCTGACTCCATATTCCAAATACGAATTCTGGTTACGAAATTCTCTATGTTCGTGACTCTGAGTTCACTGCATTCAGAATCTGAACTCTTATGAGTTCTTAATCTAAATTCTCATGAACTCTGACTTCGAACTTTGTATGTTCTGGTTCGAAATACTTGTGAATCAAGATTCTGAATTTCTTTGAAATTCAGAATCCAGAATCCTATAGAATTCAGGTTCCGAATTCCTAGAAAACATAATCCGAATACCATTGTATTTTAGAATCCTAATTAATTTTTGGTTAGACTCTGAACATTCATTTTCTTACACTCCAAATATTTGAGTTTAGTTATGTAACCATATTTTTCTTACACTTGTTTTTTATAAAATGATGGCATGATTTTAGTTACTAACTAACCGTTGTTTGAGTGACATGTGTATAGGTCCCTCTGAAAATCATGGATAAATATGAACATTGGAGGAGGGATCCGGCCATTGAAGCCATGCCTATTAATAGGAGATCATTTGAAAGAGATTAAGACTTTTGGAAAATTTAAAGCTCAGAACTTTCAGAAGTGATTTATAGAGAGAGAGGCTCTTATAAACTCTCAGGATTCATGCAGAAAGTTTGAACAACTTGTTCAAACTATGTTTCGTGCAGATTTTCTTAGTGCGATTCTGATTATTACTATGTACAATCGGGGGATTCCGGGGATAGGAAGACAGAGGTTCCAACTACCTTGAAGTTGAGGGCTTGGGGGGATTCCAAGAAAGACTCGGATCTTCGTATCGAGGTCTTACCCTAGATTGGGTAAGACAAGATTTATTGAATTTATAAATCAAGGGACCTTTGTCCAAGGTTTTTGGATACCTTTCTCTTTGGGATAAAAGACTTACTACTTGTTACATTCTTTGTTACAAGTTTTTCCGCTGCATTTTTATTGTTGAGGAAAGTATAACAATCTTATAATTCCTTATACTTGTACTCTTATTTAGTTATATTCTATATTCTTTATGGTAGAATCTCAGTTGTTGTAATCTTTGGTTATGTTTCATTTCCATAATCACTTTTCTAGAATCAAGAATGTTATTAGAACATAGAGGTGTTGTAAATTTTGGTTATTCAAAATTTCTTTAGGGATATTTAAAGTATACAATTCACCCGCCTCTTGTATTTGAGAATCTCAACTTTACATATTCAATCCAACATTTGGTATTAGATTATATCATACTTAGACATACCATCTAACAATTGGTATTAGAGTGGGTTACCCCTGAATTAATCTCACGATTAGATTCAATAGAGAATTCTCAGAATTGAACTTCCGAATTCACACTTTTTCAGAATCATTTTTTCAGATTCATATCGTTCGGATTCGTTTTTTCATAGAGATACCAGTTCTCTATATGTTACATTCTTAGGAATATTTTCCTTGTATACAAAATTTTTCTATAAACAAGTTTTCTGTGGAAGTAATTTTATTAAAGATGGCAGGAATCAATGTTGGTTCCATGACAATCTCAATCCAACTAGATCACCTATCTTTGATGGAAATGACTATGAATATTGGAGAGATTGAATGAAGACTTTCATTATCAATACTAGGGTTTATAATGTTGTTATGCTTATAGCAGGATGTAAAATCCCTGACAAAGAAGATAATACCTTTACCAATCAAGAAAAGCATGAATATCAACTGAATTATAAGGTACGTAATACTTTAATTTGTTCTATGACTAGAAACATATATAGCCAAATTTCATCTTGTGAAGAATGCAATTCTGTATGGAAGAAACTCAAAGCTACTCACTTTCGAACTTCTAAAGTTATTTAAAAAAGAAGAGCCATGCTCAGAGCTGAATATCATGGTTTTAATTTTCCTTATTGAAAACCCATATGTAAGGTGAAACAAGGGTTCATGACTACTGTAAAAAGTTTACAATCAATGGGTGATAAAGTATTAGATGATGAAGCTTTTGTTGATAAGATCATAGACATCATGCCCAATGAGTGGGAATCCAAGAGGACTGAAATATATGAGAACATAATGGTTACTCATATTACTCTTGATGAACTATTTGGAACTTTTCTTCAGCATGGGACTAGAATGGAGAGAGATGCTGATAATGTAAAGAAGAATAATGGAAATGGAAGTGTTTCTTTTACTACATATTCTAATCATAATAATGACAAGACTTATGAGAGAGTTACTAGGTCCAAATCTATGAAAGTTGGTATCCAATCCGAATCTTGTAGAAGTGAATCCTCCTAAAATGAATTCTAAAATCATTCTTGAAGAAAAAAAAAGATAGCTGGATAGAGGAACATTCAATCTAGATATAAGAAAATGAAAAGGAAAGACAAAAAAGATTCAAAAGTAAAATGTTATGAATGCAAGAGAGATAGACATATAAGGCCAGATTGCCCCATGCTCCAGAGAAAAGAAAGAAAGGAAAGGAATTATGATAAAAATAGAAAGAAGTATTACAAGGATAAAGCTAAGAAAGAATTTAAAGATAATGACACCTGGAGAGCCATTGGTGGCGACTCTTCGTATGAATCTTCAGATTATGATACTTCTGGACATAAGAATCGTGGCCTAATAACCAGACTACCTATTGACAATCATTGTTTAATGGATAAGGTACACAATTCTGAATCATTGACCAATATATATATTTATGCTAATAATAGTAAAAATTATAACTCTTCTGATGAATAATATTATTCTGATGAATATAATACTTTACCAACCTATGAAGAAGTTTCAAGGTTTTCCAAACTTCTTGTGATTGAGAATTCAAAACTCATGAAAAAACTTGATAGGGAAAATTCTAGGAGTACTATTATTACTAAGGAAATATCAGATCATTCTAAAGATCATGATAATAAAAATCATGATTTTGAAACTACTTCAAAAAATCTTGAGGATGTAAATTCTGAGAAGAGTAAACTTTCTAAAGATCTAGAAAACATAATTTCTATGAAAAATGACTTCGAGTCTAGATATAGTTCAAAATCTAATGTTTTTGAAGACAAGAACTTGGTTATCGAACTCAACTGCAAAATATTTTCCTTGAGGAAGTTTTTGTCAAACTTTACCTTAGGTGAAGAAAATATTGATAAAATGTATTCAAAAATCCGACCTCTAAAGAATAACTCTAGTTTTGGTTATACCGGTTCTAAACCAATTTTTAGTAACAATTATTTTGATCTTTAAATTGATCCATTATGCACTAAGTGTCAGTGTGGTGTACAATAGGCAAAGAATTGATCTCTAAACAAAACCCAATCTTTAGGATTTCATAACGCCTATTTTTCTAAGAAGCTCTGGGTGTTGAAAATTTTGGATTCTAAAAATTTCGGATCCAAGCAAGTTTGGATTCTGAAAACATAACTTTTTCTTATTTTTAGGAAAATATAGAAAGTAACAATAGAAATATGTGGTACACGGATAGTGGATGTTCTCTACATATGACTGGTAACAAAAACTATTTTGAAAAGATTATCAAGACGAAATGAGGAAAAATAACATTCGGAGATAATTCTCAGGGAGAAATTATTAGTATATGTAACATTGTTCTTATTGGAAAAATATTGATTTCAATTGTTATATTTTTTAAAGGTCTTAAGCACAACCTCATTAGCATAATCCAATTATTTGATGAAGGTTACCTTTGGATGAAGCTGTAAGTACTTCTTATTATACTCTAAATCATGTTTTGATTAGAACTTTTCTTAATAAAACTCTTTATGGGTTATGGAATGGTAGAAAACCTAGACTTTCCTACATTAATGTTTTTGGTTACAAAGTAATCATTCTGAATGCTAAATATTATCTTCATAAATTGGCACAAAAATTTGTTGAATAAATTTTCTTAGGCTACTTCACAAATTCTAAGGCTTATATAGTTTTTAATAAGAACACAAGTATTATTGAAGAGACAGTGCAAGTTAAGTTTGATTAAACTGATCCTTTTGTTTTTAAACAATTCCAACCTACATCTTCAGATGTGTTTTCAAAAACTGATTTTCAACCTTTGATAGAAGATCCTTCTAATAAGGAAAATGTTCAAGAATATACTTCTGAAACATTTACCCCAAAATATTTTCTACCCTATGTTGATGAAAAGGTTTTAGAAAACCCAAATCAGTCATTTCTAAAGAATCATCCAAGTGATAGCATCATTGGAGATGTGAATAAACCTGAAATGACTATTAGTTTCATAAGAAATTAAGAAGAACATCTATCATTCCTTTCCCAATTAGATCAAAAAAGAACTGATGATGCTTTAGGTGATGATGATTGGATTAAAGATATGCAATATGAACTAAATAAATTAAAAAGGAATAATGTATAGACCATGGCTGAAAGACCTAAGGAAACATCTATTATTAGTGTAAAATGGGTCTTCAGAAATAAGTGTGATGAAAATGGAATCATTATAAAAAATTAATCTAGATTAGTTGCGAAAGAAAATAATCAAAAAGAAGGAATAGACTATGAAGAAACCTATGCTTCAGTAGCTAGACTTGAATCTATTCATATTTTACTTTCCTTTGGAGCATTCTTCAATTTCAAAATTTTCCAAATGGATGTGAAATGTTCTTTTCTTAATGGTTATGTTCAAGAGGAATTTTTTTTGAACAACCTCCTGGATTTGAAGATACAAAACATCCTTATCATGTTTTTAGACATACCAAAGTATTTTATGGCCTTAAACAAGCCCCTATAGATTGGTATGATAGACTTACATGATTTTTTCTTCAAAATAACTATGTTAAGGGAAATAAAGATCCAATACTTTTTATAAATAAAGATCAAAAAAATGTATTGATAGTTCAAATTTATGTTGATGACATTATATTTGGTTCAACTCAGAAATATTTAACTAATTACTTTGTGGATCTAATGAAATCTGAATTTGAAATGAGTATGATGGGTTAGTTAACATTTTTAGTTGGTTTTTAAATTTCTCAAAAACAAGATGGAATATATATATCCCAACATAAGTATATTAAAGATCTTATTAAAAAGTACGGATATGAAAACACTGAGAGTATAAGTACTCCCATTGGTACCTCAAATACACTTGATCATTATAAAGCTGGGAAAACTGTTGATCAAACAACTTTTTGATGTATGATAGGAAGTTCACTTTACTTGAATGCTAGTCATATAGACGTAATGTTTTCAGTATGATTATGTGCAAGATATCAATCCAAACCTAAAGAATCTCATTTAATGGTAGTGAAGAGAATTTTTTGCTACTTAAAAGGAACCATGGATTTAGAACTCTTTTATAAATCTAGAAATGATATTATTTTAAAACGTTTTTCAGATGCTGTCTTTGGATGATGTATAATGAATAGAAAGAGCACATCCAGAACTTGTCATTTCATAGAAGATTCATTAGTTTCTTTGTCATGCATGATGCAACACTCAGTAACACTCTCCACTGCTGAAGCAGAATATGTAGCAGCTCGATGTTGTTGTCCTCATGTGTTGTGGATGCAACACACACTCACTGACTATGGTATGAGTTTTACCAAAACAAAGATTTTGTGTGACAATAAATTTGTTATTTCCCTTAGTAATAACCATTCACATCACTATCATGTAAAGAACATAAATATCACTCATCACTTTCTTAGAGATCACACACAAAAAGGAGATATCATTCTTCAGTTCATCGTAAGGCAATACCAACTTGATGATATTTTTAGAAAATATTTACACTCAAATATATTTGAATACAATAAACCGCATTTAGGAATGATAACAGTAAGGTAATCTGTCTTGATTAACTTATTGTTACACCAATATTCTTACAGTAATAAACTCCATTTCATAGGGGGGGTACATTTGTTTGATTGTTCTTCAAAGTTTTCATAATGACATTTTTCATATTTTTCATAATTAAGTTTTTCCTATTTTCTGTAATGAAGTTTTTCATATTTTTCCTAATGAAGTTTTTCAAATTTTTCATAATAAAGTTTTTCATAATGATGTTTTTCATATTTTTATTAATAATGTTTTTTCATGTTTTTCATATTATTGTTTTTCAATTTTTTTTCGTAATGAAAATTCTCAGACATGAATTTTTCATAATTAAAATCATCATACCCGATGTTTATGTAATGAAAATATTTGGACCTAATATTTTTGTGATGGAAATATTCAGAACTGATTTTTTCTTAATAAAAATAATCGTACCAGAAATTTTTGTAAAGAAAATATTTAGACATGAAATTTTCGTAAAGGAAATTTTCAGATTTGCAAATTTTTGTAGTGATTTTTTTCATATTCATGTTTATTTTGGAATCCAAAGTTCTTCATGAAGAATATTCATCAGTACGAATAATCTTCCTACCAATCCTAAAGGTATGATTATTTCTTGAGTTTTTCGTAATTTCATTTTATTTTCTGTTAGTGTTTTTTTCTTTTAAAATTTATCAAATTCTAGTTTCCTTAAATCCAAATGTTTTCCTTTTAAAACCTCAAAATATTGGATTCAACAAAATTTTTCCTTGCGACTATCATTTCAACCATCAGATCAGATCTGAAGAATTCTTAGCCATTGGATTCAAATGGGATGTTCAGTCGTCGCTTCAACACCAATATAAAGGGGACCCCTGATGGTTGTCCCAAATAGGTTTTCAAAGCTTGTGCATGTCGAATCTCTCCCCCTCTACAAAATCTCATTCTGAAGATTTCAAAAGTGCTCGATTCTGATTGTCTGCAGAAGTTTCCTCTCAAGATATGTCTTTTGTCAAGACAATTGCAGAGTGGAAAATTTATAGGGAGAGGTTTTTTCATCTGTACATCTTCAATAAGTATGACTCTATTATCACCAAGAACATCAAGCAAAATGGATGTGAAAGTGTATCTATTTCAAAGACAGAAGCTCAGGATGTTGCCTATCCATATCTTCTCATAGAATTTTATGAATCAGTTTGGATCTTCAAGGAAGAAGGTAGAATGAAATTCTCTTTCAAGAGTTATGGAAAGACATATAAACACATTTACACCAAGGTTGCGGGCTTGGTGGGGCTGTCATTTGAAGAAGAAGCTGATTTTTTGTCTCACAAGTTGTCGGTTCTTCAAGGAAGTATCATCAAGGTGAAGGAAATGGAATGCCCTGGTCTTACTGATGTTAAGACAACAATGATTTACCATCTATATAAAAACAATCAGATTCTACAGTTATGTGTTCAAGGTCTCATCATACCGATAAAGGGTGACAAGGACACCAGGAAGAAAAGTGATAGGTATTTCTTGGATTTTTTTTAAATCTAAGTAAGGTCAACCTCATGAAGCATATTCTCATTACGATTGATAATATCAAGAATTGGAATCTGATAGCTCAGATGATTATGTAACCTGATTTACATTCCCAGCTAATAGTTCGATGTCCTGAATCATTCGGGATCTCTTGCAGTTCCAAGCCAAGGAATTTCAATGTAATGCTGATCAGTGATGAAGCCCTCAAGAAAATGAAGGTTGGTTTCCCCAAGGAGTTAGGAGAATTCTATGATCTGCCTGAGGATGAAGAAGAAGCCATTCCAAAAAATATAGAAGAAGCTGAACCTTTATAGAAGGCCGAAAAAAAGTTGAAGTAGTGGAAGTAGAAGACAAAACCCCTAAGTCTAAAGAAGTCCAATCCGCACCTCCTAAACCCATGAAGCAAAAAACCATACCCAGATGAGGTGGTAGAAAAATGGAGGGTGGATAACGAGAATAGAAAATCAGGGGAGCCAAAGTTTAGTTTGGATCATACTAATGCTAAGGCCTTGAAAGAATCAACTGCTGAAGAGCTTGAGAGGAAATCCCATGAGAAGAAACTTAATAAGAAAATTCCTGAGGATGAGATTGTGCAGTCTCTTTTGAAGGCCACTGGGTTTGTATCTGAAAAAAAATCCCCGTACAGAAATATTTCCTTATAGAACAATTCCCTGAGACTACATAGAAGAATTTCTTCACCCAGGAAAAAGCTAAAGCAAAACTTGCTGAAAAAGTTGAAGAAGTTGAGGTAATGGAAGAATTAGAAGAGGTTAAAGAAGAAGAAGAAGAAGAAGAAGGAAGAGGTAACACAAATGATCTCTTAATACAGGTTGAAAATTATCAAGACAGGGGAACCCCATCCGAAAAATTGTCACTCCAGACTTCTGAAGCCGAGTCCTCAATGATTGTCACTCCAGAGAAGGATGAAGAAAAGGATGAAAATAATGGTGAAGATATAGGTGAAGAAGTAGATAAATTGTATGAAAAATAAATTCTAAATCATGATTTCATTCATCCATAAGGCATTGAGGCTGGATTTGAAAAAGAGAAAATTGATGAAGATAAAATTGTACATTTGTCTGGGAGTGAGCGTGAATCCCCTGATGAGGAAGCCATACTAAGAATTGATAAGGGTAAATAAGTGTTTGTTGATACCCCTAGAAAATCTATAGTGAATAAGAAGGATGTTGTTGGATCTTTAAAGAAGAAGCTTTTTGAGTTAGAAAAACAAGCCTCACCATGTTGAGTCTCAGATTCTGAATCATCTTCGATTGGTTATGATTTTTTTGAACAAGCTTTGATGAGGCTTGTGGGGTCCATTCTGATTTTTCAAGTATAGATTCTAGATGCCAGATGCTTCAACATTCTCTTTATTAGAAATCGAATTCAGTGTCCATGGTGTTGGAAATGTGTCAAGGTAGAATAAGTCTTCAATACTTTCCACATAGTCTACAAAGCTCACAGAAATTCATGTAAGAAGATAGCCAACTGGTTAAATAATACAGTACAAGAAATGAGTGTGATTTATCAAATTCAAGAAGATGTCAAGAAAGGTTTTGATACCGAGGACACCGAAATAAAGGATCTTATAGATAGCTTTGAGAAAAAGCTAACTCTTGAGTAGAATGTTCAGATTCAGGATGTCAAAGATCTGAATGGGAAGTTGAATTATAGTGTCGAAAGCTGGAAAACAAAAAAGGATCTTTAGATTGAGATTCAGGAAAATCTGGTGATGTAAGTTGAATTGGTGAAAGCTCAAGAAGAGGCCATGAATGCTCAGGAAGACAGGATCAATGCATTATAAAATCAAGCATAGGAGGATCACAAAGAGCTGAAAAATATAAAGGCCACTGTGAAGAAGATAATTCCAAAAGAAAAAGAACCAAAATAGATCCCAATCCGATCTTTTGTTGTATCTATTTTTCCTTGTACAAATTCATTCAATCATAATGAAATGGTGGTTGCATGTTTTGTTTGGATGTGTTTATTAATATTTCAGGTACAATATTTTTTTCCATTCCCTCAAACTCTTTTTGAAAATCACAAAGGGGGGTAAGGGAAAATAATTTTAAAGGTTAGAAGGAAAATAATTGTAAGTATAGAATAAATATCCCTAGGTAAGGGGATGTTTGTCTTAGGGAGAGTTCTCATTATGAATATTTCCACATTCAAAAAAAATCTCTAATTCCAGAAATCATGAATATGATCCTTTGTGTTCCAAAGCCTAAGGGGGGAGTTAGTCGTATTCACCATTGTTCATATGTAAAGGGAGATAAGTTTAATTTTAAAAGTCTAGAAAATTTTTTCTAAGTCCTTATATTCTTTTTCATAAGGTTGTTTGTGAATTCCAAAAAGGGGGAGATTGTTGAGTCAATAAGGTTTTCCTTATGAATTTTCAATTACTTCATTAAAGGTGGAGATTGTTGAGTCACTAAGTCTTTCTTATGACTTTTCCATTTCTCTTGTTTTGAAAATCACAAACACCTTATCTGAAGAAAAATCTATTATTAGCCTGTATTTTAATTATATAAGGAAAATTTTCCTTTCCCAAGGAAATTTATCCTTACAACATTTCATTATCCATATCATAATTTTTCTAAGTGTAAATTTCTATTTGAAACCTAAACTTTGGATCTATATAAATTCCTAGATATGAATCATTCTATTCTTGGATCTGAATTCTCAGAATTGTAGTTACAAACACTTCTGAGTTCTGATTCCGAATTCTGAATCTGAATTCTGGTTACGAAATTTCCGAGTTCTGACGCCGAATTATGAATCATAATTCTGGTTATGAATATTCTAAGTTCTGACCATTGAATTCTGAATTAGAGTTATGGTTACTAACATTGTGTGTTCTGACTACGAATTCTGAATACAAATTTTGGTTACGAACTTTTCTAAGTTCTGACTCCGAGTTCTCTCCATTCAGACACTGAACTCTTAGGAGTTATGACTCCGAATTCTTATGAACTCTGTCTCTGATCGTTGTATGTTCTGGTTCCAAATTATTTTGAATCAAGATTACAGATTTCCTTGAAATTCAGACTCTATAGTTCTATATAATTCAGGTTCGGAATTCCTAGAAAATAGAATATGAATACCTTTGTATTTTAGACTCCAAAATCATTTTTGGTTATAATACAAACTTTCATTTTCTTACACTCTGAATATTGGACTTTAGTTATGTAACCATATTTTTCTTACACATGTTTTGTTATAAAATGATGTCGTGCTTTCAGTTACTAAATGATCGTTGTTTGAGTGACACATGTACAGGTCCCTTAAAAAATTAAGGAAAATATGACCATTGGGGGAGGGATCCGACCATTGAATCCATGCCTATAAATAGAATTTTATTTGAAAGAGCACAAGACTTTTGGAATTTTTAATTCTTAGAACATTCAGAAGTGATTTCTATATAGAGAGGCTCTTATAAACTCTCATGCTTCGTGAAGAAAGTTTGAACGGATTGTTCAAACATTGCTTCATACAGATTTCCTTAGTACGATTCTGATTGATTCTGTGTACAATCAAGGACTTCTGGGGATAGGAAGACAGAGGTTCCAACTACCATTAAGTTGAGGGATTCCTTTCTGAGGAAGATAGAGGTTACAACTACCTTGAAGTTGAGGGCTTGTGGAGATAGCAAGATAGACTTTGATCTTCGTATCGAGGGCTTACCCTGGTGTGGGTAAGATATACTTTCTTGAAAGTATAAATCAAGGGACCTTTATCAAATGTTGTTGGATACCCTTCTCTTTGGGTTAAAAGACATACTACTTGTTACTCGCTTTGTTACAAGTTTTTCCGCTGTATTTTTATTGTTGAGGGAAGTATAACTATCTTATACTTCCTTGTACTTGTACTCTGATTTAGTTAGATTCTACACTCTTTAAGGTAGAATCTTAATTGTTGTAAACTTTTTTTATGTTTCATTTCCAGAATAACTTTTTCGGAATCAAGAAAGTGATTAGAACACAGAGGTGTTAGGAATTTTGGTTATTCAAAATATCCTTAGGGATTTTTTAGGTATACAATTCACCCCTCTTGTATTTGTTTATCTCATCATTACATATTAAATCCTACATTTTTTAGAGTATATCATACTCAGACATACTATCTAACAAAAAAAGGAGTTGAAATGTTTCAATTATTTTTGGAAGATGTTTATAAACATATTGGATCTTATTTTATTAATTAAGTATTTTATTTCAAAGAATTTAGAATTCAATTACACAAAACAAAGATTTGTTTCTTTAAAACATGTTGGGGACGAATTTATAGTGATAAATTGTTTAGTGACTTAATTTGATTTGTATTATGTTTAATTTGTATGTTTTAATGAGTTCAACTATGAACTATATTGAAAAAATGTGTAAATATATTTCAATGGCATGGAAGTTTTCTTTTAATCAATTGAAGTTAATCAATGTTTTTTTATTAAATACTAAAATTATATTGAAATCGTACACGATAAAACACAATTAGGTTATAGAAATAAATTTCCATTACATTGGTAATGAAATAATGATTTTGGTGTATCTCAATATAATATGTATGGGTTTGGAGCCTAAATTTTCCTAATGTTATTTTTAGATTGATTTTTGATTTATGAAAATCATTGTGGTTTATGAATTTTGGAGTTTATCTTTATGATATTCATATTAATTATTTTTTGATGTTATCCCCACATACATTTAAAAATTTTGTTGGGTTTATCATAATTCCCTTAGGATCGTTAATTTGTTGGCACATATGTCATGTTTCATTTTTCTTCCTATCTTTACTAAGTGTGAGGCTTACATGTTAGATTTACAAACCAAAGATATTCATTATTTATTTGTGTGACATGATTATTAGGACGAATTTATGTGGATGAAGGAGATTGGGGATATTTTCATCCTATATAATTTTCATGAATCTGTCAATGTTATGTTTTCAAAATAAAGATTAGAAGGTTCAACATTGATGTGTTAGAATTATATATTCTAGTTTAAGTAATAGATTGACCATTCATGGGATCATTTCAAGGGATAGTTCATTTAGGAATTCGTCTCAAATTTTTTTAATGTTATAAAATATATGGAATTATATGGTCTCCACTGAAGAGATAAAAAAATGTTATAGTATTATTATTTTTATGATGTTGGTACATTATCTTCGTCATCAATCCCAACAATATTATTTTAATTATTATTTTTATTAAATAGGACTTCAAATAGACCAATCACTTCATGTGTTTCTTCTACGACTCATCACTTATGTCATAGTGTTAGAGTAAGATATCATTGATTTTGCTAGGTTGGTAGTATAACTAGGGGAATTATACATTTTTCATATTCCCTTGTATGAGTTTGGATTCTAAAAAAAGGTAAAAATAAGGGTGAGAAGTTATTCCATGTGAGTAGTGGTAACAAAATTCCACTGTGTTTCTTGTTGTATGTTTCCCTAAAAAATTTTAAATTGTATTATAAAATTGATGATCGGTGAATCATAAGAATTTTATTTTTTCAGAATACTCTATGTTTTTTCGTTATTTTGACCAGCGGGGTAGTTAAAAATGGATTATAGTCGACCTATTCAAATGAAAGATTGAGTGATGATTAATCATATATAGATCCTCTTGTTTATCGTGGTAATCCTAATATCAGTGTCAATCCCGATTGTGTTTTATTTGGTATTGACTATTTCCTCTCATTGGCCTTGTGATGTAAGGGGTTGTTATTTTTTATTTATTTTTGAATTTTTTTATTTATAAAAATAACCAACATTGTTATTGAATACTATATTAGTGATGTCATAATTTTTTATGTGTATTTTTAGATGATCACTCTCTTATTTTTTATCTTAATCATTTTAATTGGTGACATGGAATATTAGTAGTTGGATAAAAATACATATATGGGGGGGATGCCACCATTAGTGGTATTTTTATGCCTAATTATTTTCTGCACTTTCTTAAGTGCGGGTTTTTCTTTCTGGCTAGAGGGTGGGGGAGGTAATATTCTAAATCATTTGCGACTTCTGAGATATTCATCTGTAATTTTAGTTTTTTTTTTGAATTGAACATTATGGGAGGATAGTTTTGTTCTATTTTTCATTCCATGGTTACTATGTTTCCCTTATTGATTGGAGTGAATTTATAACTCTATTGGGATAGTGTTTTGAATGGTTGTACATAATAATGTTTATGTAGGATTTGTGATGACGTTGAGTAGATCTTTTTGTCCTATGATGTATCGATTATAATTTATGAGATATGGTGTCTTGGAATTGGGATTCCGAGCTTCACATTTTATACCTAATTATAAAATATATAGTTCTAGTTAATGCATGATTTTTTTCTAATGAATTCCAAATTATTCTTTTTTTCCTCTTTCATGATCTATCATTATTTTTAATTGATATAGTAATATTTTTTTAATCCTCTATATTGAAGTGATGTATAATTTTTTAGGGGATATATATTTTAAGAGAAAATTTGGATTATTATAGTAATGTTCATTGATAATAATGTTTTTGACGATCGTTCCTCTATTTTATGCAGAGAGATCTATTGTTGAATTTTATTTGGAGAGTTTGTTAGACTTTTTTTGTATTATTATTTTTGATTTACATTGGAATTCAGATTCGATAGATCAATCCAAAGGAGTTATTGTCTATTAATATGAGTTATATGATTATTCAATTCTAGAACCATATTAAATATCGAACAATGGGAGTTTAACATTTGGAATCACTTTGGTTTCTGGGTTTAGTTGTGTATCATGGTTATTAATTGAATAGCTATAAGAAAACAAAGTGATATATTGTGGATATTTTAACTTTCCAATAATAATTTTTCTATTATATTAATTTTATTTTGAGGAATTTTTTTTTGAGAATGGATTTGATGCTCTAAATAGTTTTTTGGGTATTTTTTGTCCACAACACACTATTTCACAACTGTTGTGGGTGGTGGGTTATTTTGGGGGTCTTCTTGTTGAAAATGGGAAAAACATTGGTTATGTGAACTTGTTGTGGTTTTAGTCATTGATAATAAATGGTCTTACTATGAAATGAATCTTATTATCTTCCACCACACTATTATGGAAGGAATGAAAGGTATAAATCAAGTTTAGATTTTGGACCAAGTTGCAGTCATTAGTCATGCCAAGGGATAATTGGAGGTGTGATTGATGCAACTAAAGGCATGGTAAGTGGTTAATATGGAATTAATTTAGTGGTTTATGTGTATATAAATAGTAGATCAATTATTTTATTTAAATTAGGGATCTATTTATACTAAATTTTATGTTTATTTTCATTATGAAATTGGTCTCAATTAATCCTTGATACATTTTTATCATTTTAAATTAATCTATATTATTCCATTGATTGACCATTCTAATATAATTATTTCAAGGGTGATTCCCAAGAATATTTTTGATTTTTTAAAAAAAAATTTGGGTGATCTTTTCCTTTTTGTATTTCCCCTATGAAAATTTAGAAGTGCATTCAAACTAATGGATTCACTCTTTATGTTTTAGACACTTTATATTCCCATCATCTTGTGGATTCCATTCGATTGTAAAAAATTATATATTATTAAGGTATGTTCTCAAGTAATCTCCATTAATAAATAATTCTATGATTTCTTTTTCATTAATCATTTGGTTTAAATGTATTCTTATGTTATAAAAAATATATCCAGTTTCTATAACAAATAATAATTTTTTTCATGTGATATTTGTCACAACCCATCCCTCGAGGACCATAGCGTGACTACCCCAATCCCGACTTCCATAGGCCAGGGGATGGAGACTAGCACTGAAGGTGTATTCCCCAAAACTAGGAAGGCATTTCCTTTATAGCATGTAACACAATCAACCAAGCACACAACAAGATATGAACTCAAGTAAACTTAATAGTAGACTGAGTGAGTACAGTAAGTAAAATGGGCCATAATTTTAGACCAGCTGGAAAGTACTAGGAAAACTACAAAGTACAAGATGAATGATATGTGAAAAGAAGCTCTTGGATCTTCCCCCACGAATCCAACATGATGGGTAGGTACAGGTCACGAACAGCCATAACAGCAGTTCACCTTGTCTAACGTCCACCTCTAAGCGACCTCCAATACTGGTACTCTCATCCCAGTAATCATTGTCTGTCTTCTGCACCAACCACAATAGGGTGCGAGCATAGCCCGTGTAGGGGTGAGTATAATGATACTCAGTAGGGACCCCTACACCCTCAAGGTCTTACAAAATCCACCAAGGATAAACCACATAGAATGAAATCAACTTAAAACCCTTCTTAGGTATATTCCCATACATATGCCTATGTTGTCAAGTAAACCCATCTCAATCATTAGGAAAACACAGAGTCCATCTCAAGCCCAATACCCAACTGTTCCACAAATGAAGTAAAACCACGAAGGTAAGTACTACACAGGTACGCCATACAGAAGAATACCACCAAGATATTACCATGTAGGAATATAACACAAGGTACAGACTCAGCCCACACTAGGTATATCTTAGATACCGTAGTAGAGATGATTAGATGTAACTACTAATTAATCTTACTCTATTAAGAGGCTCTGCTACTGACCCACATGGGATCTCTAGTTGCTGACCCATAGTGGTTTGCTAGTTATAGACCCACATAGGATCACTCAGTGATGACCCACATAGTATCTCTAGGTGATGAACCACACATGATCGCTCAGTGCTAACACACACATGATCACTATTCATTCTTCATGTCACATCCAGCTATTGAGTTCCCACACTAGGCATGCTCATCTTCGGGTGGGTCCACTCCTCAATCCACTGGTCGATACTCCAAATTCCACAAAGTCATATGGATAAGTATCACAATGGTCTACCACGCCATAAGGGTCTCAACGCAATAGACGGTGCGTCAATCGGACACTTGGTCCGTGAGTTATTAGCCTTTTAGTCTCAAGGGCCCAGTTGGATTTATGCTCATTCCAAACCGAACATACTAAAACATTATTCAAAACTCCATTGGGTATAGTCAAAGGGACTGTCACACTCTAGTGTTTCCATCGCCGATGACTGATAGTCAAACAGATGCTCAGGGCCAAAGATATGGCTAAAAGATAGTAAATGGGTCGAAGTGGGTCCGGGCCAGTCCGACCCGGTCAGCCCACCCAGCCTGACCTGGCCTGGTATGACCTCGTTTGGGCCACCCGGCCTGGCCAACTGGGTCCGGCCCATGCTGGGTGGCCCGGTCCGCACTAGGTGGTCCAGCCTGGGGGCCCGATATAAGAGGCGTGGTGTGGACGCAAGGCAGCGGAGGCGACACGAAGGCCACGAGGGCCACGAGGTGCCATGGGGGCCATGAGGCAGCATGGGGCTGTGGGGGGCAACGATGGTGGCATGAAGGCAGTGGGGCCACGAGGGCGGCGTTGTCGCCTTCATCGCGATTGGTGGTGGTGCCGACCGCCGTTTTCATTTGTCATCATGGAACAAAGTCACCTTCTTCCCTCGCGAAGAATGTAAAAATCAAGAAGAACATTGGAGGGGTCGGGATATTTTTATTTGACCCACACCCTCTTCATTATAGAGGTAGCAAGCGGCTCAACAAAAATCATGAATGAAAAATGTCAAACCCTACAACCTCCAACAACGATTATTACCCAAACCCACAAAAGAAAACATCTACGAATAAACTATTTAGAGAGTTAAACCGGGTTCTTTGTTTTATAAGGGAAGATAATGGGAATATATATATATCAAACACATCTAAACCCCCACCTTGAAGGATTTTTTTGTATTGCGCGAGAGAAGTCTAAGACGTCGATGTTCATCATGCCCGATACACACCTCCAATCCCGAGCTCATTCGTCAAAAAAACTCTCTTCGATGGAGGTGGTTCCCTGTTGTTGAAGACGTCCATCATTGGAGGACGTCACGAGGAAGGATTGTATGTTGTTGGAGAACTTTGACGTTCTTCATTTGAAGAAGCGCTCTTTGTTGGAGGATGTGTTTCCCCACGTTCTCCCAAAATCATTCCATCCATTTTCCCAATGAATGCTCTACAAAATTGCTTACCAAATTAAAAAGTGGTGTCCAATTTAAAATTGTTGGCACAAAACAAGTAGGCAACATTAATCAATTAACAAGGAATAATTAAATGGGAGAATAATTATTGGGGAGGAAGTCCATGGGTTAATTCCTTATTAATGATAAAGTACAAGGGGTTTCCCCCATTAAGAGTGTTCAGGTTGTCCCCATCATTAAATTCAAATTGAGGGAGTTTTTAGGATTGGGTGGTCCCCACCACCAGGAATTCAATTTGGAGGATATACTCTTGCGGTCCCCACCTCCATAAATTCTATGATGTTTCAAGAATACAATTTAAATGTTTAATAAATTTATTTTTATTTTCCCATGAAAAAGGGAAAACCTATATTTCACCCTCGACCTATTACGGTCAAGGTAAAGAACTCTTTAAGTGAATACTGACACTACTAGTTCAATGGTTCCCTCAGATTTCAATTCTAAACAATTGTTTAAAAGTTACAAAAACCCCCCCACTTGTTTATTGAACGTACCTGAAAAACCATTCAGAAACTTATTTCGGGCACTCCGGGCCTTGGAATCACGAGCCGTAAATTTTCCACAACTCGTTAAATTCCCATATAATTAAAAAAATTACATGGAATTTCAGGATCTTTACATTCTCCCAACCTGAGGGCTTTGCATCCCTATAGGCCACAACTCAAACTAAGTGAACAAGTGGGGGGTACAGAGCACACATATGAGCCTCCCACTCTAATGTGCTTCTCTAAGGGTACCCATGCTGCCAGCGAATGTGCACCGGAGGTATAGCCCACCCTCAAGGCCCCACTCATGACGATCCTCAATCTCCACTGGAACCTCTAAAAACGTCGCCCCATCGCCGATATCCAGCTCCCAATAGTCGAGGATGTAAGAAGGGTCATGCACGTGTCTCCTCAGATGGGATATGTGGAAGACCTCAGGCACCCGGTGCAGCTGAGGTGGAAGGGCTAAGCAGTATTACACCTGATCAACTGTGCTGAGGACCTAGAAAGGAAGGATGATGCTCAGATATATCTTTTCACCTCGACCAAATCTTTGTAAACCTCATCGTGGTGAGACCCATAGAATGACGTGGTCGTCATCCTTGAAATCCATAGGTATCCATCTCTGGTCTACATAAGACTTCTGCATGCTCATTGTAGTCTTATCCACTCCTAGATTACTTACACCTCCCTGTTGTAGCCCTTACCATCTCAGTTCCCATGAGTTCTGACTCCCCTGGGCCGGTCCAGCACAAAGGGGATCTACAAAGTTTCTCGTACAACGCCTCAAAAGGTGCCACCCCAATAGTTGAGTGATAACTGTTGTTGGATTCAATCTCCACCAAAGGAAATTGATCCTACCAACTATGACTGAAGTCGAGGATGCAAGAACACAACATGTCCTCAAGGGTCTAAATTGTCTGCTCAGTGTAGCCATACGTATGTGGATGGAAGTCGGTGCTAAAATGAAGCTGCGTCCCGAAATCCTCCTAAAACCCCCGTCATAACTGGTATGTAAAACACACATCCTGATTGGAGCCAATCATCAAGGGTAATCCAGGTACCCGCACAATCTTCTGCACATAGAGGCATCCCTTGATCTCTACTTAACCCTTCTCTATGATCGATAGGAAGTGGGACGACTTGGTGTGTCAGTCGATGATCACCCAGAGAGAATCATTACCTCTAGTTGTACGTGGAAGTCCTTTCACTATGTCGATGGATATCCAATACCAATAACACCATGGGACCACTAAAGGCCGAACCAAGCCTGCTGGTACCTGATTCTTCACCTTTAATTGCTGGTATGTGAGGCACCAATAGACAAACTCTACTACTTCTTTCGTCATTCCCAACCAATAGTGTTGTTTTCGGAGATCCTGGTACATCTTTTCCACTCCTGGATGTACTAATAGAGGGTATATGTGGAACTCCCTCAACAGTTCTAACTGAAGTGACATTGGTACCATAGTACAACCTCTAATGAGGATGACGTGTTCCCCACATTCAGAAAATCTATCAGGTGTATGTCCTATGGATATCTGAGCACATTGATTTTTGCAATTAGTGTCCCCACGCTATGCCTCCCTAACTCGCTGAAGAAGTGGGGGAGTGACTGTAAGATACTGAAGGAAAGCTACTCCATCCCAATCTACAATGGATATCTTCAGAGCGTCCAACTACTCCATCTCCTCACCTCGTAGCTGTATACCAGATCTTCGGATGAGTGCATCTGCAACAATGTTCCCTTCCTAGTAGAATAGAGTCACTCTAAGTCATAGTACTGGAGGAACTCAAGCCAATGTCGAGGTATTAGGTTCATTTCCTTCTGAGAGAAGATATACCTAAGACTCTTGGGATCAAATTACAATATAAAACATTTTTTCATCGTGTATTGTCGCCAAAAATTCAAGGTGAAGACCACTACTGCCAACTTCAGGTCATGGGTAGCATAATTCTTCTCATGTTGTATCAGCTGTTGAGAACCATATGCGATCGCAGCTCGCTCTTGCATCCAAAAAAATCCAATCCTAGTCCCTGATGTGTCATAGTAAACTACGTACCTTAATCCCTCCTCCAGTAGACTCACGATTGGGGCAATAGTCCTCCTCTACCTCAGGTTATGAAAACTCTACTTTCATCTCTCCAACCACATGAAGGGTTTCCACTTTTTCATCAATGTAGATAGAGGTTCTACAAATCTATATAAATCTAGCACAAATCTATGTTATTATTCATCCTAACCTTGTCACACTCCTGGGTTGCTCCCAATCATGTAACGCCTCAATCATCAGTAGATCAACTGCTACTCCGACCTTCGATATGAAATGTCCCAGAATGTGAACCTATCAAATATAGAACTATCACATAGAGATCTTACCATAAATATGGTGCTCTCAGAGTGTGTCCAGAACTATCTTCAAATGATAGTCATGCTCCTCCTCTATAGTCGAGTAGATTATAATGTCATCAATGAAGTCCACCACAAAGTGATCAAGGTATGGATGGAAGATCCTGTTCTTGAGTCCCCCGAACACATCTGGAGTGTTGGTCACCTAGAATCGCATAATTAAAAACTGGTAGTTTCCATACTGACATCGGAAAGACATATTCTACAAATCCCTATCTCGTACTCTGAGTTGGTGATAGCCTGACCTGAGTATTATCTTCCAGAACCATTGTGCTCCCTTCAGCTGACCAAAGAGGTCGTCAATACTTGGAAGGTGTTACTCGTTCTTCATGGTCACCTAGTTTAGGCGCTGATAGTCAATAAAAAGTCTCAAGGTCCCATCCTACATCTTGGAAAAAAAATCGGGGCTGCCCAAGGAGAAACACTGTGCTGAATTAACCCTTTCCTCTGTAAGTCCTCCAACTGTACCCGTAACCCACAAAGATCCACGAGAGCCATCCGATTTGATAGTGTAGATATTAGTGCCATACCTAGGTAAAAGTAAATATAAAATTATACCTCTCTAAAATAAGGTAGACCTAGAACATTATCAGGGAAGAAATCCATGTACTGGTCCACCCCTACAGGATAACTCAGACTCTCCACATCAACTACTCTGAGAGTAAGGCTAGCCAACTGATGAGTGAGCAGCTGCACTCTTCCCTGGGGAATTTCATAATGTGCTAAAAAGTCTCCCTTCTCACCAGTTAAGGTAAACTTGGTCCCATCTATGCGGACAAACCACAATTTTTGTGTAACTCTGTCAATCTGAGTATGGACTGCAGATAACCAGTCCATACCCTAGATGATGTCATAAGGCATCGACGCTGCTAGTAGGAGATTCCAGTCAAAGCTCTTGCCTCCTAGAGTAAGCACGCACTGCCAGAACCTGTGTGTAATCGTCGAATCTTCTCCCATAGAAGTCTCTAGCAGTAAGGATCGAGCCAACACCTCTGTCAGAATCTTCGAGTTCCAAATGAGGGAAGTGGGAAAAAAATAATGAATGGCGCTTGTGTCTATAATTACTGCATCTAAGGTGGAGTATACACATATCTTACCTCATATCATCTCCAGAGAACCGTGATCATAGGCCTCAGCTTCCTAGAGCCGAGCTCTCCCCTTCCCTCATGTTCCTGTGGTCGGGGTAAAGCACTGATGGTGGTGGTGGTAACATCTCGAATCGTTACCCACCGCCAGCTGCACGACCAGCTCATCTGCCAAGTTTTCCTTTTCCCTACATACCTCCTCGGTCGAACCTCTGTCTCTACCTGGGATGCCCCTCGATTGCCTGATGATCATCTGTACAATGGGTCAGACAGTCACAAACCATGTGACCCTGCCCGCCGCATGCATAACACTGCCTGCTCCGGGCATGACTGGATCATCCCCAGGTTCCCCGCACAAGAAACCCTAAATGATGAAGTCGTCCACCTTTATTTTTAGTCCTCTTGGAACTCTTTTTTATTTTTCTGATACCCGATGTAGAAGACTCTGATCCATGATGACAGGTGGTGGGTATCAGTGTTGTCCACTACTAAGCAAGGAAACTCTCCACTAAGAGGGCTCTCTCTAACACCCTCACCTGTGTCGGGATGCTGAGTGAGATCATCGAAGCACTGATCTGTTGAATGATTCCCAACTCGACAGTCCAGGCCCTGAAGAATGGGTCTCGGACCATATCAGTGTATTAGCATGAATGGTTAGTGAACCTCCCTCAGTAATGAGAAACATTCATGATACCCTGCTGTAGATGATGTAGCTCCTGAATGCGCACTGTACGAAGAATAGTTGGGACAAACTCTTCCAGAAATAGGCTATCGATATCTAACCAGAGAGTTTTCACCTTGTCGTGAGCATGGAATATGATGCTCCACCATCTTCCTACCACTACCTGTAGTAGACTGATGGAATGAATCAACATGAGATCAGCTAGTGTCCCTACCAGTCAGAAGACTCTCACAATGGCCTCCATCCAATCCTCAGCCACTTGTGGGTCCATATCTCCCCAGATATTGGGTGGCCTATTGTTTTGGAACTCATGAAATACACTCATGCAGTATGGACCATGTGCTGATGGGGCTTGTGGCATCGATGGATCAACAGATAATGGTACCGCTGGTGCCTCTGTGGCCGCCACTACTAGAATTGGGCTCTACACCGAGGCCTCATCGGTCGGTGGGATATCAGTCTGTACTATATCTTGAACCATAACTGGCTATCTTTGTGGAGGCATCCTGAAAAGAAACAGTTGTTCCATGGCCAATAAGTTATTCTTGGTGAGCAGACTCAAAGGGATCAGAAAGCAAACTCTTGAAAACACACATGCAATCTGTGTTTTCATGCACTATGTTAGAAATTGGAAGTCAGGGTCTCGGTGTATGGATATACCGTCTGCCTCACCAAAACTAGATTCCCAAAACTGATAACCACACTCTCTGGACTTAACAATATTTTCGTTAAAAATAAATATTAGAGTCCTATGTTCTAAAATAGAATAGACACCTATGATACCAATTTGTCATGACCCGTCCCACGGGGCCCGTGACGTGACTACCCCAAGCCCGCCATACATAGGCCAGGGGATGGCGACTAGCACATAGGGAACATTCCCTAAAATTTGGAAGGCATTGCCTTTATAACCTGTAACACACACATCCAAGAACACAACAAGATATGAACTGATGTAAACTTAATAGTAAACAGAGTGAGTAAAATAATTAAAAGAGGCTAGAATACAAGCCCAATTAGAAAGTACAAGGATAACTCAAAATTACAAGATTACTGATAGGTGAAATGCAGCTCCTGGATCATCCATCATGAATCCTACCTAAATGGTAGGTAGATCTCACGAACGACCGTCACTATGGTTCACCTTGTCTAACATCCACCTCCGATCCACCTCCAGTACTAGTACTCTCATCCTCAGTCAGCACATTCCGTCATTTGAACCAAACACAATAGGGTGTGGGCATATCCCATGCTGGGGGGAGTACAAGGATACTCAGTAGGGACCCCGAGACCCTCAAGGGGTCACAAAAGCCACCACAGATA
Organism: Viscum album; assembly: GCA_963277665.1. NCBI lineage: Eukaryota > Viridiplantae > Streptophyta > Magnoliopsida > Santalales > Viscaceae > Viscum > Viscum album. The sequence continues at coordinate 1,770,244,172 of OY728142.1, read as the reverse complement.
AACCACACATCATTAAATAAAATGAAAACCGTACGTAGGTATATGTACTTAAATATACCTATGTTATCAAGTAATCCCATCTCAATCATGTGGAAAACACAGTGTCCAACTCAAATCCCAAAGCTCAACTCTTCCACAGAGGAAGGAAAACCATGGAGGTAGGTACCACATAGATACACCACACAAAAGAATACCACCAAGATATTACCACGAAGGACAGTACCCTAATGTAAAAAAACTCAGCTTACACCGGGTATATCTTAGATATAGTAGTATATATGCTTAGATGTAACTAAAAATTCTCCTTACTCTATTAAGATTCTCAACTGCTGACCCACATAGGATCGCTCGGGACTGACCCACAGTGGATCGCTAGGTGCTGACCCACATAGGGTCGATTGGTGCTAACCCACACAAGATCTCTAGGTGATGACACACACAAGATCTCTCGGTAATGACCCACATAGGATCACTCAGTGAAAACCCACACAAGATTGATATTTATTCTTCGCGTCATAGCTAACTATTGGGTTCCCACACTAGGATTGCTCTTCTCTGGGAAGGTCGGCTACTCCAACACTAGTTGAAACTCTAAATGCCACAAAGTCCCACGATGAAGTATCACAAAGGTCCGCCACGCCATTGAGGTCTGAATGCAATAGATGGTGTGTCAATCGGACTCCGGGTCTTTTAATTATTAGCATTTGAGTCCCGATGGCCCGGTTGGATTCATTCTCAACCCAACACAATTTTACTCCAAATTTATTCAAAACGTCATGGGGTATACTCCATGGGACGACCTCGCTCCAAGGATTATAGAGCAACTTGCAGTTCGTCAAATAGATGCCTTGTGATGAAAATATGGCCAAAATGGAGTAAATGGGTCGATGTGGGTTTGGGTCCGGTCCGACCAGGTCAGACTGACATGGCCAAACCCGACCTCAGCCGACTCGGTTTGGGTCGACCTAGACCACCCCAATGGGTCCAACCATGACTATACTGGGTGGCCTGGTCTGGGTGGCACGAGGAAACACAGAGGCCGTGGGAGCCATGAGGGGCTGAGGGGGCCGCAAGGGCGGCATGAGTCAGCAAGGCCACAGGGAGGCGCAGTGGGAGGTGAGGTGGCGGGGCAACGAGGCACTACGGAGAGCCGCGAGGTGGTGATTCCACGGGGAGGGGGGGTATAGGCCACGGGTGGCATGGCGGTCGTGGGGCGGCGGAGGTCGCGGGGTGGCAGGGGCCAAGGGCAGCACATCGGCCGCTAGGCGAGCAGAACCATTCGAACCCTTCTCCATCCCAAATCTTATCCCTCAGTTTCCCCAAATTTATTTGTGCTTGAAGGTGCCAGACATGTACGAGGGATGCCCTAATCTATGGATTTCGGTCACTGAGTTCAATGAGGCATCGACCCTCCTTAACCTAACTTTGATCGCTCGCTTCTTGCAGAGAAGGCCTTCGGTCGACTACTTTGATAGATTTTTATTCGGTTCCTAGGACTTGCAGGAGTGGGAAAGGTATGTTTTCTTGACTCCAAAAACATTATGATTTGATTTTCCTCTAAGGAAGACTTAATTAAAGATTAGTCTAGCGCCCCCCACAACTGCAATGGCTTCCGTTTCTATCTATTCAGATGGACCTACGAGTTTCATATGAAGCGAGACTCGCCTTTAGTAGCGATTTGGGTAAGTTTCCCTAATCTCCCTCTTCGATTTCAAAATCCTTGGATTATTAGCATGCTTGGAAAACTGGTGGATAGTTACCTGTGTTCTAATATCCAAACCAAATGCATCTATCATCCAGTTAATCCTTGCATTGGTTTGGAGGATGATGCTTCAAAAGTGCCTACCGATATCATTTGGTTAAAAGTTGGTGAAGAATTCTGATATAGACAGGAATTCGTTTATGAATTGTGGTTTGAATTTTGATCTATCTTTGAGTGAATGGCTCACTCGATGAAGGACTATAATAGTGGGTTTAGGACGTTTGGGATATCGAAATGCGTGAGCATGGGTGTTAGTGGAAATCCAGAGAAGATCACGGTGAATGGCTTGCCTGGTTAGGGGAATGTTGGCATGGAGTATGAATTGAACTCGACCAAAGTGGTGCAACGTGTTTTTGGAAATCCACTAGTTGGAGATGTCTTCAGTCATTTCATAAAGGATCTTGGGGGATCCTCATTCACTAGTGCAAATGGGGTTGGATGCAGAGAAAACTGAGATTGGATTGGACCCTCCGTTTGAGGCCTCCCATGGGGGAAGTTGGCACAATCCAGATGGGGTAATGGAAAAGGTGGATAAGGGAGGTCATACTCCATCAGGACCTTCTTATACTGAGGTGGTGTGCATAAGAAAGGATAGAAGTGATTATGGCCAGACAGTGACTCGGAATTCCAATTTAGGTTTCAAGGCCCTGGAACAAGATGTAGGGGGTGAGACCTTGTGCAGGAAAAGTCAGGTGGAAGGCCTTGTGCTGGGTAATCGTTTTGAGCTTCTTCCCAATGATGATTTGGTCGATGTCTATACAGATTTGGTCCAAATATCCATGGATATGATGGAGGTGAATGGTTCTAGTGATGAATATTATAGATCTTATGTAAGTGACACAGAGGATGTGACTCAGGGTAGTAGGAAACCAAGCCCGCGGAGATGAAAAAGCAGGAGGGGCCGTCGTAAAGTAAGGAAAGACTACTCACATTTATCTTTACCTATGGAGACCAGATCCGTGAAGAATGTGAAGGCCAAGAAGATGGAAAATTCCCCTGACCTCTCCATATCAGCTTGCCATCATCTAAGGTCTGATGCTATGATTGAACACCCTTTGGAACTCCTTTTGAGCTCGGAAGAGGTTGTGGCTGAATCGGTTCTGAAAATTAATGCTACTGCTAAAGAGGCTGAAATAATGATGGAATGAAGTATAAGGGTACCTGGAAATGAGGAGAAATGCAACTGGATTGATAAATAGGATCTCATCCAAATATGAGGTTTCAACAATGGGATAATCAGTATAGAGGAGTACATGCAGTCTTTGGAAAAGCTGGATTTTTAGTTCGAAGATCTCCTAAAGAGGGAACCAGACACTCAGGTGAACACCATCTCTTGGAAATTGTCTAGGGAGACTAAAACTGGTAAGCTGCACTTTTATTTTAATGGCTTGGTATCTTCCTTTTTTACTTGAACTAATGGTTTTTAACTCTTTCCTTAAAAGAGTTTGGTACTAAAAAAATATTGAGGTCAAACCCTACATCCTCCCACATGGATTATTCCCCAATCCCACAAAAGAAAATATATGCGGATCAACTAGTTAAAGATTTTATCCGTGTTATTTGTTTTAGAAGGGAAGAACATGTGGATATATATATATATCAAACACAACTAAACCCCAACCATGAATGTTTGTTATTGTGTTGTGAGAGAGAAGTCGAATATGTCGACGTTCTTTGTGTCCGCTACACGCCTCCGATCCCAAGCTCGTTCATCGGATAAACGCTCTTCGATGGAGGTGGTTCTCCATTGTTGAAGGTTTTGATTGTTGGAGGATGTCACGAGGAAGGATTAAAAGTTGATGGACAACGTCAACATTATTCAATTGAAGAATCTTTCTTTGTTGAAGGATGTGTTCCTCCATGTTCTCTCAAAAGCACTCCAACCCTTTTCCCAATGAAAGCTCTCTAAAGGAATAGCCAACCAAAATAAAAACTGTTGTCTGATTTTAAATTGCTGGCACAAAAAAAGTTGGCAACATTAATCAATTGACGATGTAGAATTAAATGGGAGAATAATTTATGGGGAGGAAGTCCATGGGTTAATTACTCATTAATGATGAATGTCAAGGGGTTTCTCCCATTAACAGGGTTTGGGTAATCAACAACATTAAATTCAAATCGGGGGAGGTTTTAGGCTTTGTTGGTCCCCACCACCGATCATTCAATTTGGAGGATAAACATTTGTTGTCCCCTCCTCCATAAATGAAAGGACGTTTCAAGAATAGAAGTAAAATTTTTAAAATTTTTATTTTTATTTTCCCATGAAAAAGAGAAAAACTATCTTTAACCCATGAACTACTGTGGTCAATGTAAAGGTCTCCTTAAGCGAATATCAGTGATTCGAGTTCAACGATGCCCTCAGATTTCAATTATGAGCACCGATTTAAAAGTTAAAAAACATTTTCTCACATTTACTAAAGGTACCAAAACAGAACATCAGAAATTCATTCAAGGCACTCCGGGCCTCAGAATCATGCACCCTCAATTTTCACAGACTCGTAAAATTCCCATATAATTAAAAATATTACATGTAATTTCAGAGTCTTTACATTTTTCTAAAAGTGGGAAATGGATTTTTATAATAATATATGATGTGGAATCTATTTTTACGTTATATAACAGTTTCGGGTAATGGAAATTATATGTTGTTAGTTGATAAATTTCCTTGATGTTTTTTAATATTGATTTTTAAATTACTGGGAAAGGATTGTATTTGATTCTCGTGAGTGTATGGACATTTTTTAATATGTTATTTAAATTTTGGTATTTAGTTATTTTAAGTTATTGAGTAAATGGGTTATAGATTACCATGAACTGTTATGAATAGATTGTTGATCAGATTAGATTATTGAATTCAATTATTATAACATTAATTGATTTATTGGAAAATTAAAACCCAAAAGACATTCCCCTTTCAGTGTAATTGAAATGATGGATGTATGAATTATTTTAATGAGATTTCAATTATGAGGGTAATGAAATTAAAATAATTTATTTATAATTTATAAAGTGTAATGTTCAATGTGTGTGTTAGGAGGTGTATTGATATAAATGATTATTCTTAAGATGTATTGACAAGGTATTATACCACATTTAAAATATCTCCTCCATTGGAATGTCATTAGAAGATAGGGGCAGCTATGCTTGATGTATATTTACACACGTGTATTAGATTTAAATTATTCTTAGACTTGTCAACCTTGGTCAGAAAAATATCATCCATTGGGTTACTTCCCCTCTATTAGGACAAGATAGTGTAATTGAAGATGCTTCAATATGGGTATTTTGATGTGTTTTTTTATAGATTTCTGAAATTCATTCACATATGACCATATTATCTTTATTCCAGATAGTTTCACATTATCACTATGGATTCTAGAATGATTTTATCAATATGTTTTCCAAAGTATATTTTTTTTGGAAATTTGGGAAATGGTATCCTATTTTAATTCCTGATTTAATTTCAAATCTTTTTTATCTTCAATTTATCAATATTTTATTTTTATAAAATTATTTGTTTTTTTTTTGAAAAAACACTAGGATTTTTGAAAATTGTTTTTATGGAAAACAATATGATATATGATTAATGGGAATGTGTTAGTAATACCTATATTCATAACCTTATTTTCAAACATTCCTAATATAATTATTCTATCATATTTTTATTCATTGGGTTATAATATTGTAATCTTATGGGATCATATTTCAAAATTATATATATTCAATATTTAGTTAGATTCATGACACAATGGATATTACTATATTTATAGAATTTAATTTATGTGGATGGAAATTTTGTGGTCCATATCATGCACATGACGATGTTTGTTTCTTGTAGTATCATTTTCCTCATTCTTGTTGGTGTCATCATTTCACCATATTTTCCTCGTCTATTTTACTTCTATTATTTCATTAACTATTAGATATATCAAATAATTCCTTGATTTTTTTCTTTCATATGTTTATCTTTTAGGTTACTTTTTGGTGGGAGATATCATTCATATTGCATTTTTGTTGATTTCTAGACTATTTTCTTCAATCAATGCGGATCAAGAATGATCATTGGGTCATTTCAAAACTACTTTGGGTACCCTATTGGTGGATGACCTAGGATAATTCTCAATAATTTCCCAATTCATTATTTTTTTATTACCTAAAATACATATACCAATTTGACAAATACATCACATGTCATTCATCTATTGGATGAAAACATCACTTGTCCCTCCTCTATATTAGTGAGAACATTTCATGTGAATCAAATATGCATTGATATTAATTTTCTAAATCTAAATCAATTATGGTACAAATGCCCTTTCTCATCATATGAGTTTAGAAATACCATACTGGCCATTCAATCACCAATGGAAGGATAAAAACATAAATATCTAACCATAATTATATTATCCAAACTAGGATACATAAGAATGATATTAATATATGAGGGTTATTATTAAAGGTATCTCACCAAAATCATGTTTGAAGAATTGATAATGAGGTTACAATCCAATGTATATTAATGGATGTATGAAATTTTATGGGATATTCATGTAAGATCAGTACAAGTAGTAATTTTATACATATTTTCTAATTGTTCCATTAATCATGCTAATCCTGAAATTTCATCATAACCCAAACAGCTCCATGATGATCACCGATTAGAGAAAAATAAATTTCACAATTTTTGGGGATATTATCATTCCACCATTCTTTTATAGTAAATTATAACACATATGACTGAATGATAAATATATATTGACATGATTATAATTATATTTACATTATTCTACCATTATATACATTTTAAATGTATCTTATACAAATATTCTCTACATGACCAATATGTGTTGGGTGTGATAGTGGTTTCGTTAATTGATCCATTACAATAAATTATGTAGCCAACCAATAGAGGATAATATACCCCACCACAATGGTACCTCTTGTTAGAAGGTATTATTGAAGTATTAGATTGGTAATTTGGAACTAAAAAGGTTAAATTTCAAGAAAAAATTGATCTGTTTTTTTCATTAAAAAGCTCCATTACCCCTGAAATAATAGAGACCGCTTATATTTTATATTTGAACTTCCTAATCCAAAAAAAAATCCATGAGAACATCTAATGCAATGATATTTTCTACCGATATTGTTGAGTCCACTATGTTTTTTTAATAAGAAATATTATATCTAGTATCTAAAAAATTTAAGTAAAACATGAAACCAGATTGAGATTTGAATGCATATATGTCATATTAGAAACTTTTATTTTCATAACTCATTACACAAAGCATATCCCTTATTCCAAATACAAAAACCGTATTCTTTTCCCTCCTGAGAGAAAAAAGAATAATCTTTAAAGTGACCAAGTGCCTATAACTTGGACTAGATTAGTATAGATATATACTAATTTGAGTATTTGTGAAATAGGTTCACATATTCTTTATTTCACAAAACATAGAACCTACAGAAGATGCATAAAAATTATTGCCCAATCTTTTTGACTTCGTTATGGATCATGGTTCTTTCTATGATTAAATATTTATAATAGTTTTAATGTACCCTTCTTAGAGAAATACTTTATAAATATATTTGGCACATTTCCAATTTGTGTCCAGGATAATTCATACAACACCCCTAGATATTTCTCTATACATATAAAAACGAATATATTGAATGATTTAATAATTTATTTCGTTTCAAATCATTACTATACCCATATATTTATAGAGTGAAGCATCATGATTCAATTTTCGATAAGAAATATATCAATTGCATAAAATATTACAAATAATATTAACATCCCACTAATATTCTTATATACACATGAATCACCCTTTTTTATGAAACCTAACAAATTTACTACATAACCAAACTAAATATTCGATCTATAAAAGGTCTTCATTAATCCATTACAATACCATTATGGCATGTATTTCCTTGAAGTATTATTTTTAAACCCCAATACATTTGGGGGTATCATATACAAATCATCAAATACATTACTATTAATTATTGTGGGTTTAAAATCTATTTGATATATCTCATGATCAAAGAAAAATGTTTTAAAAATTAATATATTAATTTAATTTATCATCGCAAAATGTGAAAATAATTTTCCATAGTCAATACCACGAATTTTCCGGAAATGTTTTACAAACCTGAGTGATTTATAGGTAGACACTATAACATCCCTATCAGTTTTTACAGAAAACTGATATTAACCCTATGGATCCCACCCAGTGTGGTGTATCCCCTAATTTCCAAACAATGCTAGTGTTCATAGAACCCATTAAATATTATAGGAATTTAATGAATTCTTCTAATCATATATCTTGGTTTCCACCAAGTTGGTGGTAGTTTCAACATTTATGAACCGTAATTTATCATAACGACCATTTACAAATCAATATATTTGTATTTTTTTAAGAAAACTACTAGACCATTGTGGTCTTTTTTTATAAAGAGGTTTATTATTCCACAAATTTTTATAGAATCGGTTCAACACCCTTATTTGGAAAAAATCCAATAGGTTGGCCATGAACTACTCTATGATCATCATTCATCCCTCTAAATACAAAAAAACTCATTCCCTCAAAATAAGTATACCAATTTTGTCCTCAAACTCGTCTATTCGGTTGGATTACAGAAATAATAACACACTACTTCAATGGGATATAAAAAATTCATCATTTCTCAATTATATGGCCAAACAAATGAGAATACAATTACTATATGGGGTATTTGAATCCTCTAATATTCAAAAAATACATTTCTTTTTTTTATTCATTACATATATCATATAATTTTGTTTATGGATATATTATATGGAACATAGTTTAATATTAATGTAGTATTATATTGAGTATAACCCCATAGAAAATAATTAGGTCACATAGAAACATCATCTATTAAAGCTTGCTTATTGTTGTATGATTCATCATCCCAGACAAACCATTATTATAATAAGTTACTGTAAGTTATAGTTGTTGAATTTTTTTTTTTCATCCATCAAATTATTATTAAATTATCACCATAAATATTCTCTAAGTTAAACCAATAATAGGATATTAATTCTTTTTTCATATTTATTTTTTCTATAATATTTGAAATTGTTTGAATGTTTTAAAATTTTCGTACATGTATCTCATCAGAAAAAAATATTTATATGCTATTTCATTGATAAAATTCAAGATGTACCTAAAACCACCACATGATTTAGTAGTCACTATTCTACAAACATCACTAAATATTAAATCAAATATTTTAATGTCCCTTTAACCTTTTTAACTAAAAGGTTCCTATATTTTTTTCCTAATAAATAATTCTCAATTACCAAACTATATGGAATTAAATTGTTCAATAATTAATCATTATGGATTATTTGGATACCTTTGTCATTTATATGGATGATGTGACAATGGAAAAAAAATTATGGGATTAGAATAAATCCTAAAATTCTTATACAAAATTTTATATATTGAATTATCCATATCTATAATTTAAAAATTATTTAGAATAATTATAATTCCAAAAAAATAGTATTAATTTTTTATGATAACTCATGTTCTTAATAGTGAATGATAACCAGTTTCTTCAAAAAAATACAAAAATTCAGTATTTTTTTTTTGGATTCAACATAATATTAGCCGCCCAATTCAATGAAAAATAAACTTGGTAAAATCTGATGGTATGTTTCATGAATTATTGTAGAAACACATTCTCAACTACAAACATGACAATAAAATTTAAAGTTTTTCAATTCCCACAATTCTACGTGTTTCATTTTTTCTAAAAAAATGTATAATTCCCTCCTATTATCCAATATCAAGGGGTCATTATTACTGAATTAAACACTATAAAATTGAAACACATATGTTCAAAGTACATCAAATTGTGGACTCTTTTCAAACTTAAATTCCAATTTATGACAAGCATATTGGTCATATCAGTTAACGATCTCAAAATGATTATGATATAGTATGCCATAATATACTATAAAGCTATATTTATGGGTGAGTACCATGTTTTATATCTTTCCATCATGGAATTTTATGATTGTACATCCAATAAAACATATGAAACCTTGTATTATAACAATTTATTAAGACATGATAAAATTTCTCTATTTTTTGAGCCACTTTAGAGTTTCTTCTACCACCTATTTGTTGGAATTTGGTGTAATGGAAGTTCTGATTGAGGATTATCCGAACTCTATAATTTTCAAATTTTATAGATAATTTTCAATTTTATATGTAATAGAATTCCTAGAAAACAATATATTTTAAAATGAACAGTGATAAAAAATTTCATTGGATCAAATAGATGATATTTTCATGTAATTTTTTTATTAATTGAAAAATATTAGAATATAGAATAAGTCATATTTATATCTCTATTTGATAGAATTTTTTATCAAATGAAAATTTTTCCATTCATCCTTCAATTATCCCTATGGATCCAAATATGGAATCCCTCTAGTAGTGGTCCACATATGTTAATATGTTCTCCAAAATACGCTAACGGATTTCTAGGTGCTAGTGCAGTGTGTTTATCTTCTTGAGGTGTTTGACTTGAACATTATGATGACTAATTCAATCCGAAAGAATCATCCTAGAACTCTTGTTTATGAGTTGATAACGGTGGAAGTGTAATCTATATAACATTCTCTGATCTCAAGATAGTGTTGTAGATTAAAAATGTGCATATCAGTTCTCAATTTCAATCAATATCTACATTGTAGACGTAGTCATCTTTTGTGGAGTTAGATATAGGGTGAGAATAAAATTTAAAATAATAATTTTCATTAAATAATATAATAATTATTTTATGACCCAATTCGATTTAATAATAATAATCTTAATATTTTTTCATGGGGTGAGGTAACTGTTATAATTATAAATATTATTTTACCATAGATGAAATTAATATTGATCAGTAGACATGACATTTTTACTGTAGTCCTCCTGAGAATTTATCAAATTACAAAATAAAAACGTAATAATTAAATAATTAAATATTATATATCCATATAAATAAATAATTAAATTGTGAATAAAAATTTATTTTATTCATCCAACAAATAATTAAGCAATAAAACTATTCCCCATATCTGACAAAATTATTAAATCCAGTATAAAAATTCTAATAGATTCTATTTTATATCAATGGAAACACATAATGTGAAACCATCAATTATTATTTATCACTTAAATTTTTAGAAAAAAATAATGACACCCAATTGAATGAATTTAATGTCTCATCATCGAAAAGTAGAATCAAGTGATCACTATGTAATATAATCACATTATCATGTTATCTCACAAAAATTGTCACACCAATGTGTTATCAACATATATCTTGGATACCTCATTCTTTATCTTAATGAAATAAACATATCACTACATCATGACCATGTAAATTAAATTTACTATTCTTTTTCAATAAAATGTATAATATGTCGACTTTCATAAATACCAATGGGAAAACTACTACACTAAATTTATCATTTATAACATATAATTCATGTTGTTCCCAATATCACTATGATCTAAATAATCATGGATTAAGGAAATAAACATATGTGTAGGAGTTATGATAGGAATTAACAATAATCATAAAGTCAAATTACCATTACAAAATATTCTATATGATAATATCTACTAACAAATAAACTTGTGTAATACCAAATGGTAGGTATATTATCATAATCATTCATATTAGACACTACCATGAGTGTACATAATAGGATAATGTCTTATATACTAATGAAAAATCACACCTTATTGTCAACATACTATATAACCCAATATAGAATTAAATTACTCCATATAAATTTGTGGAAGAATATCTTCATTTAATTTTAATGTTATCGTCATCGTAGGGAACAATTATTCCATTATCAACGTAACAGATACATGGGGATAATATTCAGTTATAGTCACACAGAATAATGAATGACATGTGATAATATTTTTTTAATATTTATTCACATCTAATAATACATATTCAATCAAAATTATATATAATTTCTTCTAGGAAAATTAATCAAATAGACACCCACTCTAAGTAGATCAATCATATAGTGAAATTTATTCTACATGACATCACATGATGACAATGTTTACTCTTTATTAAATATTTATTCAATGGGTTCCCCATGTTATATTCAATTAATAATATTTTCATTTCAAATCCACCTTTTAGATGAAAATAATTCAAGATATAATATATCTGAAGTATGTATTTCATTCTCTAATGTGCTCATTGATCCTTTACAATATCCACCATTGTAGTACTATCATAATATATTATAATATATTCCCTAAAACTCTAAATACATTAAATCTATTATAAATGGTTTCATACCTATACTACTTATTATAATTCCATAGATGAATTAATATACTTGGTCTTTGGATTAGAAGCTTGGACCATAACCAGTTTTGACAACTTCAACCTTATAAAAACTACATTGAGAGTGAAGGTGTATCTAGGATATAATTTCATATCATCATGTCCTGTTTGAAATATTTAATCTATATATCCTCTAATGACTAACTTCTCCACTACATCATATACCAAGAAAATATATTTAGTTAACCTCAGATAATTATTTTTAGCTCTATTGTCCACAATTAGATTAAAATCACCAAAAACATATTATAGAATTTATATGGTTCCTATATTAAAATACATATGTGATAACCATATACTATATATTACACCATATTAGTAGAAAAAGATAAATTTCATCTGATAATAGACACACATGTGGCTTAACCCATGGTATATTTTTTCTTTTAGTGTCCCTTCCGACAACATGAAAAAATGGTTAATATTATTCAAATTATCTTATATTGATCTGTCACTTCTTGAAAGGGCGTTGTGAGGATCATTTAATCTTTTTATTAGTCTAGGATGTATATTCATTGTTAATCCATATATTGGTAATATGGATAAAGGAATTTTTTTTATATCCTTTTCAATATGATAAAGAAGTGTTATATGATATAGGACTTACATCACTATATATTATATATTAATATTTTGTAAAACGTAGGTTATTATCTAAGGTATTGATGAAAGATTGAAATGCATCCATAATTCTCTATGTAGTTTAATCCCTAAAACATATATATTATCAATGTATCCAATGTTGTTGAATAAGTGAGACCGAAATGGCACACAATATCCATGTTTTCACATGATTTGTGATATCCATATCTCAAACTATTTGTATCATTGTATTTACTAATAATGATCATAGAAATCATAGATTATGGTAATAGAATCAATTATTTCATGTGACATCATGACTTCATTAGACATGAATGCAAGCATCAAACAGAAAAAAATAATCTGAATAACTCAATTGTGTATCATACATTGTCAGATCTTAATCACTCACCTCTTTAAAATGTTGATTAGGAACTGATGAATATAGAATGTAAAGCTCATGTTCATCTCACAACAGTAAATGTAGATGTTTGAATTACATCATGTTAGGAGATAGTTTTTCTACAAATTTCATCATGGGGTTAAGGTTCTTGACTAAAATTTCAATATTTAGGAATAATAAATGATTATATTATTAGTAATAGTTATGATTAAAAATTATATAAAACATAAAAATAACATTTTAAAAGTTTTTTAAATACACCTTTTATTTTATCAATCCCCAACATAACAATCTAGTTGACTCAGAATATATAATAGCATTGAAATTCTAGTGGAATTTTTCTATATGATCCTTTTAATAATAGAATAAATGACATAATCAGTTAATTTAATGTATTTATATAAAAACATATATTATATTTATAGTTTTTATCTCATTGAACCATCGAGTAGACTCTAAAATTCAAAACCAAGCTAAAGTTTACTCAAAACATGATTCTGAGTTACATGAGTTTTAGAATGAAATAATCTTGTTGATGTAAAATGGTAATTTCATCTCAAAAATCCTATTAAATCTATTATATATGTAATACTCCTAGCATGATATATTTAAATTCATAATTCAATTATATAATTCTTTATCATGTAATAGAAAGCTTAATATTAAATTATATTAACTGGAGAAATTTAATTTATCATGTGTAATGGTTTCTTGATTTATCATTTACATGTCTTGTTAATATTATGTTCATTTTAGTTAGTGGATTTATAGTGCTATAATAAATTATTTTATCACATTTTATTTATTTTAATCCCATCTTAAAATATGATTTCATTTATATATTTGAACGCAATCCTTCATCAAAAAAATAGATCTTGAATAAGATGGAAATAAATTATCTAAATAAATAAATTATTCATATAATTATATATTTTTTGATTAATTTTGTAGATAAATTATAGTCATTTGAAACTTGGTAATAAATCATGGTTCGATTCATGGAACAAGTTTCAACATTGCACATGTACACTTTTATAATGTTGGAGTTCATTTTATGATATTTTCATCCTGAACTGCCTGCCTGCAACATGCTTATTGGTTTTGTTAAATATTTTTTATAACTCAAATGTAGTTGAGGAGGAACTAATTAATGGTAAATGTAAATTATATGAAATAAACATGGACACAAAAGTCCCCCATAAAAAAATATGGAGCAATGACACACATGCCATCATATTTAATTCTATAAAAAAATACATAAATATCCATTCAATAAAATAATATTAATTGATACCAACATAAATATATTTATAGTTGATGATAATGATTATTCATACACATGAAAAATCATATAATTTAAAACAACTAGCGTTCATTCAGATCCATTCGTTCTTTAAAATAATAAACTTAAACCAAATTATATTGATTAATTATTATATTAATATTGAATTAATATAATCTAATTCCATGTAGTAATCCATTAATTTCACACCTATTATTAATTTAAATAAAATATACAATTTTATACTATTTGAAAATAATTCAATTTGTAAACAGATTTTTATATCAAAGATAATCTGTAAGTAGATATCTTAACAACTCAGTATAGTGCTTGTTGTATATAGTACACTTATATGAAATATTATGTACATGAAAACTATCATAATTCAATATTATATACTATTAGATTAATGAAATAAAAAACAAATATATATAACATTTCATTTATATTTATCGATGTTGATTATTTTTTATATAATTACCCAACATGATTCATTGTTTTGAATTTTAAATTGTGTTAATTAAGAAATTAATTTAATATATGACCAGTAGACCGATGTGTACTGTGAAATTGTCGAAACAATGAACACTGTTAAATTTTTCTTAATGAAGTTATTAATAAAATATTTTATTTCATCATTAAATGTCAAGGTACATGTTTTTTTTCAAGATGGTCTTATGGCATGTACTTTACTTTTCTGGATATATTCAATACATTCCTTCCTATTCCGCATTTACTTAATGTGAATTTTTATGATTTTCATGGAATGAAATTAATTTTATATCAGTGTAATTATATAAAAAATAATTTATTCAATACCTATATTGAATTAATTATATGATGTTTCATGGACACATTCTATCTACCTTGAAAATATGTGGACTACACTACATTTTGATAATCTATACATTTTGTATTCCTCACTAAATGGTCGTCTTGTAGTAAATTTAATGAATATAGTGTGTATTCATCAAATGGGGACCTGAAGTCCATATGAGTGTCACTCAACAATAAACAAGGATATGTGACATGTGAAAAAGGAGTAAAATTATGAAACCATTTATTTTCCAACGAGAATTCATGTCACCCCCAGATGGGTTTTTGAAATGTGATCACCATTAATTATAAACTGATCATTATTATATGGAAAAAACGAATAAGATAAATAAAATATTTCTAATATGGAATAAGAAAAAAAATGATTTAATGGAATTTTATTATTTAAATGTGTAATAACCAATAAATTAAAATTTATTATAAATTTTCATGGGAACAATCTATCACCATGAGTTGGTTATGAGACCAAAGAATCACTTTTCAGAGGTTATCCTGGTTCATGACCTTTATAATACAACGTACCATTAATAATTTCAAAATTTGTAAATATTATAAATACATATGTTATTTATAATTATTACTGATAAATAATAGTCACATGAACAAAGAGAAGATTGGTTCATGATAAATTTATTATTAACATAAATTGATTGGTAGAGAGGATTGACCTTTTTAAAATATGTCACTAATAATGATATTGATCCTATGAAACCCTTTTGTTCAACTTCTGTTTCTATTATAAATCAATTCTTGTAATACCTCTAATAATGATTCACACTTGTTCATATGATCTCCCAACCTGGTCGATGGATTTTGGGGTTCTAGTCGGGGGGGGGGGTTGATTATCATGCAGGGTTCATCTTGATTGCTTTGATAATTCCTTTGGCGATGAATAATCTCCCTTTAACATATAATAATGAGATGATTAAAGAGAAATGATTATCTCTAGAGAATTATTCAATCTTGGGAGAGAGATAAGAATTTCATTATGCATAATGATTTTCAATTTTGATCATTCTATACCTAATAGAAATGGTGTTCTATTTATGGAGTTAGTGTTATGGTAAAATAATATTTAATTAAATAATTACACATAAATAATAAATTAAATCATACCTAACCCCATTCTATGTAAAAATAATATCATTATTTTCTCTTGTAGTGTTCTATCTGAATAATGAGAAATATTATTTCCTAGGTTGAAAATTAATGTTTATTATCGAACCAAATATTTTTTCAAGTAGTCTTACTCCACACGTAACCTATATTTGAATAAATAATTTTTTATTCATCCAATGATGAAATATTATATATCCACATAAATAGATAATTTCATTGTCAATAATAATTTTAAATTTTTCTGATAAATATATATTACTTAAAAAATTCTTATAATTTGAGAATAATATTTATTCAAATAAATATACTTAAATATAATTTAATTAAGATGAAATGAAATATATGGTGTGTATCCCTCTAGAAGTATTTCATGTTAAAAATTGAATGTATTTAGTTATGTACATGACTTATTTTCAATAGGTCATGGAAACCAAGAGAAATAAGTTAATATGGTAACATCAACAACTACATATGAGTTCTCACCATGAAATATATTTAATTTGTCATTATATCATATCAATTTATTTTCAAACCAATGTTATCAACCTATAAAATTGATATATATTTATTTGAAAAAATGAAATAAACTATTTATTACATCATGAAAATGGAATTTAATATGATAGTTCTTTTTAAATAAAATCAATGATATAACAACATCGATAAATATTCATGGGAAATCCCTTCCATAAATTATTCAATGACAGTATGTTATATGTGACATTCCCAATATAAATAACATTTCTATTAATTGTTTATTTATTTCTTTATAGAAATACATATAAGTGAACAAGTGATGGACTGAATTATTAATAATCATTATGTCTAATGAACATTTCAAAAAGTAGTGGATAAGAATATATAATCACACATAAACATCAGACATTTTTTGAGCTGGTCAATTATTATTCCCTCTCATAATAGAGACTAAAATGTGTGAAATTCATGAGATAATGATCATATTGTTATGATTATGTTAACCTAATGGAAAAAATAAAAGGAAACCCATCATATAATTTTATCTGATCACTGAACAAGGTTTAAAATATCTTTCTCAAATTTTTGGATTGTAATCATATGAGAGAAATGTTCTTCCCTTTTAAATGCAATATATACTCTGAGATATTATTAAATTTAATCCAAAAAGAAAAATTAAAAATATGGGAAAATATATTTTAATTATTAATTACATCTTTTAGAACACTTTCAATATGAGGTACACATGTTTTGTTCTAGGAGACCAACTCAATAACTATATATTTTGGTCAGAAAATTTTCTGATGATCACACATAAGATTCCTGAATAGTTGACTAGATAAGATCTCTATCAAAATATATCAAATGAATTAACTCAAATATTTTTCCCCAATAACCTAATCATATATTATTGTCTCTCATTAACTTTAACCTAATGTAAATTCCATGAAATGTTTCTTAATCATATTAGGATTACCCATTACATTAGTGTATTATAAAATATAATCCATGATAACCCCACATTCTATTGACCTATTAGGTTGGATAATTGGATTCCGTACATGTTATGATTTTTTAGTAACCTAAAACATGTTATTTTATAAGTTTTAATGAAATTTTCACAATTATTTTAAATATCTCAATAATTTTAGACCCACTTCATATCATTATATTGGTATTATGTGATGTTTTTTCCATTTCTATATGAACAATTCTAATGATTTAATTTTTGAATCATTTTTACATCCAAGAAATCAATATGTTCAAACCACAATAATCTGTAACAAATTATAAAACCCATTTGTCTGTGTAACTCCCCTAGAAAACTATTGCAAAAAATATCCACAAACACCCTAATGTTTTTATACAAATGGATTTTGAACTATTCATGTAAAAGAATATAGTTAAATGACATGTAGAAACATAATATTACTAACCCTATTGAAATATATTTTCAACCCATCATCTTTCAAGAACAAGATATAAATCTCCAGTTTAGTGGGTAGTATGATTAGAAATCCCACACCCACTAGAGACGACTCAATAAATAATTAAAATAATGATTTCTCTAAAACACAATATAAAAACAAATATTCAAGTACTATTATCTTTCTTGTAAACCAGAAATTTAACCAAATTAAAGGATGTTCACAATTAAATTTTATGATATTTGACATAACATGTATTGAATGTCACTATCTCTCATAATCATGTTATCATATAAATATAAAAATACAAGTAATTAAAATTCAATAAAAATTTTATAAAAATAAATAATATTAATGAATAAATGTATAAATAATCAATCACGTATTTTTTTTAAAAAATAGACACAAATATGAAATTTTAATATTATATTTTTTATTGAAAAATTTTATTTTACATGGTCTAGTATTTATATTTTAGAAAAAATCTAAAATATTGTCATATTTTTTTAAAAAAAAATATTCATTGAAATTTTAAGGAAATAATATTTTACAACTGATACTAGTGAGATGAATACCTATGTTTTAATCTTATTATATACTAAATTTGATTATATGATATGATACATATAAAAAAATATGACAAACCATTTCATACGCAGTGGATGTTGTATTTATTTTATCACCTTTTTTTAAGAATATGTATTTTTTATTGTGTGATATGATATCTCATATCCCAAAATATGAAAAATAAATAAAATCATATTTTTGATATATCTTAATTTATTGTATCTTCATTCCATACACTACAATGAAGCAAAATGAAATCGATCATTAATATTGTATTAAATGATATCGGAAAAACAAATTATGAGAAATAAATATCAAAAGAAAACATATATATATAACCAGTTATCCCATGAATAAAAAATCCATGATAACTAAAATGTTTGAAAGTTATTATTATATGATCACTTGATGTAGAAAAATTAATAAAATTAGATCGATATATCTTTAATGAATATTATTTTCATGATTTATGATGTATTCTGTATGCCCAAATCACATTCATAGTGGCCTCTATCTCTTAATTTGATGATATGTGGATGATTAAGATCCTTGAACTAGTTAACTATGCTTACATCCATTTTGGTATTTCATATGATGGAGGATCTATGAATTATTATTGTGGATTCTAATACAATAAAGGGGCACTATGACATTTATAGATTAATGAACAATTTAACAATATAAAAGATTGATTGTATAGAATTTTAATGGGATATGGTAACTAAAAAATAGGTCTATTTTCCATTTATATATACATCATAATGTTCTTTTTAAATAGAACCAACCATATCTAACTCTTCAATTTATATCCAATAGCACTCTTATGTTAAACCCCATTGGTAATAATTCATTTAACTCCTTCAATGAATGCATGGAAGTCCATGTATAATTAATTGATAATGAATTATAACTAAAGATGTATGAGTGATATAATTATCCTAAATTCAGTATTTCTATCACATTCATTATGACACCTATTATTGAGGCATACGAACATGTCAAATGATACTCAATTATTTTTCTGGAACATATCCCATGATACTAATCATATAAAGAACATATTATATGATCCAACCCATTAGTAGAATATAGAAGACTCATATTATTTTCTTGTCAACCATTATATTACATAAAAATATTTAAATTGGATAGAATATGGAATGGAATAATAAAAATAATAAAATAGGATATGCATTGAGTGGTGGACGCACCCATTGGATATGTGAACGTATGGTTGATGGTAAATGTATCATGTCCAGGAAAGGGGGAATGATTTGAGCCAAAATGTGTATGATTAATACCATTAAGATGAATTTCAATGGCATTTAATATATTACATGAGGGTTTTGTGATATATTTCGGGTTAGAAGAAGACATGATTCACCCTGAGAGAGGTAAGTTCTGACCTGAGCATCAATTTGGGTGTGGGGTAATATGGAGGTTTGAGAATTTTTAATGCAGAGCAAAAGAAAACAAATTTTTTGCTATGTTTTTATGATCAGACATATATTCCATTAAAATGGTGAGAATTGAAAATATTATATTATTTTTAACTATATTTCACTAAAAACCATTGTGGTGGGGAGTAGTATTGTGTTAGTTTCACAAAGTGTAACTTTTATTAGAATTTCTGTCAATATATGGTAATAATATTTGGAAACAAATTGTAATACATATTTACATATTAATACATGAATGATAATATTTTTTAAATTTAGATAAAAACCTACATACAATTAATGTAGATCTTTTGATTATAATTAATGACAAAACAACAGTAAAAACATGCATGTAGTCAAAAATCTAGTTTTAACTATATAAATAATATTAATTGTGGTTATATGTAGTTTTCTAAAATGAAAAGTGAATAGTCCTCTAAATAATATGTTTTCAAAAGATATATTCATTTTCAATATATATAATTATATAAAAAAATAAACATATAAAATAAAAATCCATATAAAAATTCAAAATATCTTACTATATATTAATTTTTGGGATTTTCAGAATAAATTCACATTTATGATTATTAGGGGACATGTACGATGTGTTTTGATTGGATGTCTTAGATTAATAAATAATTTAAAAATTATAATATAACATCAAATCCAAATCACAACTAGTATGACCAAACAATGATTCAATAAGTGAAAGTAAAAAACTGATGTTCTTTCCTATTAGTCCCCACCTTAGATTATTATCATTATAAAACATCACCCATCTTCCCTTGGAGCTGGTAACATCCGTATTTTATTTTGAGGCCTTCTTTTAAAACCAAAGATGATTATTTCTAATCTTTATGTGAGTCATAGATACCTATAAACTCACATTGGGACTCATTATCTCTATTGTCCTAAGTTATTGACACCAAATAATTCCAATTAATTGAGGACTTCATAGAACCATCCTTAGGAGTGTTCCAACATTCTTTTCATGTCCATGATTTCATTTCATTTAATATTATTCTTGTTTTAGTTTTCATTTAATATGGTAAAATTAAGTCAGTATTCAATTATTTCAATTTTCATATCATGTCCTGGTCTTTTTCTTGTTGGAAAAAAAATTTGATAATGAATTATGATATGTCCCTCCAAAAAAAATTACATTTATTTCCATGATGATAACATTCAAATATTTATTATAAAATACGGAATATATGTAAATATTGAAAACAATGTTCTTTTCATTATATTTTATAAATATAAACATATAAAACATTTATAATTATTTTATAGACATAAAATTAATGATAAAACACATTCCGGATAAATAATTAAAAACTAATTTAAATTAATTTGAAAAAAACATTTCTTAATAAAACATGTTATTATAAGAATCCTTTCATAAAAAATTATGACATCAATATTACATATGAAATACATGAAATCATTATGAAACATTAATAATATATTTTAGTATATTTTTGTGTTGAAAAAAATTTATTCCATTAAATTTTTAATTTTGAAATTAAATTCTATACAAATAATAATTTATTATTTCCATAAAAAAATAAAAAATAAACTTTTCTTTAAATTACATTAATTTGATACATCAAATTAAAATTAATTAGGCTGAACTATGTATGAAGGTGTACATACATTGCATATCCCGACTATTGAAAACATATGATGAACATTTATTGGTGAAAAATGCCATGGCATTTCCAACAAAAATTATTAATATTTGTTAAATTTATGATGTTGAATAAATTATACATAGATATGCTCGTCCTAATTTTATTGAACTAATAATAAGCTCCTAATTAATTAAATATTTATAAAGTTACTAAAACATTTTCTGTTTAAATAATTAATTTAAAATTTTATACACTCTGAATCAAATTTTTAATAATTTTATCCCAAATAATAAATGTATATAATTTGTAAATTTTAAAAATAAATAAATAAAAAATAAATATTTTTTAGTTCACATAAATTTATCTTTTACTTTAAATTAGATGAATTGAAAAAAAGAAGTGTTTGTATGATTTATCATAGAATGTAGTTTCCTAACCCCACAATCCAATTTTTTGGTATTTAATTGATCAAATACACAAAACACCTATTCTTGTTTACTTTTAATTTCATATTTGTAAATTTTTTAATTTACAATAAAATATCACCATCATCCCTTAATTTTCATCTAATATAATTCTCTACCTTATCCTATTTAGAGATACATACATCTTATTATGATATGTTATAAATGGTTTTTTAATAAATGGTCTAAATAGATTATTAAATTCAGTATGCATAAATTTTTAGTGGATTAGGATTCCCATGGGATCAATAGCCAAGGGTGTGCTTTTCATGATACTGAATTCTCAACCAATATCAAAATTCATTGATTCTATGCACTGGATCGTTCATACATAAAAATGATCAATATACAAAATTGATTATATATACATGTGGCCTATATATATGTTAACCTAATAGTGAAGTAAGACCATTTTCAAGAATTGATCACTCTATTCAGCATATCCCTATTTCTTTAAATTTGTAAATTATGTTCTTAATTTGACCATATATCATTATGTTGGAATGAAATTTCTTAAATGATACTCATGTTCAAATTCTATTTCTATTATTGAAAATAAAACTATAGGAAAGTAGAGAGGAATTTACAATATAATCCTTCATTTCAACATTTCAATTATTCTAAACATCACCATTATAATTATCTAAAATACCACCCTTACAAAATATATATAGTTTACCACAAATAGCAAATTACCCCATATAAAAACAAAATAATTAAAACAAACAACTATCATCTCCAGTATTCTTTGTTAAAAATTATTAACAGAATATTCCACATTAAGTAAAATAGAATATATTTTTGAAATCCAATATAAATATGATTTTATGATAATACTAAGAATCATTTTTAGTGACTTAAAAAATATATACCATAATGGTTTTGTGAAGATAAGTACAATTTTATATTCATATATGTGAAATAATTAGATTAATACATCCATCATTGACAATAACTCATATAAAATAATATTTGATGTCAATGTTTTTTCACATTCAAGAAAATTCATGAGTTTTGGCTACGTAAATAGAACTATTTTTATCACCAAAAAATAAATAGCATCATATATTTTCATTATTAGAATGAAAATATTGAGCATCTATGCTAAAAAAGAGGATCAAATTATATTTACTTTCGAAAGTCTGTCATTTTTATAAATGACAAAAATATCACTCATAAATTAACCCTTCATCAGTATTAAAAACTTTAGTTGAAGAACATCCTTTTCCCATGATTTTTAATCATTGAATAATGACTATTTATCATTAATATTTCCATCATTGATAAAAGAACCAGTCATCAATGCTAGAAAAATAACTAATAATTAACCACATTTACCTACATTTTCAAGGGATAAAGAAGTGTGATTTTATTAGTGATATTTCTAGTGTTTATAGATGTTCATAGTAATAGATCTACATTTACTATTGATAAAATTCACAGATTTTAAAAATGTTTTTCTATATATACAAGACATTGAATTCCAAATTGAAAATAATATTACAACTATATTCCAAATAAAAAATAATTTAAAATTATAGAATATTTTTCATTACAAACATTTCAATAAAATATAATGACATTTTATTGTACAATTGTTTTTATAAAAAACTCATTTTCAAATGAATTCAAAAACTCCAGGGGTTAAAATCTATCTGGTATTAACTTTTAAAAAATCATTATTGTGATTCCTGTTTTTAAATACGCCACACCAAATCGAGAAAAAAATGAGAGTATATTGAAAATAATTAAACAATGATCATATTAGTAGTATTATAATTATATAAATTGAACATTAATATGATAAAATATATTAAGAAATGTGACTTTTAAACTAATAATGCACACTATGTCATATCATGAAAACGATGTTTTAGATTCTCATATATTTGATTCCTACAAGTCACAAGTTTTTTAAAATGGTCCATAAAAAATTTTTACAATGGATTAATAGACATAAAATTTGACGCATAATTCTAATGAAAATGATTTTATTAAAATATATTTCATGATATGAAAAGTAATCCATTGGGATCTCATCTGACCAAGTGAGATCCCTTACTATTCTATTTTTGGAGTGACCACCTGTCACCATATTAGCATCCCGATAAACATGTGTAATGATGAAATTGATTCTCAAAGTGTATTCCATGCATTCCATCCACCATGTTGTCGGCCTCTATGATAGTTTTATGTTATCAGTACTTATGGATTTTACAATATTAAGGTATTATCATTCCCAACATATGTTGTTATTACATTTTGATCATGTAAAGAAAAAACCATTAATAATTCTCTACATGTCATCTTTAAGTGATGATGATAATCAACATAATCAATATAATCATCTAGGAATCCCTCCATCGCGATCCTAAAATAATGCACCACACCTCATGCAATGTGGATCTCATATTGAAGCTACACCGAGTTGATTTTTTTCTAACTAGGAAACAGATTCAA
The DNA here is from genome assembly GCA_963277665.1 of Viscum album. Classification (NCBI taxonomy): domain Eukaryota; kingdom Viridiplantae; phylum Streptophyta; class Magnoliopsida; order Santalales; family Viscaceae; genus Viscum; species Viscum album. The sequence continues at coordinate 1,770,219,306 of OY728142.1, read as the reverse complement.
CAAAAACAATTCAAAATTACCAAATAATGGATTATAGTTTCTAAAAATATTGATGCATCCAAACACCATGAAAAATATCATATCACGATCACAATATACTTTATGATAAAAAATTTAACCTTGAAGGTAACAAAAATTATCACCCAAACAACACACTTGTAGAACGTCGTGCCCTTATAAATGGTTGGGCTGTGTTAAACTACAATGGATACAAGAGTTATAATCATACTACCAAAAAATATGTTACGAAGCAGAGGATATTGGCTGACTCTATTAAAAATTTGAAATAGTTCTCATAGTGATTCAATGACATTTTTTATATGGAACCGACCCTAGATTCTTGAAGTCGGTGCCATATTTTAATACATTGGCATATAAACAAGGAACATCCATTAGGGAGGATCAATTCATTTAGTAGAATTGGGAATAAGATACATACATAAGTTCCACATTAAAACATGAATCATAAAAAAATTTATAAATTCCTTTGACAACATTCGTAACTCCTAGGATATTTATGGATGTCATTTATAATATACATATTCATGTATTGGGTAAATGAAACATAAGAAATAGGTGACCTCAAATTATCATTAAGGGTAACAAATACAATGGAATATATCCTAATCATAAACATTAGGAGTGGTGAATAACTAAAAAAACATATTCCTTTAAAAATGATCTTCAACACATTATAGAAGGAATGGGATCTGAATAAAAAATAACACAATCATGCATAACCATGGGTATTATACTAGTCTAATAACCTCTTCAAATTTTAATTCAATGTTTCAAAATTTTGGAATGCAAATTTTCAGACATCATAACCATATCGTCAAAGCCTCGTATGAAGTCTATAAATATTTATTTTATCAAGGCCTTATGTTAGGAATATAGTTTGTATCGTGGGATATATAGATGCATCGAGGGGATATAGCACAACCCACCCATCACACACTAATTCCAATTCCTTCCTCATATAAACAGTAAAAAACATAAACAATAAATACATTCATATTGAAACTAACATATGAGATGTCAATAATGTTCCATGCACATTATGCATAATCACAGACCATTCAGTGTAAAATGGTGAATGGTTTTAAGATTGCACATGCATAGTCAAAAGAAATCATAAAACATTAAATCAAATTACTTTTATGATATCATAATATATTTTTCTCACTAATACATATTAATCAACAATATTTTTTAAATATGTGAATACACTCTTATAAAATCATTGAGTAATTCTTGAGATAAATAATCTTTTAATTTGAAAAATGATTTCCTTTGGAAATGACTTTGTATAAAACCTGAAGTGAATTAAGATAGCATTTTCTGAATAAAATGAGTTTTTTTTATAAAGATAATGATTTCCAAAAAAACATATTATATATCTCCTTTTAAAATTGTTAAGTATTTGAGAAATTCCCATGAATCTGACTTGTATTTTGGGAAGAATTTTTAAATGATCCTTTTAAAACATATAACTCCCTATAAATGAAATTAGGATTCTTGTTGGTTTACATATGTATAACGTTCTCACAAAGTATATGGAGAGTAAATATTAATAAAATATAATTTAATTGAGGTTAGTAGGTAATACACATAACCCAAATAAAAATGGAGGTTTGGGTATAAAAACCTTACTGTAAGTTCAATGATGTTCCTCACATGATCATAATGACCTGAATAATCAAATATAGGTTCATAAATTAAGGATTCTAGAACCTAATATACATGTAATTTATTTATTGTAACCATATTTAGTTACAGTCAAGTTTTTTGGATGGTTTAATGATTGAATTTCACTGTTTGGGGGTTTTTTCATCCTTTGTTTTCATGATCAGTTTACATATATTCATGTGTAGATAAATATGTTTCATGAGAATGGTTGTACAGAATAAAATTGGTATTTTATTAGTTAAAAAAAATATGTTTAAACGGTCACTAATTATTTTGGTTATTGGGAGTGAAGTTGTATCATTAAATAATTCCTTAATGACAATTGTTTGTGTTTATTTGCGGTTCTTGATCAAAATGTACTAATTTTGATTTATAAATTCATATCATGTTTAAAAAATGATTCTAGAAAGTTAAATAATATATAATACATATATTATAGTCTTTTCCAAAATTTAAAATGGTTTCATGACCATAATTGGAGATGTGAATAGAAACTCAAGACTCATCTCCCTTGAATGTTATAAATTAACATATATAGGATTGTGGTTTCATTTCTAGAATAAAAGAAGGTGACGGGAGAGATGTTGATGAATTGATCCATTATCACAAAAATTTTAGTTCATGTATGTGGATGGAGATATCGTAACATTTTTATCAAAGGAGGTGACGAAATCAAAAGAAAAGAACAGAACATGAGGTAAAAAATGAAATGTGTATTTTCATGGTTGGAGTTATATTTATTAGGAGCTTCTTTAGGGAAGAGGTTTTGGTATTTGTATGAGACCAAAGGTTGTTGAAAATTGTGGAGGATCTTAAGAGGATATTTTATCATAAATTAGACAAGGCACAAGGCTTGATAGGGGTGAAGAGAAAATGGAGTGAGGGGGGATTTATAATGGATGAGATTAGTGATTTGTGGATATCTTATCCTTTATTTTATTATTTCCCTCATAACAACCAATATGGTAGATTCATGTGATCTAAAATAGTAATATGTTCATGTGAGAATAAACTAAGTGTTCATACATCAGCCAATATTCTATGAATAGTGAACATAATTGATAATGTATATATGGTAAATTATAGTATTTTAATATTCATAAAAAATGTGAGGATTTCAAAAAAAACACAAAAGTTATCTATAACCATTATTCGTTGTGTAGAATTAAAAAAATGAACTTCATTTTGCAAAAAAAATTTATAAATATCATTAATTTTATTTTTAAACAAAATCATAATTTATTCGTAAATTAACAATATTGAAACTACAATTCATTTTATAACACCCTTAAATATTAATCATTATCTCATTATCATATAACCATAAGACAATAAAGTTATGATATGATTTAATTTTTTTAAGGGTCATATTATTATTCCTAGTTTTATATTACCATTCACCAAAAATAATGTTTTTCTTATCAAACTCTAAATGTCGTATTAATCCCAACCGTGTATGTCAGTATTTCTAAATTAAAATCATAGAGTTGAAAAATTATCTTTACTTGATAGGTTATAAAATGATGTGTTTTTTAAAGTTGCAATGTTTCATTTATTTATTTATATATTCTTGTGGAGTTACATTATCTCATTCATACAAAAATTTGGTCCCTGAAATTCCCATAATTTTACATCATAAAATGATTTGGTTAGTTATTCATCATAAGATTTTTAGCCTCACATGTTTCCTTTATGATTTTATGATTTGTCCAAGGTTTCTTTATCAGTCATGTCTTATAATTCTGTAACACATGTAATTTAATGTTAAGAATCTATATAGGATCTTCAGGTAAAGGTAGTCCAAGATAAAATTATATTCCTTCATAAGTGAGGTCCGTAATTGGGATTGGAATGTACGTCCACAGTAGCGATACATGGAACACAGTATGTTCACTAGAATTTCTAGGAGGTATAGACAAATGATATGCAATAGATCTGATTATCTCTAGAATTTATGAAGTTCCTATGTACATAGGACTCAATTTCCCTTCCTTCCCAAATCTTATAACACCCTTCCCTGGAGAAAATTTTATGAAAACATTATTTTCCACTTCAAATTCTAAATTCTAACATTGATTATTGGTATAGTTTTTTATCTACTTTGAGCTCCAAAGATATATCCTTGAATAAAAAAATATGTTAGTGGAAAACTCATTTTCACACTCTAGAGGATGTCCAGGTAAATCCTCTTAAAATACATCACCATATTATTTCATAATAGGGACATCATAAATTTTAACAGTATTTCCCTCACATATATTTATTGTATTCCCCTCCTGCCCAATAACTGAATATAGTATAGTTGCTGGCATGGGGTCTAGAGGAGAATCAGATGGTGATGTTTCTTCCCAAATGATAAGGTATTTTGACATCATTCTCTAAAATTGTTTCCTCATTCTTCATGTAATGAATATTCATATCATGGTTTAAATGACAATCCATATCTGGGATTATATAAAAGTCAATCCTGGGTATGATAATAAAATCAACAGCTAATAAACCTTTAAATTCCATATTGGGGACTTCTTGAAACAAATTTGTTGCAATGACACATCCCTTATTAGTTTTGACTAAAAATTCCCATATTAAATCAAATTAAAATTCTAAATTTATATGAAAACATGGAATATATGAATGATTTAGATGATCTATAATAAAATAAAGCATTTTCAATGTTAAATGAAACAATTATAGAACATGTCACTAAATAATTAGCAATATCAACATCTGCAACTATGATTTCATAAGCTTGTACTTTCTCCCAAGGCCTTCATGGGGGAACATTTCCATGACACCTAGGACTATAATTTTCACAATTTTCCCTCTCTCTGCAATAGTAGTATTGAAAATTGGTAGCTTCTTTCATCCCCTTACAATCTCAAGATAGGTTTCCATTTCACAACACTTTAACTAATTCCCATACCCTTCATGCATATACCAGAGTGTCTCTTCCCACAAGTATCATATGGTGGACGGTCAACTATTCCCTTCTTACCCATTTGTTTATTTCCTTTTCTAGAGTTTTAACCTACCCTCTTCTTCTACTACTTTCTCTTAAAATCATATTACATAGATAATTACTTTTATTTCTAGATAGAACTTGAATCTATATCATCGTATTATGAGAAAAAAGGGAGACTAGATCCCTTCCAAAGGAATGGTTTTAAACCCTTAAAGGTTTCATCAATATTTATCCTTAGATTATGTATTTAGTCCATGGAATGTATATCTAAACTTGTCATGTTATCTCCATAGAATATAAAATTCTCATCATATTTTTTCCTTAGATTTAGAAACTACCTATCCATATCTGCTTGATGCTCATGAGGGAAATATTTCCCTAAGAATATTTTCATAAATTCCCTCAAGTACATTTCATATATTTCTTCCTCCATATTTGTGTTATGTATTAAATACCACCATTAATACCCACATCCTAATAGTCGATAAACATACATGGAAACCTCGTTTCTTTCGTTGCATCCCAAAGCAAAAAATATCATCTCTAACGAATTTATCCACTACTTCGCTAAGAATGGGTTTCTAGTCTAATTTAATGATCTAAAATGTTGCCACATAAAGAGACCTAAGATAGATACCCCAAATTGTGGATTAAGATACTCTATATGAGTAAGTTTATTATTTATTTCATGAGTCAGATATCCCAATATATATGTTTTCAAATTCCATCCACATCACTGGATCCAACATTATTATCTTGCATGTGAGGGAAATCCCAACATGGGACACACGCATTCATGTGGTTTCCATTCCACCCACTAGGTTCCATTTATAAATAATGACATACAGTAGATTATGATATGAATTATAATGTATAATCTCAATTTATAATAATATAAATCAAAAATTTAGATTCTATACATAGCCAATCTCAAAAACATAAACATGTATTCTTTCCGGATGAAATTACATTTAAATCCTTGATAATGAATTGTAAATAAATTTGAATTACAATACAAATACTACCTAGTAGTGTAAAACATGGTGTGCAGTAAGGCTTGTTGTTGTGTACCAGGATACCCCATGTCAATCCCAAAACTCTTTGTCGGATTTTTCACTCCTAGGTACGTCAGTTCCAGAACTACGTCCTCTTGTAATATTAAGACATGGTTTTATTTTATAGAATGATCCATGTAGTCCATTACATGCAAAAAATTATAGGTTGTTTTTATATTTTTATAATAAAATAATATCATAGGGTTTTACTCACAAATATATGTTATCTATATCTAGTTTCTATATTATCTACTAAAATTATTTTGATACCAACTATAAGGACTCAACCCCAAATTCCTAAATCCAGTGCCTTATTTTATTACATTTTCATATAAATATGGAATTTTTATATCGATAAATCAATAAGATTAGTATCATTGGAAATGATATAAATAAATAATTTCAACATTACAATATGATATTGAAAAAAATAGGAATATCTTTTGATAACATCCACAACTCCTAGGCTCTTTCTGCACATCATTCATAATACACCTCTTCATGTCCTGGGAAAATGAATCATAACAAAGGGATGTTCTAATATTATTTTTAAGTTAAATAAATATAGTGGAATATTTTATAAACATATACATTATTCATCGTGAATAACTAAAAAACACATGCCTTTAAAAATGATCTTGAATACATTTTGGTAAAAATAGGAGCTAACTAAAAAATGTCATAATAAAGAATAATCATGGGTATTATACTAGTAACAAAACCTCATTATAATGAAATTAATAGTCTCATAATAAGTTAATTCATAATATGAGGCATCATGACCATACAGTCGAGGCTTCATGCACAGATCATAAATAATAATTTTTTTCAAGGCCTTGTGCCAAGACTGTGGTTTTTCTCATAAGACCTACTGATGCATCAAGGGGATATAATGGTCCCCATCCATCCCATAATATGTCCAATTAATTACTCATATTAATATGGATAAACATAAAAAAAATATAATATTAATATTTAAACTAAAAAATTAAATTTAAAAAATATTCCACATACATTAATCATAAACACTATTCTTTCAGAGTAAATTGATGAATGGTTTTACGATAGGACATTATTTGTAAAAATATTCCAAAAATAAAATAAAATTTAATATGGTTTATGATACCATAAAATATTAATCCCAATAATAGATAATAACCTACCTGAGTGTTGAAACATCTAAAGATACTCGTATAAAATAATCGAGTAATTCTTGGTATAAATAAACTCTTACTTTGAAAAGAATAGTTATTTTGGAAAATACTTTATATACAAAAAAGTAAATTATGATATTATTTTTATAATAAAATGTGTGTTTTTAGAAATATAATGTTTTCCAATAAAATTTTATAGATATCCTTTGAAAATAATTAAAAATTTGAGAAATTCCCATGAATAAGACTTGAATTTTTGGAAGAATTTTTAAAATATGCTTTTAAAACATGTAACTCCAAATAAATGAAATTAGGATTCTGTTTGGTTCACATATATATAAAATTATCTCAAAATATATGAGTTGTAAATATTAACATATAAGATTTTAATTTAGGTAATTAAAAAATAATTTAAATTTAATTGATTAAATAAACACTTATTTTTTATTACTCAGGGCCTATTAACAGGTTAATTGATTAAATTTCATTTTTAGGAGTGTTTTATTTCTTAGATTTAATGATCATTTTACTTATATTTATTTACAGATAAATTGGTAGAATTAGAATAGTTGTGTAGAAAAATAGTTGTATGTTATTAGTGAAAAACCAAAAGATTACTTGGGCATAAAATTTGTTAGGTTCTTAGGAGTGAAGATGAATCATTATATAAATCTTTAATGAAAATTATTTGGGTTAATTGGTGGTTCTTGATCCCAAAGAACTTATTTTGATTTATAAATTAATATCATTTCTACAAAAGGATTTCATAACCTTGCATAAGTTATAATAAATATATTATATTCTATTTCATCAATAAAAATGGTTTCAGGACACGAATTGAAGGTGTTAATAGAAATTGAAAACTCTTCGTCCTTTAATATGATAAATTAACACATCTCAAAGGGTGTTTTTATTTCTAGTATAAAAGTTAGATAAATGAGAGTTGTTGATGAATTACTACATTATCATAATAAAATTCTAGTATATATAACATTCTAGAGTTATGATAATATTTGGATGAATGGTGGTGATGAATGAAATAGTAATGAATGAAATATGAAATAAGAGAAATGAAAAGAGGTATTAACCTATTGAAGTTATCTTCATTGAGAGCCTCATAAGGGGAATGTATTTGGTGTTTTTATGAGACCAAGGGATTATGGAAGTGGGGGAGGATATTGGGAGGTTATTTTAGAAGAAATTAGACAATTAACAAGTCCTGAGAGGAGTGAAGTGAAGAGGGTGTTTGTGGGTTTTTTATAGTAGAGGAGAGGGGTGATTTGTGAATATCGTATTCATTATTATATTATTCCCCACTAGGAAACCAATAGTTTTGATTAATGTGAACCATAATAGTAATAAGTTCGAGTGAGTTTGAAAAACAATTATTACAACATCCATGATATAGTAATAGTTTATTTAACTGATAACATCGATTTATGGTAAATTACCATATTTTACAATTCATCCAAAATTTGAGTATTTCGGAAAAAAACAAAAAATCAACCCTAAGAATTTTTTTTAGTTAAAGAATTAAACAATGAAATCCATTTTTCAAAATCAATTTTCTATGTGTTATTAAAATAATTTTAGAATCAAATTATAATTTATTCAAAAGATAAAAATTTTAAAACAACAATTTCTTTAATATCACCTTGGAAAATTAATCAATATCTCATTATCTTATAATCTTAAGATAATAAAATTATAATTTTATTTAATATTTACAATGGTCTTATTACTATTTATATCACTATTGATAAGGGTATGTTACTATTCACCAAAAATTATGTTGGTCTTATTAGACTCAAAATATCTTACTAAATGCAACTGTGTATGTAAGTTTTTTTGAAATAAAAATAATAATGGTGGAAAAACTATGTTTACTGGATAGGTTATAAAAATATTGGTGTTTCGTGGAGACTTAATGTTTCATGTATTTATTTATAAATCAATGGGGTGTTACACTTTTCCTTAAATATAAGATATTGAAACATTCCATCTACAATTCCCCTTCTACAGAAAAACATAAAAATAGGTTCCCCACATCCTCTATCATATGATTTCAATGTGTAAAACTATAACAAATAGATACACCAAATTATTGTAGTAAAATGTTATTGGGAATCCTATTATGATCTAATATCATTATAATAGTGAATATGATGGTCATTATCAATGATTTGTTTAATAATATTCTCTAATTGATATTAAAATTTGATCAACTTATATAGTTTTGGTAACAAATTGGACTCATAAGATTTCTATTCCAAGAATGTTCCAAGAAGAAGAAATAAAAATAAGTAGGAAAGGAGTCACCATTGATTATTATTTTTCAATAAAATTCTATATTTGTGGATAAGGGTCTCAAAAAATTATTAGATCTATCTTTGTGACCCTAAGAATGAACACAACAGTTGATAATTTTCATATAGAGGATGTAAATTCCAATAGACTATATTTAATTTGGTTGAGGTTTTCATATTCTCAATTATTTTAGATATTGTAATAATTTAGTGATAAAGTTTTTTGATAGCTAACCAAAAATATGATTCCATGTAAAAATCATTTATTTTCCTCAATCAACAGATTAATTTGTCTCTAATAACTCCTAGATAATTTGAATTAAAATTGATGTGATTCTATGTAAACTGATCAAATATAGAATCGTTAAAACATTGGATATTCTTTACAGCTAATCCCCCATTGGATAGTGGTTTTAAACATTTTCTACTATTATCTGGGACCATTTTTCATTCTTGGGGTTTTCAATCACAAATGATGTTTTCAATACACGAATTCAGGTGTATCACTAATCTTGTGGGATAATTATATTCCTTAATGGAATAAAATAGTTTGGAAACAATTATATATTTAATAAATCAAAATATACCATCCATTGAAAGGTTCTCACCTTACCAAGTACAATGTAGTTTTTTTGATCTAATCCACAATTCTAGTTAAATTAAATGTTTAAGCAATATCCAAAAATAAAGGTACACTAATTTAATTGAGGTTCGTGGATTAATCCATAATACCCATTTAAGATAAGATATTCCTCTTCCAAGCATGTCATAATCTACTCCAGAAGTACATGAAAAACTTATCCAAACAAATATATTTCCTAGAAACTCTTTTTTTGAGGATTAAAAATGTTTTTACAAGATGAATATTCCTCTTTATACCTTGAAAAAATGCCATCCGTATAAATAAAATGAGTTGGGAAACAAGGGAACATGGAGCTTATATCTGTGTGTTCCTTCCTTGTTCAACTATATGAGAGATATGCATACTAAATCATAATAATAAATACAAAAAACAATTGTTAAAAGGGTTACAAATTTTCTATCTCCACTAGAGTACTTGGAATTCCACTTAGTATAACCAATAATGAATATTTAGATACGAGAAGATCAAAATAGTAACAAAACCCACCTAATATTCAGAATTACAACCCCTAAACTCTATAGGAAGATTAATAATGCGCACATCACTATTTTTCTTGATGGAATTTATATTTAAGTTAAAAATTCCATGGAGAATATAGGTATTAAAAATACAAACATTTATTCTTCCATTGTTTTTCCATTTCCACCATCAATCATGGTACCTTTTCATAGTATAAATAATAAATAAAATAAAATAAAAATTATTATGTTGAAACCTTCAAGTAAAATTATTCTCAACGAGGCCGTGGATGTAGAAAATTTATATTGAAGTGTTTGAAATAATCCAATGAGTTTAAAACAAATTTTAACAACTGTTAGGAACCATAAATTTGAATGATACATTATTAAGACCATGAAAAATTGTAAAATAGGATGTTAGTTCATCAATTCCATAAAGATAAGTATTATATACATGAATATGCATATGAAAGGATTAGATATTAATGATTTTTCCAATACATGGTAATTAAAAAATAACAATTCATTTTGTACTTAATTTTTACATAAAAGTTTCATTCATACTTCTACCTATTTGAGTTTTTTTGGTCGAGACCTTTATAGAACCCCCACCCATTCTCGACAGACTCCATGTCTACATTTTTTCACAGAATCAATAATGACCTTAAAACCTTTTTCAAATGGGGTTTTAATTTTTTATTCTATCCCATAAATTTCACCATCCTCATTTTCAATCTACCTAGATGGAACACTTTGGAAACCAATAGTGGAGCCATGAAGGTCCTCCATTCAGACTTATTATTTGGCTGATATTCTTCAATGTTTCTTTGGAATAAGTGAATAATCCTTGCTATAGGAAGAAGTTAAATATTTATTTTTGGAAGCATTATATATCCTAGTATCATCATTGGATGTATGAGAATTAGTTGTGATACTTCTAAACACAATTAGAACTAGAAAATTAGAATTTTCTGAATTCTTTGAGTGCCCAACCTTGGACATGTAAATCTGACCATAAATGAGAGAGAGGTTAGTATGATATATTTAAACACAACACACTTATTCATTTAATAATTCCTATACAAGTGGACACATCACCCCCACGTGATATTTATCAGAATGTGTACTCACAAATTCATCTATAGTTTCAAAAATATATTGTTCACCCACCATTTATAGAACCACCTCTTAATTATTAGAAACCATTATTATCTAGTCACTAGTAGTAGGTGTTAGTATTCTCAATATAAAAATAAATATGGAATCATTTCCAATGTGTTCACCATTTTTAACTATATCATCATTTCCTAGTATACTCACCGCCGAATCCATCCAATTTATAGTTTTATGACTTTTGGATATTTTACATTCCTCTATAAGACTCTACAGTTTTCCATAGAGTTCACCAAATTCTATCACACCCCACTAAATAGTGACCGGTATTAATATTACTTCTATTATATTAGTCTTCAGATCATTAATAATATTATTAATCACCTCATGAAGCTGGGATTACATATAACCATCCAAATAAGTACAAGAATATAAGACAATGTCACCCAAAATTGTCTGCTGATCCATCTTCAGTGGCGCTCCCATCAAAGAGTTTATGTCCATGAGAATCATAGGATTTCAGAAGTCCCAATTGTCCCATTGAAATATGACCCATACCAATATAGATGTTAACTTCTGGGTGAACTAATTAAATTTAATATCACTTTCCAATGTTCTTAAAAACAACAATTTTATTAAGAATGTTATTATTATTTCACTATTTTAATAGATCCTGCTTCATATTGATGATAATGTGAATGTTCTATCTCAAAATTAATATCATCTTCCATTTTTTAAATCTCATCATTAACAGCTCCATGTCACAATATCATTGTTTACCCTTATTTTATCTCATTTAACTTGAGTAATGCGGAAAACTATGAGAACATACAAGTTATAATCACTTATTAAGTGATTCAATATTGGCTACAACCAAGAGAACCAAATCATCTATATGATTTGGGAAGATCATAGGTTCTAGATCAAAATTCACACTATGGGAAGCTGAAAACAATATTTCTTTAAATGAAGCTCCATTTGAAAAAAGATAAATATCAAAAATTATTCTATAGATTCATTATCCATGACCTCCAATTCAATAAAAACTTTATATTCCAATTATAGAAAGAAATAAATCCATGAGAAAGAATATGGGTGAAGATAGTTCCACATCTAGGGTTCAAAAGAATCTCAATGTCTGAACTTCTCTTTCATGCTCATCATTCCTTCACCATTCTATGTGTACAAGTTATAAATAATTGATTTATTATTTTAAAAATGTATCAAGGAATGATATGTTTGTTCTGTATATTTTAACTTTGTTATTTTTGTTTTAATATAACATTTAACAATAAAATTGGTATCACACATTTATTTCCATACTGGGAACACTATTTTTTCAGACAGATATACAACCAATTACTTTGAAAAAAATTAATTATGAATCATTTATTTATTGTTTCATGAAAATAATATTGTTTTTCTTAGTTTTGAGTATTTTAATTGTGTGTTATACTAAAAAAGTGTTTAAAATAATTAATTTTCACTCATACCAAATGAACAATATGTTAGATGGATGTGTGGATAATTACTATATATCAAAAATGACTTATAAAACACTTCATGATGGATTATTAATTATTAATAAATAACATGGTGACAATTACAACGTATATTGGTAGAGGTTTCAATGTTTAAATAAAGAAATTGATTGACTAAAGATAGAATTTTCAAGAATGGTTGACATTTCTAGATATGTTTCTCTAAAAAATCATCTTGAGACCCCCGTATTCTTAAATATCATCACGAATCATATTTCTTGATAAAATAATTATGGAATGAATATTATTGGCTATGATTATGGAACTATTCCATAATTTTTAAAGAATTCACGATATTTTCTTGAATTTATAATGTATTTAGTTTTTTTATTTCATTATTTCTATATGTCATGGATTTGGAATTTTTATGGAAACAATAAGGAATGTGATTATAGAATCCCATTTTTACAAGGATTCTCTAGGATGTCTTATTATAATCCACTTCCAATAATATAAAATAATTGTAAAAGAATTAATTAAATTATGGAAAAGTCTTCCATGGGTGTACAATATTGTCTTACTTTGAAAAATGACAAACCTTATTGTTCTCCCTCAACAACATTGTGGTATTATGTTCCTTACCATTTAGGTCCTTGTATATGATTTATCATAATATTATAGTTTATTCTTGATAACCCATTAATCGTGACGGTTCTATATTGGTGTGTAAGAACACATGTGAAATTTCATTATTATTATCATATGAATGTTTGTATCCACTCAATAATTGTTCTTAAAATTTCTTTTTGTTCCATGTAAGGATATTATTACTTATGGTATTTCATTTCTCATGGAAAAATTCATCATCTATCAGGATGATAGGGTAACATAGTTTCAGGTTGACTAACCCTAGAGGGTGAGCAAGCAGACAAGATGATGACAAGAGACAATGAATCATTAAGGGTATAGACTAAATCATTTACGTGTCTATTTATGTGAGAGTTTACCTAACATGGGAATTTATGATCCTTTATCTCTATGTTAAATTGGAGAATTCCATGAAATGGTAATGTGTTAACCAATAAAAACAACATTTTAGGTATGAATAAAAATTATCCAGTCATAACAACCACTAACCGAGTGGGGTATGTGGTGTTTAGATAATGAACATCATTTTTATGGGGAATTTAGTGTTACTATAAAGGAAAAAATAGTTTGAAAAATGTCAACATTAATTACCGCACCATTCTAAAGAAAGTGGTGATGGGTTTCATGGAATATATGTTGATGACTAATGCCATAATACATTTATAGCCATATTTTTATTTTTTAATTTATATATTCCATGTCAATCACATTTATGAATTAAATTTACTTTTGTTAAGGATGCATTAGTGGTGTTCCATTAGGTTTATTACTTACAATTTGCATGGGCATCTAGGTGAAACTACATATTTCAGCACCCAATATCCAGTAAAGGTAATGGAACCACTGATAAGGGGTTTGGAGAAAGAGGATTTTGGTAAGCGTGATTATTTGACATACATCAAACTATTTACACAAAATTTATTATTATTCCTTTTATATATACCATGGTTTGAATTCCCACAAAAGGATGAAACTTTTAATATATTTAAAATATGAAATGTTCCTCATTTTTATTATTCTTAATCTGATTTTTTTGCATTGAGTTGTTATTTATTATTAGTATTTGTTTAAAGACATCATGTAAAGGTTATAGTATCAACAGAGACTTAATACCCTCATAGATAGTTAGAAAACTCTTGTGTGTAGCATGAATGCATGTGTTCAAGAGAATTATGGGCTCAGACCTAGTGGATCGATTTATAAAACCAAACATTTAGTAAATTAAATATGGAATTTTTTCAAATTTTTCAAGACAATCTATGAAATTGTGATAACCCATAAAAGAAAATTCCTACAAAATAAAACTTTTTAACCTAAAAAATAATAACTATTATTTTAAGAAGAAATATAATTAGAATAACTTATGAAATAAAAATATTTCAAAGGGATATAAATAGAATTATTAAAACCATCATGTAGGTGTATGTGACATCACATTCATAGAACCATTACAATAAACATTATAATAACCAATTCATATTGAATGACATTATTAGTTAAGACCACAAAATTACTCAAATAAAACATCATTACTAAATGCATTTTATAGTTATATTAGTATTATGACTAATTTAATAAAATCTATAGAAAATATAATACATAGACACATAAAATTATACATTTATATAATAAAAATAAAAAAAATATACTTTTTAATAGATAAGTAAAATTTTTTTATATTGAAATTTCTGATTACTTTTAAAAACCATTTTCAAATTAAAATACTATAAACAAGAGGGAATAATTATTTTAAAATGAAGTAAAAACTAATTTAGTAAAGGCTTCGGAATATAAAATAATAGTTTCACTCTTGGGAAAAGATGTTGATGTTATGTAAGTTAGAACAATATTACTTTTGTACTCAGTAGATAATGTAAAACTTAACATATAAAATAAAAAAAAGAATGTTTTCAATGACCATTGAAAGAAATTAAATGGAGAAGAAATATTAACTATTAAATTAATTTATTGAAATATTTAAACATGAATCAATCAATATGGATAAGGAGGAAAAATATTATAAATTAGTCTTCAATGTTATTTATATGTTGTTTTTAATATTAAATATCCATTATATATTCATTACTTCTAGTCCCATGATCTATAAAAAATATAAATATTAAAAAATAATTATTAAAGAATAATGATAAAATAAACTCATATGGTAAGTTATAATACACCTAGAATAAAATATTTTTTTTTAAAATAGCTTATATCGTAAATAAATGGAATAGTATTTAAAAATCACTTACCTATCATATGACTTGTATATTTGTTATTTTTCTTCATGAATAATAAAAATATGTATATTATTTATTTTCTTATCAATATTTTCCATATTAATTTTTTATTTATTATTTATATTAGTCAACTTTTTATTATTTTATTCTTAATAAATTAATTTATTTATGTTTACCTTAGACTATTTTAGGTTGTTTGGTTCATAAGTCCAAAATGTTTTTTTTGGTTGACTATTATCAAAATAATAGGATTATAAATTTTTTATAATATTAATCATGTTATAATTTTCATTTTCTACAATAATTATTCTATTATAACAAATTATTTACTGTGGTTATAAAAAACAAATAAAATTAAATTCATAGAGATAATTTTCCATTCATATCCATGAGTTACATGTCCATTTATAAATGAAAATGATATAATTAAAGTACATATCAATTGTTCTATATATAATGATAATAATGTGACACATGTAATTTATATATTTAAATAAACATATATACAACCTTTATATTAGGGGGTAATACCAAATAAAATACATGGAATTTGTGACGAAGTATACATTACATAAACATGTGCAATTTTTTTATTTGTCATTGTATAAAAAATATTGAGTTATATTATATTTTACTCTTATAGGGTTAAATATTTATCATATATTTCATATTATGTATTTTAATTCCATATTCAGGGAAATCCAAAGGTGTTGCTTATGAATAATGAAATGCATCAGTTTATATGGTGGTAGTCTGCATGTATGCATGATAAGTGTTTTAATTTTTTCTTAGATGGATATGTATATGAAAAAGGGTTATAAAATAAACATAATAACATTAAAATATATGGTAGATTAATATGTTTTATATGAAAATTTTTAATATAGATTCAAATTCCTTAAAAGAATAAATTAGATGAAAATAATTAGTAATGAACAATACCACTTTTTTTGAAAAAACCCTTAGGATTTTACATAAGAACATAATAGGATGGAATTATGATCAACTTTGGTTATCTAGGTTATTTGAATTGATGTTAGGAATGGATATGTGTAGGTCCCTGTTGATCTAATATGCTCAGGATGTGTTTTGAAATGAGGATAGGGGATTATGTTTTTTAATTGAGGGAGTGGACACACATGGAAATTTTTAGAATATTATAATATAATAAAGTCTTATTAAATCTAAGGGTCTCCGAAATGACTAATTTTAGAAGAACATAAAATATATTGTAGAAATGATACCATAAAATCGGGTTTATACAAATGTTTGGGTCATTTTATCCCTTATCATTTCAGTGTTACACATTTTCATGGAGATATCAGATGTGATCCATATATGAAAATAAAATATGACTTATTCATGTTTGTAGGTCATTTTTGACCTCACCATTTTAGTTTTATCCTTTTTCATGTTTTTAATCTTACCATGGTAAATAAATTTATTACCAGTATTACTATGAATAATTCAAAAAATTATGTTTACATAGATTCACAATATAAACATAATAATTCTTGATATAAATTCTTTTATTCAATATAATACCTAAAAAGGTAGTAAAAGTACATTTAAAATCCGAAAACGTGCAATGATGAAAAACTATTTTCTAAATAATTAAATTTTCCAAGTAAATTTTTTCTTATAAAAATAATGTTTAGTTTTGATCACAATGACAAAAATTGTATTATTATTAATCAAAATTAACTAACTAAATTTTAAAACCAATACTAAATTAAATGGGTATTTTTAAATAATTTAAATTAAAATAATTTTTTCTTAAAAATCAATATTTTCTAATCTTCACCAAAGAAATAAAATTTGTAGAAAATTCAAGAAATTATTCTCTAAAATAATATTTATATACCTATTTCTAAAAATATTATTATTTTAAAAAAATTACAAAAAAACCAATGTAAAAATTTGAATAAATTTGTATAATTCATGAAGCTCAACTTATTTAAAACTATAAAATATAATTTATGACTGAGAAATTTCTTAATATTTTTATAATGAATATAACTCTATAAAATCATAATATTAAAAAAAATTAATTAATGTAATTTATATATAATAAATGCTACCTTCGCAGTTACATTATTATCTCCTTATGAAAATAATGTCCTTGTAATTTGAATAATTATGTAAATATGTTCAGTAATCTTTACATCACAACATCCTCATGTTATCTATTACTAGTAAGATATTAATTTATTATTTTATTAGGCACTTTTCATGAATTGTAGGAACCATAAATGTTTAGGTTTGAAAGGATTAAAGACCATACGAAATCATAAAGTCATTAAACATGAGACAAAAATATTCTAATTTATTACCTTGAATATCCACCAATGAAGGGAATCGACCATTGAATACAAATCATATTTAACAAGGTCTACATAGGAATTTTAAATCTTGTGCCGTGATTAGATCTATTCCTTATCATTAATATTTCTATCATCGAAGTCGAATGATAGATGTATATCTTGTTTTTTTTATCCAATGAATTTTTTTGATGGTATCACCTCCAAGTTATTTCTCTATGATTTTGTACATATCCTCCTTTGATGCCATGATTTTGATATAATATTCCTTCATTTCTTAAAATGAATAAATAAGTTGCTATAGAACATTCCCTCTATTTCCTTATTCTACATTTTCCAAATAGATCCCCCAAATATTTCGATTTTATAATTGGATCTCTCAATCTCTTGCATTCCTTTTTGGATAACCATGATCCTTATTCTTTTATGAACATGGTTCATTGATTCATAGACAATCACCTTGACCCAACATGATGACCAATTTTCAATCCACTTTGGTATATGAGATTATTCTGTTTTGGCCTTTTTTTTCTTCCCATTAACCCCAATACACCCCCTAAATCATAGTTCCCATTTTGCCCCTTATTCTTATTAGGACTGTAAAGTCATTTTACTCAAGTTCCAACAACACTATTCACTAAAATAATGATAGAGAGATCTTTATCATAATCAGCCTTAGATAAAAGTGTTGTATGTGGATCCACTACCGCTTAAATCTCTTACTCCTAGACCATGCACAATTTCTATTAGAGAACTTCGTAATCAATACCATTAAACTAATTACATAGAATTAGAAATAGATTTATTCTCATATTTCTTCACCCAAGGACTGTCTCCTCAAACAGGTCTGACATTAGGGACCCTAACCCCTTACCTACATTTGATCCACAAACATTTGGAGCTTGATTCTCCATTATAGTATGATTTACACATCCAAACAATAAATTCATATATATGAGTTCTCATTCATGATGATTAGAATGACTAGGGAAAAAATATTGCTTCCCACCACCATTGTCATCGATGGGGAATTCACCATTACCTATGGATCAGTTAGAACCTTATCATCCCCTTCACTCGGTTCTACTACATCGGTATGGGATGGATGATATAGTGAAACACCATAATCACCCATCAACCCCAGTAGATAAGAATTATAATAAATTTACATGTTTCTAATTTTTCATTATTAATGAAATCAATGATAGCTGGAATAATTGGATCATTCATAGATTTTTTTTAGAGTTTTTATGGAACATTTTCATTAAACCCCTCATGATAATTTTCATGGATAAATGATTCTATAATTCCAATATGTAGTTCAAATATTTCATACACATAAAAATACAATGAACCTTTAGATATAATATGGGGAACAGATCCCCATATTTTAGAAAATGGAATTCTGAGATTCATAGAATGAACAGATTGTTGTTTATCACCTTCAAGAGGCTGAGATCATTCAACCAAGGGAACACCCAAATCAATTTTACAATAGTCATGATTTAACTTTCCCTAAATATTATATAATAGACAAAACTTTTTCAAAGATTCATAAATTATAAGTTGGAAATACTTTTATTATCCCATAATCAGGATCCACACAACTTATGTTTGGGGTTACGAGAGTTCCAATTAAAAACAAATGCACACCACCATTGGAAGTTTTAGAGTAGAGGTACTATGATTGACACACTAGATGAGGCTGATGGAATTTCCAATAGACCTAAGGATAGGTACTAATAGTGATGTTTTAGGCTAACGTTGAAGCCAGATAGTCATAGGGTATCGGTCCAGATTCATATGGACATCAAACATACATAAGATAAGATGAATATGAAATATATGAAAATTTATCTTCTAACTGATGTAATTCATGATGAAAATGTGAAGTGCAATAGACACATAATTTTTTATCAATGAAACTTGAAAATCATGTTCTTGTGATAAAAACATAGTAAATTCGTCTCAATAAGAAATTGTTCTACTTTCCTCTAAACTTTTATGTGTTCTAATGGACGATGGACATAACATTACCTTATTCAAAAACACACAACACTTTTCCGTGGAGTTAACTTAACGAAAACATGACCACATACCTCAAATAAAGGATATATCCTCCAACTACCACACGTGATTCATCCCTTCTCGGGTCTATCCACACATGCTACTGTTTCATTATAACTTTTTAACTGTCACTTTTACCAATTATATCGTCAAAAACCACCTTTCTCCAACAACACCCCAACATGATCGAGTCTTAAAACACTTTCCATATAATTCCTCAAGAGGTTCCAATTGGACACTAGATTGAAATAATTTATTATATGAAAAACAAACTAATGAAATATGTTGATACCATATTCCCTAAAAATAAAAATAAAAAATACAATTCTATCCCCTATATCATTAATTATTATATATATTTTTCCATTTTATTTGATTATTAAATCTATATTGAAATTTAATTTAGTTTCCAACTCATTCTGAAGGCTTTTTAATAACTAGGGATCAATTTTGAAGAATGATTATATACAAAGAAATTAGTTTCTCTATAATATCTAATTATCTATTTAGAAAAATATTCATAAAGATTTACCAAGGACATATATTCTTATATATGAATAATTTGCACATATTCTGTCAAATGACCAATAATAACCAACATCACCTTATTAACTGAAGATTTATTTTCTAATGAAACCAAAATAATCCATGAGTTTGTTCTCCCATTTCTATTCTGGCTTTAGAAATGTTTAAATAATACCCTTTGGTAATATTTAGTCCACATTTTCCAATTTAAAAGAATAAAATTTCGTAGTAATCATAGAAATATCACTTTTCATTATGTCCAATGAGAAATTTTTTTCAAGATATCTCTACATCATAGTGTTATTTCGATGGATATAAAATAGAGTTCTATGATCTTCCGTCAACAAGTCTATCTTGAGTTGGGAATCTAAAGGCACACATAATCATTTTTAAAATCTCATAACAAGGAAATTTTCATTGCTAATATAAATAATACTAAACTACTTGGAATATTCTGTATTTTCCCATTAAACTCAATCCAATTATATTCTTCATTAATTATATCTAAAAATTATGAATTCATTAAAATATTATAAAAAATCTTGGATGTTACTACATGCACTATTTCTACACCAACAATCATTAAATAATTTACCAAAGGCCAAGTTCTATTCACAGCACAATTAATGATATATTATCATTATTAATTAATGTATCGACTATATTTTATTATTTTTCATGGTTGGTACTGACTTATGTTGTCATAATCCATAATAAACTTCAAACACATATTATGTTACACGTTTAAAAAAATAATAAATTTTCATGAATCATAAAAAATTACCCAATAATTCTTGAATCAAAACACAACCACATCCATTTAATTAATCATAGTTGTAGATAAAAAACTCACCATCTCCTGATGATTGAGAAAAAATGGTTTACTCACTATTCTTTTTATAAATTCTTAGAAACATTCATCACATTCTTTCATCAAGAAATAATTAACAACATTTTGAGTTGACATAGTCAGAAGCCTCTGTTGCTCTTTTGTTAGAGGTAATTCACATCAAGAGGTGGACATATTTAATTCTTAATGGACTTCTACTATGTATTTAGAGACACATCACCTGAGTGGCTATGTAAATTGATACTCTTATCCTGTATAGTTCTAGGAGTTTCTAGATTCATTATCTTTGTTCATTTGAGTACACTATTAGGAGGAAAAATGGACTTGTGAACAACAACAATGATATATGTAATACATAAAGGTCAAATAATGTTGTTACTTAATTTCTAGATTATAAGGATCTCATGATGTGTATTTGTCATTTTTATCTAATCTAGGGACCTTTCCTCGGGAGGTAATAAACTTAGTATAAGTAAAAACCCTCAACCTCTATTACTTCAGCACCCTTGAAATATCATCTTCCGCTATGGTTTTATGGTTTCATGTTTATCTATTTCATTAATTCATGATATAACTAATTTTATAAAATTAATAAAATACTTTCGGTTGGTATGAATAGTTATTAGGATTGATAAAAATAAAGTGTTTTCAAAACACATTGTTAGTAACCCAGTAATCTAAGATGACTAAAACTCTATGTGACATATTCTGATCTGTTCCACATATCAACCATATTTATTTTTAAAAAGGTTAATGGTTATTATATCTCAATTTAAGATATTTACAAAAAATCAATTTATTAGAATGATAATTAATATTTAATAAATCTTCCTTATTACATCATTTCATTTATAGTTGATGAAAACCATAAAAAGATCCACATGACCATCATATCTTTCTGAACATATAAAAATGTCATCAAAATTAAAATTTTTTTTTACAAAAACTCAATGAAAATATATTCATAAGGTCCAATAATATAGTTATATATGTTTTTAAAAAGATTTTAAGAACCACAAAATCGTTATGTCAATACCTAGTCGAGAATTGATTTTTATAGAATTTAAAAGCTCTTTATCTTCAGATGAGGATAATCTAACTTGACATCAACCTTCTAAAAAAATGATCTGAAAGGATCCCAAAAAACAAATCATTTATATGATGAAAAATATATAAATTTTAAATATTTTTATATTTAAAATCTCCTAACCAACATAATGTATCATGGAACCATATTTATTTTTAACATAAAATAAGATTCCAATTGTGATATACTGTGATGAATGTAAAATTAATTAAGCAATTCATGAAAATTATTTTTCATTTCTAATAGATATACTTAATTTCTTTGATAATAAGGAAATTCATAATTATTTTTCATTATGTATTATATTAGTAGGAAATTAAATCTCTTCATTAGTTATAATACTATGAAATTCATTTTGAAATACATCTAGATATTCATTTAATATAGAAAGCTCACAAATTTGAATAGTTCCCTTCTTCTCAACCACATGTTCAAGATAAATTTATTTATATCATTAATAAATGTCCCTTCTCATTGATTTGTTATCATAGATATTAATTCCCTAATGGATAGAAACTGAATCTCATTCCTAAAAATATCTTATTTTTCTATATAGCATATCATCAAATAATAAACATAAATATAATCGATATCTATAATAACATAGAAATATATAATGGTAAACCTAATAGGTTATGTTGGTAAATCCTTTCCATATTCAATAACATGATATTTTCATAATTAATTTTTGTCTTAACACTGACCTTAATATTTTTTACCAATGTCCATGCCTTGTTTTTTTACGGTGAAATATCTAATTGACATGTAAATTTTTTGGAAATTAATTAACGTATGATACCTAAATAAAAAATACATTTGATTAATCTTGATAAAAAATTAATATACCGAAATCCACATTGATGGATGGTCCAATATCTTCCAAATTAGTTGAAAATGATTTAGGAACACTATTGTTCTTTTGATATTGAATTATTACTTCATGTTCTCATAATTTAGAATAATAACTGACATAAATATCCATTTCATCACACATTACACATCATATTCCCAAATATTTTATTTATCATTACACATATCATTTTCTTTATAGTCATGAGCCTCATATCCAAATTTTCCACATCAAAAAAACATCCAATATATTATACAAAATTAACCAGTGTGCTTTTTATGACACTTATCATAATATGGAAACATGATTTTCTAACAGTTGTACATACTTGAAAGATTCATCCCTATTTTTTCATCGAGGAAACATTAGTTGTTTACTATGTGGGGTGATCAGAACACCCAATAGGGGAGGACCTAGGAGTGGTGTGTTCCACAACTAGGAAGATTTCACACAACAAGGGGTGATTAGGACATCATAAGAGATAGATTAGGGAAGTGTACCCAAAAATGATTTCCAAGGTTTATCATTGGATATGAATAAACCTTAGGGAGACATACTATGTACCCTATTTAGATTATAGTGATTAGAACATGTGTAGTTTGAAGGGATGGTGTGTGGCTTAGACAAGGTTAGCTGCCCGTATGAATGGAACAAGTACATTGGAATGTGGTGGCCTAGGTAAAATGAGGATGGATATGGAGAATATATCAAAGGTTGGAGATGAATTATATAAAATAATCATGAAGATGATAGTGCAACAATTTAACATCGAGGAGGTTTCCTACATATCCCTATGGATGGAAATCAACGTCCATCTAGTTCAGGATGGGGCATAGAATCTCGGTGTACACAAATGATACTGACCGGGATACATGATATGGATTATTCATGTTTAGCATCTCACAAAAGGGGGAATGTTTTCAGGTTATATGAATGGTTAGTGACCCTTCATCATGATGGGGCTTTCACAAGGTTAATGTCCCAAAGTGGGTACATCCCAAGAATAGAGCACCTATGTTTACCACCTGTCAGGATAGAATATCAAAATGGAATCCAATGAACATGAAAGGGATCAAACCCCACATTGTTAAAATGGGTAATATAGTATAAAATCTTGTAGGATGATGGTATTTATGTAAAACGTAAAAATTAGATTGATTTTGGGGTGGGATGGATTCAAACTCAAAGATGATTCTTACATAACCAGTTTAGATGACAAGAATCAATGTGAAAGTTGTATGGTAGGGTCATGGGACATATAAATATTTATCCAACAATGAACTTTTTGGGGGATACACATGGTTAGCATCCCAAATAGGATGTCACAGTCATTTTTTACTCTAAACCCGTGGGATTCTTGATCCGTCTGAGAAAAAAGAGGTGACATTATACTTGAAAATCGTGTCATAAAAGGTGCGGCCATGAGGGATGGTGTGGGGCTAAGACATGTCTAGTGTCTCAAGGAGGTGGAGATTGGTAGATACTCATGGAGGAAATCATACAGAGTATATCCCTATGTACGTGGAGGATATGTATCCATGTATAGGAAACACCCTCTTAAGGTTTGTTGGGGATTTTTTGGAGAATTCTTAATGTTCATATGGTGGAAAATCCCAAAGGGAGATAGAAAGGGATAGAGGTGACCCTCATTCTCATTATGGTACTCCCAGGATTTTCACTCATTCAAAGACTCATAATTTAAAATAATGTGATTTGGATAGAGATCTATTTTATTGTAACATCTTAGAGCTTAGATGATCAGGAATCAATTCTCATCACATGTACTAACATAACATGTATTGAATGGCCCTTAGGGTAGGGAATACATTATAAATTAATACCAGTAATAAGGTGGATGAGTTGTTAATTTAGAGGACCATGTTAGCATGTCTATGAGAAGAATAAATATCCAATATCATACCTATTCAAATAAGCATATGTTTTGGAAGCTCAACATTAATCACTGATTGAGGAACCATGATATCAAATCATATAAAACCAGAGGGCCACATGGGATAGGAGTTCAATAAGATAGATGGATTTTTAATAGGGTGTTTCATATGGAAATGAACTTCATGAAGGATGGGTTATTTGGAAATAAAGGACTTTTGTGTAGAGGACCATTTCCTATGAGAAGGGATCTTTAAATAGAGAGTTCACCAAGAAGGATTATGGCTGCATAGAACATTTGTAAACCTGAAGGGCCTCCCTCCTTTGTGAAGCATGGAGGACATAATAAATGGAATCCATAAATGTAGGGGCCATTAAGCATATAAAAAATCATGGTTCATGGTGCTCATATACATTGGGTGATTCATTGATTTTTTATTTTCACAATACCTAGGAGCTTTTACAAAATGGGAGGTCAAAAAAATACTCATAGTAAAAATTGTTTTGAAAGGGGGGTTGAGCCTTCTTTTATGGTTTTATATGGTTTGGTGTGAAGTATAAATAAGGATTTATAAAGAATAAATGACACCTCAAAGAAGATATCATACAAACAATTATTTTTGACTCATGATGGGACCTTTAAAAAGGTGATCACGATGGCTTGGAAAAGAGAAAGAGAGATGACACCGAGAATTCATGCTCCATCAGACTCCCTAAGTCTCACAAAGATACCATTATCAGTTCAATTCATAGTGGTGGTCAGGCAGTCAAGGTGATTTCTGTGTAGAAATAGTGACACCGAAGAGCATTGAGGTAGTTACAAACTCCTTCGGACTCACAGAATCACTTCCACCCTTATTTATAGTCATGTGGTCAAGGGTTATTTGTGGGGGATCATTGAAAAAACCCCGTTTAATAATTTTCGATGGATTCTAATTACTTTTTAGGTTCATTTTAGCTTTGAACTAGCCATAAAATCCTTCATTCCATCACCATCATGATATTCAGTGTCATCAATTGACCCCCTCGTAATGGGATTAGGGCAAAATGAGGGTCGTATTCTGAGGGTATGTCATTGACAAAATAACACAACTTATGGGATTTCATAGGTGTATCATGAATCATGCATGAAAGGTGCACTACGATGCTCCCATGGTCAAATGATCATCACAAAGTATGAGAGAAAGTCCACATGAAACTTGGATTAGAGATGGCTATATATTGTTCTAGAGGGTCCCAATAAAAGGAATGAATCTATATGAATTATTATGATGAATCTATCATTTCTCGAAGAAATCCACCCCACAAAAGTGACATTGAAAAATGTGTTCTACTGTCTGGTGCTTCATGAATTCCTTCCAATGATTTGGGGTGTCATGATGTGCTAATCATTTTCACTTTAGGATGAGACTAAACTAGATCTATATGCTGATACTCTGAAAACAATCTCTTATAGTGAACTATGTGACTGAGATTCATGAATAGAATAAAAATTATTAATAAGTCACAAAATGATGGCTTCTCAAGAGTTATGTGGTATGTTCAAGAGGCTTCTCAGAAGGTTCTTGATGATGTCCCTTGCATGGAATAGATGGAGATTCAAATCATTATAGGGGATTATGTTCATTGCCACTGATAATGAATTGTTGTGGAATCTTTTCTTGGACACTTATATGGACTATTTATTTTGAATTAGGTTTTTTCTATATGACTAAGGACCGTGGGATAGAGTCTTTATTCAACATGATAGAATATATGAGACGTCTTAATGGTTCAGGAGCACACTAGGAAAACACAAGTGGTAGAGGGAAGTAGAGTGCCATATTGGGATAGGCCATAGCCTGTTCATAGTGAAATGCCTCTACTAACACCTAAAAAATGTTTATGGAATGAAATTAGAGAATTATATGACTCATCTATAGGTAAAAAAATCATCAGGACAGGGTATGGGAACCAGATAACGGGTGGATAAAAAGGTGGGATCTGCACCGGGGCATCAACTTGATAGAAAAGTGGTCATGAGAAAACTATGTGGGTTAATCATGTTCCATGTTCGAGACACTTTTGAGGAGAGTATTCATTTAGGAAGTATCATGGGCTTCCACATATCATGTATCCCAACAGAAGGAAGTCATACCAGATTTTTTGAGCCCGTGGTCACTGGATACAAACACATTTCACATACAGCACAGATAGAATGTAATTGGCCTTTATGAACATTATTATATCATAAGAATCCTGATTCTAGGATAGATTTAATCATAGTTTCTCCCAAATAATAATTCTTTTGAGGATGTGTATGTGATACCTCTATTGGGGAGAGTGTTTCTAAACCTATTGTTAGGTAAAAATAATAATAAGCAGAACCCCGAGGATGCCTAAATTAAACAATGGATTAGTTACATTCAGAACATCCAAGCAGAGAAACTATATGTGAGACCACCCACCGATAAAAGTGATCCTAAATGAGGAGAAGATGGTTCTTACTATCATATTGAACAAGATAGTCATTGGGAATTAGTGGGCATCAACAACAGGTATGAGAAACCTCTTATAGTCAGGCTAGCAAGATTCATATCGGTGCTCATCCATGCACAGATTCTATCGATGAGGGATGAACATGTTGGAGCATAGTCATGGACAATCATTATGATGAATAAGTTGTCATTAGTTCAAAACATAAAATAGGGTATACCATTTCATGTAAAGTTGTATCACATTCATCAGCACAACAGTTAGGGGAAAAGGTTGTAGAAAATTTTTAGGCCATTCCAATTCCTCAACAACTTGGTTGCATCACACATGGGAGGCTAGGAATACCTTAATCACATATCCTCTCTTGGTATATGATTTTGAATAGAAATCCTAATCATTTTAGGGAGCTTCCACTCATGGTAGGTATGATGGTTATGCTAAGAAAGATTCCACATGTAGAAAAATTCAACTTTCACCAATTGTGTCTAGCAATAGATGCATTTAATGATAATGTAATATACACCATAGAGAATTGATCATATCGTTTTTCATTAAGTGGTGGATTACTAGTGGATAATATGGTATTTGAACCCATATGTGAAAAATACACTCCACAATAATTCACAAGATAGTTCAGATGCATGTAGAGGCTCACTATGAAGGTGTATCTCAGGGTTCTTCATGAGGACCGCTCGTGTGTGATGATAAATATATGGATTATGTAAATACTATAATATGTAAATATGTTGAATGTGTTTTCGGCACTCACTTCCACATTCATGATTATCCATGAATATGCACAATGTTGGGGGACTACCTACCAAGGAAAGATGATAAAGAATCCAACAATCTCAACTAGTAATGTAGAAGTACCATGCCTCAATGCCCAGGTCGAGCGACCAAAAAAGTGAATTTGTGAAGGCGGTTCCATCATAGATCATGGAGATGAGGCTACATATGTAAGGGCGCTAGAACAGAACCCCACAACAACTAGAGGCAATGAATCAGAGGGAGTAGTACCATACCTTGCGGCTCAAGCTGAGAGGACCCAGGGGAGTGGGGAATCATCGACGGTATTCAGAAAGAGGACTTCTCATGCTTCTAAGAAGAACGAGTATTAGGAAGTGATTCATCAAAAAGTCGTATACCTAAATGCCTAGAAAGACTGAAAATTATTAAAACTATTCCTCAACATCGATGACCTATGGGAAATATTTATCAAGAATAAAATAAAGGAGGGGGAAATTGCATTCACAAAAGGTAGTTTCAAAATAGAACCATCTATCGAGAGAATTTTTGTCATGAAATTGTAGGAACTGGTGAACTCTCGAGGCACCACACAACCCAAGAAAAAACTAAGTGATGGTGTTATTGAACATGACCCCCCCCCCCCAAATGATGTCAGAATATAAGATATAAGAGCACTACCCAATGATTGAAAACACTGATGGATTCTTGGGGGAAGAGGAAGATTATGAGATAATTAAAAAGGGTGCTGAGGAAATATCTAATAGGGGAGACTCTTCATAATAAGGTGAAATCACGGCCTTAGAGGTAGCTTCAATGGGTGGATTCATCATGTCTCTTGATGTAAGCTCTGAATAACCACTCATTATCCATTTTCATCATTAATATAATTGGGATTATCAACTGACATTTACCGATGTAAGAGGATCATGTGAAGATAATTCCTACAGATGGGGAATAAGGTGTTGGGATGAGAATGGGGAACCATACACTAGGAACCACGTTCAATGAATTAATAGTTGGAGATTCTAGAGAACAGGGGAGGAAAGGGTAATCTCTTTGGAATGCTCAAAACTGACCATCATATATAGGAGTCCATTCCCTAGGACCCTGATGATAAAAACACAATGCATAGAGCATGGGAATCCATCACACAAAAATAATATGCTTCCTACCTCGATGATTCATACATGATATTTTCATAATCAATGTGGATAACACATCCCTTGTTTGAATAGTTCTCCGAGCGGGTGGAATCCTGTTAGTTAAGATTGAAGGAGAAAATGGGCCTCACTCATAAGGTATCTGATGGTATATATGGATCCATGTATCCAGGCTAGAGAGGCCAGGGTTACTGATAAAAGACTAATAGTAATAGCAGATAACACCACTTGTGAGGTAGAACCTAGAGTTGGGTGGGAATAGATCATTAAAATAAAATCTATCGATGGGGATCATCCAAGATACCTGGAACCTAAACATTCGTATGTTTTTCATGAAGAATATCTAGATGTTGAGATCCTACATGCATTTTTCAAGTATGAACATACTGAACCCTTAAAACTGGACAAATATCATTCTAATATAGTCGAGAGATGCGAGAAGGAAAAACACCAATCATGGAAAATAATCAAAATATTTATAGGGAATATTCTCAAAACTGGATTGATATGCCGGATGTGATCATTACATCTTTTGTTGCATGATCTATGTGTGGGAGGTACCAAAAAATTAAATTTTTACATGATAATACGAGACTAATTCATTGAGAAGGTATGAGAGAGTAGCCATAAATACAATGTTTCATGGTTCCAGAATAAGCCTAAAAATATATAGATGTTCCAAGAGGTCGAGCATGTGATCCAATATCTTGAAAAGAAGGTTGAATAGAATTTAATATTTATTGAGAATAAAACAAAGATCATCAAACAACTGAAGTCTGAATTTGTTGAATCCCAAGATCAGTTAACACATGTGAACCATCAAGTGGATGAACTCTAAGTTGAACTGGGAAAAAGGAGGATCTAGACTGATGTACATTACACTAAGGTAATTGATGAGGATGAGGTTCATGGGTAGAGGTCGGAAACCCTATAATTTATGCAATGGAGGGCATCATAATTGAAGAATTCCATTTAAGGAGCATATCTATAAGGGTTTTCTGTTGGACAAACCCATGAAACATACTCCTACAACTTAACTCATTCTCAATAAAGCTAAATGAATGGATATATTTACTTTATTTATTAAATTAATTCATATCTATAATATTTTTTAAACAAAAAATGATCAATCTATAAGTTAACATGGTTCATTCCCAGTGTGAGAAACATGGGATGCCCAAATAATCATTCACATTTGATATGTGAGCAACATCCAACCTATGAAAACTCAGGTTCTTCTATTTATTTTGTGACCACCCATAGTTTTAGGATGAAATAGGGGGGTGACCAGACAATATGGTTATCATTGTAGCCAAATTTCAACTTCCAATGTGTTCTAGTACACGATAGGGACAACACTGGGGGCATTGGAATAAATCCGAATAGAGGGGAACGAGAAATGTGAATCTTGATACCTATAATTCAGAATAATTTAATGGTAGTGTGATGATGGTTAATAGATATTGAAAATATATGAACCACATAAACCACATTACATTATCCTGAAATGGGGATAAACGACAAGGGCCAACTGATGTCTGAATTCAAAATCACTTGGCCAAACTCAAATTTTCTTCTAATGTACTCCATAACGTTGGCCTGTAATGGTAGGAGAGCCATGAGTCCGAGCATCCATACCATTAGGGGTCCCTTTAGACATGAATGATGATTAGGATCACAATTAAGTGAAGTTAATGTGTGGATATGGAGTGATTTAATGTTTGTAGAGATTATAGTACTCCTGAAATGATGACATCATAATGAAATAAAATTTGGTGAGAATATCAATCCAAAAAAATATCATACCTACTTCTAGACAAGAACCCCTTGGAGAGGACATATAATTTCATTCAGTTTTACATCATTCCAATGAGGAATCATATTAGGTAGTTTAATTTGATACAATAAGGATGATGTATGGAATAATTTTTCATCATACGACCAGGACGATGCAAATTATTTAAAGTCATAATTTCTATACAATGGAAAATGCTTAGTATTAGGGTATATAAAACACACATGAAGAATAAACTAATGTGAATGAGGCCAAATAATGGTCATGTGTTGCATACACACGTAATGTGGGAATCCTCTCATGTGGTGAGAATAAATAAACATCTTTTAATTATAATAGAGAGTCCTGAACTCATTCAGGGTATGGTTGTGGTTTAACATCGTGCATTGAGGATGAAGTAAGGGGAAATAATACTGATGATGGACCCATTATCAATTATCTTGGCATAAATATATATCTTGGAATAATGGGAATCAATACTAACATAGCTCTTGAGAGTATATATTTACATTTAGGTCAAAAGCATGCACAATGAGAGGATACATTAGATGTTTCATGTTTGTACATTGGTTTCTTTTTTTAGTGACCCACCCATGTTAAAACTTATAGTTGTCATTAATAAATTCATGCATTATATATGTACTAAAAAGTGTCATGGTGGATGACCAGTACTAGCAGTGACACCCTCTAAATTAAGAACACTACAATGTGGTTTTGTTTTTCATCATGTGGACTAGATGATAATGTCAAAGTTTAAGGTCATATCATAAGACCAATACATGAAATTTATCTTCATTCTTCAAGGAAATGAAAGTCTAATGTAATTGGGTACAAGTATTTATATGTTAAAATCATATTTATTGAACGAAATGATATCCTAGTTTAACGGTTGTGAAACATGGACCATGGGGTAGTGATGGCCCCAATGGGGGTATCACCATACCAAAACACCTAATCCCACATGATATATGCTCAGTGTGGAGAAAACATTTTATTTCAGTCCTTCACCTTCTCATGAGAGTTGATAAAAATGAAATAGAAATATTGGGTGGGAAAATCCCAACCAGTTCATCATTCCTACTCAATATATTTAGATGTATAAAAGAACAACACCATGGGTGTTGCAGACCCCTAATAATAGAAAGGAAAGGGAATATGAATCACTAAACCCAATATTTGGGACCCAATGGTGATAGAGTAATGGTGGAGTAAAATTGTTGATCATATTCCAAACAAACCATCTATATCTTGTAGAATTGGATGGGAAAAAACAAATGAGGGTTAATGGCTTACCAAATTCCAAAACATAGGGTCGTACTCAAAGTATCATATGAGATCCTCTCGGATTATTTTCCATACTGTTAGGTGACCCTTTATTCCAAGTATCCATATCATTTTTTGGATTTTTGGATTTTGTTGTTAAGAGAGAACCAAATAATATGGAAGATGATGCATGATCACACCTGTAAAATTTTAAATCACTTGTTAAGGAAATATGTAAGGAGAGGTTTTCCAAAGGGAGGTACATGAATAAATCACAATAAACATGATGTTAATGGGAAGGTAGGAGGCCTCAAACACACCATGCACTCAACGATGTACCCAGAATAGGAGGCCAGAAATAGTTTATTAATCGATTGCTGGACCTAATGAAAAAAAGGTTAAAACTTCACTACGTATCCCAAAATGATGGGAATCAAGCCACAAAAAGTTCATAAAATTATGTGTATTTTAATTTCATGAGGTAAGAACAGAATTCTTATCATAGTTTATCATCATGTTATGAGGAATTTGGGGATATTATCTTACCGTTATATCTCTCAGACCGTAAGTCAAACCAACCAAAACAGGAATATATAATGTGACAACATAAGGAAACACAATGTGAATGAGGACCAGTGATATCAAAACCACATTCTATATTCCCAAGAGGAATGTAGGAAAAGTTGAATAAATGGCCATTCCCCCTCAAATCCTGAGATTGGGGAATTGTGTATTTTATTGTCAAGTGACCTAGATGGAGCTTCTATTTTTATGACACGTCTGATGGGGTAGTTTAACTTCATGAAGGGAAAATGGGAATTTTACTCTTATGTTCATCCATAATTTATAGTACAAAAAATTTATATTAACATCTTGAGGCCATGAAACAATATTAAATCATCATGTGGGAGATGAGAGATCATAATTTTAAGCCCATAGAACTCACAGTATAGGAAGGAAATTAAAATTATTGGCAGTATAATATAACCCGGTATGAGTGAGGATCATGAATACCCACTCCACACCATATAACTCTAAGGTAAAACCTTTACATAGATTATTTTTGTATGGCTTTGATCATATGTAGAGGTGTAGGGTGAATGAAAATAACACAATTTCGGTCTATCCAATCTATACACAAAAGTTCACACAGGGTTAACATAGAGGGTGTTGAATTTATGCCTCAACTTAAGGATGTGAAATGTAATGTGAACCACTATGTATATTTGGTACATAATTGGGTTAGGGTAATTATGGAGGATAAATTTTGACCTTCTTTAAATCCAAGCATCCATATCATGTAATATAGGATGGAAATGAAAGAATGAGGACTGACCACTATCCAAATTCAAAAACATGATGCCAGTCTCATAATGTAATTGATGATATTCTAGGAAATTTGCCAAGAATGGTAGGTGAGCCATGAGGTAGAGAATCCATGCCATTTGGGAGTACATACAATTATAAAAGATTACAGAGATCAATTTAACTGGGCACATGAAGCCTGGTGATGGAGTGAGACAATGTCCATGAAAAATACATAAACCTATGATCTAAACACAAATATCTGATAATGATAATGAATAATAATAGAGGTTGAGTTATTCAATTAAGGTTACATGACTCGAGGAGATGATTAGTGGGAAAATGAAAAATGGGTTGGAAAACATGGGGATGGACCCAAAAAAATTAATTATTGGAATTAATAAATATACATTAAGGTTAGCAATGAAGATATATGTAGTTCTTCAATGCCATGATGTTTAATGTCATGTGGTATGGAAATGGTAATTTAATATCATTTAGGATGGGAGGAATCATATTTTATTGTCGTATAACTAATAATATATAAGGCCAAAAAGGGTTGAAAATTATGAGGGACCAAGTCATGGACCCAGAGAAAAAATTTCCATGTGTTCTTACATATCTGGTGAGAGAAGACATAAAGACATATTTAGTTCCTTATTGCGTCATAGTTTAACATCATACAATAAGTATGTAAGGTAATAGGGGGAGGACCCATAATGGAAAATGATATCCAGGGAGGTACATGAAACAAATACTATAATCCCAAAGTGAATGTGGACCCATGAGGTCTCACCACACCATGTCAAATCCATGGAGATATATAAGGATGAGAATGTCAAATAGAGAAAATTATTTATTGATCCTAGGGATATAAAAAAATAAAAAATGTATGGTTGTTCATTTATATCCTTTAATGGAACGAATCAAGCCATATATAGTTATTTAATGTCCTACAGATTACTATAAAATGATATGGATGCTAAGAAGGGAGGTATTATAGACGTGATACATGAAGTGGTCATTGAAACCCAATATAAATGAGTAAAATATATGTCCACACCTCACAACATTCTCCCAAAAGGAATTTAAACCCATAAGACTGAAAATGGTGGATCTTGGGCCTAGAACCGAAGAAAAAATATATAGGGTTTCCGACATATCCCGCGAGGGATGAAATTAATTTATATATAGTTTTTGAATGTTTTCTAGTATCATGTAATGTGGTAATTATGAAGTAGTAGTTTTACATCATGATGGAACAAATGAGCATGCAGTTTAGCATCTTTAATGAAGATTGATGATGTTTAACATCATCGGGGATGATGATACTATGCAGTTTTTCATCTTGCAGCCTAGATGGAAGAACAACTTCTCATGTGATGTACTACCTGAAGAATTTGGCCTTGTTTAAAGGAGTAATATGGTTTCCATCCTTGGTGACAATATATTATGTGTTTTTGGAGTAAATCGTGTGGTTGATGCAAGGACCCTCTCATTTGGGTTCTAAATTTGGGGTCTTCTTACCAGAGATCTTCTTTGTACTTACAGAAATTACCATAATTCTATGATGGAAGTAACATAGAAGTAATTGTTTTTTTAAAAGGATTTGAAAACATTATCTAGTTCCTCTATGGACTTTTCATGGCCTAGTGATCATTCTAATCCAGGGATTCTATCTTATCTAGAAGGAATTATTCTATATTTTTTGATGACTCCTGATTGAAGATAGCTGTACACAGGTACAATAAAAAAATATTTATGGGTAGGACTTCCTTTTTTCAATTATAGTGTAATTTGGGGTCACACATGTGGAATTACGAGTTGTTGTCAGATAAACTTAGAGGCAATTTGGGATATTTTTTATCTAACTTTTTTTGTTATGATCAAACATCGTTTGAAAAATGTTATATAGGATCTTGTTTAACACTTTGATCTTCCCATTTTCTTACACATGACAGTGATAAGTATGTTTGGACCAGATTTTGAACATAAAAAACAACTTCTTTCACTCAGATTCTGAATGGTAATTTCTGTTATCAGTGAGGATGAAATGACGGACCTCAAATTTTTGAATGATGTCGGATCTCTCTAAATAAAAGGTAGAATATGCCTTGATTTCCCTGAGAGGAATTTCATCTGGACACATGGACAAGAAATCTTTCGTGAATAGAATGAACATTCATTAGTGAGCTATAACTGCTAGATATTATCCCATGACATCGATTCCACGGACCACCGGGTCTAATACTACCAGGTAGTCTGGGGATGTTCTGGTGATCAATGCATGAAATTTGTATGGATCTAACAAGTGTGACACCTCTTGGAGAACATTATACAAGCATTAACCTCGGTGGGATATAAATATCCCAACCTATTGATTTGGTGTGGGAAAAACAACCCTTCCGTATGAGATCTATGAGAAGTATAATGGACTACCAGCATAACCCAATGAATCATGTCATATTGAATTCAACAGAGGAGAACTCCACAAAACCAACAATTATAGAGGTTCTTCTCAAAGATGGGACTACTCAGGATGGTGAACTTCACTGCATGCTGAAGGATTTAGTCATGATCGTCTCTTTCTGTTGATAAATTACAATGTAGGAGGTACTCATAAAAAGGAGTTTTCTATCCATGGGTATTTTATACATCCAATGGGGGACTGAATGTCCTATAGTGGAATCATTGGTTGTAATATGGATTAGATTCTAGATTTCATCATCGTTCGATGTAACAGTAGTGATGACATTTTGATGCACCACATGGATGATAAAGTCATCATGACTAGTTTCTACGGGTGATGTGGTAAGCATGACCATGATATAGCCTCAACCAATTTATGACTGAGGAAGAAGAATGTCTTCCGAAAAATAAGGGAATTAGTTGATAAAGTGGGGAGCACGCTCTATTAGGGGAATGATATCCAACTTCCTACTAACATATTCACAATTAATCTACCAAATGACTAGTTCATAAAAACTTTTAAAGTGTAGGTGGGAATGAAAAATCATGGGGTCCAACACGAGGCTTGTGAAAAGTGGATAATAGTCCTCCACATTATTGGATGAACCTTCTGAAAAAAAGAATATATAAAAAAATATTTTGTTAGCGTCGTAAAGATGATGCCATGGCCTACTATGTTGATCGTAGGATCATTGGGTATCCTACCATTGGGGAACCGTGATCCACCATCAATGTGATTCTTCCAACATGTAAAAGACTAATCCACTTATTTGATGACCTTATATACAAAATAAAGATATAGAGAGTCCTCTTCATGGGCCAGATGGGTGGCCATGAAATCTACATGGGCCAAACACTTTATAGAATTCTATGGAATAAACCTAATTTGGAACTGATGAAGGATCAATACCCACTGAGCTATATGACCTATTAATAGAGGGTGGTTAAAATTAAAATTAAGTGGATATTCAGGGGACACGAGCTATATATCATGGGGATGAAGATAATGTTTCATCCTTTGCATTGAAAAAACTATCATGATGTTTCAATTCTAAATAAAGTAATATCTATTATTTTCATAAAGGATCGTGTGGATTAGATCATAAAAACTATTATCTTCCACTTATATTTTCTTCTATTTGAGAAGGTAACTGATTAATTGTTCTGGGGTAGTAACATAGAGAATTAGTGGCATTCCAAAAATTGGTGACATAAAAACACGAGGCTATAGAAAAGTCTAATTGACTTCCTCAAAATAGGTATATTATTCCACATCCCAATCCAAAATGAAACCTTTATGCATGAGCTGAGGAATGAGATTACAAATTTTTTTCCAAATATCAAATGAATTTATGTATATAGGCTAAGATGTCTTGAAAAAAGTCAGATCTCAATAAGGTTACTCATAGGAGGCATCTGACCGGTAGCCCTGATCATCTCTGGATCAATCTTGAAAACATCGTATCTGATTCTAATGTCATAGAAATTTCCATAGGTAACCCTACAAACACACTTCAAAGGGTTCATCTTTAGATTCCATAAGTGGAGGAAGCTATAAACTCTCTTAATATCTCTGATATAGTCCTAAAACTGGTGGGATTTAACCACTAAATCTTCATCCAAACATTCCACTAGCAACAGAAGGATCAGATTGTATATGTAGTGTATGGAACGCTAATAGTGCACTTTTTCATTCATCAGAATGAATTCTATTACCGGCTAAAAAAAATTAAAATTTTGTGACATGAAGGTGGTGGATTCATCTTACATAGAGTTCCATTCATAATTTCTGTTATATTTAATATCAATAAATAAATAATATATCCTGAAATACATTAGTGGGATCAATAAATGACCATATCACGGGAAAGGGGAATATCATCATTTGCAATGTGGTGGTTGATATTGAAAAAGTCAACGCAGACTCTGATTTACAAACTCTTATTCCTAATGGGAATGTTGTTGGAAAATAATTTAGGATACTAATATTCCTTGAGGATTTTATATTTTATCATCATATCAACTTTGGCCTCTTCAATGACTCCATTAGTAGGGTGCATCTTCTGAGGTGGTTTCTTGAAACCACGATGATTTATTTAGAGACCATGGTGGTGTATGGATACCTGATGATCTCATCCTTGAATCTCATTATAGATCAATGGAAACACATCACAATGCTACTTTATAAAAGTCAAATACAATTGTTTCTCTATTATAGTCATAGAAGTGCTTATTATTGTTCGCCACAGGTCTGCCTCGGTAAAGAGATTCACTTATGCCAACTCATCGATGGTGGTGGAAACACCTTCTTTATTCAAGGGAGGAGAGTCTACCAAATCATCTTAATTATCCCAAGTGAGAGTATAATCAGTGTTATTGAGTTATTCTATGTTATTGAACCCTAAATAAATATGATATTAGACTATGGGTTGGTTGAATCATTACTAATAGATCACATCAATGTTGATACCATGGCGAAAAAAGTTGTTGACCAAATCCCATCAGGACATCGATCTAACTTGACTCTCTTGACAATAATATAAGTAGTAGTGGCCCACTTTCTTGATTATTATCAACCCTTCCCATTGGACAAAGTAATAATAGAATATTACTATTTCTATGGGGTGAACATATGAATATCTTACGGGGGTATGGGGATCTGGAATCCCTAATGTTGATTCATGTAAGAGTATGATGTGATATTCTGGTGTTCCTTGAACACGTGAACATGACTCTCCCTTTTTTAGAAAAAATTAAGAAGTGTCCCATTTTGGGGTTTTTACCTCCCACAAATGAATTCGTTGGAAGAAAATCATATTCCAAGTCTAACTAGGCTTTTTCCATAGTTATAGTGTGCTCAATCTAATTGGTCTGAACCCACTTGTTCTTTCTCTAATTGTAATCGGTGTCCAAATAGAGGGATTCACAATAGGAAGAGGGATTTACATCACCCTAAAGAACACCCAGCCACACATTAAGGGTGTAAAGACCCATAGATTCAATGTGATTTTATATTAATTATATAAAAAAATTTAAAGACCGAAAAATCTTACGGTGCGTGATTACAAGGCCCAGAGTACCCGAAATGATCCATCGATGTTTTGTAACACTTTAATTAGAGTGCATTAGGAGTTTTACAAAAAAAGTGGAATAACTCTTAAACGGTTACCTAGATCATAAATCTGAGGTCACTGTTGCGCTCAAGATGGCGGGTTTACCTTAGAAGTGACTTAAGTTTAGTCGGCACGAGCCTCATGTGAGAAAACCAAAAATGGAATAACCCTAAATAAAATAATTAAATAAATTATTTTATTTTTAAAATTATTATAACTCACAAAAGGAAACTCGGATTGAAAATCTGATACCACCATTTAACTCCTGGGGGCATAATTAATTTAAGAAGATCATTAATTTGGCCGGTGCGGGCTAGTAGTGAAAGTTTGTTTCTGGCCGTAAATGAAATAATTAAGTGACAATTATTTTTTTATAAAATAAAAAACAATTAAATGGTAACTCAGATTAGAAATCCGAGAGTACAGTTGGGTTCATTGGGGCGTGTCTCATTTGGGCATAGCCTAACCTCTACTGGAAAAGTTCGAGGGTGTCTGTTAATAATTTTCTGAACTTTTTTCGTGTATATTAAGTAAAGGCACTAGAGGCATTTTTTAACATTTGAGCCGGTGCATGGAATTGAAATTTGAGGACACCGTTGAACTTGATGCGCTGGTATTCTTTTCATGAGACTCTCACCTCGACCACAGTTGGTCGAGGGTGAAATTTGGATT
Organism: Viscum album; assembly: GCA_963277665.1. Taxonomy (NCBI): domain Eukaryota; kingdom Viridiplantae; phylum Streptophyta; class Magnoliopsida; order Santalales; family Viscaceae; genus Viscum; species Viscum album. The sequence continues at coordinate 1,770,178,965 of OY728142.1, read as the reverse complement.
TCATGTTTTTCGTGGAAATAAAAATAAAATAACGAAACTTTTTTTTATTTTTTTAAATTCCATGTTGAATGCCTGGTGGTGGGCACCCCCCAATCCCCTTTTTAATGTGGGGAAACCCCTTGGAATCCTCCCATCTAATTATTCCAATGTAAATTAAATGGTATGACTATAAAATACTAAGTAACAATGTCATTGGAATTTAGCAAGGTTCCTATTAAATGAACCATCATAAATTCCATGATCATTACTTACCCTTCCCTCTCTTATTTAAATGGAGATTGGGGGGAGGATTTGGCAGGACTTCACCAAGCGACGAAGATCTGGTAAATTGTTGCGACACCCGACACATAGAAGACGAAACCGACCAAGAAGGAGGTGACAGACGATATCGAACCACCAATGGGAGATGTGCAAGTGGCGTCTTTGGGATCCAGTCACAGGAACTAAGAACACAATCCACCAGAAAATGAGGACGATTACCAAACATCCAAGGTTGGGGTTATTTAGTTTAATCATTTTTTTATTTCCACTTCCACATTCTTGAATTTATAGAAAGAACGTGGGTCAACCAACTAACGAGTTGTCCCACGATTATTTAGTCTTTGTGGGAGTTTGTTGTAGGGTATATTTTAAGGTTTGTTGTTGATTTATACACCCTTATCATATTATTTACATACTTCTTTATTTAAGAATGTCTTTGCCTCTTGCTACCTCTCTAATGCGGAGGATGTGGGCTAAAAGAACATGGCACGACCACTCTGCAACATTTATGGTTTTGATGTGTTCTTTACGATGGAGGAGGACGATGACTGATGCCAGCAATTGGCACCGATAGGTCTCGGGAGCGGTGGCCAGCACCACGTCCAGCTGTTCAGAAGGCGACGGTGTGACCACGCCACCATAGAACGGCCACGACAGAGCAAGGGCGGCGACCGACATCGGTTGGCCACACGAAGGGGTGGTGGCCCGTTTCCACACCGACTGACATACAAGAGACGTGACAGAAGGCCAAGGTAGTGAGGTAGGGAGGTTGGCTCGGTCCTGGCCACCGGAGATGGCATGGAATGAGACCGCACTATGTGGAGGAGAGTTTGGCCATCCAACCAGCGAAGGCCACTTAGCAAACACCGCACCGCCAAATGCCGCACCATGGGTAAGACGGAGTCTGACCCATGGTCGAACCCCGGGTTGTGTAGGTTCAACCCAAACTAGATCGGGTCAGCCCAGGCCGGGTCAACCCAACAGGGTCGTACCAGACCCCAACCAACATCGACCCTTTTCTCTCATTCGGTCATATCACTAGCTAAGAGAGTTCGTTTGACGAACTGTCAGCGGCGCCAAAAACCTCTGAGTAAGGCATAAGTTTTGGTATTAGCCACTTGAGTTACGGTTAAATTTAGGGTAAATCCGAGTTGGATCAAACACAAATCCAACCAAGCCCTTGGGACTAAGAGGCCAATAACTTATAGACTGGGCATCCGATTGACGCACCATCTGTTGTACTAAGGCACGAATTACATGGTTGTCCTTTGGGATACATCATTTTAGGAATTCGTGGAATTTGAAGTATAGACTAGTGTCTTGAGAAGAGGATCCTCTTGGAATCATGCGAGTTTAGTGTGGGAACCCTATAGCTGGTTGTATCATGAGAAAGGGATCCATCGTTGGTCTGGGATCGAGGATACCACATGGATCCACTCTAGGAATCCATGTGGGAATACTCAATGATACTGTATGGGTCTGTCATACTAGGATCCTTTATGGGTCTGATGATGTACTAGGATCATGTGTGGGTCTACTATACTAGGATCTTGTGTGGGCCTGATGATGTACTAGGATCCAGTGTGGGTCTTCTGTACTAGGATCCTGTATAGGTCTGATGATGTACCACGATATATTGCGGGTCTACAGTTCTATGATCTTGTGTGGGATTGATGATGTACTAGGATCTTGTGTGGGTCTACCATATTAGGATACTGTGTGGGTATGAGGATGTACAAGGATCCTGTGAGGGTCTGTTATACTAGGATCTTGTGTAGAATTTATGATGTATTAGGATCTTGTGTGGATTTTTTGTACTAGGAACCAGTGGGGGTCTGAAAATGTACTAGGATCTTGTGTGGGATTTCTATACTAGGATCTTGTGTTTGTCTAATGATGTACTAGGATCCTGTGAGGGTTTGATGATTTAGGATCCTGTATGGGACTGCCTCTTAACAGAGTAAGATTATTTTGTAGTTAATTCTAATCATATTTACTATTGTACCTTAGTTATACATGGTGTGAGATGAGTATTTACTATTGTGGTATTTTTTATGGAGTACCTGTTTGGTACATACCATCGTGGTGTTAACTTTGTGATATTATTCTGAATGACATACATGTGTGGTACTTACCTTCCTGGTAAACATTCCTTGGTGGAATAGTTGTACATTGGCTAAGGAGTTGGGGCTTGTGTTTCCCCATGAATGATATGGGTAATATCTGATAACTTAGGTACATTTATAGACATATACCTAAGTAGGTTTGTCACTAGTTTACATGCTTCATTGTTTATCCTTTGTGAATTTTGTGAGACCTTGAGCGTCTTGGGGTCCCTGTTGAGTATCGTTATACTCACCCCTTCATGGGTGTCACCCGCACCTTGTTGTGTTTGGTGTATATGATGGACAACACTGATCGCGGTTGAGGTAATAGGACTGGACGGTGCTCAGAGGTGGACCATTCATCGTGTCGGTACATAGAGGAGACGAGCAGAAGTGGAGTGCTAAGGAGGTGATCTATACCTACCCTTCTTGTAGGATCCATGGAGGACGACCCAGAAGATGTCTTTATCTTTCTTTAGTTGTATTGTATTTTCTAGTTGTACTAGTACACTTACTTTTGGGGTTGTATTCTGACCCCTCTTATTTTCAGGACTCTTTTTATTATACAGTTTACTTATGTTCGAATATTGTTGTGTTCTTGGTTGAGTGTGTTTACAGGATATGAAGGAAATGGCATCCCAATATTAGGGGATAATCCATTCAGTTCTAGTCGTCATCCCCTGCCCTATGGAAGGTAGGCTTTGGGTTGTCATGGCACTGGCCCCGGGGGAAGCACACTCCAAAAAAACACCTTGGTTTCACATTTTCTGTGCTTGAAACTATGGTAGGCTTCTTATATACCATATTTAGAAGGCATGGATGAAAAATCTTGTAGCTAAAATGGATTATTTGAGGCTGACACATGGTTAGATGCCTGTATGAATTTCATGAGAGCATCAGGAAGTGGCACCGAGGGTAATATTAGGACAGTTATAGATAATTTTATGAAGGGTGAAGATGAATGAGATTGAATAGACATTAAGATGATGATAACGATGATGATGGGATGGATCTCCAATGGTTTCCTACTAATCCAATTGGTTGGGAGTCAAACACTCTATATATCAGGATGGGGAATATAATTGGGGAACATGCAAAGGATGGTAAAATAGAGATGTTTTGGGGTTTACACATGGTTTGAATCCCATAAAAGGGGACATGTGTTCATGGTTTATGCATGGCCAGTGTCCCTTTATATTGTTCTGGATTTCACATGGATAGCATCCCATGAAGGGAATATCCATAGAAAGGAGTGTTGGAGTTTACCATTTGTCACGATTGATACTCAAAATGTCTTCCTACATATCCAAATGGGATCAAAACTGACATAGTTTCAAGGGTATACTTTTTAACATCATTAGTGGAAAAGGTGAACAAAAAAGACACCAATGATTTAGATTGTGGGAAGTTAGGGACTTGAACATTTTATAGGCTTCCTACATACCATGTTAAGAAGATAAATTGAAATGTCTATGATGTTTGGTAGTGATGGTAGGGGACCTACTCATGGTTAGTTTCCCAAAGACATTCCAGGACTTATATGTGGTTAGTAGACCTTGGAGGATGTAATAGAATTTGTTTAATCTAAGCCCACATGAGTCATGATCGGTGATAGAACCAAGAATAGGAAGCAGACATGATGAGTCTATTAAATAAGGTGAAATATTGAGGGATGGTGTAGGGATTACACATGGATATTGGCCTAGTGAGGAGAATATTGGGACTTATTATAGGCGGGATCCCTAGGGAGTATGTCTCAATGTAGGAGGTGAATATGGTTCCATGTACAGGTAGCACCATGTCAAGGTTTGGTGGGGCTTACACGGAGACTGTCAGAGGAAGACATCAAGAAAAACCCCAATGTGAGAGAGAACAGTATGGTTATAATTCTCATTATCTCTCTAGTCATATCAGACATGTCACAGATTCAATAAATCATAGTTTACCCTCATGTGTTTTAGTTATTAATTATTGTTATTTTAACATTCTATAGGTCGATCAATGAGGACCCACTCATCATCCATTGTGTAACGACCCAATCATTCATTAATGATAATTCCCTTTGATCTAATTAAATGTAATATTACATAAAATGGTTATATAAAATATGTACTTATTTGGTTTTAAGATTTTGGATTTCAAAATACCATTAAGAATTGTTACCATTTATAATATAGTCATTAAACAATAATCACATGATTAGTATAATTATAGGGCTTTAACAAATCCAATTTACTCTGAATAAGGAATTGATAGCCTCATCTAGTAGAATTGCATCATATGAAACACAGTTTTAATTCCATGGAATGAAGGTATGATCACTGGGATTTAGTCTTGACCAAGCCCAATCTGAGACTCAACATGTTATGCTCGAACATAACCACCAACGAGAGAAGTGGAAGTTGATAGATATTACAACTCGAGTGCTAATATTGGAGCTTCCCCAATTGTTTTTCACTTCACAAACCTTACCCTTTTGTTTTATGTGAGTGTTATAAGAGGTTATGTAAGAATACCTTATCACTATGATTATTTATATCATTTTTGTATAGAATAAATAATATATATTCATTTTATTAATGTTACATTATAAAAGGGTTATAAAGCACAAATAGAATTTTTAGTTAATATTAAACTAATAATTCTATTTTGATGAATTAGTGTTTTTTTGAGTTATATAATATTTTAATAAAGTATTATTAATAAATTACTTTTTGTTACCAAAAAAATGATGGAATAATTTTTATGAATACAATTAAAAATTTTATTAAGGTTTGGAAGATATTTTGTCAAAAACTGTGAATTTTTTATAAATGTCATTATTTATTCACATATCTAGAAAATTATTTAGATTAAATGAATATTATTTTTGGAATCAGGATGACAAAATTATCCAATGTTTAATTTTTAATAAATTTCTTCGACAGTCAATTTTTTTGGGAAAAATTATATACCATTTATTTATATAATGTGTTTTATAACCTCATAATGACCCAATAGTGATGTACTGAAATAAAATATAAGATACATTCAGAAAATATATGTTTTACCATTAAAATATTTTTATTTGAAGTCTGTTTAATCATTTTTTTCAAAGCATTGGGGGACCCTCCATGACTTATAAAACATTTTATCTTTTTAAATTTATTTCCGTGAGGTTGTGACTCACATCCACCTAAGAAAGCCTAAAACTTTAGAAATGATCGTCCATTGGCCTTCTAAAATAAGGTTTTCCACTCCCCTTTGGAAAAACTGAGGAGCAAAAACCATGGGTTGGTTTGAGTTTTTGTTTAGATTAATGTGCGGTGTCCAAAAACTCAATAATGAAGAATTACATATCTTTTCCTAAATAAAACCACCCAATATCTCACATCCTCAAAAATAAAAGCCTTTGGAGCATGACCAACCTCATCACTCCTCTCTCTAGATTGCTACCATGGCACCCAAATCTCCCAATAAGCTACTCTTAAGCCCTTAACAAGCTTTAGGGATCACATTTCCCTACAAGGTATTTACTTCTCCCTCATTTTTTGTCCAAGTATATTTATGTTTCTATACCCTTGAATTTTCAGTAAAATTTATTTGGGTTATGATTTCGGACCTTCCATATACTTCAAATTTTTTTTTGAATGATTAGATACCCATTTAATCTATCATTAATTCCACCCATGTACACCTATTATAATGCCAGAATTCTATAAGGTATTTCTTCTATCAATTTTGTCCAAATTTTTTTATGTTGTTATGCCCATTAATTTCCAATTAAAAATATTGAGGAATGATTTAAAACCTACCACATTCTGACCACATTAGTTTTTAATGATGATATAATCCTTTCTCTCTCGTTAATTCCTTCCATGTACACCTGTTACCTTGTTGAAATCTTTTATGGGATTTCTCTCCCCTCAATTAAATCCAATCAATTCTTTTGTATTATAAATCTAAATTCCATTAAATATGTTGATACATGAATCTATGTGACCCCATTACAATTAATTTCATTTACATATTATGAGACACCCCTTTCTCTCTCATTAACCATTTTTATGATTTCTTTTGACACGCCCTTATGCTGCCGAAATTGCATAGCGATTTTTGAAGCCAAAGTCATGGTATAGTGAATACCATGGCCATTTCACTATCATGGGTATTCTCCTTTGTGAACATTTAATTATTTATTATTGTGATTCATGTGTTAATTCTACATTACTTTATCATGGAATAAATTATTATGTTAAATTAATCCATGTTATATGATCCATGTGGCATACTTATGCATTAAATGAAATAATTAAGACCAGTGTGCCCTCACAGCAATCCATTGAATTGGTTAAAAATTTGTATCATGATACATCAAGTGAAATGAGGGTTTACTCATTATAATTAAAGTACAATGAGGTTTTACTCATTATCTATGTGAAATGATCCTTGGTCATGCTAAAATCATGTTAAATACTGGTTGCACATTTCCAAGTAATGATAATCTTGAAATATCATTATTTTTTGTATAGTTTTCTATTAAACTACATTGATATTATTATTGCATAATATTTATCATATTTTTTATGTTATTCCATGTTTACTCACATATTAGGCTTTATAACTCATCCTTTTATTATGAATGTCCTCAGGTTATCCCAAGAAGTGATATGTATGAAGGAATGATGTGGTCATGTAAAAGAAGTTTCCAATAAAATGATTCGGGTTATGTTTTATGCTGTTATGTAATGTCCCAAATCCCCAAAGACACTAGATCTCTCATTATTTTATGTTTTATCTATTATTGGTTTTAGGTAATAAATTATGTTCTTGTGTGAAATAAAGAAAATGGTTGTTATAGTTTGTATTAGAGAATATGTTTGGTTATTTTTTGGATAAGGATTAGAAAATCCCAGTGAAAGTCTATGGGATAAGACTATTAACAATAAAAAAATCCCTAAATTTTGGTGAGTATTCAATGAGAGGTTTATCAATCAAATACATCCCTATTCAGATATGAGTAGGTAGAGGCAGATCCGGCAAAAATGTATCATATGGGTAAAACCCAAAAACACCTCATTGAGCTAGACATGAATGGGAACTCATGCATGAAAACAGGCCTTACTGATCTCTTAGTTACGACACTCCTGAGGGATATGAGTTGGTAAATTCATAATCTTTGTATTAACCATTATTAAAGGAAGAATAAAAATTCCTATACAAATATATGTTGGGAATGAGATCTTGGATAACATAGATTGAAGCCTATAAATTCATAAGTTATGTAAATAAAAGTAATTTATAAGTAATTTGTTTTTTTGTTGGATTACCCTTTATGTGACACCACTAACATTCCTTTTATTCCAATCAATGGCTAGTAATATGATGACATGGGCTAAAAATTGATGTGAAGATCAATGTGATGACTGTTCTAATGAGATTCCCAATCTTATGGGAGGAAGAATCTTGAACTTTGACTCAATACTCTATCAGTTAACAGATGTTTTGAATAGAAACATGGGTCAAGAGGAATGTCAAATACCAACCCCTAAAAAATAATAAGTCACAATTGAGAGATTCAGGAGACAATGGCCTCATACTTTTAATAGATCATCTGATCTATCTATTTCCAAACAATGGATCAACTACATTGGAAATTACTTCTCCAACGTTCAATGTTATGAAAAAGAGAAGTTGAATCTGGATGCTTGTCGTATGGAGGGTGAAGCTGATAAATGGTTTGCATTGATAAAAAAATAGTAATCCTGAGGAGAAGATAGAGGCATTACAATGGAAGGATTTCCGAAAATATTTTTTCGACAAATATTTTCCTCTCTCCCTCTCACTTAATATTGAAATGGAATTTCATTCCCGAAAGAAAAATGATAAAAATATATCATAGAATATAAAGAAAACATTACAACGCTATCATGATATGCCTACGGCTTTGTCATCACCCCCAATGGTAAGTTTGAATACTTATTTGTTGGGCTAAAACCTAGACTACAGAATGCCCTAGTGATCTGTGAAATCGAGAGCTATGAAGAAATTGTCGAATTTTCCCTCAATGATGAAATGAAGATAAGATAACTTCATGGGTATCATGGGGTTAAAGAATCATAAGGTAGACTACAATTATAGATATCCAATTGTTAAATCCAACCGTGCTAATAAAATTAATCACCCCAAATTTCAAGGGTGTAGAAAAAAGCACCGTAGAAATTACCTAAAAGGGATGAGGAAATGATTAATGGGAGGAAGAGATGGGTAGATGGTCATTAACTACAGACAAGAAAAATCCACTACTATGATAGAGGAGGGGAATTCTCTATTAGATGCTCAATGAATTGTTCATTTCATAAACTACAAAGATCCCGAGAACTTAGAAAACCAACTCTATAAGATAAGGGTTTTCGGAGTCATCCAACTACCTCCAAGGAAGAAGAGGCATGTTTTTCCCTCACTTCCTCTAATGTGAACCCCAAAAATGATGTGGTGACAGGTACGCTAGTTATTTATTCAAGAATAGAAAACATAGATTCTGATTGTAGTTCAATGAATTATTTTATATCTCGAATGTTTAGTATAACAATCCCAACACCACCAAAAATCATGGTAGTAAAGATTCTAGTGATAATGTAAAATGGGGAAACCATTGCAACACATGAATATAAGTCCTCCCATGTCATAATTTAGGGATTGAACTTCCTAGGGAACCTCATAATACTCTCTTTGGTGGAATTTTATTCAATTCTTGTAATGGATTGGTTTTCCTTATATAGAGAAAACATAAACTTCTGTTAGTGGTAAGTCACCCTCCATATGGAGAATAGACCCCCGATTCGTTACTAGTGAAAGGAGGAGGAAAAATATTCTTTGGCACCATCATCCAAAAAATGGATATTACTGCCCTATGGGCATGCGTATTTGGCATAGATGATTGATTTAAAGGAAGAAACGAGTCATGAATACATGTCTATTGTGAGTGAATTCGATGATGTTTTCCCCGATGATTTGTCTAGACATTCTCCTAGAAGAGATTTTGAATTCTCAATTGATCTTACACATGGGAAGTTTCAAATATAAAATACTCCACAATGAATGGATATTGTAGAGATTTAGGATCTGAAAAAATAACTACAAGAGAATCTGGATAAATGGTTTATACACCTTACTGCTTCATCATGGGGTGCACAAATGCACTTCATAATGATGAAGGATGGGTCAATGCGCCTTTACATAGGTTATCAGGAGCTCAAAAAATCACGATAAATAAAAATTATCCTCTTACCTAAATTGATGATTTGTTCAATAGTCTACATGAAGGAAAATACAACTACAAGGTGGATTTGTGGTCAGGATATTACCAGGAAAGGGTGAAGGAGGATATCCTCAAGACTGCTTCTTGTACAGGGTACGAGAAATATGAATTCATAGTAATGACGTTCAGACTCACTAATTCTCCAACAATCATTATAGACATGATAAAATGAGTATTTAGAGATTCCCCAGTCAAATTTGTCATAGACATTATAGATGAAATCCTAATATACTCCTAACCGAAGGAATAACATGAAGAGCATATAAGAACTATAATAGAGACCATGAAAAAGGATAATATCTATGAAAAGTTCAACAAATGTGAGTTCTGGTTGAAGGATGTCTAATTATTAGGTCATATCATCACAAGAAATGGTATATCAATGGAACCCTCCAAGACATATGCAATCAAGGGATGGTTGAGGCCAGCATCGGTGATAAATATTCACAACATCATGGGGTTAGTTGGATATTATCTTCGGTTTGTGAGAAATTTCTCATGATTGTCAAATACTTGTAGCAAGCTAACTCGTAAGGGAATATAGTTTGATTGTAGTGATGAATGAGAGGAGAGATTCAAGGATCTGAAAAGGAGGCATATCACTGCGCCCTTGCGCACACTACCCACTAGGAGAGAACTTTTTGTTGTATTTAGAGATGATTCGAAAAAGGGGTTGGGTTGTGTGTTGATGGAAAATAGAAAATTCATTACATATGCTTCATAGAAATTGAATGTTCATTAGAAAATTATCTAACACATGATCTGGAGTAGGCTGTAGTAATCATCACGTTGAAAATTAGGTGAAATTACCTCTTTGGGGAGATGTTTAAAATATACATTGACCTCTGATGCTCCTAGTATATATTCACAAATAATGTTTTGAAAATGAACCATCAGAGATGGTTAGAGCTGATCAAAGACTATGACAACTCAATCCATTACTTCACAGGGAATACTAAAATGGTGGTAGATTCTCAATGTATAAATGACCTTGTGATTCTATAATTTATGAGAATTAAAAATGAACCAATTTTCTTACATTTAATGAAGATGGTCATGGGAATCATAAAGAAGGGAACATCATCAATCCATTCACGAATGATTTCTCAACCTTCTATTTTTGAAAGCAAAGAGGTTTCTCAAAAGGATGTTGTGTGAATTCAAAATAAAGTGGAAACTATAAAAAAATGGAAATCTAAAGAGTTAACTATTAATAAATATGTAATTGTGAGATTTGGGAAAAGATTATATGTTCCATAAAGTCCATAGTTAATGAAAAAAAATTGGATGATGCATATAGTTTGAATTTCTTCATTCACCAAGGAAACCCAATGATGTATTGAGATCTCTGAGATCTTTTTTGGTGGGATAACATGAATAAGAAGATCACTAAGTATTCATCAAAGTTACTGGTATGTCACCATGCAAAGGTTGAGAGGAAGATGTCTAAGGGGATGATGCATCCATTAACCATGCCATTGGGGAAATTAGAGAACATCACCATGGACTTTGACAAAGGTAATCCAAAGAAATATGAAGGAAACAATTCTATATGGGATGTTGTGGACTAAATTTTAAAAAATACACACTTCATTGAAATTCAAGAGGATTTCTCATTGGGTCAACTGCAATAGATATATATCAGATTATTGGTAAGGCTGCATGGTGTACCACTCTCTATAGTATCAGACCGAGATCTGAGATTCATCACTATGTTTTGGAAGATACTTCAACATAATCTGAATACTAAGATGAACTTTAGTAAGACTAATGATCCTCAAACTAATGGACAATATAAGAGGACCATACAAACTATTGAGGATATGTTGAGAGCTTGCTCAATGGACTTCAAAGGAGAATGTGATCAACATATTCCACTAGTTTAGTTCCCTTACAACAACAATTTCATCTCATGCATACAAATGGATCCTTATGAAGCCTTCTATTGGAAGAGGTACAGAACACTTGCATGTTGGGATGAAGTTGGGAGTGGAAACTCATAGGTCCCGAAATGATCGAAGAAATGGTGGAGAAGGTTAAGGCCATCCAGCATCACATTAAAGTACTCAAATTCGACAAAATATTTATGCTAATAATCATAGAAGAGACCTAGAATTTGATTTCCGATACATTTTCATCCTTTTCATATCAATATGTAATAGGGGTATGAGATTTGGGAAGAAGGTAAAGCATAGCCCATGGTTCATTGGCCGTTTTGAGATCCATTATCACATTTGAGTAGTGTTCTATCGACTTGCACTCCCAGGGAATCTATCTCAAGTACATGATGTTTAACATGAATCACACTAGAGTATGTACATACCTTACCCATCTCAAGTACTCAATCCAGATGTGGTACCATTAGAGAATTTCCTCTCCCATGAAAAGGAGCTGGTGAAGATCTTAGATCATATGGGAAAATTTAAACGAAATTAGACAATGACCCTAATCAAGGTGTTTTGGTGAAACCACATCCTTGAAGAACAAACATTGGAATTAGAGGAAGTGATGAAGTAGAGTTACCCACATTTATTTTAGTATGGGATAAGGAAATTACGAAATTGAAATTTCTTATGGGTAAAGGATTGTAATGACCTCGAATTTAATTAATAAAAATTACTCTTGATATAACTAAATTTATTAATATTAAAAATGGTTATATAAAATATACACTTCTTTGGTTTTATTATTTGGGTTTCAAAATACTGTCTTAAATTGTCACTATTTCAAATATATCTATTTAACATTGATCACTGAGTAGTATAAATAAATTGTTTTAACAAACCAATTTTACTCAGAGAAATGAAGTGATGGACCGATCTAATAAAATTTCTCTGTACGAAGACCATTTGTTAGAGATTAGAAAGTAGGTGGCGTCATTGTGCTTCAATCTAGACCAAGCCCAATATGAGATTCAACACATTAAGCATGAACCAAACAACCCATGGGAGAAGTGGATGTTAATATAGATTACCACCAGAGTGATGTTATCCTAGCCACCCAAATAGTCTTTCACCATTACACTCTTTATCCTTCATTCTTAAGCGTGTTTTATAAGGTTTTATGTGACAATGCATTATCACTATGATTATTTGCATTATTATTGAATAGAATTAAGAATGTACATTCAATTTACTGTTGTTACTTTGTAATTGGGATTTAAAGTAGAAATATTATTTTTAGTTAATATTCAATTAATAAATATAGTTTGATGAATTAATGGACTTTTGTATTAAATAATATTTTAATAAAATATTATTAATAAATTACATTTTATTAAATATAATAGATCATATAATTTTTATGAATATAATTGTAATTTTTGTTAAGTCTTGAATGATATTTTTGTCAAAACCCATGAATTTTTTATAAATGTCATTTTTTATTCACAAATTTAGAAACATATTTAGATAAAATGAATTTTATTTTTGGAATTAGGATGTCAAAATTATCCAATGGTTAACTTTTCATAATTTTCTAAGACAGTAAAATATTTTTTGCAAAAATTAAATAACATTTAATTGTATAATGTGTTTTTGACATAATAATGACACAATAGTGATGTAATAAAATACTATAAATGGGATGTAGGGAAAATATAAGTGTTTACATTATAATACTATTATTATAGGTTTGTTCAATTTATTTAACAAAGATTTAGTGGACCCTCCAAGACTTATAAAACAGTTTAACTTTTTAAATTGATTTCCTTGAGAGTCTGACTCATATCCACATAAGAAAGAATAATATTGTAAGAATTTATCCCATTGGCCTTATAAAATATTTTTTCACAATTCCCTTTGGATGAAAACATGGGAAAAAACTATGGATTGGTTTGTTTTTTTGATTAGTTTAATGTGTGTTGTCCAAAACATAAATAATAAATATTTCAATTTCATTTGGTTTATAAACCCACCCAATATCCCAAACCCTCTTCACTCAATGTCTTTGGAGCTCAACCAACCATTACCATTCTCTCTCTATTATACTCCCACATCTTCCCACACTCCCAAGAATCATTTATCCAGCCTCTACCAAGCCATTGGGATCACACTTCCATGTAATGGATTTCTTCCACTCCCATTTTTTGTCCAAGTATATTTATGATTCTATACATTTTTCATTTCAATTAAAATTGTTAGGGAATTATTTCTCACCTCCCTTCACATCAATAATTATTTTAAATGATTATATAACCCTTTCCTCTCTCATTAATGCTTCCTATATACACCTGTTACCATGTCGTAATACCATAAGGGATTTCATCCTTTCTAATTTTTTCCCAAATTTCTTTATGTTGTTATGCCCATTAATTTTCAATTAAAATTGTTGGGGTATGATTTTGAACCTCCGTCATACATAAATCCTTATTTTTAATGATAATATACCCCTTTATCTATCATTAATTCTTTCCAATTACTCCTGCTACCAAGCTAAAATTCTATAAGGGATTTGTCTCTCCTTATTTACATTCAAGAAATTATTTTGTATTATGAATCTCAATTCTGTTACATATGTTGGGAAATGTATCTATATGACCCCCATATAGTCTATTTCATTTATTTATTATGATAAACCCCTTTATCTCACATCAATCGTTTTTATGAATTCTTATGACATGCCTTTATGCTGCTGAAATTGCACCGTGATTTTGCAATCCAAAGTCATTGTGTAGTAAATGTTCATTTATCTATCAAGGGTATTAAACATTATAAAAATTTACATATTGATTATATAGTTTCTTATAAAAATTCAAAATTCCATTATTTTATAATAAATGATGATTTTTAATGAATCCATGTTATTTGATCCATGTGGCACACTTATGCATGAAATGAAAAGATTAAGACATGTGCTTCTTCATAGTGCTTCAATGCATTGGGTAATGATTAGTATAATGATACATCTTGTGAAATGAGTGTATACTCATTATAATTAATTTTAAATGAGGTTATACTCATTCTCCATGTGCAATGATCCTTTGTTTATGCTAAAATGATGTTAAATATTGTTGCCACATTTCCAAGTTATGATAATATTTATTTTTCATGCCTTTATTTTCAAGTTTCTCTTACACTATAGTGATTTTATTATATCTTAACATGTATCATATTCTTCATGTTATTAATTTTTTACACCCTTATTAGGATTTTTAGATCACCATTTTATTATGAATCTTATCTGGTTATCCCATTCCATGCTAAGTATGAAGTAGTGATGTGGTCATGTAAAAATGTTTTCCACAAGATGTTCCATGTTATGATTTAAGCTGTTATGTAACGTTTCTAAGCCCCAAATAAACAAGGCCTATATATCTTCTATGTCTTATCAATTTATGGATTTATTTAATAATTTATCTTAATGTTTGAACTAAAGAGTAATATTGTTATACGATGGACATACACAAATTGTACCAACACATATATGGAGAAGGCAACGAATAAGAAACACCCATATAAAATGTAGTGGATGTGTGTTCAATAAGAGGGACTACATTATCATGGGTATTAAAAGAAGCAATACTAGTTAACAGACCTATGAAAAAAATTATAAGGTTGGGAAACACTTCATGAAGAACCACTCAAGGAACTATGAAATCACTTCGTAAGAGCATGGAGGGATGAAAGAGAGAGGGTATTGTGATCATAGATGGAATTCAATGAGGGTATTCATGAAATAATAGTGCTTCATGAGGAAAGGGTACTTTATGATGGAATGACATGAGTTGGATATAGGTTTTAATTAGCAAAGATATTGTCACATATAGCATGCTCTGTGAAGGAATAATGTGTTGCGGGGCCTAGAGATACCTGAATCTACTCTCTACATCACTAAGGAATAATGAATTCATGTAGGAAATCCCTATAAGTAATGGAAATTATGAACATATAAAATTGTGATTCTTAATGCTCATATACCATGGGTGATCTATTTTTTCGCGTTTTTCAGATGTGGGGGAGCTTCGTGAAATTGGAGGACAGAAGGAGAAAGAATGGAGTATAATTTCTTTGGAGGGGGTTGAGCCATCTATTTATTGGAAATGGAGGGTTAACAATGCTCACAAGGATTGTATGAAAGAACAATTATGGTTCCAAGGTGAAAAAAAGACACCACGATGAAGAAATGGTCTGTTAGAGTTTTCTTGGAGTCAACAATGGAAAAAAAATGTGATGATTGTGGGGCTCGTAATTGAGATAGATTAATTCTATAGAGTAGCTGGGCTCTATTGGACAATGTCGAACTCATGAAGATAAGGTCATCAATGCATGTGATCACGAAGCCCTGGAACATGTGGTGCTTGTCATGCAGAAATAGTGATACTAAGGAGCATTAGTGTGGAATCAAACTCCATCAGACTAATATATAAATCATTAACCATCTTCATGGTCATGATAGAGAGGGGTTTATATGGGAGATAATTGAAAAGGAAACTCCTTTTATGACTTGTATGGATTCTAAGGTTATTTTGGGTCCACATTTTCTTTCAACTAGCCATGGATTTCATTATTCTTTCACCATCACAATTTTCAGCATAAACAATACAATATTTGTCAACATGACATTTTAATGGAGTGTATGAATACAATAAAATTAAAAATGAAATCAATTTCATAGGAAGAAATTATAAAAATAGAAACAAAATATTTTCTAAAAAATTATACTTTTCTTCAAATCATTTTTATTCAAATTTTTTGGATATATTTAAAGATAATTATTTTCACTTAAAAAAAATTATTTTAAAAAATTTACATCATTTTGTAAATATTTTTTCGAAAATTATATTAGGTTTATTTGTTTAATATATATTCTAAAATGTTTTATTTCATAATGAATTAAAAAAAAGTACCTAAAATTAATTGAAAATTTTAATTTATATTAAATTATTTATAGAGTTAAATTTAATTTTAAAATTTTTTATAAGTAAAAATAGTTAAATTATATATAAATTAATACAATTTAGGTCATTGAAATAATTTTCATATTTATTTTCTATATAAAAACAAAGGAAACTGTTGAACAATTTCTATTTAAAACCCTGCATGAATGTTACAATAACAAGATTAATTTTCAATTATAGTTTTTATGTATATGTAATGAATTAGGAAAAATGGATTCTATATTTGGAAGGAGAAAAAGTAATAATTTATAATGTGGAAAAAAATAATTTTAAAAAAAATAAATAGTGAAAATAGTGTAAATTAATTATCATTGTTAAGGTAATAATGGATTTATAGGTGGTTAAACTGAAATTATAATGTTTTAAAACGAAATGAAAACAAATTTTACACCCATTAACATTCTAAATTACACAATATGACCTATAGGTTCAATAATGGATCATTTTTGAGGCATTTGGAATGATAAAAATTTAGGTATGATTGAATATTTTCAATAAAAATTCCAAGCATGCCACTCACATATATTATAAAATTACACCCCTCTCCTATCATATTTTCACCATAAAACCACATTGGTTACATAAATAAATTTCCAAAACAGTTTCCCTAGTCCCTCCTATCAACATATAATCCTTAGTTTTCGTATAAATCCATTCAAGGGAGGCATTGGTGATAACCAAAGAATGATACCCGAAGAAGAGGCAATATTTTCCAACATGCATCTATATTTTTTTTCATTTTTCCCATCCATTAATTATTAATAAACCGTGGTGGTATAATAATAAATTTATATTCAATAATATGATATATTTATCTAATATTATCTTGACATAAAACCATATCTACTTCCATTAAATGGGTTTGATAATCATTATTCACTTGTACATTTGACAACTGTATCATGAAAGGATTCCTTTCATTCATCCCTTACCACATTTCATGGTTGGGAATTATGTTGGCTTTACATAGGATCCACACATCTATGCCCAAAACTAGAAAAGTCAAATGTCCTTTAGAATGCATCCCCAAATTCTGGAGGCATATGCCTAACAGAATGGGTCTAATATTGATATTGTGGGGATACTTTATTATATTTATCAAAGCAGAAAAAAACATATGAAATAAACCAAAAATTAAAAAATGTTAAAAATGATCATCCAGAATAATAATGTATCCCGAAAAACCAATATAACATTATGAATAAAAATAGGAATCAATTCTTATATAAAAATTTTAAACATTATATGAAATATTTGTTTCATGTGTCAAAATGAAAAACCAAAATAAAACCCCCAAATAAAGGAACTCTATAACACTCATGAGGGTTCTGAAACCAATTATTGTTCCCTCATCTTAGATCTATCCCACCTTGATCATTTAATATTGGGCTCTTTCCATTTTCATATCCTATAATCATGAAGTATATTCAGGTACTGACCAGGAAGCCTGAGTAGTGTGCAATTACAACTTGGTAGGCCCCTTCCAATAACAACTAAAATAGTATCCAATAAATAATAGTGTCATTATTTTTAGAAGATTAATTTACAATTAATAAAATAATTTGTTATTATAATTCAAAATCCATTAATTTACGACATAAACTACCCAGGTTTATGATTACACTCAAAATATCAATACATGATTTGACCCATGCTAGAGCTTAAAACATTTCACATTGAGAAAAAAAATTAATTATTATATGGTATTTCATTATCAATTTAATTTCAATTTTATAATTTTAACAACTTAGAACCATAGTCAAATGAAAAAATTTCGGTCATAAAATTCAATATATAACACTGATGAGTATTAAGTGTATTATTCTATGTCCCACAACAATATATAAATCAATCAAAAGTGGTATTTGGAATCACCCTTTCATGTGCCACCCTCATTTACACAAAAAATATTTTGTTTCACTAATATCAAGTCTATCACCCCATGCGTGTTCGAAGCATCAGTTTGTGTTCACCAACATGATTATCAAGCAATCAAAAATTTTACATATATCACATTTAACAATGTTAATCATCATGGACACTCTTATAAAATATTCAAATCATGGTATATCATTTAATTTATTAAAAAAATCATGGATCATCAAATTAATCACATTTAATAATACGAATAATTCACCATTTAACCATTTATTAATATTTAATCATTTAAGACCATTACCAATTATGGTTAAGAAAAAATCCATTTATTATGCTAATTAATATATCATATGATCACATTTATCACTAAAATTCACAACACATTATTTTTCTAATTTCATAATCCAATTATTCAATCAATTTCCAAACAAAATCATTTGAATAATTAATTAAGCAATAAATTAATCCAATTAATTATACAGTTTCCAAATATGGGAAATTCTATTTTACAATTTTATACACAGAATTATAATATTGAACATTATATTTTAAATTTATACCACCAACCTCAAGATCATTTAAGAGGGTTCTCTAAATAGAAAATCCAAAAAATGAATAGGAAGTTCAAATTTCACAATAAAGAATTATATCTAAAACAAATAACAAAATCCAAGATCAAATAAAAAAAATAAATAAAAACATATAAACCAACACCACCAAGTAATAAAACATTCTTTATCACTTATAAGGGAGAGGTGGGATATGAATTTAAATTAGAATAGATTTCATATTGGGAGAGCTACATATTATTGAACATAACCTTTTATACATCATGAATGGAGTCTGTAATTCCTTGGAATATATTTGGGACCCTCTAAAAAATATATTTAAATATTATAGACTAGTATAGGGTGTTTATTTGTAATAACCGAGGGTTTGTAAATTAAAATTATTTTTTTGGAACCCTTAAATCATGCACACAAGGTTTCTTAGGTAGATTCACATTGTTTGATCTAACCATGAACATAACTGTGTTCCTCCTCCTAACAGTCACATGGTTACCTCTTGGAGAGATTTGTTTTCTAAACTATGTTCCAACCATTCAATCGCCTATATCTATGGTTTCACGGTTTATTGAGCGTATAAACAAGGTTTCAAATACACATGTTCCAACCATACATTTCCCCTTCTTCTTCCGACATTCTAAATATTCACCTCAAACATCCCCGAGAAAATACCATATTTATGTATACAGAGAAGAGAAAATGAAGGTACATATAATTGGGTATGATACATGTCCACAAAATTTCTGGATCTTACAACCACCCAACCTTACAAAATTTCATCACATATATATACTCCCAAGAATCTCTAGGATTTTTGGGTAAACAAATCGGTTGACATAGTTAGTGTATCTAATATTATCTCACGAGTTTCCCCCATAACACGAACATGATTCCACAATACATGAACTATCATAATGATAATTTCTCACAAAAAATTCACACCCCAATCCACACCATCTATCATATTATCCTCAAAGGACACATTGGTCTAAAACCCTATATCCCCCAAATTGATTATATGTGAATGGTAAGAGTGATATTTTTAAAGTAGTTACACATGAAAAACACCATGAATATCACTATACCAATGTGAAGGTGACACTAGGTATACCACTAGCCTGTTTCTATCCATAATATCAAATGGTCTACTAAACCCCATTTCCTGCATTCCATGCTTTTTGATTCTATGGTGACCCAATCTTGGTGACACTTGTTGGAACATGTGATCACCCACTATCAACTCTAGGGCTTGTCGATGCCTATAATCATATGACATAGGCCTAATTTGGCCCTAATCTATTTGTTTCTGAATCAAATGAACATGCTAGTATGTCTCCCATATGAGACTTAGTTCTGACATCTCTAACTCACCTACATCAATCTAGTGTAGAGGAGATCTTTATGGATTTCCATAATGATCGTCATATGGTTCCATATAAATTGTATCATATGAAATGATTTTACTGGAGAAATCAATGAGTTATAATTGTTTCTACCCATAAAATCAAAAATTAGGAATATATTCCCATATAATACCTTCAAAACTATATATTTTTCACCAACTACCCATTTGAATGTGGTTGGAAATCTATACAGATAAATATGTTTATTCCAAGTACCCTCTAGAATCCTTAACAAAAACATGAAGTGAAATAAGACTCACACTCTAAAAAAATAATTGTAACACCCCATGAAGATATAATATCCATAGAATGTATATATCTCACAAATTATCCATTGATAAAGGATCATGTATAGGAAACAAATGTTCTAATTTCATCAGTATCTCTACAAACACCCAAACATACTCATTCTTCTAAGGAATCCACCTGGAGACCCAAAAAATCCCATTGTAATGTTATTCCCCATACATTTGGTAATGGGAAACATCTTTAGTAACTAACTTGGCTATTGATTCTCAAACATCTCCTTTTAACAGGTGTTCCATAATGAAATGAACCTTAAAATTTCATTTTTTAGGCCCATCAACTAATACTGTCAATGTAGGTCATGATACATTTTGATAAATTCTCGGCGCACTTCCCACACTGTGGATTGAAATTCAGTCCTCTTATCTATTCACATACTTATAGTAAAAACATTTTATCCCCATAAATAGATGATGTTTTCCTTATATATGGTCCAATATGAATGTCAATAAACACCTTTAAGGCTTCCTTAATGGTCCAACACTCTAGATCCCCAGACCAAAGTTACCAAATCTAACTCAAAATTGTATAATCCACTAATATAAATATGAGATTCAACTTCTCTTAGCCCACCTAAAACACTTCATTCATATTATCCCACATATTCATCATATTAAACTCTAAAATAGACTCCAAAATTCCATAAGTGTTTTTTTCATACTCAATCCATCAAAAACACTATATCCCGTCCGAGTTGTATATGAAAACGCAAAATTAAAATATTTCATACACTCTACCCCCATATACTTTCAATGATTTATATATATATATATAAAATTATATAAATTATTCCCTTAAGATTATTATATATATTAATCATATACGCCAAAAAAATATTTTCAGGAAAACATTAAGGAATAATTCACATCAAATAACTCAAGGTCATTCATAGGGTAGTTATGTTCCTATTTCCTCACCTTCCATGGCCTATAAGCCAAAACCCAATCTCAGAATATCCTCAATAATCCATGTCCAACAACTAATTCCTATAAAAAAACATACACTCCTTCCCGAGAACATGTTCCATCAAACTAATTATGGTATTCCCACTATTATTCAACTTATCTAAAGAATTATCACATTCTCTAGACCATTAAAACATTAACCCCTTTTTAATCAAGATCTAATGTGGTTCTTATAAGGGGAATAATCCCTAGATAAACTTGTGATAGTATCCCACTAACCATATAATTCTAAGAAAGTCAAATATATTATTGTGATGATCTTAACAAACAACTGCATACACCTTCTCTAGGTCTGCTGAGACACCATCCTATAAGATGATGTGACCAAATAAATTTACTTGATCAACAATGAATAGACAAATATAGAGTTTTTTTTATAGATGATTCCCCCTCAGTGTACTTAGGATGATGTTTTTTGTGAGATATGATTGTCATAAGTCATAGAGTACACTAATATATTATACAGAAAATGTCTATAAACTAATATAGGTAATAGTGGCATATTTGTTTTCCCAAGGCCTAGAACACACAAATGTGTTTATCATCATAACAAACATAAAGTTGAAATTATAATGACCATAGCTACTTCTGAAAGAAGTATGCGGTATATCAGAAGGATGAACTATTATTTGAAGATTCATCGATCCCAAATATATATTTGATAATACACCAGATCGCCTCAACTATTCAAAGCCATCTTAAATATGAGGGAGAGGATATTGGTTCTGCATTCTCATCAGGTATAACAACTACTTATCAACACACAAGAACAATTTCCCCTCATCCTTCATTGAAAAAATGGAAACTCAATGGGAGAAATATTTTCATTGAAAATCCCTAATCTATCATCTCATATAGATGAGTGTTAAGATGAAGAGGCATTTTTGGTTCCATTATATATGGTAGAATAGAAAATTTCTCAACCCCCAGTATGATCTCAACTATAAAATAAACATCTCCTATATATGGTATCCCTTAGAAGTAATCATGAAACAATTCCAAAAACATATCTACAATAGGTGTAATGATATCATGTGTCACACCCCCCATAATCCAAAAAAAGAACTGTAACTTTTTAGGTTAGCTCTCCTATTTCTGATGAACTGGACTTGCATGAGTAGCCTCGATATCCCACTCTACATGATGAACATAATTTTTACCCTCATGAGAAGTAAAAGTCACCACATTATGGTAACAATTGACATGGAATTTATAATCTATCAACAATTCCATACAAAAAAATATGATTTAACCCTTTCATGTCAAATATTTAGAGACTCCAACTGATACTATACACCCGAACTCAAGAGAAAACACCTGAAATAAATATATTTATCTCAATCGTATGCTTAATGGTGTATCTATAATCATTATGATACTCACAAACTCCACCGTTAGACTGAAAATATTCATATGTTGTATAGATATAATAGAATGAGAGGAACCAATATCAAATAAGGAACTAGGATGTGAATAAGTTACATGTAAAGTACCTTTATCTATTGATGTTCAAACCTCGCTATCCACATGTTTTAGTTTTAATGTAAGAAACTATAATTCCCCTCTCCCATGTACTATAGTATGAGCTTTATAAGGATCACCACTCTACTAATATGGGAAATCCTTACCCAAAGTACCATGACCACTTCCTAGACTTCCACCACTAATAAAACCCAACTACAAAGCTAATATAGTGTAGAATAAAAACATTCGATACTCATGATCAATATAACCATTATATCCCTACCCATTAATGATGGTTCCTACATAACCATTGTATATTTACTATCATTCCACAATCTTGAAACCCTACTAGTGTTTTGAAACAATTATATTGAATATGATCTATACTACTACACTTGTGGCAGGTCATTCGGGCATGGTTCTAAGTAACTAGACCATCCCCGAGACCACTTTTCTTACAATATCCGTTGTTGAAATTCTCATAGAAAAAATTCAAACACTTAGAATACATAACCCTTATTTTCTACCATATTCCACCTATGTTCCACATGAATCCTCTAATAGCATCTCCACTAATATGAGAGCATCATTCTCCACCTCTGATATGATTTTTGGCCTAAAGATATTATCCTATAACATAGTCTAAAATTTATGCTGATCCTAAAAATGTTTCTCCACGGTAGCTTTAGTTCTAAATAACAATGGAATAAGGAAATACAAACCTATAAATCGAAAAGAATAGTACATCAAGGGAACACTCCCTTGGATCATTATCGTAAAATCATCTTCATTATCTTTCCTAAGCATATCAGGGTAATGTTATCCCTAAACATCTCATAAAATTCCTTCCACTCCATACTATATAGTTTTCCATCCCTAGTATGAATTCCCACAAATTTCTTTCATGACCACATGACATATAAACAACCATTTTGAATATATTTACATATTGATTCTACAATCAGTAAATGATCATATGGATGGACATAATATAGAACATAGAAGTGTGAGGTCCACCCACCCTAGTAAATATTAGAGGGTTTTGTTGTTGGAAATCATGTGTCATGTATGGAATATTCTAAACAATCAACCATATATATGATTCAGTAATATATATAAATTGAACGATGTTTGGACAAAAATTCACTTTTCTTCCTCACCATGAACTATTAGTGACTTAGGATTCACCATTAGAGGCACATTTTCAGCAATGTCCTCTTGTCTTACAATCAAATACCATTATCTTGGAGGCATGACTCCCCAATAAAAAACACAAATCAAAGGGAATATAAAAAGAATCAACAAATTTACAAAAAAGAGATTCACATAAAACCAAAACAATGAATCCACCACAACCTACCGGGAGGTCAAAATCAATGTGTTATCACTACCCTTAATCATCTTGTAGTTGGTTCATGGTTCATATTGGGTAAAATATTTTCACATTTCTATTTTCTCATTAGAAACCTATTTATCCATAAAAAATACCCATATTTTTCTTCATTTAAAATTTCACATTTTCTTATTTGAAACATTTTTAGTTCTATTACACAAGGAAAGAAAATACTTTTAATATTAATAGCATAGCAGAAAAATTATTTTCACATGCATTCTTAAAATTCTGCATGCCATAATAAATCCAAAGTACCTATAATGATGCATGATTTGTCTACTATCTTTTCATACTAGACCATTAGTTAAATCATTTAAAATATCAGAATACAATAACATCACAGAACAATTATGTCACAAGTGTTGAAATAACAATTCAACTATTACAACACACATCAATAATAAAAACCCACCAAATCATACTTCTTCATTCCAATATAATTGATTTAGGTAGTCCCATGAACTAGATCTTGATCCAGGATCATATTTTTAATATCCTCCAATATAAATTTCTGAAATATCAATGAAAAGCAATGGAAAATAATCACATTTTACACAACCCAATGATATCCCAACTCGGGTGGCAAACATAAGAACCCTAATCCTATTGATCACAAGACCTCAGGTGCATATCAAAATATTCCCATGGATACTCACCAGTAGTGAGGGTAAAATATAGACAACTTAGTGAGAATATATACTCTTTATCTATGTAGAACAATAAGAAAAATAAATAATAAATTTCTAACTAATAATAAAGAACAACTATAATAATGAAATAACTAGAAAAATTAGTATCACAGATGAAACAAAATATGAAATTATACTCAAACCAAAATAGAAAACATTTCATTCCATATATGTTTCAGGATTCAAAATGAAATACCAAAATATATGAACACTAAAACTCCAATTTGGGTTCTGAAACCAAGTCTATTTTGATCATCCATGGTCCACTCTGCCTGAGCTATCTAACTTAGTGTCCATTCCCTGGTCCTATCACGAAAACATGAAGCCTATCTATATACCAATTTGTATGCCTGAGTAGGGTGTGAGTACAACTCAATCTTCCAATACAGATAGAATACATGAAAATCTACATCTAATAATATTTTTCCCAGTGGTATAAATAATATATTACAATCTATAAAACTAATATATATTTCATGTCATTATTCAATAATTAACCACATAAATTACTCGGGATCATGATGAAACCCAAACCATCAATACCTTCTTTATCCCATACTGGATTATAAAATATATCAAATATAGAAACATAATTCATCATCACATGGGAATTCATTATCTATTTAATTTTAATTTCATAATTATAGAAACATGGAACCATAGTACAATTCCAATGGTTTGGGCCTATAGCGCTATTTCATGCACCCTGTGAGTACTATAATCATCATTCCTTTCCTCAAAAATCATATATTAATCAATGATAATAGTTATTTGGAAGCATCATCCCATTCTCCCACAATTTATTATCAAATTCATGTATTTGAGCCTAGAAAATCATGTCTAGAACCCTATGGGTATTTAAAGAATTAGACTATCTACCACAATCCATTTATAAGTAAATAAATCATTTTAAATATATCACACATAACAAGTCATATCATAATTTATCAACCTATCATAATTTCACATCATTTTATACCATTTAAATTTTCAAAAAAATTATGATTAAATAGTTTAATAAGAAGGAATAATAGGAAAAATTCACCATTAAACCATTAATCAACATCCAATAATTTAAAAAAATTACCAATTTATGGTTAATGAAAGCATCCCTTGATTCATATAATTAACCAATACAATAATAACATTTATCCATCAAATGCAGAACTAATTAATTGAAAATTTTGATAGACCCAATATTTCTTCAATTTCAAAATCAAATCCTTCCATCAATTACTTAATTAATAAAATTCAAAAGTGATTTCAAAACATTGGATTTTAAATTTCATAATTCCATGAACACAATAATAATCAATTCTATTGTATTATCAATTTATAGTACCTAAGTAAACATCATTGGAAAACATTATCCAAACAAGAAATCCCCCAATTGAAGTGGAATATTTAATTACACAACAATGTATGAGATCGATAACTAAAACTAATATCCAAGATAAAATAGAACAATAACCATTAAAAATAGATCTAAACCAATTCCAATGAGGAAAAACGATTATATTTTTTCAAAAAAGTGAGGTGAGAGAGAGAGGAATCCATGGGATATGGTATTTCTTACTTGGATATGTTTAGATTAATTTATCAGACCATTGATTTTCAATGAATAGAATTTTGAATTTAGTTGAATTAATCTAATATCCAATAAAAATGTTGAAAATAGGTTTATCCAGTTCTAGAATGTTTTGGGATAATAAAATGGGCATCATGAATTAAAAATTATTTTCCAGATGATTAAAATGAAACATGTAAGTATTCCTAGGTAGAGGTGAAAAATTTTCCTTAATTTCATTCCAAATTGTTCACCTCCTCATAGTTATTACATTGATACTAATAGGAGGGAACACAGTTTTTCAAACCATTCACTAATAATAAAATACGCATATTTTTTGGGGTGAAAAACATTAAATTCTTAGGCATATAGTTTGGGAAAACCACATTCCAGTTATAAAATAACCTTATTCATTGAATATAATGAATTTTCACTCGATACAACCACAAAACAAGATCCAATTAATGTATACTTAATCCAAGGAAAAATATTACCTATAAAAGAGCATGGTACATCTCTAGAAATGGTCAAAATCATATATGTTTAATGTTAAATCTAATGTATATATATAATATTTATAAGATAATTATACCTATATTAAAATTGTTCCAAATATAACTTTTGGCCATCTATTCTGCATGAGATCTGCTAACATCACTCATATGTGCACTATACTACTACCTTGTAATGTGATATGATTCATCATTCCTTAACAAATCACATAGAAGGTGATTCGGACAAATAAAATGAATTTATGAGATATAAATGAAAAAATTATTATATTCAAGACATATTTATCATTCTATAAATATAATATATCATTTTTTTCTTCAATTTTCACCCATGTCATGATGATAACATTGTTCATGAACATGTGGACATACGAATTCACAAAGCAATGTGACTATATTTTCATAACCACGCCACATTGATGATATAATAAACTATATAATATTGTATATATTTTATTATGATTAATATGTAATGATAATGTATTAATAACCATAATTCCATGATTATAATTATAAAATTGAAAAATTATTCATCAATATATACAACTTACCGTCTCCATGATCGTAAGGTACATTATTTATCATAACCATCCATCCTGATTAGTTTTATAATCATAATTCAAGTAAATAGATGATTAATATTCCATGATTATTAATAGACTAATATTGATATTATATAATATATTAATGAACATGATCTTTCATTACAAAACACATAAATGAAAATTAGGGAATTATTACCTGAAACAATAAGAATAATAAAAAATTATAAATGGGTTAGTGAAAAGTTGTTATAAAGGTTTCATGTATGATAAAAAAAATACAATAATGGTTTTTTATGTTAATAACATGGTAAAAATTAATATATCTGAGTTTAAATAATTTTAAATCAAAATGATGAAATATTTAAAGGATTGTGCATCAATATTCCTTCATTGAGGAATATTTGTATGTTATGTGACAATTAATTTTATTAGGTGTATAAAATAACTATTTCAAATATAACATCATGAATAATATATAATTTATATACTTTTATTCTTTAATTTGATTTATTTCATCCATGTGGATTTGGATTCATTATTACCATGTGGTAAGGGATTTGATAACTCAATTTATACTCATTGGGTTAAACTTATATTTCATTGATTATGTCCTTATATGATTATTCTTGTACTAAATTTTGGTAATGATATGCTTATTTTATGCATTTTTATTTTGATGTATAGTTCAAAAACAATATTAAATTATTTATTAATTCTCAATTCAATGTTATGATCATTGTTAAAGCTTATGGCATAGTCTCATTTAAATCAAGAATGTTTATTCATGATAATGAGTTGAAATAAATTATTTAATCATTTGCTATTGAAAGAACATAGTTTTCCCTTTACGTAGTAAATTAGCATATTTTCATGTAACATTACCCATATTTACAAATTTTTTACTTAAATTAATCATGATATGTTTTTAGGAAAATATGACTTACTTTTTCTATTCGGATGGAAAACAATTTTCTATCAAAACGATGTCTATAAAAAATGATTTCATTAATTTTAATTCCTTAAATAGATTTATTTATAAAATTTTAACCAATATTATATTTTTTTAAAAATTATTTCAACATAATATTATATATTTTTTTAATCAATTCCTATTTAGATTTCATCAAAATGATGAATGGAATCTTCTTGTCATTTTTCTAATAGGGAACCTTTATACAATATTACAGTGAAAAATTATTGTTCATTACATCTTATTTAGAATTTATGGAATTACCCACAATCATGGCTATGATCTACTTTTGGCGTCATTTTCATGTTTAAAAAAATATTTCTAAAGAATATATTATAAATTAATTATTTAAATTCCTTATTTTTAAAAGATAATTTTAATGAAATTAGTTTCAATATGTTTTATGTTATTAATATTTACATGAAAATAAAAATCATGTTTTATTGATTATATTTTTTTGATATATTTTTATTGTGTTTCTATGGATCAACGATATCAAACCTTCATTATACTTATGATCCATTTGAGAAATTTCATAATGATATCATCCAAATTATTTTTTTGTATGTTTTATTACTACTTTGTCTGAGGATGCATAATTATATTCAAATTGACCATTTTACTCTGGTAGGTTTATGATTGTTTTTATTTATTGAGGTAATTGTTATCATTTATCAAAAAAGGTGATGAATATGAATTTTTATGTTGAATACATTTAACCCCTTTCGTATGATAAATGAATCAGGTTTACTATATGATATTTAGGAATTTCTATATTCCCAAGATGCATCAGTTAGTATCATGAGTAAAATTAGATATAGTTTTTGGAAAGGCCTTACCCATTAATATAGACATTTTTACCCAAGGACTTGATTGTATAAAATTTCCATGAACAAATCCTCAATGGTAATTTATGTCTTTTCATAAGGCATTGCATGTATGTTTTAGATGTCAATTAGTATTAATTACATCATTATGAATTCAATTGTTGATATTTATTGTCATTATTAAATTATTTACAACATAAATTTTTTTGTTTAATTCTCTTGTGATAATTTATAAGGAATTATTGTATAATCATTTATTTTATCCACATTACATTCATGTTGTTCATTAAATGAAATCTATTTTCGTTTTTTACCTTTTCCATGTTTATTATGCCCAATTTATTTAAATCATATATGGTACACATACCCATATTAAAAATCATAGATTACCCCATTAATTTTTTTTTATTTTCCATAGGACACTATGATTTATATGTGGGGATATGCAAAGGGTAATAGTATAATTATTAGGGAAATGCATTTTTATTCATTTCTTAAACTAAAAATTTGATTTATGTATGTATCTAGATTACCACGATTACAAAACTATTAAATCCTTCAAAAAAGTATTCCATGTATCATATTACAAAATAATAATGCAGAAAAGAACTTTGTGCTATGGATTTTGGAAAAAATATATTATTGAACAAAACCACATGAGTTGTATAAGTAAAGATTACATTCATAATGTTTTTGTAAGGAATATATTATGTGTTTTTCATATAATTACATCCCTATATGGATATTAAAAGTTAATGTGGTCCTATAATATAGTTACCCAGAGGTAATAACTTTGAAAATGATGCATTGGGATTGACCCGATCTTCACTTGGTCCATGAAAATATGCATTAACACAAACCCTTTATTGACACTCATGGGAGATATTAATATGATAATTAAACTTTTATTTTCTAAACATTATATATTATTTAAAGATAAAAAAATCCCCAAATAACCCATGTTTATTATTATGAATTTATATATGCATAACTTTTTCAAAATTTATTTTATGTTTTTCAGTTGTTTTGCGATTAAACATTATGTTTCATAATGTTATTATCTAATCTAGTGTATACCATTTCATAATAATGGGACCTAATGTAACAAATAATAATAGTTATAATTCATGTAATCAATGTTGGTTGTTCCCTATTGGGAAAGATAATGAATCTAGATTAGATGATGGAGATAAAACTGTTCAAATTATAACCATATTCGGGTATCTAGCCCTAGTTATGAGTAATAAAGTTTCATATATAGAGAAACCAACTTATCTACCATTATATTTAACAATGTTCTAAATCTTCAGGTTTTAGTTTCCTATTTCATTCAATGGGACTAAAGATTTTTTTTAGCTAAGCAATGGATAAGTTCCATAGAGAACATTTTTCTCACATGGGAACTAGTGAGACGGAAAATGTTATCATCTGTATTTATCATCTATTAGAAGAGTCATCTAAATAATGTTAATTTATTCAAAACCAAATGGATGAGGATGGAATAATTTACATGTATTTGAAATATTTCAAGTAAATAATCACATAAAAATATTTTCTGTTTGATAAATGAAGGATATTGAAAGTAAGTTCTTTAGTCAAAGATAAATATTAGAAGAAAATGTATCTACGTATGAATCCATAATTTCAAGGTAATGAATTCATGATACAGACTATGTACATAATACTAATATAAATAATTACCGTTTTATTTATGGGATTATGTCAATCCTTCGAAGAGGAATAGTATGCCAACCATTCTCATCTTACGGGGATATAATATCATGTTTTATGAAGATTGAGGATAAAATTTATATATCTTATATATATGAATGGAATAATTATACTAATAGGATTTTAGGAAAATATGGATAAATTTATGAAGGGATGTAAGGTTTTTCCATCATACGATGCTTGGGGAATGAAACACCTTTATACATGTTTAAAATGAAAATGTGTTTTCTTCTAGTGTGGAGTAAAATTCTATCTTGCTCATGATTTCAAGGGACTGAATAGATTTTATAATGTAAAATTATTCATCTATATGTATATAGGGAATAAATAATATGAATACCCAATTAGTCAGAGAAATATGTTACATTATAAGCCATTAGATCAATGTAATACTTGTGATATTACAACAGATAAAGTGGATTGATTAATGTTCTTGTGTTTAGATTCGATAATTAAAAAATTTGAGTGAATTATATATTATATCTTTATTACAATAATTATTAAATATATAATTATTATAATACAATATATTCATTGTGGATTTCAAATCATATGATTAATAGTAATGATGTTAAAGAAAATCGATTCATTGGGAAGATGGACTTCTTTTAAAACACATGATTGAGGGAAATAAATCTCTTAATTTATTCATGAGATTTACTTAATAGTGTTGGGATAAATAGATGATTATTATGAATAAAGTAAATTGGATCATACTATATACATTGGAACTAATTAATTATATTTTCATTTTGGAAATTTTGTAACCTTCTTTAAAAAGTTTTAGATCAAAACCTTTTGGAATGGAATCATTGTTAACAATTTTGGAAACAGTTTAACTTATTCTATGGACATGGTATATGAGGTTAATATATTTCTTTTCTATACAGATATTTAGGAATATTTTAAAATTTATTGTAACCATATTGGTTTCCAAAAATCGGTGAAGATAGATGAAAATAGTTTTCACTCTTTGATGGAAATTATAATCTATTAAAAGTGAATTTTATTGCTCTAGGAAAAAAAATCTTTTTGGGATTATCATTTCATGTTGTAAGGGTTTAATATAATATTGATTTAATAATTACTAAATGAGTAAATATGGGTTTTAAAATACTAACATATCGAGTAATTATATTTCCTCATATTCTTAGACAGTAAATTAATTCCTCAACATTAAGAAATCGATCTTGAAATAAAATTTTTATCATATTACAAACATGTCTAATAAATCATATATTATTTTCAATAATAATTTTTTTATGGTTACAGGCTATTAAATTTACATTGATAATTAAATTTATTTGGATAAATTACCTCAATAAATCATTACTCTTATTTATGATTTTCATCCATATCTATGTTTCCATCTCCCAACTAGGATCTGCTACCGATAAAACTAGTTATGTGTTATTTCATATTCTCCTTGTATTTCCATCCCTATATCATTGAGAGGATTTTTTATTAATCCTTTTATGATATGGGTTCCTAAATAAACAAAATTTAAGTAAAAAACTCTTGATTACCGAGATAAAATTTAAATTCTGAGGATAAATTTTATTTAACATCGGAAGATTATAACACCCTAAAAATCTAAAATGATAACGCTATATTCAATATTTTATATAATGAAATAAAATATAACACACAATGAATTAAACAAATATTTATTTTTATATAAATTGAATTTATAAAAATTCTTGAATTAATTTTTTCAATGGGTTTTTGTTTCCTTAAATGCAACATGAAGTTTCTATTGTGTTATACAAAACAATGTTTTTATCATGCATAATACGAAACAATGAATTTAAGAAATGTGATATTTTATTTAAATAAATATTTAATATAATAGTCATCACCTATAAATTGGAATGGGGGATATGAATAGTAATATATAAAATATTAAAATTATGGTTATATATATATTACAAATAAAAAATAAACATTTAAAATAAAATTAAATGTTTAAAAAACAATTTTTTTTAAAAGTCGGTTCAATCATTCATTGTGTAAATAATTTATAATGGAATTATACTTTTATTAAAAAAATTATATTCAAAGTAAAATTATTATTTTAAATATGAATTGAAAAATTAATTTACGGTTAATTGTTGTGATTTTTATGAAAATTTTCAATTTTTAGGATTACTAAAAAAACTAATTTTAATTTAAAACATAGTTGTTATTTATATAATTATAAAGTTAAATTATATTTTAATTTTAATTTTAAATTAAAATTAGTTGATATATATATAAATAAAATAACCTAATTCCAATAATTGAAATAATTTTCCTACTTATTTTCAATATGATAACATTATTATCGTTTGAACACATTCTATTGAAAAAACTACATTCATTCCATGTTTGTGAGTTAAATTAAAATTAAAATTTTTTAGTTGTGTGAATTGAATATTTAAATATTGATTCTCTATATTAATTCATAATAATTAATCATGTCTAATATGGTTACCTTAATTTTCAACAATAATTAACAGTAAAAATTATAAAAATTCATTAATGCTATCATGGAAGAAATTGATTTACCAGGTTGTTAAAATAACAAGATAAGTTTTAAAAATGACCTAAAATGTTTTCCAATATCCTTTTACATGAAATATTTTTGCATTATTTCTTATCTTTTCTGTAATTTCCAATTTTAGAGGCTTTTGGGATGAATAAACATGGGTATGATTTAATATTTAAAAAAATCAATGTGTTCCCCACAACTAACATATAAAAGACCTCCCATTATCCTATACACTATCACCTTTTAAATAATTTATTTCTAAAACTAAATTCAAAAACAACTTTACACATTCCCTCGTTCTATCAAATAATTTATAAATTTTTCATAAATCAAACCTAGGAAGTATTTTGTTTAGAACTAACACGGATGCATGATGATGATATCATATTCTTAAACAAGAAATTTCATTTTATTTCTTTATACACCTCTATAAATTATTACTACACCATGATTATATAATGACATTTCTCTATTAAGTAAAATTGTATTATTTTAAAAAATAATATAACCTACATCAATATCCACTTCCATCAATTTTTTATGAAATAAATCATCATTTGTATGGTGGATTACCGCGTTTCAATATAATGTCATTCATTATTCCATTTCCACCTTTAAGGGTTGGTATGATGATGGATGTAATGTATCTATATATAATATTTATACTATTGTATTTATTATATCAAAAATATCGTTTTACCATCCATTTCGTAGGAGACACGATAACATTGCTCGTCTGTACATTATATTTTCCCCACACAAATCGTTTTGATTCATCTTTCAAAAATTCTTAACATGGAACGTGAATAGGAAAAAAAATGATTATATTTCATATAAATTACATAATTGTGATATTAATGATATATTTATATTTATTTAGAGATAATATATTTTTTTCTACTATATATTTTCACTCACTTGAAGATGATAAAATCATTCTTGTACTATAGAACTACATCATTCATGAAGCGATGTGACTCTCTTTTTATAACCACACAACAATGATGGTATATACAAGTATATAATATATTAAATATCATTTTATGATACATATGAAATTATAATACATTAATTAACTTCTTTTCATAATGGTCATTGAAGAATGGATACTTAATTCATTTTTATGTATAACTTATTGTCTCTATGATCTTAAGGTACTTCATGATTCCTAAAGATCATTCATATTTTGTTTCAAAAGTAAACTTTGTGTAAAAATATGTAAAATATATCATAATTATTATTTTTTACATGATGGAAATATATAATATATTCAAAAATTCTATCATTAATGACAAATCATGAATAAGAAAACAATACAATTAACTTATAAAACAATAAAAATAATGTATGATTATTAATGAATGAGTTATAAGTTGTTATAAAAGGATAATATATGACATAATGAATAATGATATTTTTATTTTTATTTTAATATTGTGTTTAAACCCTCTATATATGATTCTAAATAATGTTCAATCCAAATGAATCTTTGGGTAAGGGATTTTGTGTCCATTTTCTTTCTTTGAGGAACAATTGCATGGAATGAACCAATTTATTTAATATGGTGAATGAACTACCCATTTCACATGTAATATCATTAATAAATAATAATTTATGTAATTTTATCTCACAATGTGAATTATTTCATCCATGTGTATTTTTTATGAATTTAACCATGTGGTGAAGTATTAATTACCTCATTTTTTGTTCATTGGATTAAAATTCTATTTGATTGATTATGAAATTAAATGATTATGTTTATAATTATATATGATTAAATAATGTTTTATTTAAAAAATTTATGTGTATCACAGTTGAATCACATAGTTTATTTATATATTAATTCTCACATAAACATTGTTATAATCGGGATGTCTTATTTCACAATCTAATTATAATTGATATTGTTTTTCTTGGCTTTTTTAAAGAAATATTTTACAATTTATTAATAGAACAATTTATTTTTATCTTTCTCAAGTTAATCAAGATTTTTTCTTTTAATAGTACAATTTTTGCACTCTTTGGTATATAATTTATTTTATTATATGTTTTTATGAAAATATTACTTCATTTCTCTCTTCCGTAAAAAATCAATGATCATCCAATGCCATGTATGTAAGGATGTTTTAATTTTTTAACCATTAAAATAATATTTATAGATGGGATTTATAAGCAATATTATTTTTGATATTTTTTTAATGGAATATTAGGTATTTTTTAAAACCATAACTATTTGGATGTTAACAAAAATGGGAAATTAATATTCTTATTTTTTTCTAAATAATATGATTTTCTAACATTTTAGAGTTTAAAATTAATAAAATTTTTAACATGAATTGAATGTATCGATTTTCATGTTTTCATGACCATTATTTCATAATTGAATCATTTTAAATTTATAATGAACAGTATTCTTAAATAAAATTTTCTTAGTATTAGATATTTTGTAGTTTTTAAAATTTATTTTCAATGAAATAGTATTTCAAAAAAAATTATGTTTTAAAAGTTATTTTCAAATTCAATAAGTGAATTTCAATAAAAAAATTAAAAAAAAAGTAAATATTATTTCTATTAATCAATGAAAAAAACATTAATATTAGTAATTATCTAATGGGGTATGTTATAATGGTATCATCAGAAATATTTATTTACGGTGTTTATGATAAGTTTTATTGGGTATGTTTACTTTTATTTCCATTAAATATTTTAATCATTATCGTATAATATTATATTATTTGATTGGGGTAATTTTTGACATTTCATAATGCGGTTTTAATTTTCAATATTTATAATGATTATTTTCAGCTATTTATATTGATGAATTCATTATACTTAATAAGTGAGTGGATGTACTCTCTATATCCTCTCGAAGAATTGGTGGGTGTCATATGAAATACTGATATGATTTTAGCTGAGGTATTACCCATTCATGTAGATGTTTTGGAATGAGGACTTGATAGTATTACGTTTCCTTCCATAATTCATTTATGGATTAAAAGTCCATTAATCATGCCACGATGTTATCATTTAAATTAATATTAATACTATTTTTATCATTATGAACTCATTTATTGATATTACATATGATTATTTGATTATTTATTTTATCAGTTGTAACATTTAATGTTTATATGATTATTTAGGTGAAATTATTTATTTAACATTCATTCCATGTGATTATTTGATTATCTATCTCATGATAAACCTAATTTATATTCTCTTAATGGAATTTAATTACATTATCTAATCCCCTAAAATTATCCAAACCATTCTATAAATAAAATATAAGGACTCGATCATTATTCCAAAAATAAAAGTAATTTTTAAATAAAATAATTTTTCCCAAAGATTTTTTAACATTTAATGTTTTAAATATTTTTGGAATAACAACCCAATAATTGATCTATGCATTAGAAATTGTCAACAACCACTCTGTTTTAATTTTTCCATGATACAAACCATTCAAAATCAAACATGATTACTTTGCATAAAAAATCATTAGGATTTTCTATATGAAATTATAATTATTCTTACACCCCTTTAAATCATGTGATATAATATTTAAAAATGGGTATGTGAAAAATTATATCTACAAGGGACATTAAAAATTTAATATAAACCTATCAGTGAATTTAAAAACCATGAGATCATAATGGAGAGTTTGATGTTAACATAATAATATTTGATCTCAAATAATAAAATATGTTAACATGAAATCAATTTTAATAATAAATTTGTTTTATATGAAAATTTATAAATGAACAAAAATGTAGAGTCTTTATCATGAGGGTTTCATATAAAAATTGAGAAGAACTAAAAAAATTTATTAGAAACATACATTTAACACTTTAAATGAAATAATCATTATTTTAAAAAATTTATTATACTTCATTATGGAATCAAAATATATCCACTAAAAATTATTTTAAAATAATGAAGAGTAATTTAGAAGACTTGGTAAATCATATTCATAGAACCATTTAAAACAAACTAACCTACTAAGTTATTTCCAACATAATTTTTTAAATCATATAATAATTTTCCAATGGAGTTTATAGATATATTTGGGAAGTCAGTCATCGTAAATATCTATGATAGACTATAAAATATATATAAAACATAAAATATATTTATATTATCAAACTAATAAAAATATAATTTTTAAAGAACATTTAAAACATTCTCAAATATTTATATATCTATTTACTTTACAAACCATTTTTTAGATATAAAATACCTTGAATATAAGGAATATAGGGTTTCTATTGTAGAAATAAATGAAAATGTTACAGGAATCCAAATCTAAAGTAGTAGTTATGGTGGTGGGAGACTAAATTCACATCATATTCATTATGAAACATTTACTTTTTACATTGTAATGAAAGACAAACATCCTATATGAAATAAAAAAAAATTACGATGACATTCATATTAATTTAAATGGATATAAAAAATGACATTTTAAAATAGATTATTAAAATATATAGACATCAAAAAATTAACATGAAAATAGAGGTAAAATATTATAAATAAATATTTTAAAATATTTACTTATTGGTTTTATAATATAATTACCCTAATGACGTAATATGTTGTAAAGTAAAAAATTATCAAAGAAATGAATATTGGAGGAATTTTTAATCACATTAATTTTATAAATTTAATAATAAAAATAATCCATAAGATAGTTTATATAGTATCCAAATTAACAGATGTTGTTAAAATTTATTAGTAATCAATGAATTGGAATTCATACTAAAGATCCATTACATCGAGTTCAAATGGTCAAATACGTTCATTCTCATATTGAATAATAATTACTAATTAATTATATAATTTATTTACCAAAATTTCATGTTAATTACCATTTTTTATTATTTTAATTTTACTTATTATCATTTAATACAAAATCACTTAATTGATTTATTTTTCATAAGGAGTTTTGAGGATATATGGTTCATATATGAAAAATGGATTAGTTTGGTTAACTATGCTCAAATAGATCATGATTATAAAATTGAAATTTTTTAGTTTGGGTATAAATTTTTTTATACATTAATTTGTAGTCATAATGCTAACTATGTATAGTGGATATATTTAATGAATTATATCACAATAATGGATATGATACTCATTATGTATGTATGAGTAACATTATCATTTTTCACAAACCCGAGAAAAATAAATACTTAATATTTAATATTTATTGAATTATTATAATTTCATAAATATAGTAATAATTCATTGAATACAACTCTATATATAATCCATGTGTTGTGGTGATGAAAACAATACATCATTTAGTGAGGAATTAGTCCCAACATACTCTCGAGTAATGATGTAATTTTTATGTTTAATGATAATGAAATAATTGAAATACGTATTTATAATTAAATAAAAAGAATTAAATATTATATATTATATTATTTACTTGTTATCCATAATTATGACCAAATATAAGTTTCATTAATTATACATGTAACAAATCATCTTGAGAGGTGGTACTCAACAAGTATGCAGTAGTGATATTTGTATATTTCCATTAATGGATAGGCAGATAAAAATGGTGATACCATAAACACATACCTAAGAAAATCATCCTTTCCAAATAATATATCAATTATTTATTTATATATAATATTTTTATTCTCATAAACATCACAATAGTCTTGTTTAGGTTGATAACGGTTCCTTATTAGAAGTTAAATCCCCATTTAATACATTAAAATGTCCCATGAACCCTGTATAATGGCCTTTTATGCTCTCTATAGGAAAATAATTATTGTTGAAAAATAAATTCTTAATCACATCATCATGATCTATGTGAAAATTAAATAAATAATAAAACATTGAAATATCTAATTAAACAGTACAGAAAATTATAATAAACATTAACATGAAATTTTTGAATAAATAAATTAGTTTGGATTTATATTAAAAAATAAATTTAAAAATGTGGTAGCAAGACACCTATTTATAATGTACGAAAAAATTATGACACTATTATTTATTTCAATTAATTTCAAAGAAAAGCTTATGTCTTTTTTATAATATGTAGACATTGAGAGTCCTATAATATTTATATAAATTTAAATGATAAATAAATAAATAAATATTTTAACTGAAATTGTACATATAATTGGATATACCTCTTCATGGACTCTAGTTTTTTGGTGTAATATGACATCCATTATAAATTTGGATAATTTTTAACCACGCTCTCTTCCATTAGGTTTTTTCAGGACTTTAGATACATTGTTCTAAGTGTTTCATTTTTTTATTTTAAGATAATGAAATCATATTATATAAACCTAATACATATATTATTTTAGAAATTGAAAGTCTTTCTTTTCTTGTAACATCCTTATACCATAAATTTTATGATATTTAAAAAATACCTATAATTATAAAATTTAACTACAATGTGTTATATAAATTATAAAAAAATATTTTTTTAAATTCATTAATGTAGTGTATTACATATCGATAAAAATCAACATTTGTTATCGATTTGTTGGTAATATAAGAATTGATTGCATGAAATTGATCATAGGAGTTCCCATATTGGCTGAATTTTGAAATAATATATCCTAAAATATTAAAATGAATGTGTAAATAATATATGGAAAACATAATTGATATGATTTGATTGTTGTGTTTAACCAGAGAATGATGTGTATTAAGACGAGTTTTTTGATTATATGTTTCATTTTAAACATTTTTACAAGGTGATACACTATTTATAAATATAGATCATTATATAATGATGATTTTTTATATGTGATGGGTAGATAAATGAATGGAATTTTATATTAATATGGTTTTTTCATAACATAAAATTAAAATCTATACAAAAAAATATTAATTGCACACATTAATAATTATCATATTATATAATCTATTAGAATGACAATTTATAAAATCATGCCTCATGTATATATTTTACACTAATACTCTAATCCATCCATGAATGAGGATTTCATAAAAAAACTCAAGACCAACCTAGATACTATATGAAATTATTTGAGATTGATTATATGATCATTAAGAATATTTTTAATTGATATTGTATTTCCTCTACCATTTGTACGAATCTAAAAACATTCCTCTATTCATGCATTTTTCATTAATAGAATTTTTTTGAAAAGGATATAAATTGGAAATGACTTACCTCACTATCGATGTATATTATTACAATAGAAAATGTACAGAATATGAATGTTATAATAACATGTTCATGTGTCTTAATATCTTTATCATTACGTGTAATAGGTAGCTCGATAATCAGATCCTGATATACAAATTCTTGAAACTCACAAGTGGAAAGGATATACTAAATGTTTTTGAAAATGACATAATTTATGGGGGTTATGTTCCCCAGAATATTGGAGTGTCCCTAAAGGTGTGTAGGGATAATTAGATAATTCTATTTAAGAATAGATCCACACTACAACTATTCATGTCCTGGCATATAGGTTCAAACCATTAAAGTGTTGGATAATTGATAAAATGTAATGACCTTAATAATAATATCACATAATTCGTGGTTTTTTCATTTAATTAGTATGAGATGTGAGGAATCAAAACTCAAAGGACCAAATAGTTTATTATTCTCAGTAATCTAGATACATATTTCAAATTTAAATTACAATTAAGATCCTAAAATAACAAATGTTTTTTATTTGAGAACATAATATATTCCCTCAGCATATCCCTACAAATCAATAATAAAGAACTTTTTAGTATCCTAGTGAATTAAAACACAAGAAATGAGTGATATCAAATGACCTGAAAGGGTATGCCTAAAAAACATGTAATGAATAAAAATATTCAAATTTCCATGTTAAATAACTAAAACAATGTTAGTATAAAAAATAACACGATCTTAATAGACTAGGAATAAATTTTGATCAAATTAATCCATATGAAAAATATTGTGATCTTGAAACTTATCCGTAGAAATTATATTTAATAGAATAATATAGTAAACATCACTAAATGATAGCATAATGGTTCAATGAATATTGATTTATATCTGAAATATACCGTCAGGACGATGTATAGGACAACTGAAATTTATGGTTGAAAATTTTAATTTATAATACTAATTTATTTTTTGGGGCCTTCTATAGCATCGAGGGGCTGTGTAATTCTGAGCCCCACCCATCACACAATAATTCGATTACATTAATCACTTGAAAGGGGTTACACATAATAAAAATAAACATTTATATAGGAAACCTGAAATACAAAATGTTAGTACTAACCAGAATGAATAAATATAATCATAAACATTCAAGATTAAAATCTTTAATGGTAATAAAATTGTATATATATTTTATAAATGATGATAAACTAACTAGGTAGATAATAAATATCTTATCAATACAACAAACCCCTAGTGTATCTTACATACACAAATGGGGTTGATTTCATTAATTATAATAAATTCCATAATAATTTTATTAAAAACATTTTTGATGAAAATAACCTATTAAATTTGAAATATTTTTAAAAAAAATTGTTCAAAAATTATATTTATATCAATTTTATTTGAATATAAAAATATAAACTTATAAATTTAACATTAAATTTTATATTGGATAAGACAATAAGTTATTTCATTTGTGATGTAAATTCAAAAATGGACATCCCTTTCACAATTTTATTAATATCCACACATTGCTCAATTTGAGAATTACATGAATATACCATTAATTTTTTTAAATTAATTACTAATACATAAAAAAAGTTTAATAAATATTTTTTACAGGATAAAAGTAAATTTAAATCAATGATTGAAAACATGGATTTGGATAAAATGGGATATTCAATGTATGTTAGAAATAAAGTAAGATTTTATGAAAAAACATTTACTCAATAATTTTAAGAGGAAAATACTGAAAAAATGTTTCTATTTATTGAAAAATAGAATTACTAACTATGTGTGAAGAAAATAAATTTCTTTTAGGATATATATATAAACTAATTCGTGTAAGGAATATATAATAACAAACTATCCGGAGTAATGGTGAGATAGTGAATGAATCCTTACAACATTGGTAACATTCAAATCATAACGACC
This sequence comes from Viscum album, assembly GCA_963277665.1. Classification (NCBI taxonomy): domain Eukaryota; kingdom Viridiplantae; phylum Streptophyta; class Magnoliopsida; order Santalales; family Viscaceae; genus Viscum; species Viscum album. The sequence goes on along the minus strand of OY728142.1, from coordinate 1,770,135,970 downwards.
ATTACGTAAATAACATAATTTTTTTTTAAATTCATTAAGATAAATGTTTTCCTGAAATAAAATATAATAAAATTCAGTGTGTACAACACACAATGGTATAAGAGATGAATATGGTGTATGAGTGGTGGAAGTAAAAGTGAGAAAAGGAACCCCTTACCTCATGTCTGATTTCATTTATATATTTTATAACCAAATAAATAATCAATATGGGGTCATTATATATGTTTTATATAAGCATTACCATATATTTCATACCGTATATTATTTATTTATAGTGTTTTATCACCTTTTTAATATCCTTTATTTGTTAAAATTTTGTATCGTGTGATAATTTCTTTATTTTCCATGTTTATTCCAGTATTGTAATTTTAGATTTTTTTTATAATTATTATTGATCCAAATTACCCATATTTTAATTTATGATGTAAATATAATATATATTCTTTATATATAAAATTATAATAATCTATAAAAGTTATATATAGAAATTTGATTACATCTCTCAGGGAGACGATATGTTATACATATGAATGAATGATGTTTCCATCTTTCATAAAAGACGAAAGGGAAAGAAAATTAATTTTAACACCCCATTACATATTAAAAATATTTATATATTATATTAATTAAATCTATATTTATTTCCATCCATGTAAAAATTGAATGAAATAAATTTCACATCATTATGTGGAGGTAGTAGTCCACATGTATGCATGAGAAATGTGAATTTTTATCAAAGAATAAATATTTAATAACATATTTGTGATATTATATTTATAATTTTTTTATTTAATAAATATCACATATATTAATTAAAATAGTTCTTACTTCATTCCATGTTAATCATAAGAGAAAACGAACCAAGTCGCTTCTTGAAGTGGTATTCCATGGTACACATGTGTTTTATTATCTTCTCCCCTAAGGATTGGAATGTAAGAAGGTATATGTGATATAATAATTTCATAAATATAATAATTTTTGAAATATAATATAAATATGTTATATAAATAATTATATCCATCCTTCAAAGGTGGTTATTGAAAATGAATTTCATCAGTTCGCGAGGTAGTAGTCCGCCATAAAAGTGATCGACGATTTCTATTCCCATTTAATCTATATAGAGATAGTTCTATGTCCTTAAATAAATAAAATAAAATATCAGTATATATTATATACTTTTTTTACTTTATAATCTTTATATAATATATTTTTAAGGAGGAAGAAGAAGAATCAATCAAACCCATTTAGGAATATTACACCATATTTAGAGAGCCGATTTATGTTTATATCAAAATCCTTATTAGAGGGTATTTATAAGAAATATAAATACTATATGATGTGGTTAGGTTAGTATGTAAGATATTTGGGACATTATTTTATGAACTTAAGGTTTTTTATATGTAAATTAGGTATTTGAGGGGACAACCATTAATTAGTGGGGGAGGGGGATCATATAGAATAGCTAAAAAGATTATGATAGCCATATTTTTATAATTCAAAAATTCTATAAAATGTTTCATTATAAAAAAATATAGATTATAAGGTAAATAAGTTGAAATTTAATGGTTTACGAGGTTTTATGTAATTCCTCGACTCCAAAATATCGAAACTAGTTGTTTAATTCATTATATTTGAATCATTTAAAGGAAAAAATTGTTTAGGAAAAAATTGTTTTACATCTTTGAAAAACTAGATTACACACATAAAACACATTTTTCAATGGGAATATAAAATAATTCATAAAAAAATTAAAATCTCAGTATCATTGAAAGTCATTCCAATAATATATCATCATAACCTGGGAAAATAAAACAAATTAATAGTGAGACCAATTTATTAGTAAGTGTTAAACACTTCTATTGTGGTCAGAAATAATTTAAAATAATTAACATTGAATTATATGTTACTGTACACCAATTCCATTTAATTAATAAACTAATTTTGACATTTATCTGTATAATTTAACATAGAGAGAATCTTTTGGATTATAATAATTGAAAATACAATAATTCTTAATTATTGGACAATAAATTTCCTAGGAAATTGAGGAATATACAATAAATTACATTCATAAGATAGTTTAATAAATACAAGGTTACAATGAATTTGGTTTGGAAAACTATAAATCCATTGTCATTAACATTCACAAGTCTATTTAAAACATACTAGTTGCAATCACATATGGGGTTTTCAACCTGATTTCATCTATTGAGTCTCCCAAAACCTTGGGGGGATTTCATTATCTTATACCAAACCAATGCCATACTAATAAATATAATTAATTATATATTTAATAATAAATTTATATCCTGCAAAAGTTTCCTTATAAAATATCAATATATAGTCAAAGGTGTGGATTTTTCAATATTTCCTTAGCTAATCCAATTAGATTCGAATTAAAAACCATATGTAGAAATAAAGTATGTTACAGAAAATAATAATATTCATCATAAAATATTAATTATGACTAAGATAAAATTAATTTCAAATTAAAACTAAAAAAACATATTTTTTCATGAGAAAGTGGTCAATCACAAAAAAAAAAGAGATATTGTTCAATACCATTTACCACGAGGTAATTTCAAGTATAAATATAGTGGATGAAATACTTTTATGTGATGAATTAATTAATAGTAATAATTTATTACTAATGTTATTTAATTTCAAAGGGAAAAAATATAGACCATATATAATTGAAGTGATGCATAAATAACAAATAAGTATTAATTGAATGTAAATTGAGGTGAAATGTTTTACCATGAGTATGTATTGTCACGCATGTCTCTATATTCATGAATAAAAAAATTATTATTTACTTGATAGAGATGATATTTTATGTTTATTTTTTTTTAATCCCAATCTTAACAAGGTGTATACAATTACTTAACTTATTAATATTAATTTGGTTGTTTTGACCATATTTGGTTTACGTGTCAAAAAGGTCATGGGTAAGTAGCCTATGATTAAACATGCCATTATATAAACATCTCAAGAATAATAAAAATTATATAATATAAATATTTATACATAAATTATACTTTTAAAACCAATCATGGATGATTTTATAACAAATTAACTGACGTTACGTCCATAGAGACGATAGGTCGTATGTACGCTTCAGTAAAGTTTCCTATTTTGTTGGTGATCATTATTGAAAAAAGAAAAGTAAATTCTATATTTATTGAATTATAATTATATAATAAATTAAATATTAGTTAGTCAAGTATACTTTTTTTACAATGTTTATAATGCAAGAGGAATCACATCACTTTGAGGAGGTAGTAATCGACATGTCCACAAACAATGTTGTCACCTTTTATTTTTGAGAAGGGGTAATAATAAAAATGATATATTATATTATGATAAAGGTAATTATGTCATTTTTATCATAATTATTTCATTTAAGGAATATATATTCATTATATATGTGTGTTGTGTAATCCAAAATATTTAGTGATATGAATTGGAATACACTGTTCTTGGTGATGGTATGTCATATGTATCCATGAGCATTGTTTCCATTTTCTATACATATTAATAGAAATAAAACTAAACAATATATATTTATTTTATCCTTAAAATATCATTTTAATTCAATATATATCACATATTTCTATGAAAAATATCTTTTATGTATTCCATGTAAGTGTGAATGAATGACATCTCTTTTAGGAAGCACTAGTCCACACATCCGCAACGATGTTATCATTTTATCACAAAATATAATGAATGATTGCATAAAATAATAAATAATTATAAAATTATAAATAAATTATAAATATAATATATATATATATATATATATATATATTATATAAACAAAAAATCCACAACTATTCACAACCAGGAATTTTTGGTAACGGAATAACAAACATAATCAGTTTTTGAGGTGGTAGTCTGTATACACACAAATGATGATTCTGTATCCAATATGATAGAAGTGTATTTAGTTGTTTCTAAAAACCTTAAGTTAAAAAAATATAATTACATTTAGTATATATTTTATTTTTTATAAACATTATAAAATAACAATTTATGGTTTATATAATGAAATAAAACAAAAGTACTCGTTAAAGAACATTCATTATTCCTCATGCAAATCGATATGGTTTATACCAAAATCTCTTTATAGTTGGAATATTGATGAGCGTAAGGATTATAGGATGATGGGAGAGATATTTTTAGTTTAATTTGACATATTTTGGATCATAAAAAAGGTTTTTTAGTTGTACATAAGCGAGGGAGTGAGTTTTCTTGTATTATGGAGGATGAATGGAATTCATGTAAATATAAAATGGTAAACACTATTTGGAGGTATCCTATAAATATTATTCCTCCCATAAATTAAAAAATTCTATAAAATTTCATTAATGATTGTAATATTTTCAAACAATAGCTTTTGGACATGTTTAAATGCCATTTTAGGGATAATATTTTAGTATAACCACCATGTAACCCTAATATTACCTTAATAACTATCATCAATTATAACTACATTCATTACACACTATTTTCAAAAAATATACTCAATTTACTATATATTTTATACTTATTGCTTCAATATATGTAATTTTTTCTAAATTTCATTCATATATTTGTATAAATTAAATTTAAATCTAATCTTATAGATATGAAGAGAAACTGGTTTTTAATGTGAAAATTCAAAATAGTTCACAGTGTTTTTATATCTACACTCAAATTTAAATAGAGTCCAATGAAAAAAGATGAATTAATATATTTATAATTTTTATATTGGGTCTTTAACCCCATTTTAAAATATTATTTAACTTTAATAATTATTTAATTGAAGAGTCTTTTTTCGACTAAAATGTATTATTTTTCACTATTCTCTTAAATATGGATATTCTCTGAAAAATAAAAAATCAACCAATATAAATTTTTATTTTTTATCACTCTGAAAAAAAATATTTCTATGAAATATAATATATTAAAATTTTAAAATAATGTTTTAAAACAACAATTCCATTAAAAGGCGGCATAACTACTATTTAAAAAATACATATTTTTATGAAAAACAATATAATTTGGTTATATTTTACATATAAAATCTATTTAATGATGTTGAAATAATTAATTGAACATATAAAAGTTATTTAGATTCTCTAATATCATAAAGTAATAATAATTAATTTAAATTATTATGATAAAATAATGTTAGTTCAATATAATAGTTTTTATAATTACATATTCTATATAATCAACTGGTTTATATATTTTATTATAATTAAATTGCCACTAAATATTAATATAAACATATGTAAACTATAATTTATAAATGTAGTTAAATTTTTTAATATATTTAATTACAATAGCTAGTTGATAACTATCATATTAAATAATGATATTAATAGTATATTTCAGTGTGTTAGAACATGGAATTTCGTGTAACAAAATATATCAAAGGAACTCAATATTGTGCATAAAAAAATATCCCATAGTGTGGTGTTACTAAAAGACATTCTTAGTGTTTTTTCAGCAACAATTTTGACAATTGTTTTCATAAAATTATTTATATATAAATATTATTATAAATGGAAATAATATAAAATATTGGTATGTTACATTCTACCCAACATAAATAAATTACATTCATACAATTAAAATATTATCATGGAAATTCAGAGAAAGAAATATGAAATTAATATTATTGGAATGCCCATATCATAAGAGGTTTACAGAAATATATTCTTAATAAGTGATAATGTTAAGTACAATGGTCACAAAACAAGGTTCTTAATTAATAAAACATACATGCAAAATCAAAACACGGTAGGAAAATATAACTATAATGTTCTGATGGTGATTGATAGAGTACATAGATCACATGAAGGTGGATGATCCATATAAAGTAAAAAAACGTAATGAAATCGGACAAATAAGCGTAAAAAGATCCCTCAAATCATAAAAAAATGATGACAATAAGAAAAAAACATTTGAAGATCATTTTTAAAGGAGTTTAGGAATTAATTTACTCTATAAGAGTATTTGGAAATATACATACATTATATATTTCTATTTAACATTCAAAATCTTATCTTCTTTTCATGCCATGATGTATTTATAAATTACACACTGCATCATTAAGAAATATGGTGACCATTAAATCCTCATACAATGTTCTACTTAAACCATTTAATAAATGGTTAACAATTCTATATGATTAGGATATAAAACATCATAAATATTGTAACACCCGAGACTTTTATGTTATATAAATTATCAAAGGAATATTTTTCTACACACAACACTTTCTTGGATTTCTTTACACGAAATCGCGACCTTCCTCGATAGCTTGCGTCGTACGCAATACCGAGTTTCACTAAACAATGATATGCTAATAAAATATTATTAAAACTAGCCGTTATGAATATTAATAACCAATTTTTCAAATTTTATAAATTTTATTTTTCAAAATGGACTTCATTTTTGGATTCGGAATATCGAAATTAGCCTAGGGTGAAATTTTGGTATTTTTCTTAAAACTTTCAATTTTTGATGAATAGTGAAACCACTAAGTGGTAGTTAAAAAACTGAATTTTTCATAAAACATAATTTTACCACTTCTGTGAGTGGAATTTCAAAAATCCGAGAGACATGGTTGATGTCAGTAAGTAAAATGTGGTTCAATGAGATGAAAATAATTTTTTGGTGAATAGTAACTTTTTACTTTTTTTTACCACAGTTAAAAGTAAATTGGGTAATTAAGGGTAAAAATGATATTATTATTAACCTAACTCATGTCCTAATTCTATTTGACAAGTGTAATTAGACCAAAACAACCTTAGGAATAAAATATGACCATTTAGGCCCACTTGGATTAGATTAGGACATTTATTATTAATTTATTTAAAGAAGGGTTAAATAGTTAAAATCAAAGTTTAATAAGTAAATTATTTTTAATATGCGGTTATACATAAGATAAATTAGACTATAAATATTAATTAGAAATCTAAACATATTTCCTACATAATTATATTTTATTTGTAATTTTTATAAATTAAATAAATTAATTTATTTATGACACAATGATGATGCAATAATTTTCTTATTAATGAAATATTGACATAATTGATGTTATAAATACCCAAATAAAAATAATTAGAGACGTTTAATGAATTACACTAATTTTATATGTTAATATGACATGTTAGTATTGATTTAATTAACTTGGTTCGAACTAATCATTCTGTTATGATTTTCACAAAAATCAATTACTAAATAGTGTCAAAATTGACATAAAATAGTTTTTAAAACAAATATTATATTATTTATTGTTATTTTACTCCTAAAAATCTAAGGATCGGCCAAATGACTTATATAAGGTTATATATATTAATAATAAACAACTTGGGGTTAGTTTGGATTGATATAGTAAGTTTGTTAACCTTATAGTATAAGAAAACAAGAAAACACGGTAAAAGATAAATTATCTAACATAAAGTTAAATTTAAATGATAAGGTTAAAATTGATACCTAATCTTGTCTAAATTCTATTGTATTAGAGGATTTCGACCCATCCCCACCTTAGCATAGAAATAAATCAATTTGGAGCTATGTAAATCCGAACATGACTTTATAATAAAATAATATTTTTAGTTATTCCAAAGGTGCCCCTCTCCTCCCTTATAAAAGTGCACCTCCTCCCTCTCTTCCTCACACCACATTTATCCTTCAAGCTCGGCCAAACCCTACCAATTTCTCCTCTCCACTTCCCTAGAGAAATCCAAGAGGTCCTGGTCTTCTTCAAAGACCAATTTTAGTGCCCTAAAAGAAGGTCTCAAAGAAGCACTTCAAAGAAGAGGTAATGTCTATTACCGATTCTTTCATCTTTATTTCTTCTTCCACTTCTTCTTCTTTAGTTGTTTCATTATGAAGTAATAACATCAGTATCACTCATATATTGATATTTTATTATAAGTATGAAACAACCCTATTTCACCATCTATCCATCCTACGGAAAATAAATCACCGTGCGTGCATACGTACGGAATACCGTCTCCATGTCGTGGTGTAATCTACTTTCCACCACCACCTTACTTGGATGGGTATAATGGTGTAAATAATGACTATATATGACTATTATATTGTGATAATGATTCTGAAATAGTATAAATACACTCCAATACAATTCCACGATCATAGGAACGATATCATCACTCGTGCGTACGTACGGAATACCGTCTCCACGATATGATGCGACTCGTTCTACATGATCTTTATTTCATAATGATTATATAAATGAATTGAATGAATTAATATGATATATATTACAATAATACCATTATGTAAATGAGGTATCTATAACCTAAAGAGAAGAATACGAATTTATTCTACAAAACACGCATAATAACAAAAAGTTATAAACACCCAAATAACAAGTAGCAATGAAATATTACTACCAAGAAGCTAAGAATATGACCATATATGATATCATAACAATAATTATGATTCTGTAATAAGTCAATAACATTATTTAAATCATTATACAGGAAGTTCGGACACTTATGAAGCAAAACAGACCTAAGGTAAGGGAAATATCACGATCTCATTTTTATCCGAGATTGTTTATACTTTGGTATTTACTAGGGTGTATTTTATCATCCACATCCATGTTTCCTCAATATGTAATATTATTTCCATTCACCTACAATTGTTTAAATCCTATTTTACCCTTTGGTGAGTTTTTAGAAAAAGATAAGAAAGGAATCTTTTTTCGTTTTTCGTACGAGGTACTTTTTTGACTTTTCCGAAAAAAATACGTGAAGAATGTTTTTTTAACTTATATAGAATGAATGGATTTTTAAAACATTATTTCCAAGAAGATTACTTTACATGTTTTCAAGTTTATTTTTAATCAACTTCTTTTATTTTATAATTTTACGACATGTTAAGAAAGGAAAAGTGTTTTTGAAGTATAAAGTATATTTTCATCAAGAATTAAGTTCAAGTGTTTTATCAAAATTATTTTCCATCTTAGATAATAAAGGGTTCTGTTTTTATCCCTATTATTACATTGATTTGATTATTTTGTGATGGAATTATTTTTCTAAATTCCTTTATCGTATATGAATTGTTTTATGATGTCATGATGTTTAAGATTCCCATTTTTATTACATGAGTTATTCAATGATGTATGGTTTATGATTTTGTGGAACACATAATAATGGTATCATTATGAGATGGGTGGGACCTATATATCCCTCCAATGCATTGGGTAAAGATTCTATATCTCATGAGATAGACATGTCTGGAACGGTAGGTTATACCGGTTTAGTGAAACAGGACTGAAACGAGGGTGACTCAGTTCAGAAAGGGACTTTGTCCACTAAGATAGTCTTGGAAATGAGTCTTGACTAACAAGAAATGATTCTCTATGATTATGTGTGTATGCCACAAATCTTCATGTTTTAAGTTATGATTATTGTGATTACATTTCACTGCCATGATTTATCCCATGTTATGAAATTATGATCTCTTTTGCAGGTTAAGATTTCGAAAAGTTATGTTCTTATGTATACGATGTGATTGATATTTATTTTTTTTACCCATACTGAGCATTTGAGCTCACCCTTTTGTATTTTTTCTTTCCCCAGGTTAGGAATAAGGTTATTAAGTAAGATATACCAAATGGGACTATAGATTTGATGAAATAAATGGGAGACAGTGTAGACGCTTTATGAACCAGTTGTTTATGTTTCCCAGTTTCTAAAGACACTATACCTATACGGTCCTTTCATGGTTTTGTTATATGTTGTAATAAGTATGCTTCAATTTTAATGTATTAACAATGTATGTAATGTATGGGTCATTATAGTTGGTATCAGTGGAAAGTTATAGTCAACCTTTGGAAACTAGATGTGAGAGCCTTAGTAAGAACACTAAGGATAAGTCTAAGAATAGAACACAATCTTAGTGTTTTAGAAATGGCCATGAATAACCTAGGATAAGACCTTAAGTGTGAAATTTTATTCTTTATTATGCGGTTTTCCTATTATAATTAGTGTTGCTCACACTATTCTTCTTGGTTTTAGTCAATGGCTGGAACCCGAAGGAACCGTGTTAATACGGAATGCGATGGGAAATGCAATGATTATCCCTCTGAGAAACCAAACATTATGGGAGATGGAATGAAAAATCTTGTAGCCATGCTCACACAACTTTCTCAAGCTATGAATCATACAGGACTTCCAAAAGATCAAAGGAAGGAGCAACATTCTGTTGAATCCTTCATGAGGCAGCGTCCACCTTCTTTCAGCGGGTCTACTGATCCATTAGTTGCTGAACAATGGATTAGTACTACTGAAAATATATTTTCAGTTCTTCAATGTTCTGAACATGATAAAGTCATCCTAGCAGTGTATCGTTTGGAAGGAGATGCTGATCAATGGTGGATTCTTATTAAGAATACGAGGCAAAGGGTTGAAATTGATTCCATGGAATGTGAGGATTTCAAGAACTTATTTTTCAATAAGTACTTCCCTCATATTCTCCGAACAAAGATGGAGAAAGAGTTTCTTGAACTGAAGAAAAAGGATGATGAATCTATTGGTACCTATGAAGCGAATTTTACAAGACTTGCAAGGTACACTTCTGGTATTATTATCCAACCTAAGAGTAAGATTGATCAATTCTTTAGTGGCTTAAAACCAAGTCTTCAAAGGGCGTTAGCCATAAGGGACTTCAATAGCTACGAGGAAATCATTCTATGTGCTCTCAAAGTCGAGATGGAGATTGGAGTAACCCGTCAGCCATATGGGTTTGATAAAAAGAGGAAAATGGAATTCAAAGGAAAATTTAAAGAGCACACTGAAAAGAAGATGAGCTTTCCCTTATGCTCAAAGTTTGGAAAGAAACATTGATAGAGTTGTCTTAAAGGGACAAGTAAATGTTTCAAATGTGGAAAGGAAGGTCATCGGGCATTTAAATGCCACGATGATGGGAAGAAGATGTCTAATGATGAAAACAAAGGAAGGGATACACATAATGAACCTACTACACTTCAATGTTTCAAGTGTAAGGAGATGTGGAATTATGCCAATAAATTCCCTAATCCAAGGGTTGATGATGATTGTGGACATCAACAAACTCTTAAGGCTAAAGACAAAGGAAAGTCACATGCAATTTCTATCAGCGATGTGGAGTACGATAACGATGTGGTGAAAGGTACACTTACCATCCACTCTAAAGTAGAAAATGTTTTATTTGATTCTGGATCCACCCAATCGTTTATTTCTGAAGAATTTTCTAAGGGTATTACCGTATTACCTCAACAATTAGATGTTGAGTTAGCTGTGACAACACCTAATGGAACAACAGTAACATCAAAAGTTTATAATTCTTCTCCGATCGAAATTTGTGGAAAGTGCTTCCTACAAATATTGTGATCCTTCCTATAGTGTAATTTGATGTGATTCTTGGCATGGATTGGATTTATTTATATGGAGCTCATATCAATTGCCAAATAAGGGAAGTCACATTTCATATTCCATATCAATCTATGATCGTCTATCAATGTAAGGATGAACATAACCTTCCAGTGGAAATTTCTTCCATTTTATGGGTATTGATTCCACTAAATGAAGGTTATTTATCTCAAATGGTTGGTGAGAAACTCATGATTAAGAATATTCCCATTGTACGGGAGTTTGATGATGTCTTTTCGGAGGAATTACCAAGTCTTCCACCAAACCATTAAGTTGAGTTTTCAATAGAACGCGTACCAGGTTCTTTGCCTATTTCAAAGACACCTTATAGAATGGCCCCAATTGAGTTGCAGGAATTTAAGAAGAAACTCCAAGAGAATCTCGATAAGGTGTTCATACGCCCTAGTGCGTCACCTTGGGGAGCACCTGTTCTATTTTTTAAGAAGAAAGAAAGATCAATGAGACTCTGCATTGATTATAGAGAACCTAACAAGATCACTATCAAGAACAAATATCCTCTCCCGCGCATTGATGACCTATTTGACCAACTACGTGGAGCTCAATACTTTTCCAAGATTGATATTCATTCAGGGTATCATCAATTAAGGGTCAAAAGGGAGAATATACCAAATACGGCTTTCCGTACAAGGTATGGACACTATGAATTTATAGTGATGCCATTTGGTCTTACTAATGCCCCTACTATCATCATGGATCTGATGAATAGAGTCTTTAGAGACTATCTTGATCAGTTTGTGGTAATCTTTATAGACGATATTCTTGTCTATTCAAAGAGAAAGGAAGAACATGAAGATCACTTGAGAATTATATTTAAGACCCTGAGAAAGGATAAGCTTTATGCCAAATTTACCAAGTGTGAATTTTGGCTTCAAAAAGTTTCATTTTTGGGTCACATAATCTCAAAAGAGGGGATATCTATGGATCCACCAAAAACAGAGGTTATCAAAAGATGGTCGAGACCAACAACAGTAATTGAGATCCGAAGTTTTCTTGGTTTGGCTGGATATTATCGACGTTTTGTGAAAGATTTTTCATGATTATCTAATCCACTCATCATGTTGACTCGGAAAGGAGTTAAGTTTGTTTGGATGGAGGAATGTGAAGTGAATTTCAAGGAGTTGAAAAGAAAGTTATCCAGTGCACCTGTGCTCACACTGCCTTGTAGTGGAGAAAGGTTTGTGATCTACAGTGATGCATCCAAGAAGGGATTGGGGTGTGTTCTTATGAAAAATTATATGGTGATAGCTTATGCCTCACGACAGTTGAAAATACATGAGAAAAATTACCCAACTCATGATTTGGAGTTAGCTGCTGTAATCATTGCATTAAAGATTTGGAGGCATTATATTTATAGAGAAAGGTGTGACATTTATACTGATCATAAAAGTTTAAAGTATATTTTCACACAAAATGAGCTGAATATGCGCCAAAGAAGATGGTTGGAGCTGATTAAGGATTACGACTGCTCCATCTATTACCACCCTAGGAAAGAAAACAAGGTAGCAGATGCATTAAGTCAACAAGACCATGCAAGTTTATCCATGATGAGGATCACAAAAGATCCAATATTTATGGATTTTCAAAGGATGGATCTTGGAATTATAATGGAAGGATGAAAATAGTATCTTTCTCAAATGAGTGTTCATCAATCTATACATGTGAAGATTAAAGAGGCACATAAAGAAGATGTCGAGTTACAAAAGAAGGTGAGAAATGTTCCTGAATTCAACCTTGATTGTGATGGGATAATAAAGTTCAGGAATCGAGTTTGTGTTCCTCCCATCCCCGAATTAAAGGAGCTGCTGGATGAGGCTCATAGTTCTGCATTCTCTATTCATCACGAAAGAACGAAGATGTATAGGGACCTGAAAGAGTACTTCTGGTGGGATGGCATGAAAAGAGATGTTTCTGAATATGTCTCTCGATGCTTGGTTTGTCAACAAGTTAAAGCTGAGAGACAGAAGTCTAAGGGGATGTTACAAACATTACCCATACCCGAATGGAAATGGGAAAACATCACTATGGACTTTGTCATAGGACTTCCTAAAACATCCAAAGGCAATAATGCTATCTGGGTCATAGTTGATCATCTTACAAAGTATGCACACTTCATTTCTATTAGAGAGGATTTCTCTCTAGATCAGCTTGCCAGAATATATGTAAAGTAAGTGGTAAGATTGCATGGAGTACCAATTTCTATTATATCTGATCGGGATCTAAGATTTACCTCGATGTTCTGGGGAAGTCATCAGCATACTCTGGATACAGAGTTATGTTTCAGCACTACTTATCATCCTCAGACAGACGGTCAGTCTAAGAGAACAATTCAAACTCTATAAGATATGTTGAGAGCTTTCTCTATGGATTTAAAAGGTGGTTGGGATCAACACCTACCTATGGTAGAATTTTCTTATAATAATAGCTTTCACTCCAGTATTCAGATGGCTCCTTATGAAGCTCTCTATGGAAAGAAATGCAGGACTCCAACTTGTTGGGATGAAGTTGGGGAAAGAAAGCTATTAGGACCTAATCTCGTTGATGAAATGGCAGAAATGGTCAGATCTATTCAACAACACATAAGAGCAGTTCAGAGTCGACAGAAAAGTTATGCCGACAACCGATGAAAAGACCTAGAATTTGAAGTGGGAGATAAAGTGTTCTTACGAATATCTCCCTGGAAGAGAGTCATGAGATTTGGAAAGAAGGGGAAGATGAGCCCTAGATATATCGGTCCTTTCGAAATACTGGATCGTGTCGGGAAGGTAGCATACAGATTGGCGCTTCCACCGAATCTCTCTCAAGTACACGATGTGTTCCATGTATCTCTCCTGAGAAAGTACATACCTGATCCTTCACATGTACTCAGCTCAGAAGTCGTACCGCTGGAGCAAGATCTTTCTTATGAAGAACAACCGATAGAGATTCTGGATCGTAGCGAAAAAGTCCTACGAAGAAAGACCACTTGATTGGTGAATTTTTTATGGAGGAACCACAAATTATAAGAAGATACATTGGAGTTTGAGGATATGATGAGGGAGAGGTATCCTCATTTGTTTGTTACAAAGTGACGAATTTCGAGGGTGAAATTCATTTTAAGGGGGGTAGAATGTAACACCCGAGACTTTTTTGTTATATAAATCATCAAAGGAATATTTTTCTACACACAACACTTTCTTGGCTTGCTTTACACGAAATTGCGACCTTCCTCGATAGCTTGCGTCGTACGCAATACCGAGTTTCACTAAACAATGATATGCTAATAAAATATTATTAAAACTAGCTGTTATGAATAGTAATAACCACTTTTTGAAATTTTATAATTTTTATTTTTCAAAATGGACTTCATTTTTGGATTCGGAATATCGAAATTAGCCTAGGGTGAAATTTTGGTATTTTTCTGAAAACTTTCAATTTTTGATGAATAGTGAAACCACTAAGTGGTAGTTAAAAAACTGATTTTTTCATAAAACTTAATTTTAACACTTATGTGAGTGGAATTTCAAAAATCCGAGAGACAAGGTTGATGTCATTAAGTAAAATGTGGTTCAATGAGATGAAAATAATTTTTTGTTGAATAGTAACTTTTTACTTTTTCTTACCACAGTTAAAAGTAAATAGGGTAATTAAGGGTAAAAATGATATTATTATTACCCTAACACATGTCCTAATTCTATTGGAAAAGTGTAATTCGTCCAAAAGCAACATTAGGAATAAAATATGACCATTTAGGCCCACTTGGATTAGATTAGGACATTTATTATTAATTTATTTAAAGAAGGGTTAAATAGTTAAAATCAATGTTTAATAAGTAAATCATTTTTAATATGGGGTTATAAATAAGATAAATTCGAAAATAAATATTCATTAGAAAGATAAACATATTTCCTACATAATGATATTTTATTTGTAATTTTTAGACATTAAATAAATTAATTTATTTATGACACAACGATGATGTAGTAATTATCTTATTAATGAAATATTAACATAATTGATGTTATAAATACACAAATAAATGTAATTAGAGACTTTTTATGAATTAAACTAATTTTCTAGGGTAATATGATATGTTAGTATTGATTTAATTAACTTGGTTCTAACTAATCATTCTGTTATGATTTTCACAAAAATCAATTACTAAATAGTGTCAAAATTGACATAAAATACTTTTTAAAACAAATATTATATTATTTATTGTTATATTACTCTTAAAAATCTAAGGTTCGGCCAAATGACTTAGATAAGTTTATATATATTAATAATAAACAACTTGGGGTTCGTTTGGATTGATATAGTAAGTTTTTTTAACTTTATAGTATAAGAAAACAAGTAGAAACGGTAAAAGTTAAATTATCTAACTTAAAGTTAAATCTAAATTATAAGGTTCAAATTGATACCTAAACTTGTCTAAATTCTATTGTATGAGAGGCTTTCGACCCATACCCACCTTAGCCTCTAAATAAATCAATTTTCAGCTATTGAAAACCGAACTTGACTTTATAATAAAATAATATTTTTAGTTATTCCAAAGGTGCCCCTCTCCTACCTTATAAAAGGGCACCTCCTCCCTCTCATTCTAACACCACTTTGAGCCTTCAATCTCGGAAAACCCCTGACACTTTATCCTCTCCACTTCCCTAGAGACATCCTAGAGGTCCTGGTCTGCTTCAAAGACCAATTTTAGTTCCCTAAAAGAAGGTCTCAAAGAAGCATTTCCAAGAAGAGGTAATCTCCGTTACCGATTCTTTCATCTTTATTTCTTCTTCCACTTCTTCTTCTTTAGTTGTTTCATTATTAAGTAATAACATCAGTATCAATCATATACTGATATGTTATTATAAGTATGAAACAACCCTATTTCACCATCTATTCATCCTACGGAAAAAGAATTCACCGCGCATGCGTACGTACGGAATACCGTCTCCACGCCGTGGTGTAATCTATTTTCCACCACCACCTTACTTGGATGGGTATAATGGTGTAAAAAATGACTATATAGTACTATTATAAAGTGATACTGATTCTGAAATAGTATACATACACTCCAATACAATTCCACGATCATAGGAACGATATCATCACTCGTGCGTACGTACGGAATACCGTCTCCACGATGTGATGCGACTCATTCTACATGATCTTCATTTTATAATGATTATATAAATGAATTGAATGAATTAATATGATATATATTACACTAATACCATTCTGGAAATGAGGTATCTATAACCTAAAGAGACGAATAAGAATTTATTCGACAAAACACGCATAAGATCAAAAAGTTATAAACACCCAAATAGCAAGTAGCAATGAAATATTACTACCAAGAAGCTAAGAATATGACCATATATGATATCATAACAATAATTATGATTCTGTAATAAGTCAATAACATTATTTAAATTATTATACAGGATGTTCGGACACTTATGATTCAAAAAGGACCTAAGGTAAGGGAAATATCACAATCTCATTTTTATCTGAGATTGTTTATACTTTGGTATTTACTAGGGTGTATTTTATCATCCACATCCATGTTTCCTCAATATGTAATATTATTTCCATTCACCTACAATTGTTTAAATCCTATTTTACCCTTCGGTGAGTTATTAGTAAAAGATAAGAAAGGAATCTTTTGTCTTTTTTCGTACGAGGTACTTTTTTGACTTTTCCGACAAAAATACTAGAAGAATGTTTTTTTTAACTTATATGGAATGAATGGATTTTTAAAAAATTATTTCCAAGAAGATTCCTATAAAAGTTTTCAAGTTTATTTTTAATCAACTTCTTTTAGTTTATAATTTTATGACATGTTAAGAAAGGAAAAGTGTTTTTGAAGTAGAAAGGATATTTTCCTCAAGAATGAAGTTCAAGTGTTTTATCAAAATTATTTTCCATATAAGATAATAAAGGGTTCTATTTTTATACCTAATATTACATTGATTTGATTATATTGTGATGGAATTATTTTTATGAATTCTTTTATTGTATTTGAATTGTTTTATGATGTCATGATGTTTAAGATTCCCATTTTTATTACATGGGTTATGCAATGATGTATGGTTTATGATTTTGTGGCACACATAAGAATGGTATCATTATGAGATGGGTGGGACCTATATATCCCTCCAATGCATTGGTTAAAGATTTTATATCTCATGAGATAGACATGGCTGGAACAGTAGTTTATACCAGTTCAGTGAAACAGGACTGAAACGAGGGTGACTCGGTTCAGAAAGGGACTTTGTCCACTAAGATAGTCTTGGCAATGAGTCTTGACTAATAAGAAATGATCATCTATGATTATGTGTGTATGCCACAAAGCTTCATGTTTTATGTTATGATTATTGTGATTACATTTCACTGCCATGATTTATCCCATGTTATGAAATTACGATCTCTTTTGCAGGTTAAGATTTCCAAAAGTTATGTGCTTATGTATACGATGTGATTGATATTTCTTTTTTTTACCCTTACGGAGCATTTGAGCTCACCCTTTTGTATGTTTTCTTTCCCCAGGTCAGGAAGAAGGTTATTAAGTAAGATATGCCAAAAGGGACTATAGATATGATGAAATAAATGGGAGACAGTGTAGACGCTTTATGAACCAGTTGTTTATGTTTCCCAGTTTCTAAAGACATTATACCTATATGGTACTTTCGTGGTTTTGTTATATGTTGTAATAACTATGCTTCAATTTTGAAGTATTAACAATGTATGTAAAGTATGGGTCGTTATAAATATGTTCGTTGAATTTCAAAAAAATCATATTAATTTTCATTAAGTAGATCGTAATTTTCATTTAACAATGTGTGAATACTTTCATAATATATTTTCATGGAACATAATAACAACCATAATTACCATATATACTTATTTAAAATATTAGTTCATTATTATTAAATATATTTAATATTATTTATTGGATTATTCATTAAATAAAAAATATTATATAAGTCATCAATGATACTATAACCACATTTCCAATATATTATAAATCAATTCCATGGTTGAAAATATTATCCAATTTACATTATACTTATCAAATATATATTTATCTAAACATCATTATATCAACATTAGAAATATATTAAGTGTTCAATTTCCCCAAATCATATTTTTTCTGAGTAGTTCAATATCCACTAATTCATTTTTCTTGATCATCAGTACAATTCAATATCAGAATAAAAATCCTTAATGAAAAATTAAAAAATTAAAATTCTTATATATTTCATCATTCATATAACTGAGACATAATTGATAATGTAACATTATGAAATTACTCAATTGTCTTTTTACATATGGTCATTAATCATTCCACTACATTTGTATCAATATCCAAAGTGTGACATTGTTCTTTTGACATCTTTTGAGGAATATCCACATTAAATTTGGGGCATTCCATATCGTAATTCTCAAAAACAATTCAATGGAATCATTGAATATTATAATTTTATTTCATTCCCTAAAAAAAAATATAGTGTCCTTTTTGTCCAAACATAGAGAAGACTCACATCACCTTCATGAAACTACATTCATGTTCAATCCCATAATTATCATTTGTAGTAGAATCCTTTATTATATACTTTTTCTTATATATAATTTGATCTATCATCCTGTTAGTCTCATCCTTTCCATCCATACAATAGTATATATATAATTATTTACATGTCAATATAAAATGTAAAACTATTTCATCATATGAATACTTTTTTGGGAAACCATCTCCCTTTGAAGATCTGATTCAATCCCTTCAAATAAATGACCATTCATTCACAATCTATTGATAATTTTAAATTTAATTTACATAACTAAAATTTTAACTGGTATATTCATACTTCACAGCACTTAATTTTTCCCATTTCATTAATACAAGGATCATCCTATTCATCTCAGTGTGTTTCTAACATGGGAAATATTTAAGGAAGAATACATCCTTAAAATAATTCCATTCAATGAAAACTAATTCTTATTCATCCCAAGCTTTCAAGATCAATAAACATCATTGATCAACATCACCTTTCAAAAAATGCACAAAAATTGTAACTATTTCCCAAGGTCATTAATATATTATCTAGATACTAAATACATTACTCATGTATTAATAGATTATTACTCTAACTAAATACTGCATGATTATATCACAACATGAGATCCAATATAGGATAATACCACCATATAACTATTTTCTACATACCGGGAATGATATTTTCTCTATCCTAATTTATCTACATTAAAATATTAATAATTTGATCAATTATAATACAAGTCATACTATCTTACAGAGTAGGGGAATATATGCATTTTTATTTATTATTGAAACCTTTCTTCTATCTAGGACCCATTTATAAATAATGGAATACACTAAATAAGATAATAAGATTATATAAAATATTTTTCAATCGAACTAATAGTGAAATACTAATCATAAATTAAAAAATTTATGCATTGAAAAACATATAATCATAATCATTGTTACATTTGGATGTTATTCTATATATATTATCCATTTTTAACTTAGGGTTTTGTTTCTTTATATTTTTTCCCTACTTCTAGTTTTTATGGTTTATACTAAACAACTTTGATACCAACTATAATTCTTAGAGCCCCGAAGAATGTAGACAAAACCTCAAATTGTTATACTAGCATGATTACATGAAATCAAATACTGATGAACTACAATGTAAATTTGTTTTGGAAAACCCTATTTCAAACATGAAATCCATTTTACATTGGGGATGGATTATATTTCATAATAAAATAAAAATCACCACATCCTTGAAATTTTTTCCATGAATTATTCTTCATATCCTATGGAAATGAAAAAATTTAACGGTGAGATCAAATACTGTGTAAGTGTTAAATATAGTAGTTTTAATAATGAATTAATGAGAATAATTAATATGGATAAGTAAATAACTGACCAAACATACCATTAAATCATTAAACATAAAATGAAATGTATCCACATATATTTTCATAGTGAAAATATTCTAGATAATAATAACTAAAATTAAGGAAATTTTTATGTTTTGGATATAATGTATCGTACGAAATTGAAATAATTACCATAAATATGACTAAAAATATGGCTTACAGCATTATTTTTACAAATAAATTTTTTTATTACAAACATAAATCTACTACAATGAGACTTCACAATATTGTTTTAAACACACTGGTTACACACATATAGGGTCCATAATACTATATTTCATCTAATTATACTACTGACTCCTTTAGGTAATTGCATTATCTAGTACCCAATTCATTTCATTCTAGTCCAAAGTATTTCATATATATAATATAATAAATTTTAGTCAATAACAATGTGACTTTTCAAATATAAATATTGTTTTAAAGATAAATATTTATCAATATATCCCTAGTTAATGAAATAACATTCAATGTAAACAGAATATTTATAAATTCAAAATAGTTGTAAAAATAACAATATCAAACATACATTAATATGAATTTATAATGTAAATTTAGTTTATACTGAAAAATTATAACAATAAAGGTATTTTTTTCAAGGGAAATAAAACAATGAAAATATAAAATGATATTGTTAAATAACTTTTACCACATAGAAATTTACATATAAAAAACCCTAGGATAAAATAATTTTATGTGAAATGAATAATATCAGAAATAATTAATTAATATTATATTTCATGTTATATGGGCACTATATTCATCACATAATATTTAATTGGTTCATAAATAACAAATAAGTATCAATTCAATGTAAATTGATACGATTTCCCTTACCTGTTGTCTATTCTGTCATGTGTGTCTCTATCAAATGGGAAAATAAACTAATTTTAATTATTTAATTTTTTCAGAAAATTTTTAATGTTCATTAATACAATTATTTGAATTTTTTTATATTTATATACAATTACATAATCAAATAACATTATGTTGGTTGTTTGACCATATTCGGTTTGTCTGTCAAAAATGAATTTTCTAGGTAAACTCTGGAAAAAGGGGTCATCATATAAATATATATTTAATAATTATAATTAAATAATAATCATATTTATACAAAAATTTTACTTTTAAATCCATTTATGGAACATGTTTATAAAAAATTAAATAATGTTATAATCTTGGAGGTGGTAGGCCGAATGTATGACTGAATAAAATTTCCTACATTTCAATAGTCTTAATAGAAAGAAGTAAAGTGAAATTTATCGTTATAGAATTAAAATTTTATCTTATTTATCACATTATTTAATCATATAAACATTTACATATATTTAATGTGATGAAAAATGAATCACATCACTTCGTAGAGGCTGTAATCCACACGTCCTCAAATTGCGTTATCACTTTTTCATTTTTTTAACAGTTGGGGCTGAAGCCTCATTTTATTATTAATGCAAAGAAAAAAACTCTTTTAACTTGGTAGAGGGAAAATCATGACATATTTCTAAGTCCCAGTTGGCATGTATCCCCTTACATAACCCGTATGAAAAATATTTTGGCCCAAGGCCCATTTTGTGAATAGTACTGCTACAGCACACCCACCTGCTATAGTACCACACATTAACCGCCATGGCTACAGTTCCATGTCTCTGCTACAGTACCTCCCCTGCTACTATTAGTCTACATTGCTTCTATAGTACCTACACCCAATGGGTTTTGAATTACGATTTTTGATGTTGTAAATGGAAGACACTGTTCATAGAGATGGTAGGTCAGACGTACGCATGAACGATGATTCCATTTTATTCTAATATTAATAGAAAGAAAATTAAATGATATATATTTATATTATAACAAAATAATCATATTTATATAATATACATCACATATTTTTTATTAAACCCATCCATAGTACATTCTATTGAATGCGTAAATGGATCACAACCCTTTTGGAGGGGGTAGTTCATAAATCAAAAAATGATGTTATTGTATTATCATATTATGAATAGAATGAAGGTATGTATTATGTGGTAATCTATTAACCCTAAATCCATTATTTATATCATATTAATATTATATAAATTAGGAATGCATCATTTACCCATAATTTAAATATAGAAATAAAATAATTAAGTACATATGTTTATGAGGAGGTAGTCCTCCATAAACATGCATGATTATTACATTTCCCATTTGATTACAGTATGTGTACATGTAGGTATTATAAATAAGATAAAAAATCATTATATTGAGGAAAATATTGTTATTCTAGAATATATATATTATAATAATTGATGAATTATGGAAAAAAGTGTTTTTTGTATAACATTATCTCTTTTTTGGGTAACTACAATTGGTATTTACCAAAATCCATGGTAGGATTAATACCCAATGTATAGATTATATGATGATGGGATGGATATTTTGACTTCATTTTGTTAGAGTTTGGTTGACCGAATTGTCTTTATATGTGTGAAGATGTCCGGGGGTGGGTCCCCTTTTATTAGGTAAGGGATGTGGAATTCATGAAAATATAAAAAGTTAAACATTATTGGGAGGTCTTAATTACTAAATATGACTAAAATAATAAAAAAATTCAATATAGGGGAGGATATAGTTGAAAAATTGTTAGAAACGTGTTTTTGGATGATTCTATATGTCTTTTTACTAATAATATTAGTGATTAACCAGTATGTAAACTCATTTTGACCATTTTAATTGTAATTAATTATAAAATAATTGCATTAATTATTATTATTATAAAGAATAATGTTTCTACCATTATTCTATAAATATTATAATGATCCCAACTATATATTTCCATTTTCCAAATTAAATTCATAGATATGAAAAAATGAAAATACTATTAATCTGGTATACGTGGTGCGAAAGTGAGTTTTTATGTTGGAAATATATAATATCATAGAAATTATTAATATCTAAATATAATATTAAAATGATTCTAATGACCTAATTTAGAATGATGAGTTTTGTGTTAGTTTTCCTTCATTAATTTTTTTTAGTTATATAATGTGTTTGTGTTATGTTTATGATAGTTTGGTGACCTTTTGGAATGTTTTGGGTCTTTTCTACAAGATCCCGATCTGAGAATGATTTGTGGAAATCATGATACTCATACATGAAACCATGTACATTGGGACATAAGCTCAGGGTAAGGTGGACGTCCAGGTGCACAGTTTGTCTGAACCATATGTCCCCTTGTTGAAACTGTGATAAGTGAGTTGTAGGAATTTTGAGGGTTGGTGCATTGTTTTCTAACTATGACAGAGAAACATATGTGGTCCCCCCATGAGGCAGTATCTATAAAATAGTTAGTTCACACTTTTCCTAATCGTCTGACTAACCATGATTGATTAAAACATGATCAAGAAAAAGTGGATCTTTTTTGGGATTAGTCTTTAACCACCCTTATTTTCTCAAAAATGATCATAACAAAAGACTTTTTACTAGGCTAGGGAATCATTAGACATATAATTGTAAGTTATTTGGAGTGGTTACATTATGTGTTGAAGCATGAATATCATTGAAATTCATCTTTTATTGATGTTTTCCATGGATTTCTTTAGATCTAAAACCATCTCCTTCTTAGTTTTTTAAATCTCATTCCTATGTGGATATATCATAATTTTTTAATTCCTAATATTATAAAATTTGGATTTCATGGTTATAAGGGAAGAGATATAAGGTATGTTCTTTTAGATTTTAATGGGTTTTGGGGGAGTTTTCATGTCGTTCATCGTTTTTTCAATAATTTCTGAGGTAGGTGTCTTCACACTCAAATCGAATTATTAGAACATGATGTATTTATTTTAAATTAATTATTTTTATTGAAATTGGTTTTGATATTGTTTTGAACTAATTTTTGGGAACCCAATTTTGCGACGATTTATATAATTATGGAAATTGGGAATTTTTGGGAAATTTAAATTGGTAACATGATTTTAAAATAGTGAATTTAAAAGGATTTTTTGGTTTTGATGTGTGGAACATTTTTTAATAATAGATTCATTTTATTGAAATGGTTTTTTTAAAGAAAATTCAAAAAATGTATTGTTATAATGAAATGATTAAAAAGGTTGTTTTTTACATTGGTTTTGGGCATAATAGTTGTGTTTGTTCATGTCAATTCATTATAGATAAGGGTATGAAGTCTCCCCCATAATTAGTTGAATGGATAAGGGTTTGGACATTCACCAATGAAAATGGTAATTTATGTGATGACTTAGTGAAAATATAAATCACTAATTATGAGTATAGGGAGATCTAGGTTGCATGAAAGGTTTGATTTGTGGATATGTAAAAAGAAATTAGTAATTAAAAAATGGAACATGCTGACCGGGTTAATATATTGGGTTTTTCATGGAAATTGGGAAATTTATGGAAAAAAAATTTATATCAAAATTGTTTTATATTCTATTATAATCAGTTTTAATGTTTTGTATATAAATATATTTAGATAAATATTATAACATAGTATATCCCAGTGGAGTGTGTAGGGATGTCATTTTGGGATTCAGTAATGTGTTTCATTACTCATCCCTACTTTTTCACATTGATAATTTTGTATACTTCATGTAACTGGAAAAATTAAAAGGTAATTTATCATATTTCTCTAAAGGTGCATCATGATACATGGGTGGTTTTGTGCAGTTGAACCATAGAGTATGTTGGATGCTTTAGCGGATTCCTTTGGAATTAATAGGTTTTTTTTGTTTTCCACTATGTGTATTGATATATGTGGTCTTCTATTATAGTATTGTAAATATTTGTTTTTTGATATCACTGTTATTTCAGTGCATTTTTTACATTATTATCATGCATCAATTATATGTTTTTTGGTTACGGTGTGTTTGGTTGGGTTGTTTTATTTTTAAAGTAAAAATCACCTCCCACATGGATTGATGCCTTCATCATTTATTTCGAGCATTTAGAAAATTTGGGATATCACATAAGGCCAATTAATGTTCTTTCTCTTTATCAAAGAAATAATGATGGGAGATATGATACAAGTGGTATCAGACTTGGTCATTCTAATTATCTCAATGGAACAAGTGGTATCAAATTTTTCAGAGCATGACTAACAAGTCATAACTAGTTCTTTCAAAAAAATTCTTGTTTATTTTTCAAGTTGGGAAGATATAAAATATTAGGATTTTCATACATGAAATATATATAATAACAAGATATATCTAACCTTTATTTGTTGAATATCGTTTTTCCAAGAAGATGGGTACATATGTTTATTAATCATTATTATATTATTAAGAATCTCACTGTAATTGGTTTTTCTTAGGAGATGAGTATGACATGCATTAGAGAAAGGAATTCACATTATGAGTACATATTTCATTTGGTGAAATGATTTATTATTTGGAGCCAGACTATTGATATTTCAAAATTGTTACTATTTTTTAAAAATTTGAGATTTTGGAAGGGCATGTGATGGATATTTTGAAAATGGTATTATTTTCTAAAGAATGGCCATATTTTAAAAAATGGTGTAATATGGAAAATGATTATTTTTAATGAAATATTGTGATATTATGGTGTTATAGAAATTTAAATTAATAATAAATATTTTTATAGGGAGTGATACAAATAGAATTTTTTGTCTATTTAAGAAAATTTTACTTATAGGCATCGTATGAACCAAATAGAAGATTCCGATGAGACTGTGGTTTCACTTGATCCATAGGTGAACTAATAACTAGTAATGAGTATCATCTAAACCATTCAGGATATTGATAGAGAGAACCAATGGTATAATCCAAGGTAATTAGATCATACAATCTAGTTCTTGAAGCAGAATCCATCCATCATTCAGGGAATAACTAGAAAGGGAAGAAGTGTAGCTAAACCAGATGAATTGTATATTCAATTTCCTAGGAACACCAGAAGTGTCCAACATAATGATAGTGATGTATATTCTATAAAATCATTCATTCTAGTTGTTGGATTTAGTAATCCTTTAAAAATTATAAACATTCCCAGCATGGGAGGATTTTTAATAATTGTTACAAAAGAACATATTTCCTCTTATGTTTAAGATCACAAGAAATAATAACATCTTCATCGTGAACAAGAGTGCCACACCGTAATATTGTACATGAATAAATTCCAGATTTTAGTCTGCTATGTACCTAATGATGATTCTAGTGTATCCTTTAAGGCAGAAATCATTTAATTGTTTCTGAGGAAGAATTCTTCATAAAGACTGTTGTGATCGGTATAAAATAATATACATAGTTGATTAATTGAGATATGGTAGTAGAAATCGACATCTTAGGAGATACTAATGGAGGAATCATTTCAGTACATATGGGAAATGTTGGGAATTATTACTATGATAAATTGGTAGATGAAATCTATTTCCAAGGTGGGAGTATTGATTAGAATCAATTGGATGGAACAATAAATATTACTCCCAAATAAAAGTTCCATATTTGATTCCATCAATGTTTTTTGTTTGGCCACATAATGTGATGGGGTACATAAAAACATCAAACAGTCCACAATTTCATTCAGATAGGGAATCTTTAGCACAATAATAATTGTTTCCTGAGGTCAGGTGTGGTGGACACTTTCAATGTATCACAAACATCATATGATTTGATAGGGATAGGGTGGAAGAACAACTCCTTTCAGTAGAACAGATAAAATCATGGTGATTACAAGAATAACATGAATCCTCTGCATGGGAAACCACAAAAGGAGAAAAGAATAAAGTCGCATGAGAAAGTAATTATATAGAGTTGAGATTTTTAGTATGGATGATTACTCTGGACCATTATCATTGAAAGGTTTGATAAAATTGAATTTTAACTATATGAATGATTTATTTGATATAGTTGTATCTGATTCCATTATTAATTATCGTGTTGTTGATTTTATGGGTTTAATGGTTCAGATGATTTTTTCTAAGTTAAAACACAAAACTTCTATGTGTCGAAGAGTCTGTTAGGTATTTCTCTATATATGATGTTAAATTTTTTTTATAAAACTACGTTTATATGGGATATCTCTATACTTGAGATGAATTTCTATGATATAATCCTGAGTGTGGATTTATTGATGATGTTCAAGTATCACATCGATTTTTGTACCCAAAACTCTACTTTTATGATTGAAAATGGAATCAAGAATCACATATGAAGAGATAGTAATGTAAATCCATGTACAGAGATATTGTGGAAACTATAGATTGGAATGTATAATACCATTTGGTGCCATTAATTTAGGAATTTGTGGATGTTATTAAGAATATAAATTTTCCAGAGGTTGTTGATGCGTTCCATATTTTTTTCCAAAAATATTCATAGGGTTTCCACCAAATGGAGAAGTGGAGTTTATAATTGATAAACTTTTGCAAACCATACTATTTTTCCTTTTTTCATACAGGATGGAACCAATATAATTCTACAACCATGAAGTTTAGTTTGATGATGTGGAAAGAAAAGGGTTCATTCATTGGAGTATGACTTCATGGGTTTCACCAGTTTTGTTTGTCAAAAAGGTAGATAGAACTTTTAAGCTTTATATGGATTATTGTAAACTAAATCAAGTATGAAAAAATAAAATTATCAACATCCAAGAATTTATGATCATTTAAATAAATTGAGGGGATCTTAGTGGTTCTCCAAAATTTACATGTGATTCAGATGTCTCCAATTTCAGGTTCTAAATTAAGACATTTTGAAGACAACTTTTAAGAGTTGATATGACCATTATTAACATGTGTTAATGAATTTATGTATAATTATTGCAGTAGTATCCATTATGTAATTGATGAATTTTATATTTCAGAAATACCTAGATTATTTTGTGGTTTTTATTGTGGATGACATTTTTTCGTAGTCATGATTATGGTCATAGAATGAGAAACACATGGAGACAATGTTTGGAATCATTAAAGACCAATATTTTTATTCCAAATTTAGTAAGTGGGATTTTTAGATATAATAGGTACATTTACGTGGCAATATAATCATTAAAAATGGTGATTTTATGGATCTAGAATGGACATAGGTTATTAACTATTAGAAAACACAAAGTAATATCATTGAGTTACATAGTTGCTTTTTATGGTTATTACTGACACATTGTTTTTTATTTTTCATAACCGGCCTCACCATTGACATATTTGAAAAGGATGTAATTTCCATTCCAATGGAATAATGAAAATTAGATTTTTCTAAAGAGCATTATTTAATCCCGACATCAACACCAATATTAATTCTACCAGAATCAGAACTCGGGTACATTGTATATTTCGTTGCATTAGAATCACTACTTGGATGAATTACCTTACAGGGAGATCAGGTTATTGTTTGTTCCTCAGGAGAGCTACGATTTAATTAGAAAAACTACTTGATACATTATTTGGGTTTAGCTAATGTATTCTATTCTTTGATGACCTTTTTTTCTTCTCTCATTGTTGAAAAAGTTAAAATATTCATAGATTATTTGATCTTGAATCATATTTCCCCACAATGAAATTTGAACCAAAGACAAATAAGATGGATTAATTATCTATAGATTTTTTGAATTTAAATTAATGTGTACACCATGTAAAAAACAATATGGAATACACATTATGTGTAAATTCATATACTTATTTATAAAATGAAGCTTTAGATCAATAGAAGTTAATGATAGATACAGAAGAAGATTGAGGCGATACATCAATTTTCCTTCTAATTTATTTTGCTCCTAATTTGGTGAATATCGTTATGGTGGAAATGTTCAATTGATATTTTCATGGCTATGAGTTCACTCATTGGGGATCTATTGGGGGTTGGATGTAGGATGGATGTTTAGTGTTGTTGTTTTGTAATTAGATGGTCATACGTATTACTTTTCATGAAAAACTACATCATGTTACAACTATTTGAGATGGGTTGTTGATCCTATAATATAAATGATGTATTTGGCCATGAAAGAAAAATTTTGGTTGTTTTTTATGAGATGTAAGGTGGAAGAATTTTTTTACAGATGCTTTCTTTTTCACTGGTTTCATGTAGAGCATCACTAAACAGCAGGTATATTGTAGTCTTTACCTATTTCTTAGTGGAGATGAGAGAATGAAGCTATGGATTTTGTAACAAGACTCCCATGAATAATACAAAAAAATTATACCATGTGGGTTATTGTAGAAAAACTCCCAAATTTAGCCCATTTTATCTATATTTTGGGATCTCATTCGATGGAGGAAATTTAAAAAGTACATATCAGAGAAGTGGTAGTGAATAATGGTGTCCTAGTGTCGATAGTGGAAGAAAGATATATAAGATTTACATAATATTTCTAGGAATAAATTCAAATATCTCATTGGACATAGTTGACCATTAGTACGATTTATCATCCTCATGCAGAAGTGAAATTCAAAAATATTAGACAAACATTGGAAAAGATATTGCGGGATTGTGTAATAGATTTTGTGGCTCATGGGTTGATCATGCACCATTAGTGGAATTATCCTATGAAAACAAATATAACACCTTATTAAAAATTTCTCCATTTGATGAATTGTATTGGATACCTTTTCATTCTGCACATTTTTGGGTGAAAATTAGTGATACTTCACTAGTTTTGTCGAACCATTTCTATGAAATAATGAAGAAGATTCATTTGTATAGGAAACTGAGGGAGAAGTCTCAATGCCATCATAAATCATATGTGGATTAGCATAAACGAATGATGTCATTCAATGTGAGAGATCATGTGATTATGAGGATCTCTCTAAGGCTCAGACATCATCATTTTTGGAACCATGCCATGTTTTCTCCTAGATACATATTCCCTTCTGAGATATTGTAATGGGTTGGAGAGGAGGTATATCTATTAAAACATCCACCATGATTTGGGGAAGAACATAATGTCTTTCATGAATGTCAGTGTAAAATTATAATTTTGATACTATCTATGTAATTAAAAGGGATTAAGTTTACCTAGGTTTGGATTCTTCATTTGTGTACGTGTCATCATAGACTTTGGAGAAGAAAAAGAATGTATTATATGTGAAAACCATCAATCAAGTGTGGGTTTTGAGACAACATGATCATATCTTGGAAGAGACTTGGAAATATCAAAATGATATGGTCTAGAAATGTCCCAAAACCATTCTTGAAATTATTTTATTTAAACATTATAGGGAAAAAATACAAATGGTGGGGTGAATGTATAACCCCCATTACTTCATTTAGGTAACCTGTTAATTATGTATTTTAAGAATATAAATTGTTTTTGAGATGGTTGGGAGGATTTGGAGGCCTTTTGTAATATGTTTAGGATTTTCAATAGGCGCACGATCTGAGAGAGGTTTGTGGAAACTATGAAACTCTCATAGAAAACCTTCCATAATAAGACATAAGCTAAGGGGAGGCCTTATGTGAGAGTTCATGGATTGTCTTAACCATGTGGCCAACTAAAATAAACTGTGAAATGTGGGAAAATGGACATTTTTGAGGTTAAAAAGTGGTATTATCATTATGCGAGACAATAATATGAGATTCCTCCTTGTGGAATTATTTGGAAAATGGTTAGCACATGTTCTTTCAACTCATGAGATTAATTATATAATGTTTAAAATAAAGATGCACAAAAATTTGTCCATGGTTGGGATTATCCTTTAACTACTAGTTTGATCCCAAACTGAACGTACCTTGATATTTTATCCTCCCAAAGACTATGTTTGATGTCACGACCCGACCCAACGGGGCTCGAGCCGCGACTCCCCAAGCCCGCCTCCAATAGGCCAGGGGCTGGCGACCAGCGCCGAGTAGGCTATCACACACATGAGAGGCATTAGCCTAAGGTACCTGTACACACGCACCCACAAACACCTCCATGCAACAGTGCAGAGATAAAGAAACTGAAAAGTAAATGCATGCATACAATCTATCCCAAACCAGAGTGCAACAACAAAAGTACAAGGGCAAAACAGGGCCCACCAAAAGGAGACTACAAAGCGCGTCCAACCTGCTCTGAAGAAGGGGAACGCTGCCACAAACACCCGCCAGAAAGCTCCCTCAGCACATCTTCGGTAAACACCCCGGTCAACTTGCTCACTAAGCTCCGCCTGCTCCGGGTCCTCCTGGGACTCCGTCAAAAGGAATGTGGTCTGCACAAGACACAAACATGTGCGGGAAAAGCCCATGCAGGGGTGAGTATAAACATACTCAGTAGGCACCCCAAAAACCCAAAACCCAAGGGAGTAACTGAAAGACAACAATCCGCTCAACCCAGCCAGAGGGAACCCAGACGGGAGAGAAACTCCATCTCATGACCATCCTCGGATAAACACAACAAGTCAGCTCAGCTCAGCTCAGGTGTATGCCCATACATACACCTTGAACAATCCAGATATACACAGCTCACGCCACAAAGCCACAAGAGGTACCGACCTCATCACCAGCAACTGTCCACAACCAGGAGAGTACACCACGAACACTGTCATACCAGATGACACTCATCCGAGAGATACACTCCATCAAGATACTCGCAAACATCTCAGACGCTCACCCGAGAGACCACGCTCGTCAGATAACATCACTGAGGAAACATCGCTGAAGCACCATAACCACCAAACTCCTCGGATAGGGGATCGCCGCTAGGGTCCGCTAGGGGATACCAAGACCCACTCCGGTATACGTAGCTCACAGATAGGGGATCACTCCCAGGGTCATCTGGGGGATACCACGAACCGATCTGGCATACGTAGTTTTCACAGATAGGGGATCACACCCAGGATCCGCTGGGGGATACCACAACCCGATCTGGCGCTTGACAGAAGCTCAACACTCAGATAGAGGATCATCATCCATATAAAGATGATCACGACGATACCGGAACCCTATCTGGTATAACTCGCGATGTAGGGGATCGAACTGACGATGCCGCAACCCTACCAAAACCACGCGCTGAGTAGGGGATCGCATAGCCAACGATACCGTAACCCTACTATAAACCACATGCTGAGTAGGGGATCGTATACCCGACGATTCCACAACCCTACTGAGCACGTCCCACCGCGTAGGGGATCATATTTCCGATGATGCCAAAAACCCTACGGGGTTAACCTGCTAGATAGGGGATCGCCGCCCATAAATAAGTGGTCACATCGATACCAAAAACCCGATCTAGGTAAAGATGCTAGAGGATCCACTCCGGGCCCACTGGAGGGATACCACAACTCTAACAGTTTAAACATCCCATCAAGAGGATCACAAACCCATACGAAGGTTGTGATGCCACACAAACCCTCGTGGGAACGAACCAAGGGAGAACCCTCAACAACTGCTGGTCCAAACGTCGCTAACACGAGTGACCCGCCACAAGTCCACACTACGCACCTCTTAGGCCAAAACCAAGGCCACCATCGCGTTCCACGCGGAAAAACATGCAAGATAGGCTGTTTACTCGCCCGAAACGGAGCACCGGTGAAAAAGGCACTATTCACCGTAGCTAGCTCGTGCGGGGCCCACACAACGATCCCGAAACCCATCGAGCGGATCACACCATGACGATCCCCTCGAAAAAACAAGCGGAATCGACAACTCGCTCGCCCAAAACGGACACCCGGTGAAAAAGGTACTATTCACCGAAGGCCGGCTCGAGTGGGGCCCACGCCTGGATTCCGAAATTCATCAAACGGATTGCACCATTGCAATCCTCTCAAAAAAACACATAGGATCGACTATTCATCTGCCAAAATCGGACTCCTGGTGCAAAAGCTGCGTTTCTCCGTAAACGCCAAAACCCGGCCTCGTGGGGCCCGCACCCCGTTCGCAGTCCCAACACCCGGAAACCATCTCAAAAATTCCGTCATACCATCAGGGTCCCAACGCCACTGACGGCACGTCAAACGGACGCTCCGGGTAGAAGTTACAACGGCCCGAAGTCGTAAAATAATAAAATAATATTATTTTATACGACGTTTCTAGCGCCCGGGCCACGATCCCGAACCTTTAAACCCTCTAACCCACACCGGAGGGTTCGCCTCGTCGTTAGGGTCACGTCGCCGCAAACGGCGCGCGAATCCGACTCTCGGAGTGCAAGATACGGGGGTTTAAAGACCCCCGTATGCGAAGAGTGGCCGGACCGGCCCCGACCGGCCGGTCCGGCCGGCCTGGACCGGCCGCCGCCACCGGCCCGCCGTGGCCGGCGGCGCTCCGCCGCCGTGCTGGGCCACCGCGTGCCGCCGGAATCCGCCGGCGCCGGCGGATCTTCCGCGGACCGCCGGGGGCACCCCGGTGGTCCGTTTTGCGATCCGGAGGCGTCTACGCGACCCTCGGGACCCGATCTACACTGCTACGACATCAATTTGCAGAAAAATGCAGCAAAAATGGGATCGGGGGTTAAAACTCAAAACCGCCTACCTCGCGGGCGAAACGCCGACGTTCTTTCTCAGATCCGCGCTCCCGAGCTTCCGCTGCGCACTCCTGGAACGTCCGCCGTCGAATTCTGACCTCGTGGGCGCTCCGTTTGCTCGATTCGGCGGAGTGGCGACGAAGAACGGCGAAGAACGACGAAGAACGATAAAAGGGGGGGGGGCGCTGATATTTATATCAGCGGCGCGCCGGCGCCAAACCCGCCTCGGACCCGACGCCCGATGCGAACAAAAGTAAGGTCACCCCTAGGGTAAACGTGCCGTTCTGAATGCAACGGCGGTCTCAGATTTTCCATCCGGGACTCCGTTCAGAAGTTATTTGAGCCGACGCTCGCACACAAACTTGCCACTTATTTACGGAAACGCCCCTGGTGGCGTTTCTCACCGCAGGCCCGCGCCCACAAAGTTTACACCCCGCCTAGGGTAAACGGCACGTTCCGGACGCAATCGTGCCCTCAGATTCCCGTTCTGAGCTACCGTTTAGGAGATATCACACCCCCGCCACGTGCATAGTATAAAAAAACTTAATATTTTTATAAAATTATTTCCGGGCACACCGGGCCTCGGAATCGCACGCCGTCTTCGCGCCTAGCTCTGGAATTATTCGTAGAAATATTCCAAAGTCTGACAGGGCAAAAAACCCGAGTCGCTACATCATCCCCCCCTTAGAACTTTTCATCCCCGAAAAGCCCTAAGCACAAAGAAAGCGACTGGACTCTCAACTGGGTCTCACACACCAGCGAGCTCACCAACAACAACCACTCAGGGTCTTACCAACGCCCTGAACAAAACTCGAGCAAGCAAAAAAAGGAAAGAGTACCGCTAAACAGTGTCTGACAAACTACTGCAGTAAGTAGAAAAGACACAAGGCGTACCTCTATCCATCTGTGGTGCCTCTGGGTCGACTGCCTCCAGGGAATGCAATTGTCCTCGCCCTCGGCCACCAGCTCCCTGAGCTTGGCGTGGACCACCTGGGGGTGGGGGGTGGTGACAACTGGTACTGTCTAACACCGCCTTCCACTGCACCAGCTTCGACGCCACATTCGACGCCCTGCGGACTTCCTTGCTCGAGACGCTGCCTCTGCCAAGGCGGTCCATCGACTGGCTCCCTCTCAGCAGCACGTCGGGTCGGACAATCTCTAGCAAGATGTCCCCGACCATCGCAAGCGTAACACCGCCTCTCCTGCGGCTGACCAAAACTGGCCTGCGAGCCCTGTGAGCCCTGAGGCTCAGATCCTCCATCCTGGGGTCGTTCCTGAAACGTCGGCCACGTCCAGACCCCTAAGTCTGTCGTCGGCTACCAGATACCGATACGACTGACGAAGTCTCAGCTCTCGAGTGCCAAACACTAACAGGGGGAAACTGCTCAGCCAGAAAACTCTCCACCACCAATGCTCGCTCCAGCACTCTAGCATAGGTGGGCAGGCACAAGGAAACCACACCTTCTCGGATGTCCCTGTGTAAGCCCTGCTCGAAGGTCCGAGCCCTAATGAACGGGTCTCGAACCATATCCAGGGAGTAGTGTGACAGGTCTGTAAACCTCGCTGAGTACTCCGACACAGTCATGCTCTCCTGTCGAAGCTGCAGAAGCTCCTGGATCCGCACTGACCTCGGTGCCACTGGATAAAACTCCTCCCTGAAGAGCCGCTCAAACTCTACCCACGTGAACGTCTCCTCGTCATGGGACTGCGTCACCAAACTCCACCATCGCCCGGCAGAACCATGCAGAAGGCTCACCGCTAGGACCACCATCTAATCAGGAGGTGTCCTCACTAGGCGGAAAACTCGAGTAACTGCCTCGAGCCAGTCATCAGCTACCTGGGGGTCTGGATCACCCCGAAACCTCAGAGGTCGCTGCCTCTGGAACTCGTGCAGCGCACTCAGCCTGCGTGCAACCTCGTCCTGCACCGCCGGCACAACCAGCTGCTCGAAAGGTGGTGGCTCAACTGGCAGACCACCTGGAGGTGCAACCTCAGAACCTGCGCCCTGCTCCACAGCCACTACACGGGGCGGGTCATCAGCACAATCCTGCTGCGAAACCCTTGCTGGCTGTCATCGTGGAGGCATCCTGAATTACATTCAAGACACACCACAGTCAAAGAGTATATCTGGAGAGCTGACTCAAGAAGGACAAGGAAAAACCAAAAACCCAGTCCTATATGATGCATGTACCATGATGTCCCCGCGACCAGTGTACGAATGTCCCGAGTCGAAAGGCAGGTTATCAGAGTCCTGGTGTATGGATACGTCGGCCGCCGCACCAACACTGGAGTCCCTGGCCTGAAAGCCAAACTCGAAACACCCTAACACTACCGCTATGCAACCCAAACCAAACTCACAGCTAGACCAGCTACGCTCTGAGATCCCAAAGGTGGAACCTCCCTCTGATACCACTCTGTCACGACCCGACCCAACGGGGCTCGAGCCGCGACTCCCCAAGCCCGCCTCCAATAGGCCAGGGGCTGGCGACCAGCGCCGAGTAGGCGATCACACACATGGGAGGCATTAGCCTAAGGTACCTGTACACACGCACCCAGAAACACCTCCATGCAACAGTGAAGAGATAAAGAAACTGAAAAGTAAATGCATGGATACAATCTATCCCAAACCAGAGTGCAACAGCAAAAGTACAAGGGCAAAACAGGGCCCACCAAAAGGAGACTACAAAGCGCGTCCAACCTGCTTTGAAGAAGGGGAACGCTGCCACAAACACCCGCCAGAAATCTCCCTCGGCACAGCTTCGGTAAACACCCCGGTCAACTCACTCACTAAGCTCCGCCCGCTCCGGGTCCTCCTGGGACTCCGTCAAAAGGCATGTGGTCTGCGCAAGACACAAACATGTGCGGGCAAAACCCGTGCAGGGGTGAGTATAAACATACTCAGTCGGCACCCCAAAAACCAAAAACCCAAGGGAGTAACTGAAAGGCAACAGTCTGCTCAACCCAGCCAGAGGGAACCCAGACGAGAGAGAAACTCCATCTCGTGACCATCCTCGGCTAAACACAACAAGTCAGCTTAGCTCAGCTCAGCTGTATGCCCATACATACACCTTGAAAAATCCAGATATACACAGCTCACGCCACAAAGCCACAAGAGGTACCGACCTCATCACCAGCAACTGTCCACAACCAGGAGATTACACCACGAACACTGTCATACCAGATGACACTCATCCGAGAGATACACTCCATCGGGATACTCGCAAACATCTCAGACGCTCACCCGAGAGACCACGCTCGTCGGATAACATCACTGAGGAAACATCGCTGAAACACCATAACCACCAAACTCCTCGGATAGGGGATCACCGCTAGGGTGCGCTAGGGGATACCAAGACCCACTCCGGTATACGTAGCTCACAGATAGGGGATCACTCCCAGGGTCCGCTGGGGGATACCACGACCCGATCTGGCATACGTAGATTTCACAGATAGGGGATCACACCCAGGATCCGCTGGGGGATACCACAACCCGATCTGGCGCTCGACAGAAGCTCAACACTCAGATAGAGGATCATCGTCCATATAAAGATGGTCACGACGATACCGGAACCCTATCTGGTATAACTCGCGATGTAGGGGATCGAACCGACGATTCCGCAACCCTACCAAAACCACGCGCTGAGTAGGGGATCGCATAGCCAACGATACTGTAACCCTACTATAAACAAAATGCTGAGTAGGGGATCATATACCCGACGATGCCACAACCCTACTGAGCACGGCCCACCGCGTAGGGGATCATATTTCCGATGATGCCAAAAACCCTACGGGGTTAACCTGCTAGATAGGGAATCGCCGCCCGTAAATAAGCGGTCACAGCGATACCAAAAACCCGATCTCGGTAAAGATGCTAGAGGATCTACTCCGGGCCCACCGGAGGGATACCACAACTCTAATAGTTTAAACATCCCTTCGAGAGGATCACAAACCCATACGAAGGTTGTGATGCCACTCAAACCCTCGTGGGAACGAACCAAGGGAGAACCCTCAACAACTGCTGGTCCAAACGTCGCTAACACGAGTGACCCGCCACAAGTCCACACTGCGCACCTCCTAGGCCAAAACCAAGGCCACCATCGCATTCCACGCGGAAAAACACGCAGGATAGGCTGTTTACTCGCCCGAAACGGAGCATCGGTGAAAAAGGCACTATTCACCGTAGCTAGCTCATGCGGGGCCCACACAACGATCCCGAAACCCATCGAGCGGATCACACCACGACGATCCCCTCAGAAAAACAAGCGGAATCGACTACTCGCTCGCCAAAAACGGACACCCGGTGAAAAAGGTACTATTCACCGAAGGCCGGCTCGGGTGGGGCCCACGCCTGGATTCCGAAATTCATCGAACGGATTGCACCATTGCAATCCTCTCGGAAAAACACACAGGATCGACTATTCATCCGCCAAAATCGGACTCCTGGTGCAAAAGCTGCGTTTCTCCGTAAACGCCAAAACCCGGCCTCGTGGGGCCCGCACCCCGTTCGCAGTCCCAACACCCGGAAACCATCTCAAAAAGTCCGTCATACCATCAGGGTCCCAACGCCACTGACGGCACGTCAAACGGACGCTCCGGGTAGAAGTTACGACGGCCCGAAATCGTAAAATAATAAAATAATATTATTTTATACGACGTTTCTAGCTCCCGGGCCACGATCCCGAACCTTTAAACCCTCGAACCCACACCGGAGGGTTCGCCTCGTTGTTAGGGTCACGTCGCCGCAAACGGCGCGCGAATCCGACTCTCTGAGTGCAGGATACGGGGGTTTAAAGACCCCCGTATGCGAAGAGTGGCCGGACCGCCCCCGACCGGCCGGTCCGGCCGGCCTGGACCGGCCGCCGCCGCCGGCCCGCCCTCGCCGGCGGCGCTCTGCCGCGCGCCGCCGCGGCTCCGCCGCGCTGGGCCGCCGCGGGCCACCGGAATCCGCCGGCGCCGGAGGATCTTCCGCGGACCGCTGGGGGCACCCCGGGGGTCCGTTTTGCGATCCGGAGGCGTCTACGCGACCCTCGGGACCCGATCTACACTGCTACGGATTCAATTTGCAGAAAAACGCAGCAAAAACGAAATCGGGGGTTAAAACTCAAAACCGCCTACCTCGCTGGCGAAACGCCGACCTTCTGCCTCAGATCCGCGCTCCCGAGCTTCCGCTGCGCACTCCTGGAACGTCCACCGTCGAATTCTGAGCTCGTGGGCACTCTGTTTTCTCGATTCAGCGGAGTGGCGGCGAAGAACGGCGAAGAACGACGATGAACGATAAAAGGGGGGGGGGGGGGCGCTGATATTTATATCAGCGGCCTGTCGGCGCCAAACCCGCCTCGGACCTGACGCCCGATGCGAACAAAAGTAAGGTCACCCCTAGGGTAAACGCGCCGTTCTGAACGCAACGACGGTCTCAGATTTTCCATCCGAGACTCCTTTCAGAAGTTATTTGAACCGACACTCACACACAAACTTGCCACTTATTTATGGAAACGCCCCTGGTGGCGTTTCTCACCGCAGACCCGCGCCCACAAAGTTTACACCCCACCTAGGGTAAACGGCACGTTCCGGACGCAACCGTGCCCTCAGATTCCCGTTCTGAGCTACCGTTTAGGAGATATCACACCCCCTCCATGTGCATAGTATAAAAAAACTTAATATTTTTATAAAATTAATTCCGGGCACACCGGGCCTCTGAATCGCATGCCGTCTTCGCGCCTAGCTCTGGAATTATTCGTAGAAATATTCCAAAGTCTGACAGGGCCAAAAAACCGAGTCGCTATATTTGATTTCTCCACTGAATTGATAATGATTCAGGGGAAATTAATATTATGTTGAATCATAGATATCACATTAATTCATCATTTAAGGTCGTTTTCCTTGTTTTTTTTAGTTTTACATCCCACTCCATATTTCTCATAGTTTTATAGATATAGTTCTTCTATAGATTAATCTAATATTATGGACACGAGACATGATTATATTTGGCTATATAGATGTTAGGGTAAGATATATAAGGTGAGGGTTTTGGATAGTTTAAACATTTCTTTTGATTTTTTTGTGTCATTATTCATTTCCCCATATTTATTAAGGTCGGTGGATTCACTCTCGATGCCGATCATTAGAAAGTGAATGTATAGTTTCAAATTTATCATTTTGATTGAAATTATATGTTATAATGTTTTTCATTACATGTTGGAAACCAAATTTAGTGATTGTTTATATAATTAAGGAAATTATATGTTTTTGTGGAATTTGTAATTTGTAACCTTTTTTTAAAATGATGATTTTAAAATTAGTATTTACTGTTGATTCATAGAATGGTTTTTTGGATAAAAGGTTTTTATTGAAATTGTTTTTTGAATGGTTTTCAATAAAACTATGGTATTATTGATAAGGTTTAAAATATTGTTTTATAATTATTTTTTGGTATAATGGTTTTGTGTGATCATGTTCATTTGGGACAGATAAATCCATGAAGATTCCTTCATCATTAGTGGGATAAATAAGGGTCGGGACATTCCCCCATCAAAATTGTTTATTATGTGAATGTTTAGTGAAAGTATGTGTCACTAATTGTGAGTATATTGATGTCTCGGTTTCACTCATGGGTGGATTTATCAATATCATGAATTTAATTAGTTATTCCAAAATAGAACTAGTGAAATGATTTAATGTTTTCTTAGTTTCAATCCTTGGTAAATTGATTCTTCTAGAAAACTATTTTGATATTATAATTTTTTATATTCTACAATAATTTGATTTTAATTGTGATTGTAAATTGTTTTAAATTAATATGCAATCATGTTCTATCTTATTGGCATGAATAGAGAATTAATTTGGGGAAAGCCTACTGAATTTCATTACGTACCCTTAATTTTGAACTTTGGAACTTTTTTAGATATCATGTATAGGAACACTTGAAAATAAAACGGTCACAATTATCTACTAGTTCATTTTGATACATTAGTAGTTTTTTGGAGCCATGATATGGATCATGATGGATTATTCCAAGAATTCCTTTGGATTCCTTGCATTTACATGGTTTAGTTTTTCTCTGTGTAGTTACATATTTGTAGTCTTCCGATGTGAAATTGATAATT
Organism: Viscum album; assembly: GCA_963277665.1. NCBI lineage: Eukaryota > Viridiplantae > Streptophyta > Magnoliopsida > Santalales > Viscaceae > Viscum > Viscum album. The sequence goes on along the minus strand of OY728142.1, from coordinate 1,770,095,079 downwards.
TTGGGATTTAGATAGAAATGGTATTTCCATGAGTTATGTTATATTTTTACCATAAATAGTTTAATAGTGTTTTTTTAATGCAGGTCTTGTTGGGTTGTTTTAGATTTATTGGTAAATTCATCCCCCACATGGATCATTACTATTTCCATTTATTGCCAGCCTTTGGTGCCTTTGAGATGTAGCTAAGGGCCGAGTAATGACCTTCTGACTTCTCAAGTTAATGAGGAGGGGAATTGTTTTCTAAATAAATATATTAATAATGTTATTATTGATTTATTGTAAATATTATTTAACATTTGTAATTATTTAAATGAATATGCAATTTTTTAATAAATTTCAGTATTTTTCACTATTCTTCAAAAAAATATTGTTTTAAGAAAAATACCAAAAAATAACCTAATTTAAATTTTTATACTCTAATTTCAAAAAATAGTTTTATTTTTTCATATTAAATTTATATATGTTTTAAAATGTGAGATAAAAACATGTCCTCCATTAAAAGGAGGAAAAAATGCCTTTAGAAAATATATCTTTTCCTGCATAATAGATGATTTGTTATTATATTGTGCCTCTAAAATAAGTTAGAAGAATGTAAAAACATATGATTAAATATATAATATATTTAATTTTAATCAACATCATTAACTAATAGTAATTGATTTAATTTATTAGGATAAAATTGCATTGGTGCATAAAAATAGGCTTTATAAAAATATTTCCCTTATATTCAACTAGTTAAAACATTTACATCTAATTAATTAGTCAACAAAGAGTTATGTTAAAATATTTTAATTTTTTTGAAACATTGTTTATCCAGTTCATATATGTTATTTAAAATGGTTAGTTTACAACTGTCATGTTACATAATAATATTAATAGTATATTTTTGTTTGGTAAAAATAATTCTTACATGTAATAAAAGTTATCGATGTAACTCGATATTATGTGTAACACAAAACAATGTAGTGTTGCATGTATCATATGATAATATCAATGTTGTGTGTAGAGTAATGTTAACATGGTATTACATAAAAAAACTAGAATAACATTTTTTAAAAAGGATAATTTTATAAAGTCTCGGGGTGTTACATGTTTGTACATTTTTTACCCTTGTATTTTTAATTTAACCCTTAGTAAACCAATTTTTACCTAAACCAAAACAAATAAATTTTTCTTGTTCTAAAAATTCCTTACAGCCAAAAAATTAGTATGATCATTTTATATAATATAAAAAATTTATGATATAAATATTGAATCCATTCTTTAAATTTCAATCCCCAGAATGAGACAAATTTTATTTAAAGCTAAATTTGAAAACCTGACGACAAAATGATTACTATAAAGATATACCTTTAAATGTGAAAATTGTTTTTATATCGTAATTAATTATGATATTTATTCAAATGACCTAAAATAGTTAAATTTAAATATAATTGATGTATGTTTACATTAAAACCAATTCTAAAAATAATTTTCCATTATAAAAACATTAAATGAAATATATGTTTTCAATAAAATATGTGTTTTTCAATCTATTTCAAAAAACTATTAATTTAATAAAAAAAAACCATCCAAGATCATTTTTGACATTTATATATAAAAATAAACATTATTTTTTAATATAATGTTTCAGAAATTTGTAAAAATGAATTTTAAATAATGTGTCCAGATCCCGACTAAAACGCCTCCAGCAAAAATAGATTTTTTAATAAAATATTTATATTTAATTTAAATGGTTATTATTTTTTTATAATCAATATATTACCATTTAATTTATTTGATAGATAAAAACCATATACTTTTTCATGTTTTTGAAAGTCTTATTCATACAGTCCAGTTTAATGGTAAAGTCATAATGAACATGTCAAAATAATAATATATAAATAAAGTATCTCATTTCAATAAAAACTAGTGTTGCAGGCATCACATTCTATAAAAGAGATTTAATTTACATAAATATAAATATATTTCAATTTTTAGCTATTGCTTTCATTTATAGTCATAATGTTTCATGCTATATATGCTATTAGATATGATGCACGTCGTTGAAAATATAAGGTCATTGCATTCTACCCAATTAAATAAATTATTCTCCAATAAAAGAATATTGATATTAAAATATAAGGTTTTGAAATTGGAAAATTCAATTTTGGGAAACCCACATCATAAAAACATTTAAAAAATAACCCTCCTGGTAAGAGATACTGGTAAGTATAAATGCCATTTAGAATAAAACATAAGTTGGTTTACAAGATAATTAATATTTGTGGGATGTGATTATATGTACATTGAAGGAACATTTAAATATTAAAGGGATTGATAGAGATCATTCCTAAAAAAAATTATTTATAAATATAAATTTAAGAACCTAAAAACAATTAATATTTGATGTGTTAAATGGCTATTTTATTCACCATATATGAGGTTAATAAGATAAAATTTTAGTTTCAAGATAGATTTCATTGATTTGATGAACTATTTTATTATCATGAGTGAAAATATAAGAAAAAATAATTACATAATATTTTTTAATCCATAATATCATCCTTTTGTTGAATTTCAATTAATTTCAACTCCATCTCTAAAGACATGAAATGAATATCCACAAATGATGTTTTATTCTTGATGAACTAATATTAACATTCAGTGGATCATATTATCCATAAAAGTTTAAAATTATATTCCTCCTATGTTTACTAACACATTAATATATAGAAGATGCTTTCTAGTATTATATAATAATCTATAATACCAGAATAGTAACTCCAAAAATTCAACATAATTCATTTCACAATTGATTAAACTTATTTCAAAATAGAATATATCTAACCAAATTCAATCTCCAAAAATTTAGATGGAATGTCAATAAATTACCAAAATTATTTACACCATATATTTCCAAATAATATTAATGTCGTTTTTAATTTCACCAACCAAATATCTGAATACCGTGATCAATAAAAAACATTAATGAAAAAATGCATAATTTAAAAATTTTCATATTTTTGAATATACTACAAAAATCATAAAATGATGTAAACCATATAAATCATGACTAATTAATTCAATCCCTAACCAATGTCTTGGTCCCCTATAAAATCCCATAATCACATATTTATCATTAATATCTAAAAATCATGAACATGTTAATGGTTATCTTCCATTAATAATTTGTTTCCCAAGATGCTCATTGAGCAACTAAATAAATTTTCAGGGACATTATTACCATTCAACATAATCTATTCAATAAATAATTAAAATTACTATATAACAATAATTATATTTTTTATTTTTTTATAATTATATAATCATTGATAAAATACTTCTTCAACAAACTTCTTGAATCCAAATACATATGTAAAATATTCCACATCAACTATAGTGAAATCAAATGATTTCTCTTCATCCATTAAATTATTATATGATATGTTACCATGAAACGTGGGGATTTCATATTCATTAGAATTTGTATCATTAAATATATAGTATTACATATTCTTAGAGTCTTTTATACCCTTGAAATCACAATCATTTCATCATCTATCTGTGCACTTGAACGAACTCAGATTCCTCTAAAACCAGTACATGGGTGTTTCTTTCCCGTACCATCACACAAGGTAAATTACATTTTTACCTTATTCAAAATACAAATTATTATTTCTACCATCCTCTTTATATATTGTTTCTCAAAACATTCATGATAATTTTTGTAGTGTTTCCTTTTCTTTACAAGATATGATATTATATCCTAATATGGTGAGAATAGTTGGGATACTAGTTCCCTTCAAAAAATTGGTTTAACACCATCAACTAAATTGTCAATATCTCAATTTGGATAATGTTTATAGTCAATTTAATTCTTTTCGATCCTCGTAATGTCGGATTTGAACATAAAAATATTTTCTTTAATTATTTCATCTTAGACTCAAGAAATATCTCATTATATCAACTTGTTTCCTCGGAGGAAAATACTTTTCCAAGAATGGTATAAAAAATACATCCATTAGGGGTTTTTTATTTCTTCTTCATCAAATATGTTTGGAATTAATGACGTAAATTTATCTAAATATCCATAGAGATGATAAACATCAATGATGATATTATCCCTTTCATTACTTACCATAATGATAAATATCATCTATAAGGAACATATCAATTTATCATCTATAAATAAATTCATTGTTTTATTTAATGTTGAAGGTTTATGACACATAGTGAGGTCTTAAATTGCTACACAACATGCATGATCAGAAGACCGGTCCATACAGGTAAGGGTTATTATGACCTAACCCATTAGGGTGAGACCCATGACTACCCCATGAATACTTCCAATACGCTTGGGGTTGGTGGCTAGAGATGTGTATGAATATCCTACACATGATAGGATGTATCCAAATATACCTACACAATCACATATCCACACCAATTCAATGTATAAATTAAAAAAACTAAAACTAATGAATATGTACATCTATAATTCAACAAATATAGTATAAAAATGTAAGTACAAAAATTGAGAATGATAGAAAATCACATAACAACCAAAAAATAAAGAGATACCAACATGATATATGGTATTCAACAACTGCTAAATCAAGGCACCTTGAAATGACCATGCACAGTTAAGCTCAAGATATGCTCCACCACACCCTATGTAAGGACCCGAACCTAGTTTCCTAGAGCCAGTTCCTTATTTTATTACGTTGGAATACATACAAGGAATATGAATCCCGAAGGACCGAGTAGTTTAGTATTATTGGAAACAAGATACATACATACATTTATCATTACAACATGAAGGGAAACAAAAACACTATTTTAATCCACTAGAAACATCGCGTATCCTAGATTATTCTTTTAAGTCATTCATAAATTACTTTTTCATATCCTGAGAATGTTAATCATAATAAAGGGGTGACCTCAAACGCTCTGTAAGAGTAAGCAATACAGCAGAAGTTAATATAAATATTAGACATGGTTAATTATTGAAAACACATTCCTTTAATAATAAACATTAACCGTATTATGGCATAAATATAAGCTCAATAAATAATGCAATAATTAAACATACTTATGGGTATTTTACTAGTAGAATAACCACATGAAACATGAGAACATAAATATAATCATAGAGGTATCTTGGGGAATTACTTACATAATCTTGTAACCATCTTGGCTACCTTAAAATTTGTAACCCTCATGGCTACCTTACTTTGTGTAACCATCGCAGTTACACTTGGAGTAACCATATGGACAACCTCCAAATTACTCATGCCCAATGTATTGTAGGGAAATATAGGTCCCACCCTTCATCATAAACAATTCCCAATAACCAAAAAAAATAATCATACAAAATAAATAATATCATAAAAACATTGCTTTTGAATCTCATAAAATAGAATTTTAAAAGAGGATTTTAGAAGAAAAGTCTCTTATAAACATCAAATACTTGTATTGAGACTTAACAGAGTGGATGTAATAGGTATATACTCTATAAATACACATAATGAAACATAATATAAACAGAACCCATCACACAAACAATTTAAATAACACATAAATAATAAAGAAGAAGGTTAACCCAAAGAATGGAAACTGGGTTAAGAATTCCCTTACAACAATGTGATCGGACGAATCATATGACCATGACTTAATAAATATCAATTGAATCATTGAATAACAAGAATATAAATAGAATCATGTTACTATATATATCAAATGACAGCACACATAAACCACGTACAAGAAACAAGTGGCGAATGGTGAAAATCTCACAGTAATGAAAGTGAGATGAGGATCCCCTTACAAGTTTGTAATCAATTGATTCGTATGACTCAATATTAATGATTGTCAAATGATAAATTGAATATCATAAAAATAAATATATTCATGATATGATACCATAATTGGCAGTATTCAGACACCATACAAAGTAATAGTAGTGAATACAGAATATCTCACAAAAATGGAAGTGAGGTGAAGAAACCCTTACCATAAATCCAAAAGTGTTCTCCTCTTGACCTTAAGGTACTGGAATGTGAAATTATACATATAAATAACTTATTTAAGAACCTAATAGACATGTATTTAGTTTAACATAATTCTTTTTAGTTCCTTTAGGTTATTATTTAGAAGTTTTTATATTGAATTTCGTTGTTCTGGATTGTTTGTTTCCTTTATTTTCATATTTGGTTCACTTGTATTTAAGTAATGAAGTTGAATGGATGTAAATCTCCATAATTGAAATTAAATATTACTAATGAACATAAATAATTGTTAATGTCCACTTATATCATTTGGTAACATAGAATGAGGTTGAATCATTAGATGACAACCACTTCGATTATTCAGCGGTACATGGATTATTATAAACTAGTTTTGTCATATAACTTAATTATATGTACATATTCTGGTTCCTGAATATTAATTAGGTTATAAAACATATATTATAGTCTATTTCAGCCATGAATATGGATTCATGACCAGTAATGAAGAAGAAATTTAGGAACGAAACTTCGTCGTCCACGAAGGTTATAAATCGGAACCTTATGGACGTTGATTTCTTTTACAAAATAAAAGGGGGGAGTAAGAATATTTAAGATAGTTCTTCCATTCAAATGATATAAATCCAGTATATAAATTCTACCGGTGTTATCATGATCATTTGGATAGAGTATATGAGGAATGAAGAAGAAAAGAAAGGAATCATAAAATGAAATAAAACTTGATAAATTTCTCACGAAAATTCGGTAGCCTAACAGCGTCTCTTAAAATTTCATAAAAATAGTTTGATGAGAGGAAAGGAATATCTCATCATTAATACATAATATGGACAGTAAAGGGAAATATTTAACGAAATATATCAATAGAAAAATAAGGTAATGGAAGATAATAACAAAAAATGAAAGAAGAGAATGAAAATGAAAGATGATGTTTACCTCTTGATCTGTTCTCCTTGAGATCCTCCTTAAGGGCTTTGGTCTTGGTCTTTTGGTGAGACTATCCGCTCTAAGACACAAGGAAGAAGATTGGGGAGGGAATTTGGAAGAATTTAGGCAATGATCAAGGCTTGAGAGGTGTGGGAGGAAGGGGAGAGTGAGGGTGGTATTTATAGTGGAGGAGGGAAGGTATTTTAGATTATTTTAATCATTATTATAATATTTTTATCAAGACTATGAATAATCTCAAAAAGTGGCCCTAAATAGTTATAATATCATGTGAGTTCGAATCAAGTGGCCTCGCATCACTTATGATGTCATAAATAGTTTGTTTTTGCAGATAAATTGATTATACAGTATTTTATCTTATTTCATTATTCACCATAAATTCAAGAGTTTCAGAAAAATACCAAAAATTTACCCCTTCCATTTTTCAACATGTAGAATTCAAAAGTGAAATCCATTTTTCAAAAAAAAAATTCGAAATATTATTAATTTAATTTTTAAATAAGTTCACAAGTAATTCGAAAAATAACAATTTTGAAGTGCAATTAGTTTTATGTGACATTGGAAAATTAATTAAGATCTCATTATCCTATTAACTTGGGAAAAAATAATAATATGATTTACTATTCATGATGTCATATTACTATTCATAAGGGTATGTTACTATTCACCAAAAATCAAGTTTGTTCAATTAGACTCAAAATGACTTACTGAGCACAACTCTAGATGACCATTTATTGATATTCAATACATAGAAGAGGATAGATTATAAAATTAAATTCTATATTTATTTCCAAAACCTTGGGGTATTACATTATTATCTCCTTCAAAGAATTGTTTCCTCGCAATTCATTTCATTACCACAAAAGAATGATCTCGGTCGTTCTTACCACGACTCCCGTTATAGAGGATCCTTAGGTGCGTTCAGCGGAAAACCCAAATTATTTCTCAACTCCTATAGTTCTCTGACCCAGACACACATCGGACAGAAGGGTTTGAACTCTTGCATTAAACACTCGGGCTTCCAGAGGGAGGCTCGAACAATGCAATTTTTGGAAATTTCTGAATGGACCAACATACGAAGAACTCTCCGAACTATGTCTTGACTGAGCACATCCAAGTCTTATATATTATGGTACAAGCTAAAACTAAGGAGTTGGTACATGTAAGCTGCACAATGGTTTCCCTCCAAAGCAGCCTCTTGAAAACATAAACTGGACGTATAGTTTCATCCTATGGTGAAACATTGGAAAACCCGTTCGTGGTATTTCCCTCTTCGCCTATACTAAACCAATTGTTCCATGGATAAGCGGTAGTAAATGGAAGAATTCCCTTTACAGGTGCGGAGAATGTCTGGACTGTTTGTCACTTCATATAGTTGTTTACACGTTTTTCAAAAGTTTGCGAGAGGTAGGTACCCTTCTTCACATGTTTTTATTGCAATGATTTCTAGGATCTCCACAGGAAGATATAACATATGGGTTTGTCCTTCTATCTGAAAATTTATTATAAAAGTTTACTTAGTGATACTCATTTAAAAGTATAACCGATGAAAGGATAAAAATAAGAGACAACATGCTATATTTGTATATAAACACTGGTTCAAAATGTAATGTTGTGCTAATGGTTTCCCAAGTCCCCCTATACAAGAATCCCCAAACTAGTTTAAAGATTTAAATCTCCCAGAACCATATGAAACACTAAACAAACATTACTCCAGAAGTCCCTTTACCAGAGACACCATCGATGCTAGGGTGTTGACGACCTCAGGTGAATTCCTAATGTAGTATTCAGCTGCTCGATTTCCTTATCCCAGACACACTCCATACAGCTAGGGTCAAAAATGTGCTTAAATCACTCAGGCTTCCATATAGAGGCACAAGAAGTGTGGAGGTCAGAATTTTTAGTTTGGAATAAATCCATATAAATCACATGCACCACATCATTCTTGAAGATATTGATGTTGTAAAGTTCTCCGTACACACTAAAACTCAAGATCTGAAATAGGTAGGTCGCTCGATGGTCACCATCCAAAGTAGCTTCAAGAAATTTACCCACAGCTCGATAGTTATCATCCAGAGTGAAACATAGAAAAATAGCATCATGATACTTCCCCCTTTTCCTATATGTAGAAAATTGTGCATATGAAATACATTAATAGACCATATTGCTTCCTTGGTAATGATGGAGAATGTTTAGACAATTTGATACCCAATGGAGTATTTTACAAGTCAGACATATGTTGGCATAGGGCTGGTCCTCATTAGAGCATGTCTTGACAATTATAGTCTCTAACAACTCGGTGGGTAGTGATAAAATATTGGTTGGTTGACTCATCTTCTATATGAAAAGTTTTAGTAAATAAACATTCAGTATGGAAAATCCATTTTAAACAAAGTTATTGTTTTATATAAAAACATATCAAAAAAGAGAATACAGCATCATTCATTTAGACAGGATTTATAAAACTCAAGAAATTACACAATCTCTTGCTCCCTTTAACAAAACATTACTATGGACTTCCTGACATCATTGGTGATGTCCCTCTACCTCCACCGCCTAAGGAGGAAGGTTTTATTCAACTCTACTCCTAGGGAAGAACAAAGCTCACGGGTCTCCTCTTCCCAAATACACTCTCGACAAATTAGATCGTGGTTAAACCCAAGATCTCATTTTATACAAGTGGTTTTCCAGAGATAGGCATGGGTAACATCAAGTTCCGCAACATCCACTTGGATTTGGTTACTAAAGATCATTCGAACCACATCATATTTGAAGGATTCGATGAAAGATTCAAAATCACAGAGGTCCCCAAGCATGTTGAAACTCATGATTTGGTACATAAAGACTGCGCGGAAGTCCAGCTCCTTTGCAGATTCTCCGAAAGCCATGATGGCCAACCGTTTCTTATTCTGGTTGAAACACAGGAAGAGTCCCTCGTAGTACTTCCCTTCCTTTTTATAATTCTCGAATAGTGCATTGTCCATTTGGTTATACAAAACTTCCAATCCCTGGAAGATTTGAAAGACATTTGAGTTGTTCGAAACATTGTAAATAAGATTGAAGGATAGTTGGAGGTTTCCAAAGGGTTCATAGTCTTCTATACATGACTTCACAGTTATAGTTTCGAGGATTTCCCTGGGAAGGGACAAAAGACTTGTACCTTCATTTTCCATCTGAAAATAAAAAAAACATAGCTCTTAGTATTGTTTAAGCAAGTTAATAATTGTTCAGTTCTGGTTTCCAGAGTTATTCAAACCCAAAACTATGAGGAAAATTTACATTAACTCACTTATAATGTCTTGTAAAAAAATATGAATTATCCTAATCATATCCCCTTGTAGGGTCGTAACCAAGAGTACAACAAGGCCCGTTGTCGTGTACCAGTTCCCGTTCGAGTCTATCTCAAAGCGGTGTTTTCGGGTTTTACCCCTTGATACATCTGTGCCAACGCTACCTCTACCTGCTCGTATCCAGAAAGGGATTTATTTTCTAGAATTATTAGCATATTCTATTCCTTAACAAAATACCAGGATGATCTTGTACATTTATCCTCAAATAATATCTTTGGGCTTTGTTCCATAATCTACATTTTCGGAATCTAGTTTCCATATTTTCAACTAAACATTCCTCTAATACCAACTGTAAGGACCCAACCCCAGTTGCCCGGAGCCCATGCCTTATTTTAATACATTGGAATACATACAAGGAATACAAATCTCGAAGGAACGAGTAGTTTAGTATTATTGGAAACAAGATACATACATAAGTTTATCATTACAACATGAAGGGAAACAAAAACACTATTTTTATCCACTAGAAACATTGCGTCTCCAAGATTGTTCTTGTAAGTCATTCATAAATTACTTCTTCATATCCTGATAAAATGAAACATAAGAAAGGGTGAGCTCAAATTCTCACTAAGATTAAGAAATACAGCGGAAGTTAATATAAACATTAGACATGGTGAATAATTTAAAACACATGCCTTTAATAATAAACTTGAAACATATTATAATATAAATATAAGCTAAATAAATAATGCCATAATTAGAAATAATTATGGGTATTCTTCTATTATAATAACCAAATGAAACATGAGAACATAAATATAATAATAGAGGTATCTTGGGGAAATACTTACATAATCTTGTAACCATCTTGGCTACCTTAAAATTTGCAACCCTCACGGCTACCTTACATTGTGTAACCATCGCAGTTACACTTGGAGTAACCATATGGCCGACCTCCAACATACTCATAACCAATGAATTTAAGGGAAATATAGGTCCCACCCTTCATCATAAACAATTCCCAATAACCAAAACATAATCATACAATATAAATAATAGCATAAAAACATTGCTTTTGAATCTTGTAAAACAGAATTTTAAAAGAGGATTTTAGAAGAAAATCACCTTATAAACATCATATAATTGAAGTGAGACATAATAGAGTGGATGGAATAAGTATATACTCTGTAAATACACATAATGAAACATAATATAAATATAACCCATCACACAAACAATTTAAATAGCACATAAATAATAAAGTAGAAGGTTAACCCAAAGAATGGAAATCGGGTTTAGAATTCCCTTACAACAATGTGATCAATCAAATAATATGACCATAACATTATAAATATCAATTGAATCATTTAATAACATGAATATAAATATAATCATGTTATTATATATATCAAATCACAGTACACATATACCACATAAAAGAAATAAGTGGCGAACGATGAAAATCTCACAGAAATGAAAGTGAGATGGGGAACCCCTTACCACTTTGTAATCAATTGATTCGTATTACCCAATATTAATGATTGTCAAATGTTAAATTTAATATCATAAAAATAAATATATTCATGATATGAGACAATAATTGGCTGTATTCAGACACCATACAAGGTAATAGTAGTGAATACGGAATATCTTATAGAAATGGAAGTGAGGTGAAGAAACCATTACCGTAAATCCAAATGTGTTATCCTCTTGAAATTAATGTCCTAGAATGTGAAATTATACATATAAATAACTTATTTCAGAACCTAATAGACATGTATTTAGTTTATCATAATTCTGTTTAGTTCCTTTATGTTATTATTTATAAGTTTTTATATTGAATTTTATCGTTCTGGATTGTTTGTTTCCTTTATTTTCATATTCGGTTCACTTGTATTTAAGTAATGAATTTGAATGGATGTAAATCTCCAGAATTGAAATTAAATTTTAATAATGAACATAATGAATTGTTAATGTCCACTTCTATCATTTGGTTACATGGAACGAGGTTGAATTATTAGATGACAACGACTTCAATTATTCTGTGGTACTTGGATTATTATGAACTAGTTTTGGCATATAACTTAATTATATGTACATATTCTGGTTCCTGAATATTAATTAGGTTATAAAACATATATAATATTCTGGTTCAACCATTAATATGGTTTCATGACCAATAATGAAGATGAAATTTAAGAACGAAACATCATCGGCCACAAAGGTTATAAATCAAACCTTTATGGACGTCGATTTCATTTACAAAATAGAAGGGAGGGAGTAAGAATATTTAAGATAGTTCTTCCATTCAAATGATATAAATCCAGTATATAAATGATACTGGAGTTATCATGATCATTTGTATCGAGGAGGTGAGGAAATAAGATGAAAATAAAGGAATCTTAAAACGAAACAAAACTCGATAAGTTTCTCACGAATATTCGGCAGCCTAACGGCGTCTCTTAAAATTTCATAAAAATAGTTTGTTGAGAGGAAAGGAATATCTCATAATTAATAAATAATATGGACAGTAAGGGGAAATATTTAATTAAATATGTCAACACAAAACAAAGGCAATGGAAGAGAATAAAATAAAATGAAAGAAAAGAATGAAAATGAAAGAGGATGTTTACCTCTTGATCTCGTCTCCTTGAGATCCTCCTTAAGGGCTTTGGTATTGGTAATTTGGTGAGACCTGTAGCTCTAGGACGTGGGGAAGAATATTGGGGAGGTAATTTGGCAGAATGTATACAATGCTCAAGGCTTGAGAGGTGTGGGAGGAAGAGGGGAGTGTGGGTGGTATTTATAGTAGAGGAGGGGAGGTATTTTAGATTATTTAAATCATTATTATAATATTTTTAACAAGACTATGAATAATATCAAAACAAGTTGCTCTAAATAGTTATAATATCATGTGAATTCTAACCAAGTGGCCTCACATCACTTATGATGTCATAAATAGTGCATTTTTACTAATAAATTGATTATACAGTATTTTATCGTATTTCACTATTCACCGAAAATTAAAGAGTTTTAGAAAAATACAAAAAATTTACCCCTAAAATTTTTCGCCGTGTATAATTCAAAAGTGAAATCCGTTTTTCAAAAATAATTTTCTAAATATTTTTAATTTAATTTTTAAATATGGTCACAGTTAATTCGAAAAATAACAATATTGATGTTCAATTAGTTTTATGTGACATTAGAAAAATTATTTAAGATCCCATTATCCTATTACCTTGGGAAAATAAAATATTATTATTATTTACTATTCATGAGGTCACATTACTATTCATACTAATATGAATATTACTATTCATAAGGGTATGTTACTATTCAAACAAAATCAAGTTTGTTCTATCAGACTCCAAATGACTTACTGGGCACAACTCTAGATGACCGTTTCTTGAAATTCAAAACATAGAAGAGGATAGATTATAAAATTTAATTCTATATTTATTTCCAAAACATTGGGGTGTTACACCCTAAACTCCCTTAACGCTGTAAAAATGGGTTTGTATCTTCATAAGTCATGACACATGAGAGTAGATCCAATTATGGGATGTGTATAACAAGACCCAGTGTAAAACCCTGATAAAAAACATGAATAATTAATAATAAATTGGTCATAATAAAGATATAGAAATTAATTTATAATATGGATATATAGTTACACCCAGGAAGGACACTGTGCAACCTGACAGTCACAACCAACAACGAGAACTACGATTATATAAAAGAAATGATCTTTATGGGATAATCCACTCCACACGACATTCCATCACTAGAGAAACTCATATAATACTTCAATATCATTTTCCCAGCATAACAACACTCATTGTTCATATAATACCATGATACATAAAAATGGGGACAAACCTAGGATCACTAGGCTACACTAGGAACCCAATTTATATCATCCTACTAATAATGGGATCATAGATTAATTATACCATGAAACTCCCTATATTTAATTAAATAATGAGGATCAGATTCCAACTCAAAAGAGATTAATATAACTACAAAAACACCCCTTGGGGTATAAAAATGAGGGAGGATTGCACTCCAGTATCACTGAGGGACACCAAAAACTCCACACAAGTCTCATAATCCAAAGGGGATCATAATACTTACACGTGAACTTAATGTCACATTGTACCATTGATGCAACATAACTAGGTAAAACACTCAATTGATAGTGTTTAAAACTGAAGAAACTAAGAAATACAAAGGCCCAAAAATTTGATATACTGTGTGTACTAAGAGTACATGGTGTGTCTTTCACACCCATAGAATTCCCATGTGGTGCTACCTCATATGACATGTAAGTTTCTATATACACATAATGTAGGAATAGTACATATCATGTAAATATTTATCAAAAAAATTACATTCCGTTTTCCATTACTATGTAATACTGGATGTGCCCATGTACCTACCAATGTATACATTCTCATGATCATGTACACTTAGATGTTCCCAAGATCATGTACACTTATTTTTGTACTCTAGTGGTTTCTGTGTAAATTCCATACATGTTCTTTTGTAACCATAGAGAGAAAATTTAAGACATTGATCTTGGTTCAAAAAACATCTGACATGGATAGTCTGCGTTTAATATTTAACTCTTGGAGAAACACTATCACTAAAATGTTGATGTTGGTGGGATACATGGAACGTAATTTTGGAGTACATTATGTACTCTTTGAGTTATTATACTATTGGTGAATCCCCTCTAATTTACCACTGATGCTACCATCATTTCAATTTCTATCCTGGAATCCCCAATTAGTAGTCATATAACCATTTCTATCATCGAATATTAGGATATAGGATTACATCTTCTTTTAAAACACCATTCTTTATCCATAAATCCCAAAATCATATTAGAACTAGGAAGAACATGATTCATTATTCTATTATGAAATATTTCCAATCATACTCTGCCATTTGGGAACCATGATCATACCCTCGATCATGAACATCATAAGTGGTATCCATTTGTTACACTTAAGAATGGTAACCCAACTATTAAATACCTTGTATTTTTCAAACCATGGAAAAAATATATTTTAATCAATGAACATGGGATGAATAATTTGGAGAGATAACTTCATAAGCCATAAAATTTGAGGAACAAACTACTACATTTTTTCATTTTCCACAATTTTTCATCATAGAAATAGAGAAATTAAGATGGATAAATTCAAAAAAAATACATCAATTCAATATATCATTAGTGTGTGAATAAACTCTATTTGAATAATTGATCCACATTCAATCATTATAAAAGAAAATAATGATGATATAACAGATCAATCGTCGTAGCAGGTGTGTTGATCGATCAATGAAGAATTGAGGCAAGACATATCTATCATTGGTGAGATCCACAGTATATAATGGTTCAATAACCCTCAACCTAATCTTATTTGGTTTCATCTTCCAGTAATTCTCTCCAGTGGTCTCTCTATAGGGATTAGAGGATAACCTTGAGAAATTATTCTAACTATTTATTTATATGAAATCTCAGTCACTATGTCAGAAGAAAAATAAAGATAGCTAATTTATTTTATTAATTCCATACATATGAAAACTATTTTTTAAAAAAACCAAATTGACATGTATTATGAAATAAATTTTCTAAAATCCATACATTGAACTCAATGGTTCCCTTATATTTTGGATATGGACTCCCTTTTCATTGTTACACCACTATTTAAGGAAAACTATAGGGTCCTGGTATTTAGTATATTTCAAAAATACATTCTAACCCCACCTTCCCATAGAATAACATGTCATCTCAATTCATAGACCTGAAAATAATCCATAAAATATCTAAATTAAATACTTGTAAAATTATAGTATTTGAATTATCCCCAAATTATGTATTTTTGCCAAAATTTGGAAAAACCTACCAAAAAGATGAGGGTACTGGGATCACATCTGAGTCTTATAATACAAGTTACTCTTCAAAATATTTCCAGGATTCCACCAGCCATGAACTAGGGTAATCCCTTTCCAATGAATGATACTATCATTCTAATCCTCATTCACCACTGGGTATATATAAATGATAGAACTATCCTCAATTTCCATCTTCCCCAGTTTAGAACAAATGTCAAGGCACCCATATAACTTATCAGTACAGACATGTGGATGATGTCATGTCTCCGATCAAACTATGGTAGTAGAGCCTAGTGGTATGCTACCTTACCATCTCTACACAATAGCTGATAATTTCTAAATAATGTAGTTGGTAAATGTAATGACCCAGAAATTTTATATGATTTTTTTAACTAAATATAATTATTATGAGTGTGAAAAAATTGTCGGCACGTTATTCCGATGGCCGGAGATCCTGGGAATAATTTTTTGAACTTTTTTAAGGTAATTTTAGTAAATATATGAGCAGAAATTTCTATCTTTTAAACTGGTGCTCAGATTAAAAGTATGAGGGAACCATTGAATTCACAGTACCCAGATTCGCTTAAGGGAATCATAACTTTTTTCAGAAAGATTTAGACATAAAAAATAATTTTTAGACATAAAAAATTAATTATAAAATATTTCAATGAGTTATTTTATTTCATTATTTGGAAATGATGATGGATGGTGGCAGGTCCGCTGGGTTATTAGACAATTTAATGGACAGTTACCCCACCATGTGTGAGAAAACCATCGAATGATTAAGGGGTTAATTAATTTAACTCATTAATGAATCAAATTAATTGTGTGGTGAGTTAAAATACTCTATTCATCTATTTAAAAAATTATTGGTCATGGGTCTGGTGCAATCATGAGAGGAACCACTGATGAAGTGTCGACAATGACTTCCTAAAACGTAAAACCGAGCTTCGACACCTTAGAGGATTCAATCTGGATTTCTAATAATGCCAAAAAACGCACTTCAAATTCCTACCCATCTTCCTCATCCACACTTTCTACCAACATGTTTGAGGTAGGGATTTTATTCAACGATATTTGTAATTATTCTACTCTTTTTGATGATTGGATTGCTTCGATGTTATAATGGTAACCCCAAAGGGGAAAGCTGAACGAACAACACATGAACCCTCCCCCAATATCGTTATTGGTCTTGTTCTTAGTGGGAGATTAGAAGATATAGCATAAATTTAAAATCGTTGGCCACATAGTGTAGGCGTCGTCCTTAGAGGATCGTAGGCGCATATAGGATTGAAATCAGACAACCAGAGCTTCACTGATGTCATATGGTAGCATTGTCAGTGCCACAACATCAGTGACCAGAAATGGTGGTGGTCAGAAACCCCGCGTGAAGGTGACAGTGTTAGTAGGTGATGTTGTATATGAATGTGGTGACTGTCCAGTGCTAACAGCATTGGAGCCGGGGCAGCGTGCAGGGGCAGTGTGCCCCGAAGGAAGACCGAGACTTCGGGCGGCTGTAGAGGGCGGATCTACGGTCCATGAGTTCTATAGGTGAACAGTACAGTGAAAAGAATAGGTGGAGTACTGCCAACCAGCAACAAATATTGATGAAACCCAAATGGATTGACTATTTGGGAGTGGAGCAAACACGGGCCCAGCTGGCGGGTCGTGCCTAGTGAGCGGGTCGGGCGGTTCCATGGCTGGGTTGGCCAGACTGAACCTACGGCCCAGCAGGCCGGACATATCCCAGACAAACCATTCCAAGCCCAACCCATCAGCCCATGCCCAGTGGCCCAGGTTGGGACTGCTCGACCGGGTCTTACCATACCCAAATCCTTTTTGGCCCCAATTTTATTTATATGGGCATTACACCAAAACCAGACATCTGTTTTATTATCCATCTGTGAAAATAGAACTGTTAGGATGAGTAATTCCTTTTTAGATACTCTACATGGGTTTTGGAGAAAATTGGAGTATGACTAGGATGGATAGGACTCGAATCCAACATGGTCGTAGCTACTAAAATGGATATTACATATAGACCGGGCATCCGATTGACGTGAAGTATGTTGCATTGCAACAATTATAATTTGGTGGTTCATTGGGTTAATTTTATATGGGACTTAATGGTGTTTGAAACACAACCATTAGAATGTGGATAAGATCCTCCATATTCAAGCGTACTAAGTGTGGGAATCTAGTGGCTGGCTGTGACGTGAAGAAATAATAGTGATCCTTTCTGGGTCAAAACCTATAATATTATGTGGGTCAACACCTAGTGATCCAGTGTGGGACATCACAAACCAATCCTATGTGGGCCATCACCTAGAGATTTAGTGTGGGTTAGCACCTAGTGATCATCCATGCATCATCACATAGATATCTAGTGTGGGTCAGCACCTAGTGATCAAATGAGGATCATCACCCAGCGATCCTATGTAGTTAGGCACCTAGAAATCATGTGTGGGTCATCACCTAGTGATCCTCAATGGGTCAGCACCTATAGCGACTTTGTGGGTTCTAGTAAAAAAATCCTCTAGACAGAATAAGATGATCTATCTTTATGACTAATAATCTATATACTTATTCAATGAGTTATATACCTAGTTTGTGTTGAGTCTTTACTTGTTCATTGTGATTGGGATCATGATTTGTGGTTTTTCATTTCTGGAATTTGGGGAGACCTTCAGGGGTCTCAAGGTTCCTAATGGGTATTGTTATACTCACCCCTGCAAGGTATTCGCCCACACCTTGTTGTGTATTGTGAAGATGATGGAAAAAATTTTCCAAGGATAATGAGTCAGGACCAAACAATGATAGGAGGCAATCGATAGATGTGGATAGCCGCAATTATGAGCTGTACCTACCCATCTGGTTGGATCCTTGCCAGACGACCTCGGGAGATTTTTTTTTTGCTATACCACTTTTTAGTTGGGTTTGTATTCTGTCCCCTTTACATTCAGTACTTACTTTTACACTCAGAGGTTGGTTTTATATGAGGGTGTACCTTTCTTCTTCCACTATGTTATTCTTTTGCGATGTGTTCCCGGTCTAAGTGTGTACGATTTTTTAGAAAATTCCCTCCCTTTTTGGGATATGAATTTTCGATGTTAATTGACAACACGTGGAATGTGGAAGGCATTATTGGGTTAGTCACGTCATGGGCCCTGGGGGATGGGTCATGACAATGTGGTATTAGAGGGAGGTATAGTTCTACCAGAAGTTCTAAGAGTCTATGTTTTCTATAGGGAAATAGTGTAATCTATGTTGAGTTCAGGTTTCAGTTCGGGGAGTCCAGTGTTAGTGCAATAACCTATGTATCCATACACTAGGAACCTAAATATATATTTTCTAATTGGTAGAAAAAATACTAGTGTTGTGTGTTTTGAAAATGTTGTTTTCCTTTTGACCATTTTGAGTTAGTTTTCCAGGAATAACTTTTTGACTATGGTGCACCTGTTTCTTTCAGGATTCCACCACATAGACTTCCATCTGGGATTCTAGGGAGAGATCACGATGATAGCCAACCGAGCGATGAACCATCGGTGTAGGTCCCAATGATGGTAATATCACCTTAGGGTGCTGTAGCAGTAGCACCACCACCAGTAGGGAAGTTGTTCCCAAAAGCCCTGCTAGTAGACCATGCACTTTGACTGAGCATGTTGCACATGCTCTAGACAATGAGGCCTCCAAGGTTTTGACCCGAGACAGACCTGCAAGCAACTGAGGAATGGTTGGATGGTGTGGCATGGTTTTTGTTTCTCTTGGATGAGACACCATCTTACTAGATGGTGATCTTAGCTGCTATAATTTTTCAGGGCCCTTTAGGGAGATGGTGGATCCTAACGCTCCAGAAACACAAGGAGGTGACCCTCACCTGTTTGGTCTTTGAGAGCCTTTTTAAGGCAGTGTTCTTTATAGTGACTCTATTCTCTATGCATATTTAGTAGTAACTACATTTACAGCAGGGCAGCCTAGCAGTGGCCCAATACTCAGCGATATTCACAGACCTCTCCCTCTACTCCACCGACATGGTACATTATCCATTATTTAGGTCCCGGACCATTGAGAAGGGTCTATAATGGGAGATAAGGGCACATATGATATCTCTCAACATCCCGACATAGGCTATAGTGCTTGAGATAGAACTGTTGGTGGGGAACATCCTTGTTGAGTAGACACCAATAGTGAGATCCACCACCAGACGATGAATAGACAAGTCATCTATTAAAAGAATTAGGTAGATGACATATAAGTCAATGTGGGCCAGACCGTCTACAGGATGACCCCCAAACACAGGATCAGAGGTGAGGAGAATGAGAGTAACATAAGATCATTTGGGGACTAGAGTTGGTTTCTCTTACGGTTGACAGGGGCATGTGGCTCGCAACTGTCCAACTCACCGCATGGATGATCAAAAGATGGTCAAGGGACCACTCAGAAAACATTAGAGGTTCGAGAAAGGAGGTCCGTAGAGAGGTGGTCATGGTAGAGGGGTGGGCCATGCAGCAGGCTGTGGACGATGGATTGATATTATACCTCCACCACCTCCAGGAGGTCCACCATGACATCCAGGAGCATGTGGACATGGACAATATCTACTTTAGGCCATTGAGGCCTATGATCACGGGGCTCAACAGATGATTCCAAGTAGGATTTGTCTCTATTTTACCACATATTTAGTACTCATAGATATATTTTCCATTCACTATTTTATTTCCATGGCTCTCATTCGGATCCTAGATATTCTGATGTTGATGTATTCTAAATCCTTACAATTTGAGACTCCTACAGGAGAGGATTCGATGATTACACACTACCGCCAGAAGTGTGATCTTACTCTTTGAGGCGAGAGCTTCGGCTAGGATCTCATAGTAGCAGCATCACATTCTTATGATGTCATATTGGGTATGGACTGGTTATCCACATTCGATGCTTAGATCGATCGTTTTAGTCACAAAGTATGGTGTGACCATGAGGATAGGATTGAGATTTCCTTCACCGACAAGTAAGGAACCTTTGATGCTCATGATGGACTTTGCCGGAGGAGGGTGAAGTTGATCACTCATCATTTGGCTAACAATACCTTTGGAGAAGTTGACATGAGGAGTTCGAGTTATCATATAGTGGTGGACCAGTATGTTGATGTCATTCCTGATGATATTATGAGACATCCACCTCATAAAGAGGTAAACTTCTACATTGACATGTACCCGAGGACAACAATGATATCTACACCAGCATATCTAATGTATCCAACAAAGACTTCTGAGTTGAAGGTACAGTTGGAGGACATGCAGGTTAATGGGTTTATAAGGCCCAAAGTTTCTCTATGGGAAGCCCAAATTTTGTTCACAATGAAGGCTATCAAGTGATTTAAGATTATCATGCACTATCGACGTCCTAATCAGTTGATTGTGAAAAAAAAGTATCCACTCATGATGATTGATGATCTCATTGATCCGTTGAAGGGTGATTGGTGGTTTTCGAAGATAGTCCTTTGATCAGTCTACCATCATCCTAGGGTATGCGATGATGATGTACCGAAGACAACCTTCAGATGTTGTTATGGCCACTACGAGTTCTTGGTGATGACTTTTGGCATGAAAAAAACCCGACAGCGTTTATAGGACTCGCGAACAGGATGTTCCATCCTTACCATGATAAATTCATAGGGGTTTTCATTGAAGACATATTGATATACTTGGTGTTAGAGGAGGAGAAAGCTATGCATCTGTATATAGTTGTAGATAAACTCACAGAGCAGCAAGTCTATGTCAAGCTCTCGAAGTTCTTGTTCGAGATATGGGAGGTCAACATTATGGGACACATTACCTCAGAGGCTGGAGTTATAGTGAATCAGGAATATTTAGGGGTATTTCTTACTTTTGATCCACCCTGCAGTGTGACCGATGTGTGAAGTTTTTATAGATTGGATGGGTACTACCGAAGTTTCGTGCCTATCTTTTCAAGAGAAGTGACACCCTTCTCGTATTTGAAAAAAATATGAAACCTTTCTTGTGGATAGAGTGATTATATTAATGTTTCTAAGAGATGAGGTGGATATTGACGTGTTCCCCCATCATAAGGTTAATGGAAGAGGTATTTGGGTATGTAGTCTACTACGAAACATCAGGGACCAGACTAGGATGTGTCTTGATGTAGGAGTGATTGTGGATTGCTGATAGCACACGAAAACTAAGGAATCATGAGAAAAACTATGCTACCCATGAACTAGAGTTAGTAGATGTTGTCTTTTCTTTGAAGATGTTGAGACACTACTTGATTGGTTAACAATATACCATCTACTCAAATAACAAGAGTTTCAGATATATCTTCTCACATGAAGGACCTGAATCTGAGACAACGATGATGGCTGGAGCTGATCCCGAACTATGAATTTGAGATAGTGTACACTCCAAAGAAGGGAAACATGGAAGAAGACTCACTCGGCAGGAGTTCTAGGTTACAGTAGTGGATTAAGGCAATGTACCTTCTAGACACATTACAGTTATCCTTTATTGATATAAAAGGAGCATCATACCTTCAGTCCATGACTTTTACTCCCCAACTCCTTTAGCAAGTTCAAGAGGCACATCATTGGGAATTGACTGTGAGGCTTGACGTGCTCAGATATCCTCAATATGGGATCTTGATAGATTTTATGAAGGTGGGGAGCACTTCATACTTTTCAGAGAATGTACCATTGTAAATGTGTTCCTATGAGAGGAGGTGTTGAGGGAGTTCCACACATCCCCTTTGGTGGTAAATCATTTTTTGGAGAATATGTAAAAGGACCTCTGATGACTGTAATGGTGGACTGGGATAAAGAAATCAGTGGTGGAGTTTTTTTCACGATGGCTCACTTTTCACCAAGTGAAGGGTTGGCACTAGGTTCCAAAATGATAAAATCAGCCACTAGAGGTGAAAGAGTTGAAGTGGGATGATATCTCTATTGACTTCATGACAGTGATACCACTTACGTCCTGAGGAATACATTCTATATAGATGATCTTTGACCAAATAACCAAGCTGTACCACTTCCTACCCATATGATAGCAGGGATCTGTAGATGTCTTTGGACTCCACTAAATACATGACATTGTATGGCTTCATAGGGTGCAATCGACGATTGTTTCATATCATGATGATGGTTTTACATCTTGGTTGTGGGTGGTATTACATGAGGTGTTTGGGGCTCAACTACAATTCAGAACCACCTTTAATCCTCATACAAATTTTCATATGCAGAGGACCATATAGGTTCTTGAGGACATGCTTCATTCTTGAGTCTGTGATTTTGGCCACAGTTGGGGGGACCACCAGCCCCTGGTGGAGTTTGCATAGAATAATAGTTTTCACTCCACCATCAGCATGGCACCGTTTGATGACTTGTATGGGAGATCGTGCAGATCACCTCTATGTTGGAGAATCCTAGGGGAGTCAACACTTATGGGTCTAGAGTTGGTACGACCTACCACTGAGAAGAATCAAATCATCCAAGAGAAGATAAAGACTACACAGAGATAGAAGAAGTCATATTCTAATAGGTGAAAAAGGCTATTTGAGTTTGAGGTGGGAGACCATGTCTTCCTACGAGTCTCAACCCAACGAGGATTGTAGAGATTTGGATGAGGAGGCATGCTATCTCTAAGGTTCATCATAACATTCCAGATACTCAACAGAGTAGGTGAAGTGGTGCACCACCTAGATATTCCCCCATTGATGCACAAGGTTCAAAAAAATTTCAAGGTGTCACACCTAAGGAATTACGTGCATGATCCTTCACATGTTCTCAACTCGGGAGAGTTGGAAATTGACAAAGTGACAGCATTGGCAGAGTTCTTGGTGGGGATAGAGTATCGTCAAGAGTGGGTCCCTTTTGGATGGTTGACCCCTCTGGTGAGATTTCAGTGGTAGCACCATAACCTCCAAGAGAGGACATGGGAGCAGGAGGTATTAGATCAATTCTCAGTATCCCCATCTGGTTCCAAAGCTTTTTTTGTAGCTTTTGGGAACAAAAATCCCAATGGTGGGGAGAATGAAAATACCCATAAATTACATGTAATATTTTTAATTAAATGGGACTATTTCGACTGTGAAAAAATTTATAGCACGTGTTTATGAGGCCCATAGATCCTGATATGAATTGTTTGATCATTTTTAAGGTACGTTCAATAAACACATGGGCACGAATTTCCATCTTTTAAATCAGTCTTTGGATTAAAAATCTGAGGGCATCATTGATTTCACAACACCAGGATTTTCATAAGGGATGCATAACATTGTTCAGAAGGATTCTGATGAAAAAGTTAATTTTTAGACATAAAAAAGAACTAAAAAAGTTTTTTATTTCATTATTTGTAACCGATGATCAACAATGTTTGGACCACTGTGTTGTGAGACCATTTAATGGCCAGTTAAACTAGCTTGTTTAACCGCATTGTCGAGAGATTTATGGGTTCATTAATTGAATTCATTGATGATCCTCATTAATTGTGCAGTGAGTTACACTCCTCTCATTATCTATTTATAAAATTAATGGGTGTGGTTCTTATGCACTCATGAGAGGAACCTCAGACAATGTGTTGGTGAAGACTTCCTCCAACTTTTAACGGAGCTTTGACAACTTATTGAATTCAATCTGGAATTTAGAAAATGATAATGAACACACTATGAACAAGGACTCGTCTTCCACATCTTCACTGTATACCATAATTTTTGAGGTAGGGGTTTTATTCAATGAGTTTTATAATTCTTCTACTCCTATTGATGACTGAATTTCATCCATGTTATATAGAAAATGCGGAGGGCATGGGATGAACGAACAAGGCACAGACCCTCTGCCGATATCAATATTGATTGGGTTCTTTTTGGGAGACTAGAAAATATGGCGTTAAGATTAAAATGAGGTCCACATAGTGTATCCTCCTTCTCAAGAGGATCGTAGGCTCATACGGGAAAGAAAACGGACCCCCAGAGCATCACTAATGTCAATCGGTAGCATCGCCGGTGTGGCTGCCCCAATGACCTGAGGAGGTGGTGGCCGGAAACCGCCAACCGAGAGAAGGTGGCAACAACTGAGGGAACTATGGTGGATAAAATAGGTGATTGGCCAGTTCTTTCCCTGTTGTAGTTGGGCGGAGCACTGTGGCGGCACCCCCCGAAAGAGGTCCGCAGCTTCGAGCCACGACGAATGGCAGAACTGCGGTCCGCATGTTTTGTAGGTGACCGGTCTAGTGGACCGACCAGGTGGAGCAGTTCCAAAAGTATCCTCTGATTAATTAAAACCAAATGGATTGCCCATTTAGGAGGGGAGTGGAACTGTGCCCAGCTGGCGGGTCACCCCCATCTAGCGCGATGTGTGTTTCCGTGGCCTGGTGTGCCTTGCCCAGTTTGGTGGGTTGGGCCGAACTCACAGACCAGCATGCGTATCCCTCATCTAGTGAGTCAGACCGGGCCAAGATGAACCAAGCTAAGAACATCCCCTTCAGTCCAAGCCAAACGATCTAGGTTAGATCGGTCTGAATGGGTTGGACTGGACCTGGACCCTTTTTTGGCCATGTTTCACATAAATGTGCGTAACTCCAAAACCAGACTTCCATTTAATAAACTATATATTGTAACATCCCAGGTAAATAATGAATAAAAAATTTTCATATTTATTAATAATTGCGAATTAAATATTAATTTTACATTAAAGGGGTTTCTATGTTCGATAGCGTGCCCAATACGCAACAAAGAGATTCTTTGAAATGTTACGTTGCACACTAGTAATAAAATAATATTATTTTTATATGGTAGTTAACACGTAGTCGTTGTATTGGCAGGAATGAATATAAATAACTAAAATATTATTATATATGTTTGTTAACTATTTTTAAATTTATCCAATAAAATATTAAGGCTTAAAATACGAAAAGAATTCAATTTTAGGCATAGATACTCTAATATTCACTAAAAGGTCGAACTATCGCCTTTTGATGGAGAACCCTATTCAAATATAGTTTTGGTCACTATTATACATTCTATTGGACCAAATAAAATTATTTTTTAGAATTGGGACATCAGAATTTACTTTGTGTAAATTTTGTGTATTTTTCCAATAATGTTCATTTTTTAATGAATAGTGAAAAATGTTGTATTTTAATTAAAAACCTCTTTTTTATCTAATTCATTTATATGACTAGATTATCTTTTGAATTGGTTTTAAAGTATAATTAGTATATATTTTTACCATTTAATCCAATAGTGGTCATTGTAATTAATTTCACTTTGAAATTGGACTTAAACTAGTGTCAATCTTTTGATATATATTATTTCTTAAAAACACGCTATTTGTTCAGACAGCGGGAATTATTTATTAAATTAAATAATGTAACTTATATGTTTTTAATTTTGTAAAATAGACATAATTTTTGAATTCAGAATATCAAATATATCTTAGGGTGATGTTTTGGTATTTTTCTGAAAAACATCAATTTTTGATGAATAGTGAAACCACTAAGTGGTACTTAAAAAACTGATTTTTCGTTTAAATGAAAATTTACCACCTCTGTGTTTTGAATTTAAAAAATACTACATACATGGTTTTCATTAGGAAGTAAAATTTGGTTCTGTGGGATTGAAATAATTTTTGGGTGAATAGTAACTTTTAAGTTTTTAATCGCGATTAGAGGTAATTAGTGTAGTTTAAGGTAAAAATATTCTTTTAATAATATGAAATGACCTTGAAACATGTACTACCCTTATTTTATGTGTCATGGAAGACCAGGAAAATACATGGGTAAACTTGGGGACCCCATAGAGCCACTTTGGTAGGAAAATTACATTAATAAGTTTTTATTTAATGTTAAAATTAAAATGTCACAAACATGTGTTGTTTTACTAAAACAATTTTTAGATGGGGTTATACAAGTAATATTTTTTACTATAAATATTAATTAGAAAGATAAAAAGATTTCCTACATCATGATATTTTTTTTATAATTTTTAGAAATTAAATAAATTAATTTATTTATGACACCATGAGGATGCAGCGATTACCTCATTATTTAACGATTTAAATAAAATGAAAAGATAATGTAAAATCTAAGATCTAAACATGTAAAAAACCTATTTTATGGGTGGATTTCAAAATATTATCACCTTATCCTCTAAATATATAATTTTGGGACCTTTAAAATCTGAAAACCCTTTTATAACTTTCCAAGAGTGCCCCTCCTCTCCTCTTATAAATGGCCCCCACCTCTACCACCTCACCCACACCTCTCAAGCCTTTGGCTCGTCAAAAACCTGCCCATTTTGTCTCTCCACATCCCTATATTACTCCTAGAATCCTCCCTTTGGGCAGAAGTCATTCCAAGGAAGCCTTTGACCTCAAATCAAAATGAGTTACCCGATTTAAAGGTAGTGTCTTCTCTTGTGTACTTATGTTTTATTTTGCTTCTCCAACCCACTAAAATCTTTTTATTCCTTTCTTTTGTAACAAAACCAGTATCTTTAATATACTAGGATGTTTTTATGAGAAGGATTAAAGCTACACCTATACACACCTTCGACTAATGGTTAAAGAATATACTGTTTCTATGGTTGGCGATTTTCTGCCTCACGAAAGGATGATCGTTCAATCATCTTTTAACACCTTTCATGGGGGCCATTAAGATTTCACACTATTTATATATGATATATATTATGTTTATGTTTTCCTTATTCTTCTTTATTTTTCATTTTTGGCATACCTTTATGGTTTCCATTGTGGGTAAACACGATAATTTCATTTTAGGAAGTGCGGACTACCACCCCCTAAAAGTGATTTGATTCGTTAATGCCATATGTGGGACGTATAAAGGCTGGAGTTAATGTTTTTATATATGATATTATACTGGAATTATAATATACCTTTATATCATTATGATTTCACTCCATTAAATACAAAAGAGAAATGAATGTAACGTTCATGCGTACATACGTCTTACTGTCTCTATGAACGGTGCATTTCATTTATTACTTCTAAATGTTATCTACTATTATAAATACATGTATATTCTGGATATATATGATATATATGACATCCAAATCAGGAATATCATTCGGGATATAATGAACCTTTGACCACATAAACAACATGTAATTGAAAGAATTCCATTTTTGACTTAAGTACCAAATATCGACAAAAAAACATTATTAAATTAAATGATTACATAATGTTTATAACATGGAAATAAGTTATATTAATGGAATAATAAAAATGAAAATGTTTTTTAAGAAATTAGAAATTAACTATAGTTTATTATTCAGGAGATTAAAGAGCAATCGAGTCACGTCGGACACGAGGTAAGGAACTTCATCTCAATATCCTTTCATTGATGAATATTTTGTTCTAATACAAGGATTTCTTTTATATGGTGTATAAACCCCTTTGAATTTTAATTTTATACAAAATGAATCTTTTTCTATGAAGATTTTTAAAAAATTACAAAAAGGAATGTTTCTTTTAACGTACTCGGTGACAACGACCTTTTCCGCCGCCGCGAGTATTATTTGGTTTTTGGCTTCCTCAACAAGTCGTGATGTTTTTTAAAATGAAATAAATACCATATACACTTTTATGTATTTTGGTATTGAAAATGGTATTTATAATGGATTTGTTATGTCAATATATTTAAGTGATATATTGTGTTTGAAATGTGGAAATGATTTCTTTCCATTATTTTTTCTTTATGTCTTATGATTTTATAATGGTACTTAGACATTTGACGGGTGGTTACATGATAAACCATATTACGGGTGGTGTCGTGAATACCAGGATGGGTGGTTACGTTATAACCTCCATTGCATTGGGTATGGAATTCGGCCGTATGGCTATTCCATTAAGTGATATGTGTTGAAGTGAACTGTATGGTTATTCCATTTAAGTATTTTTATGTCCCAAGTTACCTTTATATGTTATGTGTTCTTTATATGGGTTTTATGGTAATCTTTTTGTTAAAAAAGGGTATGTAATGATATTTTATTCAGTGAAGAGTATTAACTACTCCATAAAGGTGAAAAGTATTACTTTGATAAAGTATTCATGGTTTACTTATTGTTTTCAAAAACTAATAGTTTTTCTTCTTAGTGTATCCCTTATTGAGATTTTTATGCTCACCCCATGTTTTTTTCGAAATGTTTTTCATAGGACGTAATTTGGAATAGGGTCAAGGATGGGATCAAGGAAAATTCATGCTTCCTTTATCATGGAATTAGTCATGTTTCTTTTTAAGAGTTTTTATTTTAAGGGAACTTAGTAGAAGTGTCTACTTTGTAATCTTTTGAGATGTAATAGTT
The DNA here is from genome assembly GCA_963277665.1 of Viscum album. Taxonomy (NCBI): domain Eukaryota; kingdom Viridiplantae; phylum Streptophyta; class Magnoliopsida; order Santalales; family Viscaceae; genus Viscum; species Viscum album. Next base: position 1,770,065,609 of record OY728142.1, on the reverse strand, counting down.
ATGTTCTAATTCTCTAAAACTCTAAACCTGAAAAGATTCTCAAAGTGAATTATTCATTTAATTCAATGTTAAGTAATGTTTAAGTCCCAGGGCATTATAGTTGGTATCAGAGGTCGGTTTAGACGACATTAGGAGTTACGAAATTGTTATATTATAAATTAATTTATGGTTTGATTGAAATGATATAGCATTTAAAGATTACCATGTTTCTTCACCTAAGATATTTCTGTGTTCAGAATGGTTTTATGTAGAGGAATCAAGGAAGCTATATTGGGACAACATCAGGAGGAAGACAACCTTCCAAATCAGCAAACTGAGATGGTCGGAATTGGAACAGAACATTTTGTTGCAGTGATGGCACAGTTGACTCCAGCTATAAATGGTGGTGGTATCCATGCACGAGATCAGCCAGATCAACCACAGAGGAACATGTTAGTGGTGGAACATTTCATGTGGAAACATCCCCCATCATTCAGAGGATCATCTGACCATGTGCTAGCTGAAGGAAACATCCCCCATCTTTCAGAGGATCATCTAACCAATGTGTTGTTTGATTTAGGGTCTACACATTCTTTTATTTCTGAGAAGTTTTCTAGTAAATTGGGAATTCCATCTCAAGATATGAATCCTGAACATAGGGAAAAAAATACATGGAGGGAACGTTGAGACAAAAAGAAATTATAAGAACCTTATTATCCTTGTCTATTGAAAGAATCTAGCTGAAAACCGTATTGTTTTGACTCTAGTAGTGTTTGATGTTATTTTGGGCATGGATTGGCTTTCTGTTTATCATGCTAAGATTTACTGTAGAGCTAAAATGGTTTCTTTTCAGAAAGATTTTCAGTTTGTGTACAAGAATGAACCCTTGCTTTTGATAACATATCAGGAAGTTGAGAAACTAGTGAAAGATGGAAATGAATGTTATCTTTCACATATTGTTGAAAATAAAGGAACTCTTCATATTAATGAATTTCCAGTGTTAAATGAGTATCTTGATGTTTTTCTTAATGAGTTGCCCTGTATCATTCATGATCGGGAAGTTGAATTTACTTTTGACTTATTTCCTGGTTCTAAGCCAATTTCAAAACCCCCATACCGAATGTCTCAAGTTGAACTTTTAGAGTTAAAGAAGGAATTTCAAGAGTTATTAGAGAAAGGTTTCATTCGACCAAGCACATCACCATGGGGTGATCCTGTCTTGATTATTAAAAAGAAAGATAGTTCAATGAGACTTTCCATTGATTATAGAGCCTTGAATAATATCACTGTTAAGAACAAGTATCATTTTCCTCATATCGATGATTTGTTTGATCAGCTCCAGGAAGCTCAGTATTATTTGAAGATTGACTTGAGGTTGGGGTACCATCAGTTGGAAATAAAAGAAGAAGACATTCTGAAGACTGCGTTTCGTACTAGATATGGCCATTATGAATTTGTAGTTATTCCTTTTGGGTTAACCAATGCACCTATTTTATGCATGGAACTTATGAATAGAATTTTCCATGAGTTCTTGGATAAGATTGTGGTTGTTTTCATTGATTATATTTTGGTGTTTTCTAAAAGCAAAGAGGAGCATGAAAGTCATTTAAGGGTTATCTTTTAACCCTTAAAAGAAAAGAAACTCTATGGAAAATTCAGAAAGTGTGAGTTTTGGTTACAACAAATTTCTTTCCATGGTAAAATTGTTTCAACAAATGGCATAACTATTGATCCTGCTAAAACAAAATTTGTTGAATAATGGCCAAGACCCACAAATATAACCGAGATCCTTAGTTTTCTTAGTTTGGCAAGTTACTACCGAAGGTTTGTTGAGAATTTTTAACGGTTATCTAGTCCAATGACTAAGCTCACTCGAAAGGGTGTTAAGTTTATCTGGACAAAAGAATGTGATGATTTTTTTCATGAGTTGAAAAGAAGATTGTTGAATGCTCCAGTTTTGGAACATCCTTCCAGGAATAGAGCGTTTTTTATATACAGTGATGATTCGTTGAAGGGACTTGGATGTGTCCTTATGAAGAATGATCAGTTAATTGCATATGCTTCACGTTAGTTGAAAAATCATGAGGTAAATTACCCTACACATGACATGGAATTAGCTAATGTTTATTTTTCTCTAAAAATTTGGAGGCATAATTTTTATGGAGTAAAGTGTGAAATATATACTGATCACAAAAGTTTAAAGCATATATTCACTCAGAAAGAATTGATCATGAGACATAGGAGATGGTTAGAATTAATCATGGATTTTGATTGAACAATTCATTACCATCCGGGAAAGGCAAATAAAGTGGCTGATGCTTTGAGTCGAAAAAGTAATGCTTCATTAACCATGCTACATTTGTAACAAGATCCTTTGGTTTTTTGATTTGATGAAATTTGGCATAGAAGTTGTTGGTTCAGGAAGTTCATCTGTTTTGTTTCATGTATTAGTGAGATCATCTCTATCAGATAGAATTAAGCAAGAACAGAAGAAAGACAGTGGGTTGCAGAAAATGGTATAGCTAGTTCAGAAGGGTAAGTTTCCTGAATTTAATATTTATAATGATTGTGTTTTGAGTCTTGGGAAGAGATTATGTGTGCCTGGTGATTCATAGCTGAAGAATAAGTTATTATGTGAGGCTCATAGTTCCCTGTTTTCAGTTCATCCTGGAAGTACTAAGATGTATAGAGATCTGCAGGAGTATTACTGGTGGGATGGAATGAAAAGAGATATTGCTGATTTTACTGTGAAGTGTTTGACTTGTCAGCAGGTTTAAGCAGAGCGACAGTTACCGTAAGGGATGCTCCAGCCTTTACCAGTTCCATAGTGGAAATGGGAAAATATATCCATGTACTTTGTTGTGGGATTACCGAAAACACATCGAGGTAATAATGAAATTTGGGTTATTGTTGATCGCTTGACTAAATCTGCTCATTTCCTTCCTATTCGAGATACTTTCTCTCTAGATCAACTTTCTCAAATTTATCATAAAGAGATAGTCAAGTTGCATTGAGTTCCCCTATCCATTGTATCTGATCATGATCCAAGGTTTACTTCTAACTTTTGGAAGGGCCTTCATAAGTCATTGGGTACTAAATTAAATTTTAGTACATCTTTTCATCCTCAGTCAAATGGGAAGTCAGAACGAACCATTCAGACTTTGGAGGATATGCTACGTGCTTGTTCGATGGCTTATCAGGGATGTTGGGACCAACAACTTTCTTTGGTTGATTTTTCAAATAATAACAGTTTTCTTTCCAGTATACAGATGGATCCATTTGTGGCATTATATAGTAAACGGTGTCGAACTCCAGCTTTTTGGGATGAAGTGGGTGAAAGGAAGCTGATGGGACCATAATTTGTAGAAGAGATGGAAGAAAAAGATCAGTTGATTCAGAAACAAATTAGAACATCTCAGAGTAGTCAGAAGAGTTATGCGGATAACCGAAGGAGGGATCTATCTTTTGAGGTAGGTGATCATGTTTTTCTCAAAGTTTCACCATGGAAACGTGTGATGTGGTTCGGTAAGAAAAGAAAGATGAGTCCAAGGTTCATTGGACCATATGAAATTCTAAATAAAGTTGGATCAGTTGCTTACCGAGAGTCTTTACCTCCGAGTTTGTCTTAGGTACACAATGTTTTTCATGTTTCCATGTTGAGAAAGTATATTCCAGATCCATTTCATGTTTTGAGCCTAGAGGTAGTTTGGTTGGAAGAGAATATCTCTTATGAAGAACAACCAGTCCAGATTCTTGACTATAGGGAGCAAGTGTTGCAGAATAAGGTAATTCACCAGGTAAAGGTTTTGTGGAAAAACCATATGGTTGAAGAGGCAACGTGGGAATCTGAAAATGCTATGAGGGATGAATACCCCCACTTATTTTGATAGGTGAATAAAATTGCAAGGACGCAATTCCCAAAAGGGGGGAAGGATGTAAAATCCCAGGTAAATAAAGAATAAAACATTTTCATATTTATTAATATTTTCAAATTAAATATTAATTTTACATTAAATGGGTTTCTATGTTCGATAGCGTACCCGATACGGAACAAAGAGATTCTTTGAAATCTTACGTTGCACACTAGTAATATAATAATATTATTTTAAATGGTAGTTAACATGTATCCCTTGTATTGGCGGAAATGAATAGAAATAACTAAAATATGATTATATCTGTTTGTTAAATATTTTTACATATATCCAATAAAATATTAAGGCTTAAAATACGAAAATAATTCAATTTTAGACATAGATACACTAATATTCACTAAAAGGTTGAACTATCACCTTTTGATGGAGAAACCTCTTTAAATATAGTTTTGGTCTCTCTTATACATTCTATTTGACCGAATAAAATTCTTCTTTAGAATCGGGACATCAAAATTTACTTTGTAAATTTTTGGTATTTTTCCGATAAAGTTCATTTTTGATGAATAGTGGAAAATATTGTATTTTAATTTAAAAACTATTTTTAATCTAATTTATTTATAAGATTATAATATATTTTTAATTTGTTTTAAAGTGAAATTAGAATATATTTTTACCATTTAATCCAATAGTGGTCATTGGAATTAATTTCACTTTGAAATTGGACTTAAACTACTGTCAATCTTTTGATATAAATTGTTTCATAAAAACACGACATTTATTCTGACAGCGGGAATTAATTATTAAATTAATTAAGGTAACTTATATGTTTTGAATTTTGTAAAATATACATCATTTTTTGAATTTGAAATATCAAATATATCTTAAGGTGAAGTTTTGGTATTTTTTTTAAAAACTTCAATTTTTGATGAATAGTGAAACCACTAAGTGGTACTTAAAAACTGATTTTTCGTTTAAATGAAAATTTACCACCTTTGTGTTTTGAATTTCAAAAATCCGACATACATAGGTGTCATTAGGAAGTAAAATTTAGTTCAATGGGATTAAAATAATTTTTTGTTGAATAGTAACATTTATGTTTTTAATCGCGATTAGAGGTAATTAGTGTAGTTTAAGGTAAAAATAATGTTTAAATAATATGAAATTACATTGAAAGATATCCTACCATTATTGGATGTGTCATGGAAAACCCAGAAAATAAATGGTCAACTTGTGGACCCCATGGAGCCAAATTGGTATGAAAATGACATTAATAACTTTTTATTTAATGTTAAAATTAAAATGTCACAAACATGTGTTGTTTTACTAAAACAACTTTTAAATTGGGGTTATACAAGTTATATTTTTGACTATAAATATTTATTAGAAAGATAAAATAATTTCCTAAATAATTATATTTTTTTTATAATTTTAAGACATTAAATAAATTATATTATTTATGACACCATGATGATGCAGCGATTACCTCATTATTTAATGATTTAAATAAAAAGAAAAGATAATGTAAAATCTAAGACCTACAGTTGTCAAAAACCTATTAGATGGGTGGATTTATAACTATTAACATCTTATCCTAGAAATATTTAATTTTAGGACCTTAAAAACCCGAAAGGCATTTTATAATAAAGTAACATTTTAAAACTTTCCAAGAGTGCCCCTCCCCCCTATTATAAAAGGCCCCCAACTCTACCACATTACCCTCACCTATCAAGCCTTTGGATAGGCCAAAACATTCCTATTTTGTCTCTCCACATCCCTCTCTTACTCCTAGAATCCTACCTTTGGGCAGAAGTCTTTCCAAGGAAGCCATTGAGCTCAAATAAAAAAGAGTTACCCGATTTAAAGGTAGTGTCTTCTCTTGTGTTCTTATGTTTTGTTTTGCTTCTCCAACCCCCTAACCGCTTTTTATTCCTTTATTTTGTAACAAAAACTGTATCTTAAATATAGTAGTTTGTTTTTATGAGAATTGTTATAGTGAAACCTACACACACTTTCGTCTAATGGTTAAATAACATATTGTTTCTGTGGTTAGCGATTTCCTGCCTCATGAAACAATAACTGTTCAATCTTCTTTTAACACCTTTAATGGTGGACATTAAGATGTCACTATATTTTTATTTGATATATATTATGTTTATGGTTTTATTATGCTTCTATATTTTTCATTTTTGTCATACCTTTATGGTTTCAATTGTGGGTAAACACGATAATTTCATTTTAGGAAGTACTGACTACCACCCCTCAAAGTGATTTGATTTGTTAATGCCATATGTGGGATGTATAAAAGATGGGGTTAATGTTATTATATATGATATTATACTAAAATTATAATATACCTTTATATCATTATGATTTCACTCCATTAAATAATAAATATAAATGAAAGTAACGTTCATGCGTACGTACGACTTACCATCTCCATGAACGGTGCATTTCATTTCGTACCTCTAAATGTTATGTAATATTATAAATACATGTATATGCTGGATATATATGATATATATGATATATATGAATCCAAATCAGGAATATCATTCTGGATATAATGACCCTTTGACCACATAAACAACCTGTAATTGTAAGAAGTCCATTTTCGACTTAAGTACCAAATATTGACAAAACAAACATTATTAAATTAAATGATTACATAACGTTTATAACATGGAAAGAAGTTATATAAAAGGAATAATAAAAATGAAAAAGATTTTTAAGCAAGTCGAAATTAACTTTAGTTTATTATTCAGGAGATTAAAGAGCAATTGAGTCACGTCGGACACGAGGTAAGGGACTTCGTCTCAATCTCCATTCATTGAGGCATATTTTATTCTCATACAAGGCTTTAATTTATACGGTGTATAAAACCCTTTGAATTTTAATTTTATACAAAAGGAATCCTTTTCTATGAAGCATTTTACAAAATTACAAAAAGGAATGTTTCTTTTAACGTATGCGGTGACAACTACCTTTTCCACCGCCGTGAGTATTATTTGGTCTTTGGATTCCTCAACAAGCCATGATGTTTTTTAAAATGAAATAAATATCATATACTCTTTTATGTATTATGGTATTGAAAATGGTTTTTATAATGGATTTTTTATGTCAATATATTTAAGTGATATATTGTGTTTGAAATGTGGAAATGTTTTCTTTCCATTATTTTTGCTTTATGTCTTATGATTTTATAATGGTACATGGACATTTGGCGGGTGGTTACGTGATAAACCATATGACGGGTGGTGACGTGAATACCAGGATGGGTGGTTACGTTATAACCTCCAATGCATTGGGTATGGAATTCTTCCGTATGACTATTCCATTAAGTGATATGTGTGGAAGTCGACTGTATGGTTATTCCATTTAAGTATGTTTATGTCCCAAGATAACTTTATATGTTATGTGTTATTTATATGGGTTTTATGGTAATATTTTGGTTACAAAAGGGTAAGTAATTATATTTTATTCAGTGAAAAGTATTAACTACTCCATAAATGTGAAAAGTTTTGCTTTGATAAAGTATTCATGGTTTACTTATTGTTTTCAAAAACTGACAGTTTTTCTTCTTGGTGTATCCCTTACTGAGCTTTTTATGCTCAACCAAAGTTTTTTTGAAATGTTTTTCACTGGAAAAAATGTGGAATATGGTCAAAGATGGGATCAAGGAAAAGTCATGCTTTCTTAAACATGGAACAAGACATGTTTCTTTTTAAGAGTTTTTATTTTCTGGGAACTTAGTAGAAGTGTCTAATTTTTAATCTTTTGAGATATAATAGTTATGTCCTAATTCACTAAAACTCCAATCTTTAAAAGATCCTCAATGTGAAATATTCATTTAATTCACTTTTATATAATGTTTAAGGCCTGGGGCCTAATATATATGGTGTTGGAACCCTTTTGAAGAGGCTTCCCTTTTTTGATACTCCACATGGGTTTTGAAGAAAATTGGTGTATGGTTGGGTTTGATCGGACTTGAATCCAACTGGGCCATCGACACTAAAATACATATAGCTTACAAAGCGGGTGCCCAATTGACGCACCGTCTGTTTTTTCAGAAACCTTATGACATGGAAGATCATTTTGATACTTCTTCCTGGGGCTTTAGTGATTTTGAAATATAGTTGATGGATTGTGGAGAGGATCCTCTGAAATCATGCCTATTATGTGTGGGAATCTAGTGGCTAGCTTTGACGTGATGAAATAATAGTCATCCTGTCCAACTCTACACCAAGCAATCCTGTGTGGGTCAGCACCTAGAACTTCTTTGAAGGTCAAAACACAGTGATCCAGGGTGGTTCTGTATCTAGTGATCCTTTTTTGGACAACACCTCGACTTCCTCGGTGTGTCAGCACCTAGAAATCATGTGTGGGTTAGCACCAAGTGATCCTTCATGGGTCTAAACCAAGTGATCCTATGTTGGTCATCACCTAGTTATCCTCTGTGGGGAAGAACCTAGCGATCATGTGTTGGTCAGCACCCAGAAATCATGTGAAGATCACAACCTAGTGATCCTGTGTGGGTCAGCACCTGGTGATCCTATGTCGGTCATCACGTAGCCTTCCTCTGTGGGTCAGCACCTAGTGATCCTATGTGGGTCAGCACCATGGGATCCTATGTGGGTCTGAACCTAACAACCCTGTATGGGTCATCACCTAGTGGTCATCCATGGGTCAGCACCAAGAAATCAGGTGTGGGTCAGCACCTTGTGATCTAATGTGGGTTAGCACCTAGTGATTTTCTGTGGGTCAGCATCTGTAGCAATCTTGTGTGATCTAGCATGAAAAGCCTCTCGATAGAATTTGATTATCTAGCTTTATGACTAGTCATCTTTATTCCTCTTCTCTAAGTTATATAACTGGTTTGAGCTGAGTCTTTACTTATTCATTGTGATTCAGATCATGCTTTGTGGATTTTCCTTTGTGGAATTCAGGGAGACCATTGGGGGTCTCAGGGTTCCTGATGGATACTGTTATACTCAACTATGCATAGGCTTCACCCAAACCATTTTGTGTCTAGTGTAGATGATGAAAAACATTGACAATGTTTAGGGAGTCAGGACCAGATAGTGCACGGAGGTGACCAATTGACGTGGAGAGTTGCAACGATGAGCTATACCAACCCTATAGGTTGGATCCTTAGCGGACGACCTTATAAGCTATTTTCCTTTTTTTCTTTATCATTTTTAGGTGGGATTATATTCTGGACCCTTTACATTCAGTATGAACTATTACACATAGTGGTGTTTTTTAGAATTGTATGTACCTTCATTCATCCATTGTGTTATTCTTGTGTGCATTGTTCCCTATTTGAGTGTATATAAGTTTTGAGAAAATGCCTTCCATTTTTAGGGATATTCTTTTCTGATGGTAGTTTCCAACCCCTGGCCTATGGAAGGCATACTTGTTGTAATCAGAACAAAGGCCCCGGGCTACAGGTCATGATATTAAATTGATGCCTCATCCTAATATCCCCAATCCAACTCATTGTGAGACCCTCAAGAACAAATGGTATCCCTCCCCAAGTTCCATAGGTCTTCGTCACTGGTCTACATTAGACTTATGATGTCTTTATGAATTCTTCATCTGGTCCAAGATGATCTGCACGTTATCTATTGTATATCACAATAACTCACATACCATGAGTACTAACACATGAAGGGTTTCCCATACAAGACCTTGAATGGTGTCATAGAAATGATAGAATGGTACTTGTTTTACTCACAATTCATCATGGATTGAAAATAATACACACTATTTCCAAAATAAAATATATAACCTAAAATCATTTTTTATATTACCTAAATGTTCTAATCAATATACACATCAGTATAGTTATAAAATGTTGTTCTCAATCCCAACTGAGTCCCAAAAACCTACTACGATCTTCTCAATAATCATGATGTGAAATGATGATCACAATGTGAAATGATCAACAAGGGAACTCCATGTATTCATAAAATATTATACATGTAGTGACATGCAAGGATCTATATTAAATTATAATCTTGATTATCATGGGATTGTAATGACTTGGTGTGTTGGTGTATGATCACCTCGATAGTATCATGTTCCGTTTGAGGAAATGGTATCATATTCTCTATTTCCAGGAATATCACATCCCCTTCCACTCTATAACTTCTATGGATAGAGTTAACCAATTATACCATTGTTATCATCCTTTACATCTGGAGAAGGAAATGATGTCAAAACAATGAAATATTAAACTTTATGATTGTCCACGAAAATAAATGTCAGAGTTCCTCATTCATTTTTATGACACATGGATGTGATACTGGAGGGGATGTATGAATCTACCAAATCACATCATCATAAAATATAATGGGATCCATTTTTTTCATTAGAATATAATTTCATCCTCCCCACATTCAAAAAATCCATCAAGAGTATGTTTAGTGGATATCTGAGTATATATGTTCCCACATTAAGATTCTCCAGGCTGAGAATCCCTAATCATCTATAAAACTGTTGGGGTAACAAACATTGACTATAGATATGAAGAACCATCCTCTTATGATAAGGAAAACGTCAAAAGGGTTAACTACTATGATACCTCAACTAACAAGAGATAAAAAATAAAAATCCAATAACATCATCCACCACATTCACCTTCCCAGGATTATAGATAATCGAAATTTCATAGTCAGGTAGGAACTATAGTGATCACCTCAGTTGGATGTAATGATTTTTATGAGAGAAAATTTACATGAGACACTTGTGGTATGATTAGGAGATAAATTTCTCACCCATCAGGTAGTGTCACCACATTTTTAGAAAAGATACAACCACAAATAGATGAAGATTGTGGGTCCTTTATTTTTGATAATGTTTTCTAGACTAATGTGATCCATATACAATCACTCACTATCTCTTAATTTGAACACAACCAGGTATAGACATAGATTTAGGACAAAACATGATGAAATCAACACCCTCCTCATGAAATCTTGTGACGATTGAGCTCATCAACCTCTTCCTCAACACCTAGAAGTACTAATTACACATTTTCATCCATATGAAAGGATTAACCATTTTGGTCATTGACGTTAAGGTCACTACCACTATAGTGAACATGGGTACAACCCTCCAATAGTACCCTACCATCCCACGTATAATCTGTATGTTATTTACACTATATGATGGGTCCTATGTAGGCACTACCTCAAACGTCCCTATGTTCTCTTCTACTCCTACCTCCAAAATGATGTTTCCTAATAAAATAACCTCTAAAATACAATGCTAACACTTTAAGAGATTCATATGAAGCTAGTTCTAATATATTTTATTTAGGACCCTCCTTTTGGGACTCGTGAGTTCATCATTAGATGCAAATTACACAATGATATCATCGATGGATAATACCATGAACTGATCAATAAAATTCCAAATGATGTTGGTCATGAATATTATGAAAATTGATGGGGTATTCGTTAAACTAAATGGAATCACCTTATAATCATATGGACTACAGCATCATTTGACAACCATAATTTGTATATTCTCATCTAGTACATGTTCGTAGTGATAGCCTGATTTGTGGTCAATGTTCGAGAACTATCATTCCCCTATCAACTGATCAAAGAGTTCATCGATCCTAAGTAGTGGATACATATTCTTCATGATCACTTGGTACAGTCACCACTAGTCTACAAATAACCTCTTGCACCTATTTACCTTCTTGGAGAGCAACATCATGGATACTCCAGGGAACCACTTGGAATCACATATCCCTTGTCGTGTATGTCTTCAAAATTCACCCTTAGCACATGATTCCCAGTGGGTGCCATCTGATGAGATAGAAAAGACACTAGGGACAGCCCATGGTTCATTTAAATGAATTAATTTAGCTCAAGTACTAGTGGTAAGCATAGAATGTTCTAAAAAAAGGCCCCCCATACTCCACCAAAACAATAGGGAACTAATATCCCATGTCATATACTACTCTGAGAGTCTTTCTATCCAACTAGTTTGTAAAAAGATTCACTATTCTCTTCCTAAGCCCACACTACTCATCTATGGTATTATTTTCACACATAATGGTAATCCATATCCAATAAATGCTAAAAAACCACACCATCCACATAGAATATTTATTCCATGATTAAACATTGGATAACTAATCCAGATCTAAGATGATTTCAAAATGACTCATCGCTATTAAACCAATGTCCCTTACTAAACACACAACACAATGCGTCAGATCATAATGTTTCCAGAAGTGATCCATCATCGAGTGACCACCTGTTGGAGTCTCCAACCACAAGGGTTGAATTTATGGTTCAAATTGAATCTTCAACTGTAATACCATTTAAGTGGAAGAAATAATCATTATCACCTATGTCTATTAATACTATAAAGGTGGTATAAAATACATTGATCATACCACATAACATCGCTAGATCCATAGGGACATAGGCCTCCTTGTACTTCACTTTTCTATATCCATTACCACAATCTCTCTAAGGCTAATGTGGACCACCAGGGTTGGTGGTGCTATTATGTCAAACCTTTTAACAAATCCCACTAATCTATCAGCCCCTCTTCTAGGGCCACCTTCATATAGAAAATGTGATCCATACTATGTATCTATATCATATATCACTCGACCATATATTGATCACCTATATGATTGTTTGTACAATACCATGCAAAATTTCCTTGAATATCATAGTTTAAAAAACACATCTCCCTTGAATGATTCGAACATCCAGAGAGCCCTATGTTGCGGACCTTATGTCCATGAATAATCTCTATAAGCATTTGATATACGTGGATCATTATGACTCCCATCATCTAATTTTGATGTCTCAGCTCCTCCGTACCCATTACCAACACCCATAGTCGTTAAATACTATTTTGGAGATTTCTCCACAATTAAGGAATGGTCAAGCACTCTTGTATTTGTGGGAATGAATAGGGATATCAATGAATGTCACATATCTTAATGTAATCCCTACATTGAGGTATGTGGTCTAAAAATTGGATAATGTACCATATCCTTGGAGTATTGTGAGAGATTAGTAAACATCAATGAATTATTTCCATGATTACACTACCCTAATTTAGTTACAGAAACTCTTTGATACACACTGATCACAATTTGACAAAGTAAAACCACTACCTAAATAAACACTCAATGTATGACCTTGGGAGAGAATTATTGTTTTGTTATCGAGTCACTAAACTTCATAGTCACCTAATAAATCCTTAAATATGACTCACTATATAGATCACCATCTATTATGCAGGAATCCTCACATAGTATACAAATTGATTGACTCCCTCTGGCTAGACTATAACAAGACATGGCTCTTTATCACCATGAATCATGAGATGTCCCTACCAATGGAACTCATATAGCCCTCGGATCCTCTAGGAATACTCTACGAGTAGTATCTGCTCAAGATATTACTCACCATGTTATGTTATTACTAGTAAACCTCCTGGATGTGCTATATCTAATATTGAACACTGTATTGAATCCTCTTCACTTGTGGATTTTCCTCATGATTTCATGGTGGAATCCAGGATGGCAATCATTAATAACATTTCATGAAATAATCTAGATATACCACAATCTAAGAGAATATATGGGGTGATGACTCAATAATGACATGGAAACCATAACCCATTCCTATATGACTCATGTACAACTGTTTTACCTACAACCAATGTCTACATATACCATATCGAAAGGTATGTGATTTGAGTACTAGGTTATGGATATTTTGACCACCTCACAAACAATGGAGTACCCAGTCTAAAATAAAAAATTGAAACAATTAACAACATTTCCCCAGTCTAATTCAAGAAATGCCATTCTTAAGGTAGAACGAACTACTCTGATACAAATCTTTAATAACCCGACCCACCAGATTCCAACTCAAAAGTTCTCCAAAACTCCCTACTACATGCTAGGGGAAAACGACCAACACCAAGTTGTAATGTACATTAAAATTAGAGTCATTAGTCTATTTTAATTGTACAGACACACACACACTAACATCTCTAAGCCCTTACAATGCTAAAATTTCAATCAATTAAAACAAATTCATTGATACATATATAATAATATAAATAGAGTATGATAAAAATGTACTAAAAGTTAAAATTTGAAAATTATTAGCCCAACCAAAAACTGTATAGACACTATGTTACTCTAAGGGGTGGAATAATCTCAAATGAAATCAACCAAAAAAAACTAAGTCAATAAAGCTCAAGATATAATCAACTCACACCCTATTCTACTAGGACAGTTCAAAATGGGTCTTCTATTATATAATACATGACACATGTTGGTATAGGCTATGGATGGGTTAGTATAAAAATACCCAATAGGACACATCTAAAAACTAAACATAAAAAATTATGAATAGTTGACTCAAAAAAATTATATTGAAATAAATGTATTATAAATAATTGTAGATATACTCAACAAGGAAAATGTGCTACCAGGTGGTGCAAACCAATGACTTGCCACATGATTCTGCTCAAATTAATGGACATTTCTAGTGAATTGAGTCAACAATCCCGACCATTATTGAACAAACTCATCCAAGCGGTCATGATCATGGGGCACTACCCATGAAATCTCACTAGTCTAAGAAGACAATGATTCATGAATATTGGGACATTCCCAAGATTACTTGGGGCTTCCATGAACCCTATATTGATCATACCACTATGTAGGGTACTATGAAACAATGATACAATGATCCTTAGTGATACATATAGCTAGATGAAGGATCAAAACCTTACCCAGGGAGTTAACAATGATTCCTAAAATACCAATAGAGTTATAAAAATGATAGAAGACCACAATCCAATCTCACAGAGGGAAAACGAAACCATTATATGAGACTCATCCTCTAAAGGGGGTCACAATCCTATGATCTGGATGCCATCGAGAATTATACCCTCAAGGGAATGAACCTTACGAATAAAGTCAATTGATAATGGACTAAACTGTAGAAAAAACTGATAAAAACAACCAAAATGTGTTCATATGGTGCGTACATGGGATACATGACATGTCTATCCAACCACTGTTCCTCTCATGTGGTGCTTCCTCACACCAAATGTAAATATCCAAATACACAGCTATAGGAATAGTTCACATTGTGTAGATATTTTCTATCACCCTACATTTATCATCTTCCCATTCCCGTGCACCATTGTCCATGCATGTGTACCTACCTGTCTACAACATGGATATGCCCTTGTACACCTATTCATGCTCGTGCTTTTGTACACGTGTCCATGTACTCACGCAATGCCTATGTACTTAACATAAATATTAATAAGTTTCCTCTTATATACATGCAGATATAATGATCATGTGTCACAATGTGTGTTTTAGGGACACACATAATTTTTTATTTATAAATGGAGGAGAACCTAGAACCACACGGGCGGTGGGTTCCCACATGGTGTGTTACACAAGAGTACATTACGTGTTCAATAGAATTTTATAGAAACCATGAATCTCTTAATCATTGAAGAAAATGATTCTAAAAAAATGAATTTAAATTGGGTAATGGACTATCTAGAGTATTTCGACCCTTTCTATCATCACAATACAATATTCGGGTTCAAATCAATGTAGAAACAACCACCATTGATCCATCCACATTAGTTGTTGCATGTGAAATGTTGGAAGAATGAGATCCATAAATACCATATGAATATTCTATCATCATTGTATACCATCACCACACCTTTATCATACTCTCAAGCATGAACCTCAGACATGGTATCAATCAGTTTTGTTGAATAATGGTCAAGAAAAAATCAAATACTATGAATTATTTGAATAATGATCCCAAGAAATTGATCGCGATGAACATGCGAATAATATGCGGTTGGAAGGATAACTCCATAAGCCAAGAATTAAGAGGTGCGTTCCTTGACCTTTGACCAATATACCTTAATAAATTATCTTAAAAATAGACAATTAAACGGGGATAATGGAACTGAATAATAATTCATCACTTTAATCTTCTATGGATTCGTGAATCAATTATGGTCATGGAATTTATCTACCATCCATTGAAATTATGAGGACATAAAAAAATCACATATCACGCATCCAACCTAGATATTGGATCTATCAACGATGATGAGTGGTCTTTCATATCTATTAGTGGAAAGATCTGTGAACTCTACTGGTTCTACAATCCCCAATTCTGATATATTCTTATGTCCTCTACCAAGAACTCACTCCAATGATTTCTATAGGTCTCTAGAGTTTATCAAAAAATAGTGAAAAATTTAAATACCCATTTATTTATAAATTATCAGAGTCTCAACATCAAAATTAATAAAATAAATCATGTCATTAACGTATTTTATTAATTCCTCTCACGTTCCAAATTTCTTCACGAACACCCCTTTTAGTCAAAGGTTATGTTGATTCAAGGGTAAAAATAAGGATTTCAATTCAATAGTGCCCTAATATTTGTTATATGTGACACTATTTGAGATTTAATCAACTTTATTTGGATAGTTATTTTCTCATGATATATTATATATTTAATATTTTTCAGAAATTAATTCCTAGCACTCCAACCATCAAAATCTCAGTTGTCTCAGTGCTTAGCTCAGAAAACAATCCATATAATATGAAAATTGAGTACACTTGAAATATGAATAATTATATGGTTATTTATTATAATAGGATTCAACTACCCTAATTTGGTAATTATTTGATCATTTCAAATTTCATATCTAGCTCAAAATTAATTATATTACTTTGGTGGGAAATAACTACGTAGAATACACACATTGAAATAGTTTCCATTTCTTATACTAGGAACCATTTAGTAATAATGGAATACACTAGAATGATTTATAATATTATGAACTGTAACGTGTAATCCTAAAAATATATAAACAGTAAACATAAATTGAAAAATGTATGCATGGAAAATATTATAGTCATAACCTTGGGTTCATTGAGAAATTTTAAAAATCATAAAAATATTTTTTAATCATTCATATTTTTTTTAACAAAAATATGAATTAAACAAAGCATATCACCTAGGATTTTCAAACCATGTGTGTAGTTATCCATGTATTTGAGTACAAGGATATTCTTGATTCAAGCCCAATATGCCTTTTTTAGAATTATTTCCCCAAAGAACTTTCTTGATCGAAAATCTTCGACTTCAAATATATAGAAAAGGATATATTATTAGAAAACACCACATAAAATGTACGTTAAAAAACATTTGGATTTAATTATATACATATCATAAATTTCTTTCTTAATGTTATGTTCCATATTCTATGTATTCCGAAATATAGTTTCCATGTGTTCTAATAAACCTCATATAAAATTTACTGTAAATACCACCACACTAGTTACCCATAGTTTGTGATTTCATTTCTTAATTAAAATAATATTGATGGAATTTCGTCCAAAAGGACTGATTTTTTTAAATAATGGTAATATATATATATGTGAAATATAAATTATAATTGAAATCATAAAGAACACGAAGTGTTTTCTTTGAGAACACCATATTTCCCCATAGAATATCCTAGCATATCAATCCCAAAACACATGCAGATATCCTTGAGATAAAAAAATAATATAGGGTGACCTTTGATTCATAGTATGTGTTAGAATATAGTGAAATATATAATGAAAAAATAGTCATAATCAATATGGAATGGTAAATAACCCAATCACTTTCAATTTGAACAATATCATGATCATATTATCTTATAAATAAATTATGGTAAAATAAATCCATATACATAATCACATGAGAATTAAAATAATATATGGATATTCTAACTAAGTAAATAATTTCATTTAAATAAACACAGATATTAGAATATAGTGTTCTGTAATTTTAAATATCTAAAACAAATAATTAATACATTTCACAATAAATTAATTTTTTTTGTTAATACCACATTTTATATTACCAAATAACTCTTTGTTAGTGACCTACTGATGGATCAGGGTGCTTTGTAATTCTTAGCCCCATAAATCACATAATATGTCCCAATAAATTTTCCCATAAAATGATTGAAACATAATAAATATAAATATTCATATAGAAAACAAATATAATTTTATTTAAAATTTCCGTAATCAATAATCATAATCATAATTCATCCTGATGAAAATCATGACTGAAATAAAATTATACTTCACTTGTCAAACTGATCATAAAAAATCTTGATTAATAACCAGAATGCATTTAATGCAAATATTCCCTAGTGTAACAAAAGTATTATAAAGGGTCTGATATCATTTATGAATAGAAAAAACGATGAAATTTCATTAAAAGTATTTTCAAGGAAAATAATCTATTCACATTGATTTTTTTAAATCAAAATTTTCTATAAATATGATAATTTGTTATAGAAAATAATCATGGAACCTTATAAAGAATGTTTAACCCCTTTTTGGTCAAGAATTGGGTACATTTTTTTAATGTGGTAAACATTAAAACAAACATTCATTTCACATTTTCGGTAATAGAAATACGAACATTATTTAGAAAAATAATTCACGGTTCCATTAACATTTTTTTAATATTCAAAAAAAGTAAAAAAATCATTAATCAATCATTTTAAATGGTTTATTTTTTTTGAAATCATGTTTTAAAAACATGGATTTTTTAAGCAAATTATTTTCTATTGAAGAGAGAAATATGGGAGTATTTTTATATGAAAACATCATAATAATTATAAGTACCAATTTTGGGTAAAAGCGTAATATTACCTAAGGAACATTTGAATAACCAGTAGATAAGGAAATATGATGAGTTTAATATAGAAAAATCAAATAATTCCCCAACAAGATACTTATAACAAACAATACCAAATAATGATGAGATTTTCAAATAAACCATTATCACTTTGGTTAATTTTGAATCATAAGAACCATCAATGAAATAACATGAAATGAAAAATTAAATACCATGGAAGAAAAAATATATATTTGGAGACCCTAACCTTTAACACATATAATTACATGAATTTATGAATTATTATTCATTGGATTACAAGACAATGATCGTGAATTCTAGTGTCATTGAAGATTAGGTACATAAAACTAAAATCATAATACATCAACTTATCTAATCATCATATTGAGATCTTAACTAAAATTGTTGTCATAAATTCCAATAGGGTAACATGCGGATAACATGAACAAGCATATTATCTAAAATGATAGCAAGGGAATGAATATACGAATAAATCCATAGCACATGGGTTGGAAGGCATGGAATAATGATATAAAAAGAATGGTACATATGGAAACATAACATATTAACATGGAATCATACAAACATGTAATCATATTAATGTGGTAGAGAAATATATTATTACAATTTCATGATTCAAGGCTCATTGTACAAATAGGGTCAAAAGTCAAGGTTAACCACAAAAACCGTAGTACAAGGTAGCACAAGTCAAGGATAAATGACAATACATATGCTCATAACATCTAATGAGGCATAACAATACATAAATAATTGGAGATCTATATGGGCACAATCATCTTAACATGGCCATTAATATGTTTTCGACATAAATAATTATACAAAATCAATCTTTAAAAAATATAAGGGAAACCTTGGAATGAAATGGGTATGCTACTCATGTCATAAATAATCATAAATGTTCATATCTTACTAGTGTCCATGAAATAATGGAATTAAATTATTCATGTAAACTCATAAGGAAAAAAGGGATATATCATGATTGGTGATATCAAATAGATATGACAACATGTAAAAAATATATTTATGAAACATTAAAATAAATACATGTTTTTGCGCTTTTATAGAAAATTATAATAAGCATTTATACTAGAGGATAGAATAATATTTTGTAAAAAAATAATTTATAAAATAATGTTTTAATAATAAAAACACTATTTTTATAAAAAAAAATTGGATTAAATCATAAGATAGAGTGAACCAAAAATTGGGTATGGATTATGAAAGTTCCCTTAAAAAGGGTTATCTTATCAGATGGTTTCGAGGAGGGAATCATTTAAAAACTTTTTTATACCCAAAATTGAATGATTAATGAATCAAGATACATGATTTTGGAGATTAAAAAAATTACTTATAATATTTACATAAAAAAATATATAACTTCATTTGGGTAGAATGAATGATAGAGAAAATGAACAAAAAGTGATGGTTCATGTAGAATCCATTACAGAATATTGGAATGGTATCATGTGTATTAAGAGGGATTAATAAGAGAGAAAATAGGTTAAACTATTTTGGAAATCATAAAGAATGTATAGGGAAGGTTAAAAATAAAACCCCAACATTAATAATTATTCATAAAATTGAATAACATAGATGACATTCTTGAATAAATGTGTGAAAGAGAGGATACCTTACCTTATGAGCAATGACATTCTTCTATGGATCTTAATGACCATAATAATAAAATGTGGATTGTTAATTAATAATTTAGGAACCTCTAAAAAATGTTATTTATTTATAATAACCTTATTAATTTCATTCGTGTCCATTTTGATGACTTATGTGGTCTGATTTCATTGTTTGGGTGTGTTTTCTTCCCTGTTATTATTGATCGGTTCATTTATATTAATGTTTTCACAGACATTTAAGCTGAAAATGGTTGTCTAAAATTAAATTTATATGATATTTGGGAACATATATAAGATTAAATGGTTATAAAATACATTTGGTTAATTGGAGTGAAGGTGAATCATTATATAAAACATTAATGATAAACTCTAAGACTAGTTTAGCGATTTTTCCAAAATTTTCTTGGTTTGTATTATTATTTAACAACATGTGGGAAAAAGGATTCCAAAAAATCATATAATATAAAAGAAATTTATAATAGTTATAATCAACCTTAAAATGGTTTCATGACCATAATTGAATATGGTAATTGAAATTGATAACCCATTGTCATTGAATGTGCTAAATTAATGCATCTCGAACATTATTTTTGGTTCAATCATATAAAAGAAAGGGAAATAAGATAAGATAATGAATTATACCATTAGAATAATTAAATAATAGTACATTTAGGTTACTCTTTTTTCATACCATATGGATGATGAGTGGTTATGAAAGAAAAGTGATCAATGGAATATTAAATGAAAATGAATGAAAATAAAATAGGAATTTAACACTTTATTTAATCATTCATGAGAGCCTATTATGTGGATATCATATTTTCTTTTTAGGAGACCATGGGCTGATAGATGTGGGGTAGGATATTTGGGAGAGATTTGGGAATACTTTAGGGAAGGAACCAGGCTTGAGAGGAGTGAAGAAAGTGGGTATTATTGGTCGGTTTTATAATGGAGGGGAGGTGGGTTTTTTAATATGTTAATCTTTAGTTTATTATTTACCCAAAAGAAAAAAAATTGTGATGTTTCCATGATCTAAAATATTAATATGTTCTTTTTAATTATAACAAAGGTAGCTTACATAATCCATGATTCTAGAAATAATCTTTTTAGCTAATAACATATATATACGGTTAATAACCATATATCACTATTAATAAAAAATTAAAATATAATAGAAAAATCCAAAAAAGTCTCCCTAAACAATTTTCTACATATAGAATCAAAAAATGAAAGACATTTTTTCATAAATAATTTTCCATCTATAATTAATTTATTTTTAATCAAAATCAAATTTCAAATGAAAAATATATATTTTAAAACTACGATTGAATTTATAATGCCTTCAAAAATAACATAAGGTCTTATAAAATTATCTTAAAACCCAAGGAAATAAAAAATTTAATTTATAAACACCGTTTAAGAAAATATATTTTATTTTAAATTATTTAATTAATTATAATTAATTATTTATGAATTAAAAAAAATACAAATACTTTTACTATGATTATATTAGAACATAAGACATTAATATATTTTATTATTATATTCATGGGTGAGGCTAATCGTCTATCAGATGATTTAATATCAATGAGGGTAACTTTATTATTCATAATGGTTAGACACTATTCAAAAAAATTTATTTTTTAATATGACTCCAAATATATTACTAATCGCAATCTTGTATGTCATATTTTCGAAATTCAAATCACAAAAGTGACAATATTATATTTAACAGTCACATCATACATATTTGTTCATTTTTTGTGATTTCATTTGATTGTATGACATAGTTATAAGAAGTAAATTTCCATTGAAAAAACATTGGGTCATTATATTATTCCACCCTCATGATATTTCACCCTCAAAACTTCATTTTACATTATAAGCCATAATATATTGAAGGAAAATTTCCATTATTACCACCTCTAGTTTGAAGATGACCAAATCATACTTATGGTTTTCACAATACATTGAACAGGTGAGTGGTCTTTTTATATATAACAATATCTATATGATCCAATATCTTTGCTGACTACACCACATAAGAAGATCCTCTTCCAACTGTACCAGCTCTTAAGACATTACATGTGAAGGGTATGGTAACTAATTCTCTAATTGGGATTCATTAAAGACATAATGTACATTAGACATGGTAGGTATAAGTTCCAGTCGATTGGCCACAACCCCAACATGATCAAGAATCTCGAAGGGGTTAATGTGCATAGGACTTATCTTTCTATTCTTCCCAAACCTCATGACCTTATTCCATAGGGAAATGTGTAGGAATATCATGTCTCCATCCTTGAACTCAAGGCATCATCAACGATTGTATGAATAAATATTTTTTCAACATTGGACAACATTGATATGCTGCTGAATGGTTTTCAAATTATCCATCATTTCATTGACCATTTCAGTTCCTAGCAGATTTTTCTCACTAACATCATCCCAACATGTTGTTGTTATGAACATTTTACTATAAAGGGATTCAAATAGTGAAATTCAGATTCTTTAGTTGATAATATTTTTGTAACAGAATTCAACTAGAGGAAAATGGTGGTTCCATTCTCCTTTTTTTCAATTGAACATTATCTCCACATTTCTTTTAGTGTCTTAATAGTTCTCTAGATTGACTATCAGTTTGAGGATGACAGGCCATACTGATGATCATTTCAGTTCTTAGATCATCTTCGTGTATTTTCCAAAACAATGAGTTAAATTTAGGAACTATATCGGATACAATAAAAAGCAGTACTCCTCGAAACCTTTCCATATATTTTATATATATCCGTGAATTTTGATCCAATGATAGGTCCTCTAAAATGGCGATAAAGTGAGATATGTTTCTATGAACATCCACAATGATCCATATAGCATTGTTTCCTATGGATGTCCTTGGAATTCCAATGATAATGTCTATTGTGATGTCCTACCAATTCCATCATGGTATATGTAGGGGTTTTATCGCATGCCTTGAATTATGTATTTCATCTTTCACTTGTTGACATACAATGCACTTTGATTTATACTCAGCAATCTCTTTCTTCATATTGTCGAACCAAAATATATCTCTTGGATCATGATACACCTTTGTGCTCCCTGGGTTAGTGTACAAGTATGAGTTATGTGTGTCATTCAAAATATTATTCTTTACCTCTGGATTGGATGGTACACAGAATTGTTACCCAAATATTAAAACACTTTCCTCTCCAATCTTAAAATCATACGAATTTTCATTTCTAATGGCTTTAGCCCTTTTCAAAATTTCCACATATTTCCTTTGAGAATCCTTTATTTTCTCTATGAGGGATGGTTGTGAAATCCCATGAGAAAGTATTGATGATGTTCCACCCTTAATTGTTCCCAGTTCCATAGTATAAAAATCTAAGAGTATTATATCATTTTAAATTCCAATCATTGATAAATATGTAGGATCCTTTCTACTTAGAGCATCTACGAACATGTTTTCCTTTTCGAGATGGTAGTGGATTGAGTAGTCATAATCCTTGATTTGATATATTCATCTATACTAGCTCATATAAATAACATTTTTTGTGAATATATCTTTTAGACTCTTGTGATCAATATATATCTCACACTTCCCCCATAGAGATAATACATAGAGATTGTTAATGCAGTGTTCACAATTGCCAGCTCCAGATCATGCATAGAAAATTTTTCTCTTGTATTTTTTAGTTCCCTGAGGTGTAAGATATCACTTTATCATTTTTCATCAGCACATATCCAAATCACGTCTTTCAAGAATCACTATACATCATAATGAGTTCTCCACTTGTTGGTAGTGTGACTAATATCACTATCATTAGCCCCTTTTTCAACTACTAAAAACAGACTTCACATTCCTCAGTCCAATCAAATGATACTCCCCTCCATGTTAGTTTGGTCATTGTGTTTTAAAATCATCAGATGATCTTCAAAAATTATCGATAATAACTAGGTAGTCCCATAAATCTACGGATCTCTGTTATAGATGTTTGCATGGGCCACTCTTTAATCTCCACTTCCATTGAAGGTTCCACAGATTTCCATTTGCTGCAGATAAAATTCCACCAGAATGAAACTTCCACCTTTCAAAACACATATTTAGTATACATTTAATATATCTTCTCCATCCTCAATTTTTTCACACAATATTCAAATGCTCCTCAAATTAAATGTTGTTATTGGAGTATATCTGAATATCTAGAATAAAGAATTCCCAAACATTTGTTGAGGTAATATCTAAAGTCTCTATACATTAAAACCATGATAATTGATGGAGAATTAGTGAATCCTAAAGGAATAAATATGAACTCATAGTGTCCATACAACATTCAAAAGGTAGTATTGGGAATATCTTCCTTCTTCACCTTTAATTTGTGATAACTCTACCAAAACCGAAATTCCACCTTAGTGAAATAACATGACCCCTGAAGAAGATCAAATAAATAATCATTTTTTGGTAGTGGGTAATATTTCTTTATTGTGATTTTATTGAGCTCCAAATAATAAATGATGGGTTTCATTAATCTGTCCTTCTTGATGAAGTGGACTATCACACCCCATAGAGAAGCACTCATGTATATAAATCCCTCCTCTAGATTCTCATGTATCAACTTCATTAGTTCCTCCAGCTCCACGGTCGCCATTATATAAGGTGTATTTTATATAGGATTATATCTAATAAGAAGTTAAATTGATAACTCAGCCTATCGATCATGACGAAGACATAGAAACCCTGCATGGAATACATTTTTGTAATCCCTCCTAATGGGCATGTTTTCAAGCACAATTCTCTCATTTGATTCAAACATTTGATAAAGACATGTTTTCTTATAAGGAATTAATATACACACATGAGGCAATTATTTTAAATTAGATTCATATTATTCAATTCACTTGTAATGTATTGGAAGATTCTACGGTATGAAAAGAGTGATCTCCCTTTCTAAACATTGGATTTTGGCATTGTATATGATAGAAAATCCATTCCCATGATAGCATAGAATTTCAATAAATGATGTATGATGTGTTTTTTGGTAGATTTAGTCCACAAAAAATAACAGGGGAGGAGTTATAAACCATGAATGCAATAATTTCCCCATTCGTAGTTCTCAAAGTAAACTTATCCTCCAAATTTTGGGGTTGTTTTTGAATAGTTATACTAAACGTGAATAATATTATTGAATAAATAGATCCAGATTAAAATAGTATGTTCACTATTCATGAATGAATAACTAACCTACTTGTCACCACATCATATTTTGGAACCACCTTTGCAGTAGAAATATAATAAACCCTTATTTGTTTCCTTGGAGGATGTTGTTAATTTCCTCTGACAACCATTGACTCCAAGAAATTGTTCACATAAATACCATGTTCCTCAGATTGGATACACTGCACCACTGGCTGTTCATTTATCTGAACCATCCATTATTATTCTACATTAGTGGAATATTTCATATCACATCTGTAGTTTTTATCTAGATGATCAAGCTTTGTACATTTGATAAAATTCCTAGTTCCCTTTAGACAGTTTTGAAGATTCTTCTTCCCCCAACTTTTACATGCGGGCTGATTGGGATTATTTCCATCATAGAATTTATTTACATAAACACCCACATTAGATTCCATTTTCCTCTTTTTGTCTTCGGGACCACAATACCACTAAGAGTCTTTGATCTCCATTTCATCCTAAAGGGCACAACATACAATCTTCTCAATGCTTTCTAGGTCTCTAATCACAAAAAATATTTATAGAAACTAAATTATTCCGATAAATAAGTTTTCCACCTAGATTTTAGTGTTCATGAAAAATACATAGGTGTACCATGAATACCATGTAATGATTTCTTCATACATCCTTATTGACTTATCATCCTTCTGCATGAGTTCAATTAACTCTTTTTCTATCTTTAGTTGGAGGGTTCATGGAAATTATTTGTTGAAAAACATTCACATGAATTCATCCTAATCCACAAAATCAATTTCTTCTTAGTGATTTGTATTCTTGATCAGTTTCCACCACTGATTAGCTTCCCTGCCAAAATGATAGACTGAAAGTATAACATTCTTTCCATATGAGGACTGGAGGATATAGAATTTATTTTTAATGGAGTTACTTCATTGTTCTATGTGGAGGGGATCATAATATCCGCTAAACATGGGATTCGTTATCCACATGAAGGATTTAATGGAAACTTGTTTTTTCCTCGGAGGATTAGGGTGTTCCACATGTTTCAAGTTATTATTCATAACATGAAAATGTTGATCAAGTACTTTAATGAAGATTTCATCACCCTTTCCCATTATATCTGGAATATCGTTAGGGAAAACATCACATTATCTATCACATTGATTATTATCACATGTTCTTTTATTTTACTCTGTTAACTAAGAAAAATAATGCACAATTTTAAGGTTTAAATACTTAGGTATTGAGTATTAAAAGGAGACTATGAACACAAGAGGATAAACATGTAAAGTATAAGTATATCTTAACTATTCATTACCTATGTTACAATATAGGTTATCCTCGATCTATTTCATAACATATATTCTTATATGAATTTTTTTCATTCCCTTAATAATGGGATGTTCCAAGATCACGAATTTACCAAAAAATCCCCCGGGAGTGTCAAACAATAGTTTAGAAAGGCTTGTCATTGTGCACTTCTTCCAGTTTGAGTCTATATCAACATAGTGTTTTCGAGCTTTAACATAAGATATATCTGTGCCAGATCTATCTCTACCTATTTGCATCCAGACATTGATGTGTTTTCCTGATAATCTATTTACACTAAATTTACCATAATTGAGGGGTGTTTTCATATTCTTAGTCTCATCTTAAATTTTCTTAATAATGTGCTCCATTTTTAATCTCCAAAAAAACT
Organism: Viscum album; assembly: GCA_963277665.1. Lineage (NCBI taxonomy): Eukaryota > Viridiplantae > Streptophyta > Magnoliopsida > Santalales > Viscaceae > Viscum > Viscum album. The sequence goes on along the minus strand of OY728142.1, from coordinate 1,770,038,460 downwards.
ATACCATCCTATGATACCAAATATAGTGACCTATAACCTTTTACACAATACATTGCCTAATTTATGCATAATTAAACACTTGATTACAGACTATTGATCATGAAGTCTACTGTCTTCAAAGACTAGGTAAATAAAACTGGAAAAAGAAACATTTCTTCATTTATTTTTCATATTGAGCTCCTAACATTTATTGGGCTTATACATCATCATATGATAAATGGGGGATAACATGATCAAATTGATGTGCTATAATAAGAGTAAGGGAATGAACATAAGAATATTTCTTTAGGACATGTGGTAGAAGGCATGACATATTGATATAAAAAATCATGGTACATATGTAATCATAACATATAAACAAGGGATCATATAAACATGGAATCATTATAAAGTAGAAGAAATATAAAAAATGACATTTCAACATGTCAAGGGTTTTTGAACATTATGGAGCCCCAGTCTATGTTAACCTCCAAGATAGTTTCAGATGGTAGTATGAGTCAAGGATAACTGCCAAAACCAATTCACATAAAGGTCTAATGTGACTCAACATTATCCAATGAATTGGAGAATTATCTGGGCGCACCTATCTTAACATGTTCATGAATATTTTTTCCACATAATGAATCGTAAACAATCAATCTTTCAAAAACATAAGGGAACCCATGGAATGAAATGGGTATCATAATCATGTCACAATGAATAATAAATGGGTGTATAATACAAGTGTCCTATAAATAAAGCAACTAAATCATATAATAATATTCATAATGAAGAAAGTAATATATAATGATAGGTTACGTCAAAAAGTAGTGACAGATTTATGAAAAATTATTTAATAAACAATATATTAAAAAAATGTTTTATTGTTTTAAGGAGAACAATAACAAGAATTTAAATTAGAAAAGGGAATACACTTTTATACAAAAATAAAACTAATCCAAGAAGAGTTTCATAATAATAAAATTGGTTTTATGAAAAAAATGATGGATTAAATAACATGGTAGAGTTCACTTGAAATTGGGTGTGGTTCAAAATGTTCCCTTAAAAATGGTTTTCTTATCAAAATGTATAGAGGAGGGAATCATTTTGAAACTACTGTATCTATGAAAGATAATGATGAATCGTTCTTGATAAGTAAGTTCTTAGAGTATAGAAATCATTTATAATATGAAAATAAATAGAACAGATAACATTATTTTGGTATAAAGAAACCTATAAAAAATGAAGGAATAAAAGACGTATGTGTAGATTCCCTTATTAAATAGTGACATGGTATCAGGTGAAAATAAGAGGCCTTAATGAGAAATAAATTGGGATTATCATATTTTTTACATCGTGAGGATAGTATGGAGAAGGTGTGAAATTATACCTCAACATTTAAAATTACACATAAAAGGACATAATATGGAGGGGATTAATGATTAAATGTGAGAAAGTAAGGATCCCTTACCTTAAGCCCAATGGTGTTATTTACATCATCTTATTGACATGAATAATACAATTAGGTTCATTAATTAATAAATAAAGAAACTATAATAATTTTTTAATTTATTATAACCATATAAAGTTCATTCATTTCCTTTTTGATGAGTTATATTGTTGAATTTGATTTTTTGGGAGAGTTTTCATTCATGATTTTAATGACTGGTTCACTTATATTCATGTTCAGATGAACATATTGGATGAAAATGGTTTTCCAGAAATGAAGTTTTATAAAATTAGTGAACATCCATAATATTATATTTTTATAAAATTCTATTGGTTATTTTGATTGAAGGAGAATAATTATATATAATATTAATGATAAACTCGTGGATTAATTTGGAGTTTTTATCACAATTAACTTGTTTTGTATTATTATTTTAAATCTTGTGTGAAAAATGATTCCATAAACTAAGATAAGATAAAATAAGTTTTTACTAGTATTTTTCAAACATAATAAAAAGATTCATGACCTGAATTGAATATGGTAATAAAAATTGATAGTTTGGTATCCTTGAATGTAATAAAGTAACACATCTCAGATACTATTTCCATTTCATTCATATAAATGAAGGGGAAAAGAGAGATGAAAATGAATTATACCATCAATATATAAACATTCAAGTACAGGTATAGTACTATATTTTTTTATAAAATTTTGATTTGGAATATATATAAAAGACAAGAGAACAATTAAACATTTAAAGTGAATGAAGGAAAAGAGAGGCAAATTTATGTCGGGATTTAATATTCCTTGAGAGACTGTTAAAGGGAGGGGATATGGTCTTTTGAGGAGACCAAGGGATACTGCACATGGGGGTGGATCTTGAGAAGATATTTTGAAAGAATATATGGAAGAAACATTTTTTTGAGTAGAGTTATGATAATAGGGGAGTGTGGTGGGTTTTATAGTGGGGGGGGGGGACCGTTTTCTTAATATTTTAATCCTTAGATTATTATTTCTCTAAAAGGAAAGAAATAGTTATGATTACATGGAAAATTTTCACGAACTTGGTTCGGTCTCCATCTGACCCAGTGCCTAACCTGGTCTGTGGCAGGGCCCGAAAGGCGTTCTCGATCCCTATGGGCTGGTACAAGTATCTGGGTAATAAAAATATAAAACCTGGGAATGATTTACCTGAACAATTAAATATAAAACAAAGAACAATCTAAATAAATTGAAACTAAAAACAGACAACCAAACAGACCCTTATACCATGATAAGAATTAAGGTTAACAACTTGAACTAAAAACCCAAAAGAGACTACATCAAGGAAAAACTAGAACTCCAACACAATCCATTCGTGTGACATGAGGAGTCACATCCCTGAACCGCTGCCACCAACCTGCTTGGGAAAACCCATACAACTTGAAACATCATCTCTAAGCCTGATGCCTCAACCTATAATACAAAAGAAATAGAGTCTACATACACCCAAAGGTGTATGTAGGGTGTGAGTTAAAAGCGCAGTAGGATTCCATCGAGAAAGGGTTCAACGCATAATTATTAAATGACAAATAAATTTTCAATATTAACTAAATAAAATAAATGAATGCTTAAACAATTTAAAAGAAAAAATGATTAATGAAAAAAATTTCCAATGGAACAACATAAATTAAACCACACAAACTCACTTTTTTAAAATAACCCATTTGTCACACTGATTAGTATAAAGTAACCAATGACCACTAATATGGGAGAGGACTCGTGGGTGTTAGCTAGCTTGGGCCCCTAGATCTTCATGTCTCGGTGATACGCAGCTTAGAAGGCCATGAACCTCATAAAACGTGGCTTATAAGGCCACGACACTAATAAATTGTGTCTTAGAAGTCCATGACCCTCAGAAAAGAATATGTTTAGTCAGTGTTGCAATCATCAGTCATGTCAGTGAAAATGGGTCGAGTCACCTACGAAATACTAGCCCACTAGTCTAGTCCACCCTCATTACTACCTGGGCTTCCCGCTTTGTGCTCAAACATGGTTTGAGTTCATGTCACATGTCATATTTGTGCACCTAAATAAACAAGATACTACACATTTTTAGAATAACTACTCTCACTCAGAAATACCATTTCGAAAGATCACGCACACTAAAAATATTTCAAAACATAATTTTCACTACATAAGCATCCAATTAAAATTACTGTGTGGTATAATAAAACACTTCCATAGACAAAAACCCATTAAATTAATTTATAGAAAAACAATTCCAACATACATCGCATGTCTTTAAACACAAAAAATCAACATAAATGCTCATTTAAGATAGAACGTAAACAGAAACTACACCAAAACACCAATTACACCCTTTGCACCCACAAATTCCCTAAAATAATAATAGTAGTAACAACAATAATAATAAAAATAGTAACAATCAAAATAATAATCATATTCAAGCCATGAGTCATTACACAACTCAATTAAACTAATTTTTCATCATTAATAACTATTTAAAAAAACATTTAAGATTTTAATAAACAAATATTGAAGAGCAGAACATGACTGTGCACAAAAAAGCAACTCAACCCTCTTTTATAACCAAACACATATCATAATATTATCAATACATTATTTGAACCACTAATATCATTTAATTACACATTTTACAATTTATAAAAGCAAATTAATAACGCACCAGACAGACTTAATTCTAATACACACCCAAAACCCCTTTTTAGAATCAAACAGACACTAACACCATAAAAACATAATCTACATCCATTTCATGATCTAATAAGACAAGTGCAGAATTTATAAAACAATAATAACCAGCTCGACATGGGTTCTCACAGAAAATCCCACTTATATTTTATAAACATATTACTAATAAATCAATGCATGCGAGATCTCAATAAAATAAAATAAAAACAATTTCACACGATTCAAACTAATTAAATAATACACTAAATTTATTAAACATGAAAATAAATTCATAAAACAATAATTTTAAGAGGACCAACTAACTGGAAATTAGAATAATATCACAATGTAGGTGCGTAAAATCCACTGCACTTCAATCTTATCTCAACAACACAATTAATCCCTAAAAAAAGAAATCAGATCAATTTCAGCATAAAAAAACCAAACGGCTACCAATCCCTGACCACAAAAATTACCCAAAATCGAACCAAAGTGACAAAAAACCATAACCCGAAAACCTACCGACTGAATAAATAGAAAACCGAAGAAAAACACACCTTCAACAAGGGTGCAGAGAGCCGGTTGGAGCATGAAAATAATCTTCCATAGGTGTGTAGTGCCTGAAAAATTGGCCTAGAGAGAGGGGAGGTGTGGGTCCGGGTGGTTTAGGCTACGAGGCACCATTGGTTTAGTGTGGGACGCGCTAATGGGTGGCACAAGGCAGCGGGTAGAGAGGAGGGCCACCAGTCCAGGTGCGCATCGTCGTAGGGGCTTGAGAGGGGTGGTTCAGTGAGGCAGAGGAGGAAGACAAGGGGAGGGGTGGTCTGCACCAGAGGAAGCCGTATGGGGTTCAGGGGAAATGGGTCTGCTGCGATGGAGGAGATGTTAGGTGTGGTGGGTGTGAGGTGATGGTGTCAGGGAGGTCTTGCAATATGAGAGGAGGGGAGGATGGTGCACACTGGAGGAGGTTGCGCCGGAGGAGGAAGGAAAGGGGAGGGGGAGGTCCATGCAGCCATGGAGGAGAGGGGAAGAGGCCTTCATTGGTATGGTTTCTCAAAAGGGGGAAGGAAATGGGAGAGAGAGAGAGGGGGAGGGATACGTATAAAAAAATGAAAAAGAAAAGAAAAGTAAGTAAATTAATAATAAAAGGTAAAATAAAATAAAAGAAAACGAGAGGACAAAAAAATAAGATGATAAAAAGAACCCAAATAAATAATAATGGATTCATCACAAATAATAAAAATAAAATAATAAAAGCAAGGAAAATAATAATTTCATTATTAACTAAGTTTGAACACTACAAATGATCATGGGCATGGGCGTGTACACGGTCGTGCGCCGAGTCGCGCACCTGTGTAATAATAAATTTAAAAAAAATAAAAACATTGTCTTATTAAGGATGGGAATCGAGAATGGTCATGCACAAGACCATACACCTATATATATATATATATTTAAATAACCGATTCAAACCACCGCTCAAAAGAGATACCCAAACTAATTAAATAAAATAAGGCATCGGTCGGGGTGCATATCACTTTAACAAAGCGACATGGCTTCGACTGAGCCATGCCTATGTGTCGAGCACTACAAATCCAAATGTTCATTTATCAGAAAAACTCGAATGCCCTCTTCGAGCCCGACATGAACCTTTATAAAACAAGTAAATAAAATATAGAAAATATCAGATAAAGGTAAAAATTAAAATCATTACCGATGTGCGACGTAAGGGTGTGAAAATTCTCCCCCCCCCATGACACTTTCTACCCCAATGAAAGTCCCAAAAGACTAGATCAACCATGTGTTCCTAGTGAGACCACAAAGACACTTAAATCAAAACCTCAATCACCCGAAGTCCCTGTATCCAGAACACTAATAACCTGACACTCCCAAAAATCCCAAAACCCGAATCACCCTGAAAAAAAACCAACATCAAAGAATTCTCCTCCAAACACAACTACAACATGGAAAACCCCCAATCCTAGCTTAGGGATCACTAGGGTCACCCGAGATCCTCAAGAACGCTGGTCGAAAGACCCATTACCCAATCAAACCAGTTACCATGGTCAAGGTCAGGTGGAGCAGAAGTAAGGGGTTTCCCCGCCAAGTGCACTTTGAAAAAAGAGTCTTTCCTAAAATTCTACTGATGGTGGTATCCCCACCATATTAGGATTCAAGTACAACATTGGTTCTCCAAACCGAATGACTCACAAGCTCAGTCAAACATCTAACACTGTCTTGACCATCCAATCTCCCTACGTTTAACCAACTAACATAGGAGGGGACGCCGGTGAGACCCACACAGGGTATCCCAAACATTTAAAAATTTATTAACACCATGGAACCTGTGCGGGAATTCCCAGTTTACATTGTGCAATACTAGATGAACTCTACAACATGAACCCTCCACCACGGGATGACCTACACGGATGATTTCTACACTGGAGAACATTCTATCACATGAGATGGTTTTGATAGTAGAAACCTATAACCTATCATTAACTGGACATGCACGCGTCAATCCCACAGGACATGATCATATCTTAAACAATTATAATTTAGATCCATTATCGACCACCAAAAGGATCACAGATAATTACTGCTGACTTTACAAGAATATGGATATTTTTGATCCTCTTTAAGGCCCATGAAGAAATCCCACAAACTAAGATTGAAACGATGATACATGGACTTCATACCCATCACAAAAAATTGATTCCTTTAGAGGTGATACCTCAATAATGAATTTAATATCTCTCCATCTTGTCACTGAAAACATCTATTGGATCAAGCCCATCCCACACCCGATGAGTTTTTACTGCGAGCTAGTTTTTCCCCGAGACCTATGGCTGGGGCTCTTATGTCTGAAGCATCTACAGCCTCGTATTCATAAGCTGACCACTTCTGAATAAATCTTCCTCCACTGGAAAAGAAACCTACATACTTCTTCTTATTCCCCAAGTGACCACTTCATCAACTCATCAATTGAGAATTACGGCGAACAACGTACAATGCCTGACTAACCACACTAGAGATAGAAAATTGAGCAGTCTATCAAATGCGCGACACAAACTAATAGAATGGGAACTCCAAGAAAAATTCCCTTGTGTTCACAGTCCTCATCGGACGAGGAACCTTCGCATACACATTATGAACAATACCAACAACTATTACGAGATTTAAAATGATTTTTACACACAACTTCTGGGGAACCTGAAACTACCTCATCATAATGGTCAACACACCATTATCTCCGCCTATTTATTGGTCGAGCACCTACAAAATACACCACTTTCACTCGCCTTAAAATCCTTAGGTACAACTGTGGAATGTGGATAGTCTTGGGGATTTCTCATGACATCCTCATTTGCAACGAAAATGGAACTATCCCGGTTCTATAGTTTTGTCCTGCTCCACCAGACGTACTCGAGACAATCTTACATCTTCACAATAATAGGAGTTCCTCCAAAAATAGAGAAACTCCTAACATTTCCAAAGAATTCAACAATTTCCAATCGACCTCTATATCCACAAACAGTCATCACCATCGTGTAGAACCTAAATCATCCACACCACTGGGAGTCCGGGCTGAGCTAAAACTGAGACCTTCCTGAAACTCATGGGATGTTGTTAGGGGCATATCCAAAACAAGAAAAAAACATCATTCCACAAATCCAAACACATCACCAAACAAACATCCATATTCTAGTAACAAATCCAATAATTCCAATTTAAAAACTGAATTCAATTTTATAGGAAAACACTCACTTGAGAAACCAAACACAGTAAATTAAGACCCAACAACACTTTTTACCAAATCTCATTAACTTCGGACTCAAAACCATTTTCCAATTCGAAAACAATTTAATCACAAAATCCCATTGTAGAGAAAACCCCACTTTTCAGGAAACAAGAAGAATATTTAATAGCCAATCACTCACCACTGATATTCCTGGACGCCTCACAGATATGAATTTTTGGGCCATTCACACACCCATAAACATGATCCACCAACTATCCATTAATGACTTCTAAATTCACATGAGATCACCCATAGTAGTACCCCTGGATGAAATAAGGCTCTTCCACTAAGAAATGAACCATTCCCAATATTCTAAAAATATCTTTTTTGAAACCATTTAAAAAATTCAAGACATATTTTTAATATTATTTCCATTTATAAAACAACCAACATCAATTTCAAAAGACCCAATACATTATTTTAGAAATCTAATTTCAACAAATGAAATTCCAAATTCCAAAAACTATGTCCAAGAGAAACACAACACAAAAATCTTGTCAGCCACACACCAAAATAAAAGAAAAGCAACCCCAAGTTCCACTTTCATTAAAGAGAACACATTTGTGCCAACCCAAGACAGAAGAAAAAAATCACAAACATTAATGCACCTAGGTAGAGGACTAGTGGTCATATCTTACCTAGCTACAAGATTTAGTAGACCATTCCCTAGGAAAGAACCAACCACTAAGAGCGTCGAACTATACTCTCGGGAATCACATGGGTCGCTACTCCATGTGAGTCCACGCGCAGTACCGATTTACTTCTATTTTCATCCCCCATCCACCCAGAGAATTTACAAAACATAAATCTTGAACTTCCCCTGGTTACTCAAGGATCAGAAAAAGTAAGAGTTCATGATGCTCTCCCCGCACCTACCACTCGAGTACCGACAATCCTATCTATGATCTACCTGACACCCCATGTAACTAGAATAAACCTCCCTCTGATACCATTTTGTAATGAAAGAGGCCAGGTCACCATCCAACTCGGTCTGCGGAAAGGCCCGATGGGCATTCCCGGTCCCCACGGGCTGGCAAAAGTTCCCGGGTATCCAAAAAATAAAACTTGGGAACGATTTACCAGAAGAAATAAATATAAAACAAACAACAAGAAAAATAAATTGAAACTAAAACCAGACTACAAAACAGACCCTTATATGATGTTCATATTTAGTTTTAATAACTTTAACTAAAAACAAAACAAGGATACATCATGGAATAACTAAAACTACAACACAAACTACCATGCCACATGAGGAGTCACATCCCCAAGCCGAAGCCACCAACCTGCATAGGGAAACCAATACAACTCGAACCATCATCTCTAAGCCAGATTCCTCAACATGGAATACAAAAGAAACAGATTCTACATACACCTAAAGGTTTATGTATGGTGTGATCTAAAATCTAAGTAGGGTGCCACCGAGAAGATGTCCCATGCATAATTATTAAATAACAAATACATTTTCAATATTAACTAATGAATAGAAATTAATTCTTGAATAGTTTAAAAGAAAATGGGATTTAAAGAAAACAATTTCAAATGGAACAACGTAAATTAAAACACACACACTCACTTTTTTAAATAACCAATTTGTCACATTGATGAGTGTAAAGTAACAAATGAGCACTAATATGGGAGAGGCCTCGTGGGTGTTTCCTAGCATGGGCCCCTCAATATTTGAGTCCTAGAGAAATGTGGATTAGAAGTCCACGATCCCCAGGAAACTTGTCTTTGAAGGCCACGACCATCATAAAATGTGTTCTAGAAGGCCATGACACTCATAAAAGCATATGTTTAGTTCGTGTTGCAACCATCAGTCTTGTCAGTGAAACTAGGGGGAGTCACCTCCGAAACATTGGCCCACCAGTCTATACCACCCTCCTAGCTACATGGGCTTCCTACATTGTACTTAAAAAGGTTTTGAGTTCATGTCATAAGTCATATTTATGCACCCAAATAAAAAATATACTACAAATTACAAAACCCACTACACTCACTCAAAAATACAATTTTGAAAGAACACGGACACTAAAAATATTTCAAAACCATATCTGCACTACATACACAACCAATTAAAATTATCTGTGGTTAAATAAAACACTTCCATATTCAAAAAACCCATTAATGAAATTTAAAAAAAACCATTTCCGCATAGGTCTCATGTATTTAAATACCAAAAATCCACTAGAATACTCATTTATGAAAGAATGCAAATAGACACTACACCAAAACACTAATTGTACCCTTTTTACCCACAAATTATGAAAATAATAATAACAGTAATAAAAATAGTAAAAAATAGTAACAGTAAAAATAATAATCATATTCACACCAAAAATCATTTCAGAACTCAACTAAAACAAATTTTAATCCCTAATAACTATTTATGAAAACATTTATGATTTTAATAAACAAATTTTGATATGCAGAACATGACTTTGCACACAAAAACAACCCATCCCTATTTTATAACCAAACACACAACATAATCTTATTAAAACATGTTTTCACCACTAATATCATTTAATTATATGTTTTACAATTTATAAAAGTAGAGAAATAAAGCACCACATGGGCTTACTTTAAAAACACATCCAAACCCCCATTTTAGAATCAAACGCACAATAACGCTATACAAAAACATAATCTACATCCATTGCATGATCTAATAAGCCAACCGGTCAATTTATAAAACAATAATAACTAGATCAACATGGGTTCTCATAGATAATTCCACTTAGATCACATAAACACATTACTAATAAATCAATGCATGTGATATCTCAGTAAAATAAAATAAAAACACTTTCAAAACATGAAAAATATTTAAATAATACAATAAATTTATTAAACACACAAATAAATTCATCAAAAAATAATTATAAGGGGAACCAACTACCTGGAAATTAGAAAAATATCACAATCTTGGTGCACAAAATCAACCGCACTTCAATCTTAACGCAACAACCCAATTAAGCCCTAAAACAAGAAATCTGATCAATTTCCCCATAAATGAACAAAAATCCAACAAAACCCTAACAAAAAAATTAACAAAAATAGAATCAAAGAGGAACAAGACCATTACCTGAAAACCTACCAACTTAAGAAACAACTAATAGAAGAAAAATGCACCTTCAATGAGGGTGTATAGAGCTGGCCGGAGCAAGAAAGAAGCTGTTGCAGGTGTGAAGCGCCAGAAAAATCGACCAGAAGGGAGGGGAGGTGAGAGTACAGGTGGTGTGAAGAAGTAGGGAACTATTGGTTTAGTGTGGGGCATTCTGCAGGGTGGCCCAAGGAAGCAGGTAGAGAGGAGGGCCACTCTCCCAGGTGCACTTCGCTGGAGGGGCTTCAGAGTGGTGGTCTGGCGAGGTAGAGGAAGAAGGTAAGGGGAGGTGTGGTCTGTGATAGATGAAGCCAGTCGGGGTGCAGGGGAAATGGGTCTGCTGTGATGGAGGAGAGGCAAGGAGAGGCATGTGCGAGTTGATGGCGTCAAATTCGTCTTTCTAGAACAGAGGAGGGGAGGATGGTCCACGCTAGAGGAGGTCGTGCTGGAGGAGGAAGGAAAATGGAGGGGGAGGTATGTGCCTCCATGGAGGACATGGGAAAGTAGAAGGCCCGACCTTAAACCTTACTTAATATTGAATTAAATGAATAATTAACATTGAGTATTTTTTTAGGTTTAGAGTTTTAGAGAATTAGATCTTAAATCATGAATTACATTCCACATTTAATCAAAGTGGTTACATAAAAGATAGTATTCATTTTATCATCAATGAAAACATATTTAATATAAAACATGGATTCTTTCTTGACACATCCTTTACACTATCAGCATATCATGCACCTTTTCCTTGACCTTTGAAAAAAATTTCAAAAACATGGGATGAGCATAAAAATCTCAGTAAGGGATATAAAAGTATGAAAAGAAAACATTAGTCCATTTATGAAATCACAATTTACTCATAAAACATAAACATTTTAACATACCTCATCAAATCATGAATAAATAATTGAAATCATAAGGCATAAAGGTAACTTGAGGCATTCATAACATTCTTACATAGGGAGTAACCCTCTTGGTTACATTTGTAATACCTATCATAGTATATTACCTAAATCTCTTCAGATAAACCTTAACTTTTAACCCCTTCGCGTTACCTAATGCATTAGAGAGCTATATCGGGCTCACCCGCCGTTAGTTTATCACGGAACCACCCATCTTCATAACAATGCCCAAGAACCATAACATAATCATATCACATAACTTAATGATAAAGGAAAGATAACATTACCACATTGCAATAACAATATAAAATTCTAAGATATTGAAATAATGAATCCATTCTAAAAACCATTTTCAAAATCATTTAAAACATTTAATAAACAGATTTTTTAATCAAAGTGGCCCATACCACATTGAATCTTTTAACATTTAAAACAATTAATATCCATATAAATAAATCCTTAATACCATTTCAAAAACATGGATATTAATGAGAAATATTTATAAGATTAAATAATTAAAACATTTAGAACGATATTTTAGTTAATGGGTTTTTAACAAAATGAGAGACCCTTGAATACAATAATTAAGGAATAATATTTAATCAAAACCTTATTATATCATGAGAATAAAGGGATTTATGATATAATATTCCAAAGGACAGTATATACACCATATAAGAGTGAATTGGTTCATAACAACAAAGAAGTCTCAATGGAAATGTAAATTGAGATGAAATCCATTATAAAGATGGTATCCTTAAATTAAGGATAAATAAATCTCATAATTATGTGAGAAAAATATAAATACACCAAATATAATTGGATATTAAGAGTAAAATAATCAAATTTCATTCACACATATTCAATGTCTTACATATTCAATAAATACATGTTGAACCCAATGAAATCGAAATTGGGTTAAGAAGTTCCCTTGACAGCCTAACGGCGTCACATCAAATTTTAGAAAAAGAGTTGATGAGAGAGAAAAAGGGTATCTCATCTCTTGGACATAAAATTTGCAGAAAAAATGATATATAAGAATATATCCCCACATAATAAGATGAAAATTAAAAGACATAACAAAAGAAGTCTTTTAAAAAGTGGAGGGTTAAAGGTTCCCTTACCAATTTGGGTAACTTTCGAAACGTACACCCCATGAAATAAGGACTATACAACATTGATGTAAATACTCATAAACGAAATTATGTTACACAAAGAGTAGAATAATGGACAGTACATACACCACTAAAAATGAAATATTGGAAAATGTACCATGAATCTCACGAAAACACAAAGTGAGATAAAAAGCCCCTTAGGAAATTTGGCAGCCTAACGGTGCCAATTAAAACTTCCAAAATGGATTGATGAGAGAAAATAGGGTCTCTTATCAAATGAAAATAAAAATTATAGTAAGATTAATATAAAATAACATCCCAATCATAAGAAATATGAGCTTAAAAGGAATGACATAAAAGAGTGTACATAAAAAGAAAGAGAGAGGTAGGATCCCTTACCTCGTGTTCGACATGACTCGATCGTTCTTTAATCTCCTGAATAATAAAATTTGGTCAATTTATAAATTCTTAAGGACCTAATTTAAATATTATTATTCGGTTAACATCACATATTATAATTTTATAATAATTGGTTAATAAAGTGAGTTCATATCAGACGTTTTTGTTGATGTTTGGTATATGAGTAAAAATCGAACTTGTTGGAAAAGCATTTTCCATGTAGTTATAGAAACATCATATCCAGAATAGTTTTTATGTTTTAAATATCATATATATCCAGTATATATTCATTTTAGACTATTCCATAGAATTTGGAGATAAAAAAATTAAAAAGCACCATTCATGGAGACGGTAGGCCGTACGTACGCATGAACGCTACATTCATTTTTTTTCAAATTAATGGAATTAAAACAAAATGAGAGATATATATATTATAATTCCAGAATTATATCCATCATTTAGATGTAATAAATGACATATATATCCATTATATATATGTACTTATAATAGTACATAACATTTGGAGATAAGAAATGAAATGTAACGTTCATGGAGACGGTAAGCTGTACGTACGCATGAACGCTACTTTCATTTTTTTTGAATTAAATGGAATTAAATAATATTGATATAAAGGTATATTATAATTCCAGTAGTATATCAAACATAATACCATTAATTCTGTCCTTTATATGTCCCACATATGGCATTAACGAATCAAATCACTTTGAGGGGGCGGTAGTCTGCACTTCCTAAAATGAAGATATCGCGTTTACCCATAATAGAAACCATAACGGTATGACATAAATGAAAAATACAGAAGATTAAGGAAAAAATAAACATATTATATATCATATATAAATATAGTGACATCTTAATGGCCACCTTTCAAGTTGTTAAAATAATATTGATCAATCATCGTTTCGTGAGGCAGTAATTCGCCATCCACAGAAACTGTATGTTCTTTAACCATTAGACGGAGGTGTGTAAAAGTGTAGCTCGAATACTTATTATAACAACATACTAGTATATTTAAGATACTGGTTTTGTTACAAAAAAAGTAATAAAAAGAGTTTAGGGGTCAGGAGAAGAAAAATAAAACAAAAGAACACAAGGGAAGACATTATCTTTAAATCGGGTAACTCTCTTTGATTTGAGATCAAAGGCTTCCTTGGAAACGATTATGACCAAAGTGAGGCTTCAATGATGAATAGAGGGATGTGGAGAGAAGGAACGGGAAGGGTTTGGCTGATCCAAAGGCCTGATATGAGTGTTTATGGTGGTAGAGGTGGGGACCTTTTATAAGAGGAGAGGAGGGGCACTCTTGGAAAGTTATAAAATATTACATTATTATAAAATGATTTTCAGATTTAAAAGGACCCAAAAGGATATATTTCAAGTATAAGGTGATAAGGTTTTGAAATAAACCCATCCAATAGGTGTTTGAAAAGTTTAAGACTTAGATTTCACCCTATCTTCTCATATTATTTAAATCGTTCATTTATGAGGTAATCACTACATCATCACGGTATCATAAATAAATTAATTTATTTATTGTATAAAAATTATAAAAAAATATAATGATGTAGGAAATATTTTTATCTTTCTAATGAATATTTATAGTCAAGTATATTTCCTATATAACCCCATTTAAAATTTTTTTTAGTAAAACAACACATGTTTGTGACATTTTAATTTTAACTTTAAATAAAAAGGTATTTATGCCATTTTCCAACCAAAGTTGCTCCATGGGGTCCCCAAGTTGATCCATGGATTGTATTGGTAGCCCATGACTCATCCAATGAGGGTAGTACATGTGTCTAGGTCATTTCATATTATTAAAACAGCATTTTTACCTTAAACTACACTAATTACCTCTAATCGCGATTAAAACATAAAAGTTATTATTCACCAAAAAAATTATTTTAATCCCATTGAACCAAATTTTACTTCTTAATGACAACAATATATGTCGGATTTTTGAAATTCAAAACACAGAGGTGGTAAAATTTCATTTAAACAAAAAATCAGTTTTTTAAGTACCACTTTGTGGTTTCACTATTCATAAAAAATTGACGTTTTCCAGAAAAACACCAAAAAATAACCCTAAGATATATTTGATATTCCAAATTAAAAAATGATGTCTATTTTAAAAAATTAAAAACATATAAGTTACATTAATTAATTTAATAATTAATTCCCGTTGTTAGTTCAAATAGTGTGTTTTTATGAAATAATAAGTATCAAAGGATAGACACTAGTTTAAGTCCAATTTCAAGATGAAATTAATTCCAACGGCCACTATTGGATTAAATGGTAAAAATATATTCTAATTTCACTTTAATACCAATTCAAATTATAATCTAATCATATAAATAAATTATATTAAAAAGTGGTTTTGAATTAAAATACAACATTTTTCACTATTCATTAAAAAATGAACTTTATCGAAAAAATACCAAAAAATTACACGAAGTCAATTTTTATGTCCCAATTCTAATGAAGAATTTTATATTGTCAAATATAACACATAAAATTGTCAAAAAGTGGATTAAAAAGAGGTTCTCCATCAAAAGGCGGCTAATTGGCCTTTTAAAGAATATTAGAATGTTTACGCATAAAATTGGATTCATTCGCATTTTTAATCCTCTAACATTTATTTTAAAAAGTAAAAATATTTGAAAAACATATATAATCATTTTGTAATTAGTTCTGTTCATTCCCTCCATTACAACGGCTAGGCGTTAACTACCATTTAAAATAATATTATTTTATTATTAGAGTGCAACGTAAGATTTCAAAGAAAATCGTTTTTGTGTATTGGGTACGCCATCGATCATAGAGTTCCCTTTAAAGTAATATTAATATTTTATTCAAAAATATAGATAAATATGAAAATTTCGTATACTTTATTTACTTGGGGTGTTACAGAAAGGGCCTAAACAAGTAGGGTTTTACAAAATGGGCGAAGGAAACGAGAGAGAGAGAGGGTGAGGGAGAGGTTGGAACAAATATATATAAAAATAAAATAAAAGAAAGGAAAATAAACAATAAAAGGGAAAATAAAAAGAAAAAGAAAATAAGAGGATAAAAAATTAAGAGGATAAAAATAACCCCAATAAATAATAATGAATTTATCACTAATAATAAAAATATAATAATAAAATAAACCAAATTAATAATACCATTTTTAACTAAGTTTGAACACTGCACACGGTCATGGGTGCGGGCACGTGCATCGTCGTGAGCCTGTTCGCGTGCCTGTGTAATAATAAATTTAAATATAATTAAATCGTTCTCTTATTAAGGACTGGTACCGAGCATGGTCAAGCACACAACCACACAATGTATAAATCCCATATATATATATATATATAATTAAATAATCGATTCATACTGCTGCTCAATAGAAGGACCTGAAATAATTAAATAAAATAAGGCATCGGTCGGGGCGCATATCGCTTTAGTAAAGTGACATAGCATCGACTAAGCCATTCATGTGTGTCAAGCATTGTTAATCCAAACATTCATTTATCAGAAAAATGCAAAATCTCTCGTTGGGCCTGACATGCACCTCGATAAAACAATTAAATCAAATAAAAATTATCAGATAAAGGTAAAAATTAAAATCATGACCAATGTGTAGTGTCAGGGTGTGGAAAAAGTAATAGAAATAAGTGAATTTTAATTAGATATAAGGTTTAATATATCAACCAGGATTCTAGGAATAGTCCATTTAGATTTTAATTTATATATACAATCAGTTACCATATTTCACTATTCATCAAAATTTCAGGTATTTTAGAAAAATTAAAAAAAATCACCCTAATAATTTTTCAATGTGTATAAAATAAAAATTAAATCCTTTTAGATAAATTAAAATTTTATTTATGATTAATTTAATTTTTAGTTAAAATCATATTTTAAATGAAAAATATAGATTTTAAAACTATGACTGATTTTATAATTACTCCAAAAAATTACATACGGTCATATTAAAAAATATTAAAACCAAATGAAATAAAATTGATAATTTATGAACAATATTTAGGAAGATAAATTTTATTTTAAATTAATTAATTAATAGTAATTAGTTATTTATAACGAAAAAAAATTCCAATACTTTTAATATGGTCATATTATCCCTTATAAGATGCCAGAATTTTATTTATACATTCATGGGCGAGGATTCTATTTTTTTGGAAAATTTAATATTGATAAGGGTATCATTAAATTTTATAAGAGCCTATAACAACGAAAAACCTTATGTTTTTATTATCAGACACAAAACTTCTTACTGATCGTAACCGTTTATGTCATATTTTCAGAATATAAATCACAGAAGTTACAATATTAAGTTTAAAGGTCACATAGTACTCAGTAGATCATTGTGTTGTGATTTCATGTTATTATATAAAATAATTATAAAAATATAAATTCCATTGATAAAACATTGGGTTGTAACAATATTCATGATAAAAAAAATAAATTGGATAAGTACATACACTGAATAAATGAATAAGTGGTGAATATTTTGTATATAAAAAAAAGAAAAAGTTAGGCGATAAACACTTAACGAAGTTCTGATTTTATTTTTTTGTATTAGAACCTCATGTATAAAAAATATTAATATATTATAGATATAATTTATATTAAAAAAACTTATATTTTATACAATATAATAATTAATTATATTTCTCTATCATATTTTTAGTACCATTTCTTTGTCAAAATAAATGTTTCGGGTGATAATTACTTCGTTTTTAATGCATGTATGGGATCATTAATTTTAGTCCACTTCCATTGATCTGGTTTCAATAATTTTCTTCATTTTAAACATGATTTAAAATTCCCAAATATATTTTATATATGTAATTTTATGAATATATAAAATATATAGATGTAAATGGAATACATAGTTCATGGAGACAATAATCCATACATATGCATGGACACAATTTCCATTTTTCTAAGAGAATGTAATAAAAAAATTCTAACTAACCAACATATAATTATTATTATATAATAAATAGAATATATCTTTATAAATTAAAAACATATTTTCATCCATGGAAAAATCAAATAAGTACTGTTCGACATCTCTATGTTGAGGTTGAAGTTCACATGTACACATGGGCGACCGTATAATTATCCAATGGAACTATAGATAAGAAGTTAGATATGATATTAGTCTTAAAATTATTTGGTTAGTTCATAAATATGACATATATTATGTAAAATTATCTTTACTACTTCTATATATATTATAAGATAAAAAAATTTATATCACTTTGTGGGGTAGTAATTTGTCATTCACACATGTATTTTTATCATATCCTCCCAAAAAATGGTTTTTAAGAAGTTTTATGTGATATAATAATTAAATATTTATAATAATTTCATTAATATATTATAATTATTTCAAACCCATTATTTAATCTATCCATGAGATGTTTTTATATAAAATGAATTACATTAGATCTTGAGGTGGTAGTCTTCCATATATATGATCAACACTTCCATTTCCCCTTTTATAAAATTAGAGATGGATAGATATTTTTACATTACCATAATAAAACATCAATATATAGGTTATAATATTTTTATCATGTGATAATAGTTGAATATTAGGTAAAGGAGGTGAAATATGAAACAAACGCACACAATTAACAATTGTACCTCTTCTTCAGAGAGCCACTTCAGGTTTATACATGAAGATTTTTTAGGAGGGAATACTAATAAAAATATAGAAATTTGATGTGGGGAGTAATTTAAGGAATAAATTATGTTAGGTATTTAATTTACCAAATGTTTTTTGAAGATTAAACCTGGATGAAGATGGGTTGTCATTTTATATACGGGGAAGGGGACATAGAAGGAAATTTTTAAAATATAATGTAACCCTCATGTTTTTTTCATGCAAAAAACATAAAAAAATTATTTTTAGTCCTTCTAGTATATATGTCCTACATATGGTTTGTTATGGAAGTTGTATATGTTTTCGTTCATTTAAACTCTTCTCTTTTTATTTTAACCCCATTAAACCCCATTTTCACCATAACTACGATTATTTAATTTTTATTATTTTAATTATTCCTTATTGTAAAAATTTTATTTGACCATATTATATAATATAAGTTAAGGTTTTTCTAATACTTAATCAAATTTTCTGAATTTACTCAAATTATGTGTCATATTATAATTTAAAATCAAACCCAAAAACATGTTGTAAAAAAGAATATTTCCAAAAATCCCTCTAAAGATAAAAATGTATTCGTATCAGCGTTCAATGTGAAATCTATTAAAATGAATAAAATTTTTCAAATTTTAATTTAATTTAACATATTATACTTCTAATCCAATTTTAATCATAATTTAACCTTTTAAATAATTTATATGGAAAGGAAAGAATAAATTTAAAATGTCATTTTTAATTAATCATAAAAAACTAATAATTTCAAAAAAAATCACAAAAAATTTATAAAGGTAATGTAGATATTGGGATTCCAAAATTTAATATTAATTTTCATTTTTTTGTATAATATTTATTTATTAATTTTAACTTCTATTCCCAATTCCTGAAAAAACCACCTTTTAGTAAAATATAGATTTTATGAAATCATTTTTTCATTCATATGAATATTCTATTATTTATAATTAATATATAATAATCACATTTATACATTTCATAACAAGATTATTTTCATAATTTGTTTATCCTTATTCATACTCACCAATAACACATCTAGGCTATACTAGTCGAATTTAAATAATTATTTTTTATAGATTACAACATTTTATAAAAACCCAGCGTCACATGCATAAAAAATTATAGAAGATGTTGAATTTAACTAAAAATAAATATTTAAAAATTCATAAGGTGTTACATTATCTTTTATTCAAGAGTTTTTATTTCATATATTCTATCAAATATTATATACCCATTTTAATATTTTTGTGCATTACAACATACCCTATGTATTGATAATTCATGACATTAACCATGGTGGGATGATATTAAACTATAATAGATTAAAAATTAATAAAAAAAGATAAAAAGGAATGAATAGATTGAGAAACACATTTTATTTTAAGAGAGATGACTAACATCTCCCCATCTATTTTGAGGTTCAATGTTAGTGAAATCCCATGTCACATTCTAGAACTTAGAGTTTTTCATTGTAGAATGTAGCCTATAGGATGTATGACACCTATTATTCCTCGATCTACAATTATTTCCTCTATATTTAAACTTTCACCATTTTTGTTAATTGTGCCATATTTTTTGAAATTTTTTATTCTTATTTAATTCTAACTTTCTAATAATGAATCAGGTGTTGATATAAAATTAGTATGTGTCTATTTTTATAGTGTATGTGGTGACTATCTTTCCCATAATGCGATTTTTTATAAGAAATGTGTGGTAAATGGGAATGGGTGGGGTGACCTAGTAGAAAACTATTTTTAACTTCTTATCATATTTTTATCTATGGTGAGATACCATATGGTTGTTTCTTTTGTGAAAATTTATAAATGAGAATGGTATGGAATGAATGGTGTGAATAAGGGATTTGTATATTCATTTGCATGATGATGTTTGCTATTAAAATTTATTAATGTAAGATTGTGGATATTTTGGTTCCATGGGAACATTTTTGGTATGGAATGAATGGATAAAGTTGAATTAAACCACAATATGTGATGTGACATGTTTCTTTATAATTAGGAAGATAGTGATGGAAAAAACTGCATTTAGGTGACATCGATCATGGGTGATGATGGAGGTTCCATAGAGGTGTTTCCTATGATTAATTGTGATTTATGATCACCATAATTGGTTGATTTTATGTTTTTAGTCATGTTAATTATAGATATATCGGAATGATGTTCTTTTGAATACTCATTTTGTGTGGAGGATTGTGTAGAATAACCAGAATAGGTTGTGGTGTTGACCATTAGTACAGAATAGGTGATCTCACTAAAAGGGTTATATTTATATTGTGTGAGACCATATAATGGGGGAATCATCTCACTAATATGATTGGTTCTATGGTTTAGGAATATGGAAGGATGATTATTTTCATTCTTTGGAATGTTGATCTTATGATTTTTTGGTGGTTAGATAATAAGAAGTGTGATTTAATTTTGACATGAATTGTGGATGTGACATTCAGAAATTGTGTTTAATTGTTATGATTTTATAGAAAAAAATAATGTGATATCATTTGGTAGATGGTAACGGATAGTGAGTGATTCAATATTTTATGAGAATAGATATAATATCAAGGGTTCTTTTTGTGTGATATACTTTGAAAGTATTATTCCACTCTGATGATGGTCATAAATAAAAACGTTTTTGATAGTGTATGTTGGACACAAGTAGAGAGTATAATGTGATGTGTGTGAATTCACAATATTCTTTTATGATACACTGGTATATTTATGGATATATACTATGGATCCCAGTTTTAGGGACAACTATGTTCATATTTACATTCATCATGGGCCCTTCATGATACATGGGTGATATATAATTTTAACAATATTTAAGGAATAATTGTCTAGATACATAGCGTTTTGAAAAGGGATGTGAAGAGGGTCCATAGAAATGAGGACATGGTTTTTTGAATCCTCAATATCATGATTATGACCCTTTCGGTTTTCGAGATTATGTAAATACATTATCATCCCATAGTAAATCCTATTTATTAGGGTATTAAAGTCATGTCATGTAGATAGTTTCTATAATATCACTTGTGTAGTTTTGTCTCATTTCGAAAATTTATTTATTACTTATATTGTCTTTGAATTATTAATTCTATAGTATTTTTATTCATATTATCATCATCATAGTCGCTATAGGATATAGTCTCCCCACTATCTCCCAATAGATCCTCAATGTTTGTTGTCTCCATCAAATAATGGGGAGATCGTCGATGGTAATAGGACACTCCAACAAAGAGAATCTATTTTGTGGATCTTGGGGTAGGGGAATTGCAATGTTTTGGTGAAGAGAATTTTGGATCAATGATGAAACATCAGTGCGCTGGGGAATAATACTATAGTATTAAATGAGGATAATTATTAACTGGTAACAATCTTTGATTTACTTCTATGAGGTATGAAATATGGGTTGTATAAAAATTTTCCTTTATTTGGGATGTTGTAGACTCAAGCCTAGAAATGTGGCAGAATTTGGGTTTGATCTAATTTCATGTTTCCAAATTATGTTGAATGATGGGGTACCCATACATAATGTTTGGCTCATATGTTTTACTAGGAATTTGTTTTTGTTTTTTATTATTACATGGAAAAAAAATAAAGTAAGGTTTGTGATATTTGATGTTTTAAAAACAAATTCTATAATGTTTATCTTCAGAGTCACCTGTGGGAATTCTAGCCAACTACCCTAGGTAATGGTAGTGGTTAGAGAAACAGAAAGGTTTTGGGATATTTAATGTGGAACTAACATGGAGAAAATAGTTCTTGCATATAATCTTTGTATAATTCTACTGATTCAATCATGAATTTGATTCTTGATGTGATCATCATGAGATACCATGTGTCTATATTGAATGTTGTTCTTCATTATGATATGGGTAGGTAATGGTACTAGATGTTAGAGGATATTTTATATGGGTGTGGTAGGGATGTATAAGGGTAATGAAATGCACCATTTATTTTTTATTTCCTTATTTTTTATATCTAGACATCCATATTTGTTTTATCAATGTATTTGATTGTCAATGTGATTCCAAATAGTATTCCATTAGTGATGCATCCTGAGGGTTGAAATGTAATGCCTCCAATGTATGAATATGAAAAACCCATAAGGGATTGGTGACCATGAGCCACAAATATTATGGAAAAAAAGATTACTATTATAGGTATTGGTCTTTTGGACACACCAGGACGTTGATTTTTGGCCAAGATAGATTAGTAGCTCAGAGAGTGCATAGAAAAAGTCATTCAGTTTAATGACAGATGATATCATGTAGCAAAACCATCAAAAGAATATATAACATTGGAATAATAATCACGTAAACATTTTTATTCAATGAATTTGATGGACCACAGTTGGAAGTGTTTTGGATAGTGTATATGGATATTAATTTGGTCTAGATAAAGACATCCCCATGGCAGAGGTGAAGATTCCCACAAATATTGTCACATGATTTTTAATGTACTGGTGGGATGTAAATGTACATATAGGATCAAATGTGGGACTTATATGGGAAGGATTCAATACAATGTTATTCAGTAACTTCTCCCAAGAGACGAAGTGGGGGGATTGATCCAGCATATTTATACATATACAACATGGAGTGACATTATTTTTCAATTATTCTAGGGGGATCATGGTATTTCTTCATTTTTCATAGAGTATGGAAGTAGAGGACATCACCATTACATAACAATTTTTGGATAGTTTACAATATCAATTCTAAGTGTACGTGAAGATCTCCATATGTACGACATTCATAGAGTTAGTGAAATTGACATTGAAAAACTGAGGGAACATGATGGATACGACAATGTTGAGCCAGAAAATGGTGGAAGGTGAGATAGGAAGTGGACCCCCAAGTTGTCGGAAGCTACTCCATGTGGATTCCAAACCTGGTAGTTTTAACAATTTCTAAAGGAGAATACCACATTGTGATTTTTGATGGTATGATTCAAGTGTGGTAGGTAAATACAAAATTTGGAACTATATGACTGGCCTCCTTATGAATTATGAGCACATATATAGTTTGGTATTTTGGAAATGTTATTAAGGAAGACATTGTTGCCCACTACGATCAATGGACTAGTTTAGATTCATGGATATATGGTGGGACTGTGAGAATTATCCGGAGATATCAATCCTGATACATCTATACATATAGGATAGGAATGAGAGAGACACCCAAAAGTGGGGGTAATGGTAAGTGTGTACTGTAAATCTATATGGATGACAAGAATATATGAGTTAGGATTTAGGATAGATATATGGAGTCAAACATATATGTTCATAGAAACATGGAGTCCTTATGATAGTTATAGTTATACAATAATGATCCAATATATTTTAATTAAAATTCTATTTCTGATTTAAGTAATTTCCCTATTATTTAATATGGTTTTAGAAAAAACATGAACATATCTGGTTTTATTGTACACTATCTATTTTATATGTCCATTAAGCATCATAACAATTGACAATAAAACCATTTAACTATGATCATATTATTATTATAAATATAGTGTTTTCAAAAATATAAATGAAATCGATAAACAAATTGATGGACTCGGCCAGTATGATCAAACAATATAATGCCCAACCATTAGGGAAACTGAGGGTTATAGCATCACTGAAAGTTTCCCAGGACTATGTACAAGAAGTGATATATTAACTAAATAATGATAATAATCAATTATGGTATAAGTTCAAGATCATCTAGATCATGATCTAGACCATGTATGCCAAAACACCCCCATGAAATTCACATTGTCTCACACCAACACCTTATGTAATTGGATGGTGTAATAAAATTCTATGTAACAAGACCATAATAATAATATTTTTTATTTTTATATTAATAATCAAACTATTTTATTCATTTCAATATTACATTATAATTTTTTATAATCTGATTCGACAACACACAAATTTTATTTCTTAGGTAATATGTGATTTTAATTAAGAAATTCTGTTCGATGAAATAATATATTTTTGAATAAAATTAAATTATAATAAAATAATTTTATTAAATATAAATGATAATATATTTATGATGAATCCATAGGTAATTTTTATAGGTAATTTTTAAAATCATTTCATTAAGAACATGACTCACTTTAACCTTGCAATGGTTAATGTATGAATATTTGAATCCCATGGACACAAAAAATAATGAATGTCACTCCCATTTCGTAAACCCCATAAACAAAACAATTTGAATGGACTGTGGTTTTGAATAATTTATTATATATTTTTCAAAACAAAATAGTTTAAGAAATAATAAAAAAATATCCACACTTTTTTTATATAAACCATCACAAGATCACATAACTATTCACTCAAAATCATATAGAACATCATTTATATTTCCTATCATATATTGAGTCTCCACAAGGCTCCCCAAGATCTCAATTAGCTCATCCATGCTTTTTGAATTACCCCTTAAGTTATGGGATCCTCTCCCCCCACATTATATAATCATTTTCATTATATTTTTCAATTTATATCCTATTACTAATTTTTGGAAGATTATTCTATTTAATAATTAATTCCATTATGGGGAATAAATTATTGGAGACCCCCTTTACTCAAATTAATCCCCCCATGAATATTTATGTTCCCCCTTTATACTTCTGAAACTTCACATTGATTTTCCAACATGAATAATTTTGTATTAAATACCACATCCCATTTCATATCAATGATATTCAACTGTATTCAATTACACTTCTTTGATTAGTGAATTGAATTTATTTATTCTAATATCATTAATCATAAAACTAAATGTGGAAAATTATGATACGTTTGGAATGTTCTGTGTGGATGATTTATGTATGTAAATGATATTAACATGATGGTCAGAAAAACGAATATATGTCTCTAAAATGATTTTGATAATTTTTTAGAATCATGAGAAAAAACGAAAGTGATTAAAGAGTGATATTAATCCTTCATGGGACTTTTTCCAACATGTTATGATTTTATGGAGGTTACCCTTGTCCAATGTTTACAAAGTTATGATTAAATGTAATTCAACATTCCATGTTTCTTTTATCTTATCTTGTAATATCCGGCCTCTTTATTCAAGATTATGAGTATCGACCTTTTTATGTCACATTTAAATTATTAAGTCATATTACGTAATAATTTCTGAATTTTATGCCATATTTATTCCCTTAAAAGGAATCATTTCTTACCACATTCTTATGCAGGTCTTGTTGTTATTCCATGAATAATTAAGAACAATATAATATTATGATCATGTTACTGATATGTCATTAATGGAAATTTACACGTTGTTTTAAGTTTTTATGTAATGTATCTTATTATATAAGTAATATAGTCCTATCAATATTATGGAATGTATTATGTGTACTCTAATGCAAAAAATCCTAAATTAATATGTAATCCAATTATGAGTTTTCACAGTTTTTACTAATGTAAGGTGTAGTTATTATTTGTATTACGATTAGTAAACTCTTGAGAAATCATTATGGATAAGAATGGAAATAAGAAAAAACATTAACTGTGGTAATGTATAGAGTAACTTGTTTCCATGAGAATAAATCACTATCTAGATATTAAGAGCTGATCGAGCTCCGACACATATGTACCTATGGTAACACCCAAAAATACCACATTGTGTAAGTATTGATATGGAACTAGTGAAATAAAATGGTCTTTTATGCAGATATAGTTTGAAACTCTCTAGTAATATTCTTTGGTAAACTCAGAAGAGCATTAGAAACTGTAATAAAGGGATAAAAAATTCCTATATGTGTTAATGTTAACAAATAGATCATGCTTAATATAGATTGATACCTATAATATCAAAAGTTAAGGAAATAAATGTATTTTTTTATATTTTCCATTAAAAGTTATTTATTTTTTTATCTGTGTAATAGTTTTAAGAAAACAATCCATAATTTCATCATTATTATAGGAAATGGTAAAAAAGAAGAGGTATTGAAAAAATAAAAAATGTGCAGGGAAATGTGATGACTACCCAATTGTGATTCCCAACTTAAAGGGATTAAGAAAAACTAAATATTAGGTAATAATCTTTCAGTGGACTCGTCTTATGTAAAGGAATCCGAAACAGGAGGAAATCCCAAACCACCCTTTGAATGAGCATGATTCAATTGAGGCATTTAATAGAAATAGGCCTCTAATTTCAATGGGTCATCTGATACCTTATTCATGGAATAATGGATCATCTCCATTAATAAGATCTTATTTAGACATAAATGTTCAATAAAAATTAATTCTATATAGTATGTTTACCATATTAAGGTAGGTGATGATCAGTGGAAGACATTGATCAGGAATATGATTCCTAAGGAAGAGACTAAAGTGATGGAATGGAAGGAATTATGAAAAATGTTTTTGAATAATATATTCTACATAATATTTGACAAGAAATTGAAAGTTATTTCCTTACGCTCTAGAAAAATTATGATGAATCCATCGGGGTGAATGAGAAAAATTCATGACACATTCATGATACATTATTGGATATTTCGCTACCCACTATTGTAATGTTGACACTTCTTTAGTGGGTTAAATCCACATCTATGAATCCCCCTTTAGATATGAGACTTTTATAACTATGAATAAATTTTCTTGATGTTCCCTCAATATAAAAATAGGGAAAAAATCTCAAGGGTATCATGGGTATAAGAAGAAGAAACTGGAGCCTATTTATTGTGGTACGACTTGGAAATATAAGGGAGATATTAAATTTCAGTAGCCTAGTTGTCAAAAATGGTGGTAATAAGTACCCAAAAAATTGCCTATAGGGGATCATGAAATGATTTAGTTATGTGAATTAATGGATCCTAGCTAGAAATTTATGATGGGAGAAACCCACCAATATAATGGAAGACATAAATACTTCATTCAACCCTCATCCTTTTCCCAATTCTTCAACATCAAGGAATAAGGGAACCATTCAAACCAATGAACTAAGATAATGGTTTTGGAGTCAATAAACACTATAAACCTCTACAAAAATATGGAATATCTTATTCCATTACAACTATTGAGATTGATCCTGGAAAAAAAGCAGTGTCTTTCATGGTGGTCACTCATTTAATAATAGAAATAATAGTTTTTTATTATGCTCCTACACATTCTGTTCTATTATTAAGTCATATTATGAATATTCAAACACCACCAAAAATCAATTATATAGATCTATTAGTTTAAACATTAATTGGAATAATTATTACATATCATTTATATAACCCCTCCCTGGTCAAATTATATTAGATTAGATTTTGAGGGAATATAGTGATACTCCCTTTAGTAGGATTCGATGAAATACTTGGTATGGATTGTCTTTCATTATATAGAGGAAATAATAATTTTGTTGATAATTAAATCACTATCTGTATCATGAATCCTCATCAGAATATGTATAAGTTCATAAAGGATCATGATTCATATTTATCACCAACATGTCAAGAATTTATATTATTTTTCATTGATGAATCATATAAAACATTAATCAATAATTATAAGGAAGATACCATACACAACGACATTCCCATTGTGAGGTCATACCAAGATGTGTTTCATGATGATTTTTTCTCATCTTCACCCTATAAGAGTTGTTTAATATTCAATTGTAATTATACATGGGGTGTTTCAATTAGAAATGAATCCATATAGATTGGAATTTTTGGGGACTGAGAAGAATAATAAACATCTACATGAGAATCTGAAAAAATGGTTCTCATAACCAAGTGCTATATCTTAGAGTTCACCCATCGACTTAATAATGAATAAGGATGGGTTATTTTATCTTTTAATTTATTATATTGAGATAAAAAATATCAAAAAATGAAAAAGTTTCCTACAAATTAAAACGATGACTTTTTTACCAACAATGTAGAGCCTAATAAATTTATAAGTTGGATATTTTGTTATGGTACTATTTTGTATGGGTGAAGAAGGATGATATATCCATGACTACATTCTCTACAATGTATGAGTCACATGAGTTAAAATAAATTATTTTTGGAATCAGTAATTCTCTAGTAATATTCATGGACTTGATGATTAGTGATATTGTGGATTACCTCAAACAAATTGTAGTAGTCATTATCAATGATATTATAAGATACTGAAACTCGAAGGAGGATAATGAGGAGCATTTGATCTTTGTAATAATAAACTTACAAAAGGAAAAAATCTATAGAAATTAGTGAAGATGTGAATTATGGTTAATGGAGTTCTCATTGTTAGGGAATATTATCAAGACTAATGGAAAAAATGTGGACAATTGAAAGATAGTGTAAATTGAAATATCTAGAAAAAATACTAATGAATGATCTATAGTTGGATATAATGATATTAAAATTGGAAATCTATTGCTGTTATCTAATTAGGAATAAATGTGGAATATATGTGGTTTATATAATACCCAATTATATATTCAAAGAGAAAAAATTAAATATGTTGTAAAATGGTTTATTAAATCGGATTGAGGATTAAAAATTATCACTCATCTGCCATCTTATGAATGAAAATAAATTGGTACATGTTCTATGAATAAAGGTTCTAATAATATTATCATTTATAAGAATTTGAATGGAACAAATCTCTATAGGATTTAAGTTTATGAACATGGGATCTATAGAGGATGCACAATCACGAATGATTTAACAAATGATTTTTCAACCACCACTTCTAGAAACCATCCATTATAAAGATTATAAAGGATTATCAACGAAAGGGTGTGGGAATTAAGATGAAAGTGTTATCCTCAAAGATAAATGATAATGAATAAGGAATTGTTATATTTGGTCCCTGACTATGTGTATCATCAAATCCCATGTTAAATATGGATCTGTTGGATGAATCCAAAATCCGGACCTTCTACATCCATTGAGGAATCACATAATCTTATTGAGATCTCAAAGGGAAATATTGGTGAAAAAAATATAAATAAGCAGATCACCAAATATACATCATGGTTGGTTGTATGTTATTATATGAGGGATAATTGAAAAATATAAATTGGTATGGTAAAACCATTACCCATATGAACTTATAAATAGAGAAACATAACCATGTACTATATCATTTATATTCTAAAGACATAACACGGATGTAATGATATGTGGGTTTGGTGGATTGTCTTAAAAATACATCATACATTCTTTCAATTTGAGACAAATTTTCACTTTATGATATTGTATTTATTTTTATTTGAGAAGTGGTGAGGCTAAATGAAACCCCACTATCAATTATATAAAATCAAGGCCTATGATTTTCCACCAGTGTCATATAGAGTATCCAAAAGTCAATATATATTGATTTTTTACATTAGAATGGATTATCCCCTTATAATTGATATCCAATCTTAGTGGACTCTTTAGATTCAATATTTTATTCTAAGAGAAATCTCAATTGACCTAAAATGAGGATGATATGAACATCATACATTTTCAATGTTCTTATACAATAATGGTTTCTACTCAAATATCCATACAGTTCCCTATAAAACAAATTATGGAAATAGGTTCATAAAAGCTTCATGAAGGGATTGAGTTGGTGAATAAAAATTATTGGGTCATGAAATAGAGGAAAAAATATTAATCAATATACATCACATTAGGGATGATCAGAGTCGATAGAAAGGCTATTCATACAATCATCGATGAGACCTTGGGTTTTCATTTAGAGACTTGGTATTCTTTATCATATCTACATTGAATAAATTCAAGATATTTTGGATGAATGGAAAGATTATTACATGATAAATAAGTCCCATTGAGATCCTTGATCGCTTCATAGTGGTGTCATATCAACTAGTGCTCCCACCTAACCCATATCAATTACATGATGTGTTCCGTGTGTCACTCTTCTGAAAGTACCTGCCAGACCCCTAATATGAACAGAATATGCATGTGGTACCTGTCGAGAATAATCATTTATAAGAATATAATCCTGTAAAGATCTTATATTTTAATGAAAATGATTAAACTAATATGATAATGCATCTGTTCATTTTTCTATAGAGAAACCAAAAGATAGTATAAGTGATATTGGAACCATAAGAGGTGATGAAATAGAATTAACCAAATATATTATATTTTAGGAAATTTACACATGGAAGGGAAAATTATTTTATGAGTGGAAGTCTATAATAAATTAAACATTTATATATCAAATTATATATATGGTTTAATTATGTTCATTATTATGTATTTTCATTAAATAATACACATATAAATATTTTTATTTCATATACCCTATCAAATTTCAAATACCAATAAACAAAATAACCATTGATTTTACAATTATTGAATTTAGATCATATGATTTGTATGAATTACGGGATGGGAAAAATCTAATTGACCTAGAAAAAGGATGTGATGGACTCAACTAGTATGATCGTACACTATGAATCCAATTTATCATAGATTCTGATGGATTTAACATTAATAGGATTTTCCATTTACCATGACCAAGCCGAGACCCCTCAACTAAAGAGTGATAAAAACCATTTATGGGATAAGTTCATATTCCTCAAGATTGTGGGAAAAAATATTTATGATGAACCCCCCATGAATATCTCAGCATCATAAACCTTACCCTAAATCCATTTGTGGGTGTAATAATGGGATATGTGTCATGAACATAATAATAATAATATGAATATTTTATGGAGTAATTTTCATCTTCTCTTCTTATCTTGGTTACTTTCTATAATATTTTTATATAGACACGAAAAACACAAATATTACTGTCGGGTAAAATTATATTTTAATTGAGGCATTATTTTTTTTAATTAAATATTTTTTAAACACATTATATTTTAAAAAAATATTATTTCAAAATAAAAATGATAATAAAATATAAATGAAGTAAAATGTAACTTTTATAATTGTTTAAAAACTTTTATTATAAATAACAATATTATTTCTAAATAAATATTGATTATTATGTAAAAAGTGAAAAGTTACATATTTTGAAAATTATTTTCATAGAATATATATTTTATAAGAAATAATAATATTGAAGTTATTCAACCCTTAGTTTTTCTTAATTTTCTGAGATAGATAAATTCTAAGGTAAAAAATAAATAAGGTATAAATACAATGTGTGTATTATTAAAACATAATCAGTTAAAAGTAAATTAATAAATGTTATAAAATATATGAAAGGCCAAGTATATTTTTAAAATTAAAAATAATTTATTTTTAAGTGATTTGATTTAACATATAAAGACATTATAAATCCTCTATGACCAATATGATATTTCTTTGTTTTAAATTCATTTACCTAAGGATAAGACTCACTTACACATAAGCAATGGAAATATTTTAATATTATTGGACCAAGTAATTATAAAACAATTAAAACCACTCCACCATAGATGAATATATTGCAAAAAACCATGTTATGTTTTCTTTGTATGATTAGTTTGTTATATATAGGTCAAAAATGATTGGAAAATAATAAAGAACATCCCACATTATTCCTTTGCAAACCTACCCAATATCCAATTTAACCATTGTAATAATCATTAGACAATGTACATATTCTTCCATACCCATTTTATAGTCCCCTGATGGTTCCCCAAGATCACATGATGCTCCTCCCACAGCTTTGGAATAACCATCGCATGGTTTGAGATCCTCTCCTTTTCCACTTTAATTAAGAATCTTCATAATATTGTGAATCTTATCTCAATTTCTTACAAGAAGTATATATTCTTCCATTTATTCCACACTTCCCTTGTAATTTATAAATTGTAAGATACCCCCTTCTCTTTCATTAACCCCTCCCTTGTATAGTTATGTTATGCCATTATTCTATCAAAATTTCACTATAATTGTCTATACGAAAAAATTGTGTACAAAATACCCATACCAGTTTCTTATTAGTATTATTCACCTCTATGTAACTATACATCGTTGATTTTGGACATCCATGTATTTATTACACAATCCATAATAGTGGAAAAAATGTTATTAAATTAGATCTTATGATGAATGATCTATGTTGGACACTTTTTCGTGTACCTGATATGATTGTGAAAGGTCGGCCTTGAATTATAAAGTGCTCTAATGAACATGGTAATGTTTTAGTCTCTTGAGATATCATTTATGGGATTACAATGTTATCATATTTCATCAATGTACATTTCCATCATGTTATGATGTCTTGTATTATAGCCTTGAACAATGTAAATGATGTTGTATTCATAGTTGTTTTTACTTCCTCATGTTCCCATTATGTTATCATGGTATATCAAGACACTTTTATCATGTTTTTTATTGTCACCCTTTTTATGTCTCATATAAATTTCAATTTTTATACATGTAAAAAATTATTCATGTTATTCTATTTGTATTCTATTACTAGGTTTAATGTCTCACCCCTTTATGAGAGAAGTCACAAGGATATACCTTGGAGTGTTAAGTATAGTGAAATATTATTATCATGTTATAGATGTTTTCAATAATAGAGATGTACACCCTATTTTATGTTGAAATTTAATGTACCTAATTCACAAAAAACCATGATTTTGAATCATAAATGTAGTATTATGTTTACCTTTATACAATTAATCATGGAATATTGTGTAATAAAATATAGGTTCTTTAGGTATACCATTCTATTGAACATGATTATTGTTTCTCATAAGTTATATATTAGTGAGTGAGGTGTGTGTATATTAAATAAATTAACTAATATATAGTTTATATATGAACATTGGCTGAGATAGAAGATATATAGTGGTTTTCATAGAATCAATGATCATTATGTGAGTTAGATATGATATTATAAATTTTTTGGAATCATGTATGATGTACGATTTTTCTAGGTATAAGGAAGGATTCATGACTACTTTTGGAATCGTCGTTGTTGTTGGATTTCTAAAGGATTTAAAGTAGTTTTTTTAATTATCAATAATGATGCATGTATTTAAGGGTATTATTTATACTGATAGTTTTTAGTTGTGCATCTAGTGGGATTTAAAAATGATAATGTATCATGAATGGAACATGTGACTTATAGGAATATGGTTAGTGTGGAACCATTAGGATGTCTGAAAATAGTCCATCAAGTGGATTGGTAGGTAATTCTTAAGTTGGGGAGTGCTATGTAAGGAATCAACATACTAAGGTAATCGACTGGGTATTTCGTGATATTTTGAATGAGATTATTACATACATTATCTTCTTTTAATTTGTTGAATTATATAGATGGACTCTCACAATGTGTAAGGTATTAAGAAAATGTATAGAAAAATATCTCGGTGATTAACTTTTACAAGGAGGATAGGTTTTATAACCATAGAATATTCAAGGGATATTATCTACATAAAGGTATCTAAAAAAATTTTAATTTTAGTGTCTGAAACTATCAAGGGGGTTATGAGTGATCCTGAGGGTGTTTTGGGAAAATACATTAACTACTCATACATATATATCACATATGTATAGATGAATATTTATTACATAACAAAATAATCCAATCCATAATCTTTTATGTCTACACTTTATGTAATCAGGGATACATAATATTACTAGGTTGAAAGTGAACTACATTATCTCCATCTATATTATTTATAACAAGAAACCTTCTTAGTCATTTCATATAAAAAATTCTGCATTCCCTAGGAAATTGAATCATAATAACGGGATAGTTAAGAACTGTATTAAGGGTAAATATGGGTGATATCAACATAAGATGAGCATAAAGGATTGAAAATATGTGAATAAATTTTTAAAACCATTCCTTGCATATCATATATCACAAACGCGAGTCATTGATATAAGAATAGTAGTTCTGAAGACATTAAATTTAAATAAACCATGGAACATAATATATGGTGTCATAATATTGGTATAAGAAATGTGACTTTGTTGTACACATATGTATAGAATATAATTTCTGTAGTTGTAATGGATCATTGAAAATTCTATCAAAGTGGGTTGGGGTCACTCCAAAATCCATTTTTATAGTCACTTTTATCTTCTAAATTATAAAAGTTGATTGGTTTCATTCCCCCAACCATGATTGTATCATTGTTCACTCCCAAGACTATCAGAGTTTATAACTTTTAGAGAGACATATAGTTCCCACTCATAAAATAATCCATAAATTTTTGGTCTGGATTATCATAAAAAATCAACCACATATTAATCTATGAAATAATAGTTTTTCATAAATACTTCATCTTAGAAACCACCTTGGATATGAAATTGGTTAAATAAACATTTCACCATTCTTCAAAACCTAATAATAGAAAAGGAATGAGATGTATAAATATTTTTTAAGCATCAAATAGTCATTCCATATAAATATTAATCATTTAATCATTTTATTACATGCCCAAAAAACCATGAATAACATCAATGTATATCATCTTATATGGAAAATGGTTTTGAAGGATCACATCAATCATTTTTTATGAAAAAATCATTCATCTTTACAAATAAATATTTAATTACAATAACTGCACATTATATTTTGGGAATAATCATATTTAATAATATATATAGAAATATAAAAATGATTTATAAAAATATTTTTGGGTGATTATGAAAAAATATAGTTCATTCAATGAAAATTATAAAAATGTTCTTTTCTCATTTTTAGTAAAAGTAAAAAAAACAGTGTTCGGAAAATTAATAGATGTCTAGATTAATTTTTTTAAAGTCACATTTGATTAAATTTTTCATTAATAAGTCATTTGAAAATTGATTAATCAATTCTATATAACATTTCTATAAAATACGGTCATTGAAGAAAATGGATTTTCTAATAAAGAGAGAAATGAAGTGTATTTTTTTATTTTTTACCACTAGAGTAAATAAATGAAATAAAAAAATTGAATAAATGAATATTCCTGTAATGCATATATTATAATAAAAATTCATTATCTTTTGGAGATATAAATCATGATATTTTGTTATTGGATTCATAATCTTAAACAATCCCATTAAACAATGATATTGAAACATGAAACCTTTACAACATTGGTATTTTTGAGTCATTATCCCTATGAAAGAGTAGTTTATAATGGAAAATTAATTATATTTTTAATAAACTAATTCATTATATAACATTTCAATGGGAATTTATATTAATATTATAAAAAATTACTTCTTCTTAACATAACATATGTCCCAAATAATCAAATTTGAGGCAAAATTCACATACCTTAAGTCTTGATTTCTGTTAAAAACATTCAAACCTAATTTTAGATAAATATATTATTATTATGCATATATTAATGAACCATTATAATATGGACCAAAAAAATATATGATTTACTTTAAATATTATTTTTTTATTATTAATTTCATGATAAAATCTTATTGTGGATAATAAAAACTTTGTTTTTCATGTACGATTTGATTTGGTATTTCAAATAATTTTACATTTATCATGATTCAATCATATCCAAAATATTAACCATTATATAATTATATAAAATAATTATTATATATTTATTTATAGTGATCAATTAATGTTAGAGGTAGAATATTAATTACACTATTCATGGATACATTGGGGCATATATACACATAAATATTGATTCCATTTTCATGACTCATAGAATGAATAAAGGTAATAATATATCATTAGTATAGATTGATAATAATTTAATATATATCACATATATTAATTAAATTTTTCCATATTACGTTCCTTGTAATTTATAAGGTCTAAATAAATCACATCGCTACATTAGGAGGTAGTCCTCCATACACACGAGAAACACTATCATATATTCAGAGAAAAGAAAATCAGATAGAAAATATGATATTTTAATTCCAAAAATATAATTATGCTATTAATAAAATATTTATAATTTCAATCCATAATTATATCTACCAGTGAAGGTATGTTTTGAAAAATAAATAGCAACTTTTCATTAGGTGGTAGTCTGGATCACACATGACCGATGGTTTAAATTTCCATCTGATAGAAGAGGAGTCAAATTTCAATTATTACATTATTATAATAAAATATCAGTATATAGGAGATTATGATGTTTTTATATCACCACAGATGATGAGAAATTAATGTATATAGAAGTATAAATAAAAAATTCTTGGTTAAGAATGATAATTGTTCTTCATCCTACATCATTAGGTTAAAACTAAGAACCTACATAGAAGTGTTTCATAATAAAAATATGGCATATCAGATGTGGGTAGTAAATTAAATAAGATATTTGGGTATTTATTTTCTAAAAATATCTTTTTTTATTAGTGAAAAATATATGATAGTTTTTTATCTTTTATAAGTGGGGAGAGGACACAAGTGGAATTTTTTAAAATAAAAATGTTTACCCATGCTTTGAACATCAAAATGAATCCACCATTTATCAATATCAATAATTATATTTTAAAAAGTCAAACTAATTATGAAAAATGAAATTTTAAAATGTTTTATTCCATTTTAAACATTATCTTTTTAGTTTAAACCAAGGAAACCCCATTATAACCAAAACGACATAAATTAATTTTTATCTATTTTACTAGTCATTATTAAAAAAATAATGATTTCATTATTATAAGAAATTATTAACTAATTTTTAATATGTGGAATAAATTTTAACAAATTACATTTGAAAAATTCAAAAAAATTAATTTAAAATCAAACCCATTGACTCTGCAAAATAAATTTTGAAAGAGAAAATGTCTATAACTGTAGATTCATTAAAATAAGAAATTGAATATAAAAAAGATTAAAATAACAAAAAATTTGAATCATTTTTATAGTGTTTAACTATTTATGATTTTAAAATCCTATTAAAACTAATTTTATATTTTAAATTCATTAAGTAAAAAGATATTTTTAATATATATCCACATTCTTTTCTATTCATAAAAATTTGAACATTGCACCAAAATCACGAAAAAGCACAGTAAGAAATATTTGAAAAATTTATTATTAAAATGAACTATATTCTATAAAAAATTCCCTAATAATATGAAACATGAATTATATTATTTTTCAACAGAATTTAAAAAATCATTTCCTAAAAAAATTGTTTTCAAATAATATAAAGACAATACAAAAAGTAAAGTACTTATTAATCAATATATTATAGTTGTCTAAATCGTAGTAATTATTTTTTAATGTGTTTACCCCTATTTATACTTCCATATATAACATATAGTTTTTAATTTTCTTCTATAAATAATAATATGAAAAAAATTGATGGTTCATTAAAACTCAGTATTGAGTGTAGCACAAGATAAAAAATAAATTAAATATATGTGAAATATATATTTCATTAAATATCTAGGTGTTATATTTGACCATCATTAAATAATTTTCAAAAATGAAATTTTGTCACAAAAGTACAAAAAATTATTATACCATAACCTCATTGTGTCGTAATGTTTTAATGTGGCTTCATAAATCTAGTTGTATTTCTTTAAAACATTTACAAAGTGAGTGATATTATTTCATAGAAAACTGTCTCTATGATCCGGAATCCACATCAATTGTTCATTATAGGAATGTTTGTAATCCCAAGACACAAAATCTATTTTTGGTATATGTGCAGGTTCAATTATGTAATTCCTCACGATAGATGCATGGAACACATCATGGACTTGAGATATGTTTAGTGTAAAGAACAAATAATAAACAATAGTACATACATAATTATGAATTTAAAATTGTAATATATATAGGTATAATCTTTCGTTCAACATAAATTCACATAACCTTCTTATACATAGAAATTCATAGATTATGCTTCTCACCACCTTCTATCTCCACATCACATAGATTATAGTTAACAAAAAAAATTTGTCCACTCATGGATTCCATAATGTGTTGTTGAATGGATATAATTATTTCCACCATTTATTTAGCAACATAAGTTTCCAATATATTTATTTCCCTTAAAAAATTCCTTAATTATGTATTTATAGACTTACTTTCATTGAAGGATACATTATAATCCATTTTAATTATTTAATAAAATCTTTTATTATTTGAAAACAAAACTAGAGGAAGTGGATGATCACATAAACCATTAAAATGTATATATCTAGATATCAATATATCTAATAATGTTTTAACATTTTTTTATAATATCCATCTATTGGAGGATGATATATAGTGATGAATCTAAATTTTGTAAAATGGGATTTATAAAGAATTTCCAAATAAATATTTGTAAACCATTGATCTTAATCATATAAAATGGTACGTGGTATACCATGAAATCTTACCTCCTTCTTTTTTTTACCCTATTTAGTTGATCAAGAGAAAATATTCTATAATTTTGAATAAGTGTTCTGAGTTAATAATGAAATCAACTACAACCCATAAATCATCATTCTCGTTAGTTACATTGGGGGGTTCAATGACCAGACCCATAGTTAAAATTTTTTAATTTAAATTTTGGCATGGGTAATTGTTGTCACATCCACTCAAACCCTTCTATCTCAGTCTAAACAAACTATAATAAAAAATTTCGAGATACCAACAATGATATATCTCTCTTCATTCCGTCCAACTAGAAATACTTGTTAAAATCTATATATAAATTTATACATTTAGTATTATTTTGGTACCGAGGAACTGTGATATTCTTATAATAGATCCTTTTTAATATCTGGTATGGATGTTAAATTTACATGGTTAAAGAGCCGTATAATTTCATCACCATTAATGAAAAACACTGGATCATTTCTCACTTTCTTATAAAATTTCCATCCGCCTTTGGTTCTACTTTAATAATATCTTGGATATATGATTGGTCATTTATTTTAAAATGAAATTCCCCCCTATTTAAATATAACAAGATAAATTCATTGAAAATTCATAAATATTATTAATTTTATCATCGTCATAGATATTTTAGCATGATCTATTGTATATCAGGAATCATCAACCTAGTTCTCTTTCTCACGGTAGTAATTTTATGAAAAGTTATAATAATTAATCAAATCTGACAATTATCTGAAGAATATGTTGATCTATGATTATGTTAATATATTATATTATCTCTTAGGATTAGTTTATATATTAAATAGTTATTAATAAATATAATGACTCTAAATATTTAATACAAATACTACCATAGATAACTCCAAATAATCATTTGGGTAATTTTGTTCAAGGGAAATTAATTTTAATGACGTATAGGATCTAAATATTTAATTCTACCTGAGAACACACCCCAATACCTTATTTGATTCTTAAAAAATGATCAAAACACTTCTACACTTCATGGTAATTTATGAACTGTTTCACTAACTAACCTTATCATTGGATCATTGAATTCGATTCTCACATTCATCAATATATTACAACATGGATCCCTTATGAGTTAACATGATTGATGGATTACATGGTTATGAGAAATTATTCAGAAACAAATGATAATATCCATCCAAATGAAGAAGATATTGGATATTAATAACTATGGTTGGGCGGACCCAATGTTTAATCCCATCTTCCTATGATGGATCCACTAATATACCCCATCAAGAGATTATATGACCAAAACTGTAACGTTTTGTAGCCAAAATTGATACATTTGTAAATTTATCATATAGCTTCTCTTTTATTAAGGACACCAAACAATTTCTGATGTTAACATCATTCCCTTACATTCTCTTTGAATATAATTGAATATCTTCTATACTGGCTACCTTAAACTAACCAAGGTAATCTCTAAAGATTCTATTCATTAAATACATGATTGTATTAATGTAATTATTATAACTGAATTAACTTAGTATATAGTCATACTATATATATATTGTATGGAATTATGACATTTTAATATGCTCTTTTTGTACCCTTAATAAATGAAATCTAAAATTATTTTAAATCTTGGAAAAAAATTATCTCAATGTCGCTGATAAAAAAAGTCACCAATAATGTGTATTGTACACATGTTCTTGATTGTGGTCATTTATACGTCCCTGTAGTCTAAATATATCTACATTGATGCATCTATCAGCTAATAAAAAAGAAAATTTACAACCTATGATGACACACTTTAGAGAATTAATACATTACCAATATTATCATGGAGTTTCTTCTTCAGTTCCAACAAATCAATCATGGGAATTCCATAGGGAGTATAAAAAATTGACGTGGCACCAGAATTTAGTCCCACTATGAACTCAGCATCATGATTCTGTGGATGATATAGAATCTAAAAAAATTTCATCGAAACACTTCACAATAGTCATAACATCGTTTTTCAGTTTATCCCAACTATTTGAGATAAATAACATTTTTAATGGGAATCAAGACCCATGCAATTGATGTGATCTCCATTTGATGTTCATATATATCATCACACAAAAATATGATCATATAATTTTTTTAATATTAAATTATACATTGAATCCATGATATGGTATTTTTTTATGTATATAATGTCAATCCATGCATAATATAACATCATAAAAAACTAGATCACAAATAACTAGGTTTGGGTAAAGCACATTCCCACAAACATAAATTAGAGAATAGTCATATATTTGATATGTGATTATCATACAATTAGGGGTTATTAATATTAACTAATAATCTAATAATTAATTTCATATTATGATAACCATAAAGAAATTACATATATAAAGGAGTGGGTAGATCCAGAGTAAAATAATAAATTAAAATTTATATAGTAGATCATAAGTGTATCTTTCTCTATTTTGTCACAATTACCATCATTATAAATATTGATCACAAAATATATCCCAATGCTTCTCATGTGAAGAGGTTTATCATTATGATCATCATCAATAATCATCATATTCGGGTACTAGTTAGCATAATTCACATTGTTGTTGCATTGGAAATGCTGGTGTGTGAGTGGTGCATCTTCTGGAAAATTCAATCTATTTTCCTTACTATCTAAATACTTTCCATAACATTTGAAATAAATTACATGATAGACAACCTTAACACACATAAAACATTTATTTATCCCCTTAATAAAATTTCTTTTACATTTCCCTCCACACATTATGAAAGAAAAAGAAAAGATCGTGTTTTATTCTCAATGGTTTTTACAGATTCTTTTGAGTTCTAACATTAAAATATTATCAAAACATTGTGATTCATGGGTAATTTCCAATTTCCATTTATATAATGATAGAAAAAATAATTATTTATTTATTTATATTGAATCCCATTATGGATAATTCAATGGGATACATGGATTTATTTCATATAAGAATAAATCGACCTTACTTCTAAGTTTAATGATTATACTAGAGACATTCATTATATGTACAATAAAACTAAAATCATATGTAAAAATAGTGTCAATATCCTTCAGAATTTACTCATGGAATGAATTATATATATTTATGAAAAGAATCTGAAGTGATTAAATATTAAAAAATAGGTTCATAAAATCATCTTATTACATTGAGTAAATTTTATCCCGATTATTCTTATTCAGTATAAGATTCCAACATTGATTCACTACACCTTCTAAACGACAGACAACCAAAATGACTTTTTCATTAATATAACAATGTATAACTGAAAAAACCATCGTATCTGCACTAATATATTTACTATGAACTTGTGAGTCATCAGAAACATATACAGAAGGTGGATGTAACATGAGAGAGGTCACAATATAACATTGTTCCCTCTAGTGCACATTTGGCTATTCAGTATAATTCATAGCTAGAGAAGGTTGTATGATGAATCCACATGATTTTATTTACAATTTCATAATATTTATTTCCACTAATTAGTGATTATATTTAATATCACACTCATAATTAATATGGTTTCATTATGTTCCATCCATCAACTTAATTATAAAATCATATTTTTAACAATAATAACTTGATTGGGGAATAAAAAAATCATGACAAATTATTTATAGGATTTCTAAATAACGACACATTCATTTAAATCTATGAGACAATAGGCTTAATCTTGGTAATTCATAATTATTATTTGAATACATTAGGTTGATTAATATTGTGTTTTTTAATTTACAAGACATTTACCTAATAATTTTTAATCTAGGTGCATAGTAATACATATTTTTGTTCACAAGGTGATGAACTAATTTAGATCAATGAACAATTTTCAGATTTATCACCCCTAGGTAAAAATATACCAGATCAACATCAACTTTTAGTATCCATGTAGTGATTTAATTTCAATTAAACCATTTGATCTATCCTTTACCAAAATTCTATGTATTTACCAATACATATATTTATCATTATAGTTCTTGCTAAATTTTTATCATCATGGTTTCCAAAGGTTTAAATAAACCATATTCGAATAACATCTATATGTATCCACACTACTCATACATACCTATGACATATAAATATAATAATATTAATCATATATCATAATGATATTTTACATAATCATATAGGTCTACTATCGTTGGAAAGACGGATCCATAAACAGCTCATTAATTTGTGAATGAAATAATCTCCCAATATGTTCTTAATAACAAGATCACTTATTTGACATATCATACATAATAACTTTATTTATAAACTATGCAAATGAAACATAAGAACGTGTGATATTATATTCTCAGTAAGGGAAATCAATGGAGATATCAACATACCATTAACATAAGGGGAAGAGAATATGATAATAACATTTCAAAAGAATACCCTATATATCGTAGATCATAAACATGAGCCATGGAATAGTGAATGTTATTTAACATGGTTTGAGTAATTATTTAATAAAAAATATAATATAGGGAATCATAATATTGGAATATGGTATGGATTTTATGAATGAAAATATGTAGAAAAAATAATTCCCTTAATAGCCAGGAATCATTTCCTAGACAATAATCGTATAAAAAAGTACTCCCATAATTATCAGAATAGACGATGTTCACTCTGAATACTATTTTCGTGGATAAGGATTACTCCCATAACCATTATAGTAGACATGTTCCACTACTATGACTACCATTGTGGAAAATATCCCTTAATAAATGGGGTCTACTTCCCATTATGGTGTTCTTTAAGTCATGATATGTCAATATTTACCCAATGTAGTGGTGGGAGATATATGTACCACCCATCATAAACTCCATAAATTATTAGTCAAAAACAAAATAAAAAATTAATTTTTTCATAACCCATTAAATTAAATGGGTTTCATAAACATTACATAATAGAATAATCCATAGAAAATAATATAGTTAAATAAATATTTCCTCATTTAATCATAGTACAAACTATAGAAAAATAATATGTATGAGAAAAATAGTTTCATTATAAACACAAATAACCCAGATAAGGAATAAAGCAAGTATCATTTAAATACATCCATATTAATTCTTTAGTAACAATAATGGATTTTATATTTGTTGGAAAATAATATTTCCACTTCGAAAATAATTAATTTGAACATGGAATCTAGTGAATAATTTTAATTGTATGCAATGTGTTGTTCTTGTCTAAACCCCTTAGTCTATACCATTTCATTTTAGTTATTCACTTTAACATATATGACCATTTATTTCTATTAAAGACCAATTTTAATAAAATGATATTTATATCAACTAGAATAGTATAGGATACCATTTGGAACATTGGTTAATACAAGGATTAATATGTATATTCGAAATTGTAACAATGTCTATTTAAAACCAACATAGGTTATGTTATAAATATGTTGTAATAGGCTCTAATGGATATAGAAACAAT
Source organism: Viscum album (assembly GCA_963277665.1). Taxonomy (NCBI): domain Eukaryota; kingdom Viridiplantae; phylum Streptophyta; class Magnoliopsida; order Santalales; family Viscaceae; genus Viscum; species Viscum album. Next base: position 1,769,993,615 of record OY728142.1, on the reverse strand, counting down.
CCTCCTTCCATTAGAACCATGAAAATCCACCACTCCTCATCTGATATGTCAATATTAACTTATATTATATATTTGAATATAAATTTTAGTGCAACCAAATCTATTCAATCAAATCATACCAATTTGAAATTTAAATGATAATGAAATAATTATAAACAACAATAAAAAAATAATATATATATATATAATAATATAGAAATATATATATTTATAATTATAATAAGTTCTAAATATATTTTTTTCTGATTGGATTTATTCCTTCTACCACCTTTCATCATAACTAAATGGTACTAGTGGATCTACTAACATTCATGCATAGTTTTAAATGATATTTACTTACAAATAATTAAAAAAAATAAAAATACACATAAAAAATCCATCAACAAGGATTCATGCACACCTAGTTGGACACTTCCGTTGGATATTATTTGGATAGTTCAAAATTTATTTATAATCCATCATAATGAATTTGAATATATGGTGATTATGAGTGACCTTGATTTAACCTAATGTGTCTTAGATTTTAAAGAAGTTATCTTGTTTTAGACATCCAATAAATGATTATATGGTTTTCCCACTATGATTTTTTTTCTCACAATATGTTTTATCGTTGTGCTTCTATGTTGGATCACAATGGAAGCATGTTAACATTAAATATGAAGGATTATGCGGTGAATATGAGTAAAAAAATGGAATGATGAATATAGTAAAAAATATTTTATTACACATAATAAGTTATCTCAAATAATTATTTACATAATGTTCCATAAACAACTCTTGGACTCCCCGAGGAATGGAAGATTGATATTATCATAGAGATCAAGTGATGATGACCATGGACGACTATTGGGTCAATTTTATTAACAAGGGAAATGTGCAAACATATATATAGGAAAGTATCTTAGAGGAACACGAATATGTTTTATGTGTGGAAAATAAATGAATTAAGTAATTAATTATTTAGGGAAAATTAACAGTATGATAGAATAAAAAATATTCAACCTACAGATATATTTATAGTTTTTCATCTTAAATAGGGGGAACCTATGTATTTTTTGATCCAATTACCTCTTATATTGTTTAACCCTTATTCCAAGGAAGAATCTACTATCAAATAAAATAGTTGATGTATTTATGTATTATATTTCACCATCAAAATTATAGATGTGATTTTACCAAAAGTATTTTTTATATATGAAACATGAAACATCAATGTAAGTTGATAAATTTTAGAACCATATATATCATCATTAACATATTAGTTATGGATACCCCCCGGGGGTTTTGAGTATAATTTTATTCATAAGTTCAGTGTCTTCAACGCCAATATTTAAGGTTTTATGGGATGGGAGTATAACAAGGTTAGTGATATTTCAAGATACATTTATGGAATCTCAAACTAGTAGATTAGTATATGATTTAATGAAAACATTAATTAAGAAAAAATTCAATTTAGTTTTTTTTGCTTAATTTTAATGGTATTAATAACCATTAAGATTTATATTTTCTTTGATGTTGAGTTAATTAGGGACTATCGCAATTTTAGAACATAAAAATAATTATATTAATATAGTGTTTGAGACACAACATGCCACATGTCAAATGCCAATCTATCACATTTAACATGGCCATGGGGACTGAACCCACAAATGAAGGGTGATGAGGGTGTTATTCATAACACTATCATACAAGATTTTCTGATTAATTTGTCTCTATTTTTGCAAAAAGAAATTATGAAAAAAACATTTTGAATGGATTATATTGATATTTGGGTCTTACAATTGAGTATTAGGGGTTAAGGTATAATATTGGATAACTCTTCAAGACCATTTTGGTGTCTGAATATATTTAGACAGATTAAAAGACTTATCACACATTAGATGATCTTACAATAGGTTAACATACAATTTTAGGTCATCAGGAATGTGAATTTAATTTTTGGATATTCATTTCATAGTGTAATATATAAATTGGAAACTGATCGAAAAGAAACCAAATTGTTAAATTATTCTTTATTTATAGAATGAAATCATCTACATATATATTGTTATATTCTTACATATTAAATTAATTTATCAAATGCCAGAAATGTATCTTAAAAATTAATGTTATAATACTAAAATCATATAAAATTAATCCAATTTGATTTTAAATCATCTAAGTTTTATTATTTTTTGGTCTTTATATTGCTGTTAAATAATCACTCTCTTATTATCAGTGATATGTATCACTTTCTATAATTATTTACGCATTTCTTCCATGTCCATATATTAACTTCTCAAAACTATTGTCCTTTTGGGAAAACTAGTAACATTTTATTCTACATGAATATAATATTTCATTTTTTTAAAATTAAAATTATTTTTTATTAAACCTTTTAATATGTGGGTTTTTCAATAAAGTCATTTTCAAATGAGAAACCCCTTATTACTGAGATCTTGTTTAAATTTTGATGATTCAATTTTTTAAAGGTGGGGAGAATTTAACAACAAAATATTTTAAAATATGAACCTAAATATTAATATAATATATTAAAGGAAAAACTAACTATATATGATTATGTAACACCCCAATACATTAGAAAATATTTTTGTTTAAATAAATTTAATCTCTTCGAGACCTTGGTGAACACGCAACCATGTGTCCGAATAAAATATAAAATATAATACCATTATAACAAAGATTCTAAATTAGTGGGTATGAAAATATATTAATTAAGAAAATTATATGGTTTACACATGTATAAAATATTTCCAATCATTATCTATTGGTTGAAAATAAAATAATAACCATTTGAATGAAAAAATTGTTTTACACAAAAGAATATTTTTTAAAAGGTTGTTTAGTCATCATTTTCAAAAATAAATAAAAATTTATTTTTACCAATTTTATAAAATATAAATAAAAATAACTAACTATGTTTTTAAATCATCATATCAAAATTTAAATATGGTGAAATTTTTGTTTTTTAAAAAATATTGATAGTTTATTGAATAATGAAAAACACATTGTTTTTTAAACTATAGTGTATTCAAAATAAATTAAGTTATTTAAAAGAACCATTATTATATTTATTTTTATTAATTTTTGATGTGTTATTTAGTTACATTTAATTCAATTATTTACATTTCAATCACCATTATACTAGATTTTACTATATGTTTGTTTTGTATAAAAAACATATTTTTTAGAAAACTATCATTATGTACATAATGTTTTTTCCATATTAATAAATTAATATAAACCAGATGAGTCTTTATATAAATTAAATATATATAATATAATTCAATACACTTAATTTTTTATTAATATAATGTGGTTTTTAATTCACATAAACAATATAATATCATCTTTCATGGAAAATTTATATTTTTTGAAAACTATTTTTTTCCCACACATAAATGATTAATTTGAAATTACATTCTTACACTTATGTGAGTTGAAATTGTTAAAATTTATTCAATTTTTTAATAATTATTTTTATTGTAACCTATTAATTTAAACATAATTTTTAGACACTATAATTAGAAGAATAATTAAAAAGTAATTATTATTGTTCTAATAAAAATAGGATGACCATGTATTAAACAAATAATACAAGCATAAAAAATGAACCAAATAATTTATAATATAGATCTCATAGACATATACAATACATATCACATATGAGGCCCAATAATGAACTATTTTTTTCTTTCTATCATCATAAAAATGTAGGTGCAATTCATTCTTTTACAAAAATTGATGTTTGTCTTGTCCCTCACTTATAAAATGATAACCAATCTCCCATACCTTTCACACTCAAAACATATCTTGATTATTATAGGAAAAGCCCAACTATAATTATTTTCCCTCCAATAAAATTATATGAATTATATATACAATTAATCAAATCTAGTAAGTCATTTGGTTAAACTGAATGACATTTCCTGAAAAAGAGGTATGGTTTTTGAAAATTTGTTTTCAAAATAATTCTTCATATAAATCCTTATTATATTAATCATAGATGAAACCATAATAGTACTATTATATCCCAAATAATTATATGATATTAGTTTTTAGTAATTAACTACATTCAGTTTCTCTTCAATCAAGCGGGAAATGAAACTATCAGTCATGTGTTTAGCATACCACAACATCAGGAACGGATGAAATACATTTTCCATCACCACCTCTATATTCAAAATATAAAAATGGATTAAAAAATTTATATAATATTAATTAAATTTTAGTATATATAAAATCCTGATATCAATTATTTCCACTTATATTCCATTATGAGGGGCATATGATAACGTCTCTCATCTGTACGGCAGACTAACGACTCGCAAAGGGATGTAATTTTTTTCCTCTTACACGTAACATGGAAGGTTGTAATGATATTTTTAATAAAATATTTGAAATTTATAAACATGAAATAATTAAAGAAAAATAATATAACAATTTAATTATAAGATTCTTACCTATTCTGAAAGCAATATTAGAGCTCATGCATACGTATGGATTGCAGCCTCCATAGAGAGATGTAAAATGTTATTCATTTTATTTTAACATTGATTAAAATAATTTCGGATTTAATTTAAAAAAACTATATAATAATAATAATAATAATTTTTATGGAATGTTTATTTAATAATTAATTTATCTTTTCCCTCAGTATTGAAAATGGACACAACGTTCATGCGTACATAAGACATATAGTATACATAACTGATATAACACATTTTATATCATTAACTTCATTTGATTAATATATATTCATATGTAATGAATATATTTATTATATTTAAATTATATTTTACATATTTTATATGATTTATCAATCATTTATATAATTTTACATACATTAATGAACCTAAGCAAACATGAAAATGAATCACTTATCACAAAAAATCGACTTTAACAAAGAATTGTACATAGATGTGTGATAAAATACAATAATTATATCATATATGATATAATATGTAGGATTATTGTTTTATAATATATTCATAATAAACATATATTGTATATTCCAGAGGTCCAGACATATATGAATGAATTCAATAATGAGGTAAGGGTTTCTAACATTAGTTTTACTTTTATGAAATGTATTCCATATTCACCACTTAGTTATTTAGAGTGGTGTATAATAATGTATCCACATACTATGGGATTTAATTGTAGGGGTATTATTATTCAAAATCATATAACATGTTATAAATTATATCTTTGAGTGGTCTAGACATGTTTCATTATTATAAATGATATAACATGTTATAAACGATATAATTTTATTATGAATATCCCATATTTTTACTTTTGTGAAATTTTATTCATTTTATTTTAACAACGATTAAAAAATGAAGGATTTAATTTTAAAAAAACTATATATATTAAATAATAATTTGTATGGAATGTTTATTAAATAAATAAGTTATTTTTTCATTAGTACTGGAAATGGAAATAACGTTATTGTATTCATATGACCTAAAATCTCCATAACTGATATAATAAATTTTATTTCTTTATCTTTTATTGATTAATATAGATTCTAATGTAATGAATATATATATATATATATATATAAATATATGATATTTATGTTATATTTTCTATATTTTATATTATTTAACAATCATGCATTTAAATGTACCAAAACTAATGAACCAAAGAAAACCAGAAAAATGATGCACTTATCACAAAAAACAATGACATTGACAAAAAAAATACGTAGATGGGTGATGAAATATAATAATTAAATAATATATGGTATGATATGTATGAATATTGATATTAAATATATTCATTATAAACATATATTTTATACACTTGAGGTCCAGACATATGTGATGGAATTCAATAATGAGGTAAGGGTTTCTAATATATGTTTTACTTTTGTGAAACATTTTCCATATTCACTACATTGTTATTTTGAGTGTCGTATATATTTAAAATATTATATTTTATATCATTTAAAACATGTTATATCATTTAAAAAATATTATATCATTTTTAATAATGTAACCATAAAATTAAAACTATGGGATATAATTGTGGGGGTATTTTTATTATTAATGATATAACATGTTATAAATTACATCTTTTAGTGGTTTAGACATGTTATATCATTTATATAGTTTTACTTTTGTGAAACATATTCCATATTCACCTGATGAAAACTCCATGTTGTATATAAAAAGTTCTTATGGAATATTGACTAATGAATTATATATTATTAATATTTTTTGGAGATGTTTTCAAATGTTAAATGTGTGTTTATACTTATTAATTATTTTTTATTTATTGGATAATTACCATCTCATAATTTTTTATTTTTTATTCAAATTATATAGGTATTAGAGAAATAAATTTAATGAATATTAATATATCTTTAAAAATAATTATCATAGTGTTTTTATGTATTTATTTTGTAATGTAATATTTTAACTGTTAAAATGTTTTTGTTACATGGAACACCGCTTGATATGAAAATTCTACATTAAATTTTTTTTATTGATGTATTATGTTTTAATGATTTAATGATGGAATTTTTTAATGGTATGGTATCATGTTTCATGTTTTAATTATTTATATACCTGATTTTTTATAAAAACATCGTGTGGGAAACCATTGGTGATGATTAAGGTTAATAAGAAAACTAATATAAGTTATGATGTTATTTTCCCATCATATTGTTTTGGGTGGATGATTTGTAATTCTTTCACATTATACATACATTTCTTTTTTTAGGATGTAGAAAAAAAATAAATTATAATTAAACTATTAATATTGGATTGAAAAAATATCTCTCATTCATGTGACATCATAGTTTTGATGAACCTCAGACTGTGATTGAATAGAAATGATGCAACTATGACTAATCAATTATGGGATTTTTTCATGTTTAGTATAAATTTCTAGAATGTATCTCATATGTAGTGAGATATATATTTAATTATGATATAATAATGGATATGGTTATGGATACGGTAATATTGAGGATCATTTGATCAAATGATTTAGTTTCATGGATTGTTTCCCCGTTTGTTTTGGTTTCAATTATGTTAATAATATTTTTATGTGTTTTGCAATGAAAATGAATATTTTGTGAAAACTATATTATTCATATATACAAGGATAAATAATTACTAATTTATGGAATGCTTAATGTTCTCTATTTTAATTCCTCTTGATTTAGGTAATTATTCAATATATTATTACTTATTTATTAAAAAATATAAAAAGATAATTTTGTAAATTATAATTTTTATGATTATATGTTTGATTATAATGTATGAAATATATTTGGTTTAAATCCTTGGTTTTATCCTCATGTGAGTGAATAATGAGATAACAAGAGTTTATGGGTGATATGGGGATCACATGAAGCCTAGTAGGTAGGTTTTTTTGGAAAAGGTAGTTGGTCTATATGGTTATTGGAAACTATGTAAACCAAGCTGCACTATTTGGTGAAACCATGCTTAGTGGTCCAATACTCTATCAATAGGTGCATGGATTGACGAAGCCATGAATATAGGCATGTATGCTTTTGTAGAGGCTATATAGTGTCTATTAAAGGCTTAGCACATGGTCTTCACATAAGTTTTCTAACCATGAACCATGATAGTGCATGGTTCTCCTAGAGGGTTAGAATAGTGGATAATTTATCCATATATCTAACAAAACCATGAGACCTTGTATGTTTGAGTAAAAATGAATTTTTTCCCATCATGGATTTAAAACAAGTTTCTTCCTTAAATTTCTCCTTCTACAATTATAGAGGGATATCTGTTCTCCCCTTTCTGTTGTCCTCATTAATATTATCTATTGATTGGGGTATCTTCACTAATATATCTCAGATTAAAGAACCAATTGTTTTGTTAGATCTGAACTGGATATTTCATCATTCATGTTGCATCATTATTCGTTTTACTTTGTATTAATGGAGTAATATAGGTGTAATCCAATATATCATATATTTTTTTATTTTCATCCAATCATCATTTTTATACTGATTTGGGACAAATAAGTGGTCAATTCTAGATGCACATTCAATTATAGACCTAGGGTAGGTGGTCTATACCTTTATACCATGGTCTAGTGTTTTATAGGATAATTTTTCCTTTTTCCAAATGATGGGTTTTCTAGAAATCCATAAAAGTTATAATAAGTGATTTTTTATAATGAATTGAATGTTTTTTTGTTTCCCACTAGTAAATATGAGAATTTTAGAGGTTTCTAGCCCCAATCAAGGCCACCAATGGGGTGTGATTTGAATTATTCTTCATTTATACTAATTCATTAAGAATATATGAGAATCCCTTTTCAATAGAAGAATTTTTGAACTAAATTGGAATTGATTGAGGTGATAGAAGAGAGGTAATTCCTCCATTCAATTTGTTTACATGAATTGATTTGTCTAATTTTTTTAAAAAATTTATAAATATTGTGTACCTGGGTTGGAATAACTGATGAAATGTAATTTTATATGATAAAATTAATGAAATGAGATAATGAATTGATTTTAGTGGTGGATTACATGGTCGTTATACCTTGGATCCCAATTTCATATGCCTCTATAGAAATTTCAATTCCATGGTTCATGATTAGGGTAGTGTTTTCCTTATACATGTTTACTCCACAGATCTTGATTCCATAGGATGTCAATGGCCTTTATACCCCTTGGATATAAAATTATTCTACTCACATTGGAAATGGTATATTGACAATGTCCTTGGAATCTGTCTAGGTTATTACCAAATTTCTATTAACATTCTCTTGGGATTCTACATGGATTCATTAGCATTATGTGACTTTGATCTGACCTATCATGGTTAGAAACATCTAATTACATGACATGACTATTGTATATGTGAAACACTCTAGATTATACATCATGGTTGTGATGGGTAATATACTCTATACGATATGGTGTGGTAATGGTTTATTTTGTGTTACTTATTTTCGGAAAAAACTCATCTTAATGAATTATATGGTTACATATAGCCATGATATGTGTATTAGATTAAAGTGGTCAGACTGGAATGTATCACATTGTTACAACCCATCCTCGGGACCCGTGCCATGACTACCCCAAGCCTGCCTTCCATAGGCCAGGGTCTGGCAACCAGCACCAAAGGCGTAATTCCCGAAATGAGGGAAGGAATTTCCTTTATAAAAGGTAACAAACACCACAGAGAAAGAAATCAGAAATAAACACTAAGTAAATTGGGTACAACTATAAGTGCTAGAAAGTAAATGGGCTAGAATACAAACCCAACTGAAGTAAAGTACAACTGGAATGAAAGTACAACAAATGAAAATTAAAGCAGCATCACCGAGCCATCCACTGGAAATCCCACCTGAAGGGTGGGTACAGATAGCCTCCTCAGCTCGTCGGGTCCAGCAGTCCGCTCCGTGTACGTCCCACCCAGTGGTCCACCTCTAGGTACTGACTTTCTCTACAAGCCTTAACCACGATCAGCTCTGTCCTTCATCTCCATCCAACACAACGTAGTGCGGGCATAGGCCGTGCATGGGTGAGTATATGCTACTCATTAGGGACCCCGAGACCCCCCGAAGGTCTCCCAGAATCCACAAAGAATAATCCACAAAGGAAAGATACAATCATGATGTAACAACCAACTTTACTTAGGTATATTCCCATACATTTACCTAAGTCATAAATTCTGGGTTGTCTCCAACATCCGAGCCCAAGTTCGATCACGTCCACAAAGGATAGTACATCCCAATCCACAAAGGAAATCACAACCCAATCCACTTAGCAAAGTAAGACAATTATATCGAAGATAATGTTTGAAAGTCAAGACTCAACTCACACAGGTATACTTCTTCGTAAGTTCATAGAGATAATCAGATGTAGCCATTGATTCATCAATGATGTCGGACCCATGTAGGATACAAGACCAGCTAACCTGTCGGACCCACAAAGGATACAAGACCAGCCACTCTGTTGGACCCACGTAGGATACAAGTACAGTGTCAAATACTACCGGACCCACGTAGGATACAATAACAGTAGTCACAAACTACCAGACCCATATAGAATACAAGAACAGTAGTCATCGCTGCCGAACCCATGGAGGATTTCAGTACGGTCGTCATCGCTGCCCAATCCACGGAGGATCCCAGTACAGTCGTCATCATCATCGCAATCACAGCCTGCTCTAGGGTTTCTGCATACAACATGCTCATTTTTGGGAGGGTACGCTACATGAACCAAGATGTAGATAAATCAAATGACACTTATTTAGGACTTGATGTATCCCAAAGTTCTCGCCTCGTCGATAAGAACTCAACACGATAGACGGCGCGTCAATCAGATGCACGGTCTGAGAGTTATTGACTTTTTCATCGCAGGGGACCGTTTGGTTTTTAAGTCAAAACCAACCCGACCATACTCCAACTGTGTCCAAACCTCGAGTAGAGTAATGAAAAAGGATTTTATAACTAAGAGGAAACCAACATAGTCAACGAAACGTCAAACAGACGTCTGAAGATCAAGTTATAATTGTTTCCGCTCCGAGGGCCCGATTGGTTTCGTGTTCGAACCATCCCAACCACACCGAATGTTCTCAGAAACCTTGAGTGTAATATACCGAAACGATCATATCGATCCAAGGATGGCATATAAATTGACTTTGCATCAATAGGAGGTCTGTATCCCATTTTATGGGCATTAAAATGAACATGTCTGATTTTAGGGGGGTTTGGGCCCGGACCGACGTGGCCCAGAACCCCCTGGGTCAGCCCGAACCAGGTCTTCCTGACCTGGGTCCAGGTCCGGCCCATTAGGGTGTGGCCTGGACCAGCATGGGCGGTCTGGCCCAGTGTGGGTAGTTCAAATTGTGTGGCTCGACGCTAGCCGAGTGGGGCAGCTCAGCGCTGGCCGAGTGGACGTGGAAAGGGGGGGGGGGGGGCGCTGCCCCCCTTGATTGAAGAAACGACCCCCGCATGGGGGCCCGCCTCTTTTCCAGCCGGGGGTTACGACCTTCGGTTCATCCGAAAACGGCCGTCCGAGTTGGTCGGCCAGTGTGCCGCCACGGGACCGCCCACGGGTCCTGCCTTCCATGCATTGGTGGTCGGCGGTTCCGGCCGCCCCTCCCTACACCGCCGTGGCCTTATCTGACCGGCGCCGCGTCCCTCCACTGCAGCATGCCCCGGCCGTGGCCCTTCGTGTTGCTCCGGTGCTACGCGATGGTTCCACACCCTTTTTCTGTGTTCATCCTCATTCTTGCGTGGTGACGTTGCACCGCACTGCCTCTGTTCCAAACCACATCGATGATCAACAACAAGGGGAGGAGGATCGGTCGTGTTTGTGTAGTCCAACCTCCTCCCGTTAATTTGATAACAGGTGGCTAAATTAACATAAAACAAATCCAACAAGGGAAGAACAAATTTAATCCATTAAATTTGAACTTAAAACCCCTACCTCAAAGAAGGCATTCGTCGGTGTCGCAGTAGACGACATCGCAGTAGATGGGCATCGTTCAGTCAACGTTGCAAAGGATGAAGCTGAGGGTGGCATCAGCATTATTCATTCTTCATTAGAGGAAGAGGAAAACTCTCCATGTGCTGGGCGCCGTGCTTCGCTGCTTGCGTTCTGCCACTTGAAGAAGCCTTCCAGAACTCCTCCCCCTAGCCTCCTTTAAATAAGAGTGGTGGGTTCTTCATTGGAACGCATGTCATAAATGGGGGATTTATGACATAGGGCCCCACCCAATTAATCTTATGTTGTGGAACATTAAAAAGGAGGAAGGATCCTCATTAATTAAATATGTTGGAGTTTAATTAAAAAGATGGAGGGAAGGTTCCTCATAAACTTGAGGGGTTGACATGTATTAATGAGGGAGTGTTGGTGAGTTACAAAAATAATGGGGGGGTTTGCCAACTTTAAGAGAGGATGGAGGAAATTGAAAAGGTGGGGATTTAGTGGGTCCCACCTCACTAATATCCTATCAAGAGGAGTTAGGATTTAGTTGGTACCACCTCAACTTCCACACATAGGATATAATTACACAGAGTATAAATAAAATTACAGCACGTAATTTATTTCACTCTTTAATTAAACCACTTCATTTATTTAACATCACCTCCCAAGGAAACACAACTCCAGTGAATGTCTCCTTAAGAAAAAACTGGCACTGCGGTTTCATTGGTGCCCTCAGATTTCGATTCTGAGTACCGGTTCAAAAGATAGAAAAACGTGATTGTTTGTTCACTGAACGTACTTGAGCTAAAATTTGGAAATTGATTCCGGGCACATGGGCCCTTAGAATTAGGTGCCTTCAGAAACTGCGTACTCGTAAAATCCCAAAGGAATTTAAGAAAAAATATCCCCTGAAAATTACGTGTGTTTATACACATTATTTTCTGTGATTTATGGCGTCCCATGATTATGGAATCCTAATAGTTGATTTCTAGGAGCCTTAGTAGGTTGGATTAAACTACTTGAATTATATCACTTTACATTTATTATTGTAATACTTTATATACATTTTACACTACATTAGATTCTTCTACACATAATATGTTTTTATAGATTCCATTGTTAGTGGCCTACTAAGTATTGTATGACACAATTTTAATCCTGCCATAGGGAACATAGATAGACTTCTTGGATATAGGTAGGGATGGTGGAAATCACCTAGTATATGATTCATTATTGTTATATGATTTATAGAAGGAGAGAACAAGAATGATCTAGGACCACGATTATTTCTATGTTATTTCATTATAATCACTTATAAATTATTATACATGGATTGTATTGGATGTATATATACAAATTTTCTAACATGTTGAGACATGAAATGAAATATCATTCTGTATATGGGATTTCCATTAGCATTAATTATTTATGGTAACAATATCCACGATCTTTATATATTATTCAATTATTTATTTTTTTTCAATATAATATTATATTTATTATCAATGTTATAAACTCTTACCAGATGGAATATTCTCACCATAAACACACTCTAGGTTCTTTATTCTACTCAAAAGCCTCAATCATACAAGGAGGTTCACATGTTGCCATTCAACCCTATGGCTAGCAGTACTATTTAGTGGGGCCTAGGTCTAGATTTTATAGAGATTTATCAGAGTTATTTATATTTATTTAAAAACTATATTGAAATAATTGGAATATTTTTAGAAGGTATTGGAATTTGGTAATGATTATTGTCTAGGATTAGAAAACTCACGTACATGAAAAATTAAAATTACATGAAAAAACATGTCTTTTTAGATTTTGTGTACTATATTTCATTTAATTCCATCATTTTATGATGCACATGAAATGTGACATTAATAATATAGTGATTGTGTATTTTGTTTTATCTTGGTTCAATGAGCTGAGGTCATACCTTCTTTGACAACATTTTTGGGACCTACCTGGATTCAAAATCCAATCATTATTCGATTACCTATGTGATTTTTTGCAGGACTACTTGAATTTTTTTGGAGTTTATTTTTTTATATAATAGTTTTTTGTATATAATTTATTGGATCTTAACAGTGAAACATGATATCTAATTTTAGTTACCTTCATAACATAAATAGTGTTTTCTTATATAGGAAACAACATGAACCCTATAAATTTAATTATGTAACTTTGAGCCATGGAACATTTATGGAATAATCTAGAATGAGTTATTTTGTATTTTATGTTGACTCCATACATCATTTTTGGAGGTATATGGGACATTAGGCATCATCCATTGGGACTCATTTGGTTAATCCATTCGAAGATAATTTTGAATAAATTTGTACTAAATTAAATGGAAATTATGGAAATAGAGAACATGAAAAAGTCCTAGAAATAAAGTTGTACGTATGAAGTGTCTCTATTGATGTTTAAGAATATTTAATTTAAAGTATGGGTTCAACACATCCTCTGATTTATTACCCGTGACTTGGTCTACATGGATAATTTTTGAAGCATGTGTTTCGTATTGTAGATATATTTCACCCTGACAACCTCAAGTCGTATAATAGGTGGGTGGAGAAATCAATCATCCAAATGTTGTGGGCCTAGGATATGAGTTGATCCTCTTGATGTACCTATTATGGAACCAATTATTATGCCAAAAACAAGCTATAATTTTCTCTTCTATAATGGTTCTCCACAAATGATGTGGACTATACAGGGAGCACGGTAGCCTCACTCATCTATGGAAGAGATGGAAGTTGTGTTTCATTAGCATTAATGTCCCATGTTTTGTGGGAAGGTCTTATAGAGTCTATTGATCTATGGATAGAGAGTGTTTTGATTATATTTGATGATATGAAAAAACCTACTATATATAGAGTGATCATCATGACATATATGCTTTAAAGAGATGATACGTACTGGTGGGATTATTTGAACTAAAAATATAAACACTGATATGTGGATATGAAGAATTTTAATCCAAATTCAATAAATATATATTTCATAATACCATGAGTTATGAATGGGATACTGAGTGTATGAATATGGTACAAAGTGTGATGAAAGTTATGAAATATTCAAGACACTTTAAAGAGAGTCAATTTTTGAACGATTTAGCATGATGATGATCCATTAAGGGAGAGACACTTAAAAGAAGGTATCATGTGTTCCAATATATAATAGTTAATAATGTTTTTGATGAAAAATTTCACATATATGGTGAATTAGGAATTGATTACAGAGAGTAACCCAATGGAATATGGGGGAATAGATCATGGTTTCCCAGTCACTCAGACAAGTGGTTTAACATCTTGTGGAAGGAAGAAAAATATATAGGTTTCTAGTGACAGGATTAATAGACATGATTTAATTAAAGATAGATATTTTTTTTTCTATAATCAGTGTGGTAACTGGGGACATATGATGAATCAATGTGATTGAGACACATTAGTCTAATGATCTTGCGACCGGATGGGACGCATACATCAGTTTTTTATGAATGTTCCTATAGTAGTCAATGGAAGGAGATAAAATCAGACTCTCGACATATCAGTATGATTATCATCTCTTTGTCAGGATCATAGTGGGATTAGTGTCAGTTATTTTTGTTGAGGTGGTGGTCGTGGCGGAGGCAGCCAGTCACCAGTTGTACCTAGAAATCATAGTGGGATTTCATAGGGTAGTGAGGCTGTTTTATTGGGTTTTGTTTCATGTCAGATATGTTATATATAACCTACACCTAAGGAATAGAGTGGTGTGACATCTAATGTGATAAGTATGACCATTGTACATTTTAAACTACTATATACTCTTGTTAAAACATTTTCTAAAAAAGATGTATATATTCCTATGGTGTAGATCCTTGGGATCATTCTTCACGTTTTTATGGAATTATGACATTGGATACACTATAAGGGATTGGAATGGATGGTGTATGATGGAGCATGAAGTTCCACCTGGAGAACAACGGGTGTCACTTCATTCTTAATCTTCTTTTCATTTAGATGATATGGTGTTAATATATGCATAGGATGGACTGGTTTTATTATTGATCCCAGGATGGTTGCTATCATTTGGAGGGTGACCCTCACATGACCATATAGTGATGTTTTATTAATAAGGGTTAATTGATATATAAGAAAGAAGATAAGTTCCAAAAAATCGTGGGATCATTGGGAAGAAAGATAACATTTCAAATTTATACCTGGATGATTAGGGATCACTACATGAATTTTTTCTTCTTAGTTGTTGATCCTTTCAGGGGTGTTTCCTTATATGATTTTTTAAATTAATTAATGAGAGAGAAGTGGATTTATCCATGTAGATAGTTCCTAAAAATGTTCCAATACGAATTCCTCTATATAGGATGGCTACTATGGAGTGGTAGAAGCCCAAGAGGCAGCCAATTTATGTAGTGAAAATAGGGTTTGTATGACACCATACTTTTCCATGGGGTTTTCCAATCTTTTTTTCATAAATTATTATTTTTACCCATATATTGTGGGTGTCTTAACTGAAATTAAACATATTATGGTTAAAATCAAGTATCCTCTCATATAGATGGAAGACCATTATAATTATCTCATAAGAGATCAAGTATTCTGAAAATATTATTTCAAACTGGGTTGTCATCATGTGCGTGTTTTACCTGTATACATATATCAACTATCTTTTTTTGGATGTATATTCTACACATGTTTTTATTTATTCCATTTGTTCTCACAAATGCACCATTAGAAAACATAGTGATGATGAACCATGTCTTTCGACCATATCAAGATTCATTATTGGTGGTTTTCTGGGAAGATATCAGTGTGTATTCTCATAAATGACATGACCATAGAAAACATAGTGAGTTTTTTTTGCATACACTATGTACATGAATTTCATATTTGCTATGTAGAATGATCCACTTATGGATGGATACGATTCACTTCATGGGTAATATAATCTCAGTGATAGGAGTATCTGCTGACCAAGAGAATGAGATAGTTGTAGTTTCCCATGATGAACCAAAGAACATCTTTGTCAAACAGAGTTTCTTATGGAGTGCATGATATTATAAGAATTTCATATTGGAATAGTGACACATAAAAGATCCTCTTTTGAGAATTTTTAAGAAGTTTGAATGTTTTTATGGTTAGATTCCATCGATACAGACCTTCAAGATCTGAACGGGATAAAGAAGTCAACAGTAGGCCAGATTATACCAGACATAGTTAGATAAAAAAACATTAAATTATGATGCATTAGGTATCGAACAAGGAACAATTATTAATATGGAAGATAGATTAATGTAATATAAATCTAAAAATATATTAAAAAAAGGAATATATGCAATATTTATGATCTTAATTTATCCACCATTTATCATGCCTTAGGTTTTTGGAAAAATTATTTTCAAGGAGAGTGTTTTGTGGTCTAAACTGACCAAAAATCTAGATGTATATATTTACATAGAATGACTACAATATGTGGAAGTGGAGGTGGGTGGAGTACCTATAGTTCTAATACATCAAGCTTCACTATATTCATGGAATGTTAATTGAATAAGTCAATTCACAAAGAAGTATGTATTTGATATAAGTAGTTTAGGAGGCTGGTAATGGCTGGAATCCTATGAACTTATTTTCAATGCTACACATAGTGGATCAGGATTGTCATTGGATGAGTTTTTTATCCTATTTGGTAGTGACATCCGGTATTCTAGATACATTGAGTATTAGTAAGTTATTAGATTCATAGGTCCTATCCTTACGAGAGAGTGTGGTAGGTGAGGAACCTCCTCCATATAGGAATGCTCGAGAGGATGAAATTCCATGTTCCCATGGTCACTTTTGGGTTTCATCATACATAAATTAAAAGATTATTAGGTAGTTTCATGGATAAATTTCGAATTTTAATCCTAAAATGTACAAGATATGCCAGGATTTACAATACCAGTAATGGTGGATGGGGATGAAATGTAATGAAGCTGGTTCTGTCATGAGATGTAACACCACTAAGTTGGTGAAGAGATAACAACAGTGATAGGTTGGGATTTTATAGTAGTTAACTAATCATTATTGGAAATTGGATAATTTTGTGATGTATTGTATAATTGGGTATCTGAGGTTTCATTATGGTTTGGGTTCTATATAGGTTGCTGTTAACAAGCCCATGGCGGATTCTCATTTCCAAACTACTATGGTGACCTTCTAAACAAATGATCTTGGGAGGTTGTATATTTCGGGAATTATTGATCTTCACTGGGATCCTCAAAATATTGTTTCAGATAAGGGTGAATTATTTAAATCACAATTATGTTTAATGGAAGGGGATTAAGCTATACTCGGACAACATCCCATTCAGAAGACTACGAAGTAAGTCTAGTTGATAAAAAAGTGGATTTCTACTTCACTTTACAGACAAAAATCATACGATTTTCACCATAAATATCATCTAGGGTTAAATGACATGGATTTTTACTTTATATGTATCTCACAGAGGCAGTGAAAAAGATTAATTATGAGACATGGGATGATTTGAAATAGATATATTGGGTCATTCACGATTCTGGAGAGAGTCAATCTAGTAGCCTATATTTTTTAGTTACACTATAGGTTCTGATCCTTGCATGACATCCTCCATGTCCCTCATATGTGCAGTTATCACTCAGAACTATCCCATAATCTTCATCTTGAGGAGTTTTAGTTTCATATATATGAATCATTTGAGTAGAATTGTTTTCAAATAGTCAGTATATGAACAATTATACATTGGTGATACTTTGTTCACCTAGTTCAGATGCTATGGTAGAATTTTATTATGCATGATATGATTTTAGAGGAAGAGGATAAAATATAGGCTCAATGGTAAGAGTTATTCTCTAAATATAATTGAACACCCTTTGATGGTAAATGCATGGTAAAATTGAATTAATGTGGAACACTACAGGATAATGGGTTTTCTTAAGAGGTAAAGATCCCCATTTTAGAATAACTCATTGGTTTTGACCTAATGTGAGTGAATTTTGAAATCATATGATTTATAGGGTGTTTATGGGTCTCATTATAAACATAGTGGACCAATATTTTTGGAAAAGACTGATGGGATGTATAGTTAGTAGAAAATGTGTGACCTAAGATGCACAGTTTAGTGAAACAAGATGTGGTGGTCCAGGCCTCTTTTAGAAGGCACAGAGATTGATGAAACCATTCATTCAGAGGAACAAGCTTATGTGGGGGCTATGTAATTCATAGTATAAGATTATCACACATTCAACAAACCAATTTAATATAAATGAAACATGAAAATTAATGACATACCTTCACATAGAGAACATTTCATAGTAGACACACAGTTTGAAAACAATTATCCATAAAGTGTGACACTGTGTAGCTGAAAAAAATACATTTTTACATAAATTAGTTTTCGTGATAAAAATTACTTTCATTTTTTCTTATCCAGTGATAGAGGTATCTTTAATTACTATGTTTAAATTTCCTTTTTTACCTAAGCATTGTATTGAGATATCTTCACTATCAAGATTTAGATTGATGCACCATTTGTCTCATTGGATCCATAGTGGGGAGTAATTTATTAATATTGAGTCATTATTCAGTGAATTAATATTGACATAATTATTTATAATCATCATAATATTCCCCATTTCAATTATTTTAAACCATTCTTCATTTTTATTTTAAAAAGGATACTATAAAAGGTTGTTATTTGAATATTGTTCTATTGTGGACCTATCGTTGGTTGTCAATACCATTCCCTCATGGTTTGTTTTTTTAGAACAGTTGACATTTCATTTCAGGATATTCTTTATGTTTTTTCCCTTAAAATCAATTAAAATCTTTTTTTGAATGAATTGGTATGTTTTTAGGTTTCCCACTAGCACCATTGATATCTTTGGATGTTGTTGTCCTAAACCTAGGGCACAATAGGGTTTTCCTTTTAATGTATCCTTTATCATACAAACCCGTTTGGAATGTCTAAGATATAATTATTAGAGGGATATGTTTTTATCTAAATTGGGTTTGAATGGTATTTTACGAGATATTTCATACATCTTCTCCATGGGAAAAAATGAGGTGATTGGTTTAATATCTTAAATGAATTTTATATTAATTGTAGAAATGGGTTAGAACAAAACATGTAATATAATTGGTTATGAATTGATAAATAAAATGAGATGAATAAATGATTATGGTAGTGGATGACATGGTTTGTATACCTTGGATCATGGTTCCACATGATTCAATGTAAATTTATACTCTATGTGTCTTGATTAAGGTAGTGGATTCCATGGAATTGTTTAAACATTTAATCATCATTCCATAGGACATTGAGGGCCTCATTAACCCTTAGATCTGAATTTTTTGGACTCACATTGGTCATGGTCGATTGAAATGATCCATGGAATCAATCCAATTAATTATTTATTTTCCATAGAGATGATATTGGGACACTACATGGATTACTTGCTCTCATATACCATGGAAAAGACCCTTCATTGTCTGACACATTAGATTACACAAAATGGCTATTGTGAATGAGATTTACTAGGAATTATAAATTGTGGACATGATAGATATTATACACTATATTATATTGTGTGTACAAGGATTCGATAATTAATTTTATTACATTACTTGAACATTGATTACTTTTTTATTCATACAGATATCCCTCTTATTGGTTTCAGATTATAGTGGTTAGACTAGAAAAAAATCTCTTATTTATTTATTCGTTCCAACATCATTTGGTTATAGTAGAATGACTATTGATTACCATTAGCATTAGTAGGCTACAAAAAAATCATGTACTTATTTCATTTTACATTAGTAACTATTATAGTTGTTATAAATAAAACATGAATCTATGATATTTAAATATACTATATTTGTTATTGAATCCAATTTCAGTGGCCTAATCAATGTTATCTCACACCCTATTATGGAAACTATTGGGATCCCAAACAGAATTATTTGATGTAGGTAGGGGATGGGGTAAGGGCCTAGTGTATGTTTCTCAATTGTTATATACCTAGGATAAATGGATCACATTACAGAGCATGGATGGTGATTCTATCTGCGATAATTCTTATTTTTTTACCTTTTTATAAAAGTAATGTACTCGATGTCTGAATAATATTTTTTCCTAATTTTAGAGACAATAAATGACATATTATATTATTATATAGGATTGAATTTAGTATTTTTTATATAGTAATTAAATCTACTTCATGTTTACCAATTTTTTTATTATATATTTTCCACTTCTATTGATTATTATGTTTACCACCACAATGATAAACTCAGATATGATGGCATAATATATCGACCGAAACACCCTACCCCAAAATTAGTATTTGAAATCCTCTTGTATTTAAGGATTAATGATTTGTTACATATGAAATACTAGATCCAAGAACCGTTTATAATAATTGATGTTGGGATGTTACATAATTTAAACAATTATTTTTGGATTATCAGTGAAATGTGTTGTATAGAATAATTAGTGGTATCCTACTAGGCTTTATATCACACCCTATGAAGACACAATTTTCTTATTTTAACAATATTTTCCTATTGTTAATTTTATAGGTATAATCCATGAAATTTGTCTCTAGAAGTACACCAGTGCTTGGGATTGACAGAATGTAGTTTTTGAAACATAAAGGAGGTTCAGAATCAAATGTATTCACTTAGAATTTTCATTTTAGTTGTCTCATATTATATATAATATTCTATTACATTGATATATAAAATTATTTATATATTTATATTAATAACTATTTTTAAAATGATATATTTCTTACATTATTTATTCAGTATGAAATATAAATCTTAAATTTTCTATGATATATTTATAATACCCATGTAACTTATTGTTATCCCATGTTGATTAAGGAAGTACTTTAGGCATTGTAGGATTTTTGTTGGGGTGGTTTCTCGATATCAGAACAGATATTTTACATTAAACCTATGAAATTTAATTTACATGTTGAATTTTACATAATAAATAATTTCCATTAAAAAATAAAATATTCCTAAAACCTTTTTCATAGAGTGTGAATTAGAGTATTAAATTTTTTATGATTTTAATTTTTTATCATCCATTCAGTCCAAGCTCTAATATTTCATTTTCGATCAACGATGTCAAATTTCTTCAATTTTTTTAAAAGTACAACAATTCTCAACAAATTAACAAAAACAATTACCATAAAACAATATAAAATAGCATCATTTTCCCCATCACAAAAATTGATATTTATATTAACAATTTTCATAATAAAAAATTTTTTATCTTCAATTAAATATAACTTCCCCCTGGAGGGATTCATCCAATTTAGGGAATATTTCTATTTTCAAACATGTGATTCCAATAAATATTGTCAAGGTACCTAATATTTTATTACTACACAATGTAAATATATATCCTCTGTGAATGTATTTTATTTTTAGAAGATTTGTATTTTTTACACGACCCATATAATGAATAAAATATTTCTTCTAAAATATATTTAAATTTTATCAACTAATAAAAACAATATTTAATTTATCTCATCCACCATGTTTAATTCCCCATATTTTCTTTCCTCGGGAGGTGGTATAATAATTTAAAACTATTCCTTGACCAGATTGATGATTTTTCCACATTGTAAACCACCGTGTAAAACCCCACGACCTGTTTTTCCTTCCTATATTTACTATTTCAAATAAATATGTGAAATATTTTTCATTGAACACGTTAATTTACCATGTTATAAAAATGAACCAACAAACCATTCTATTTTTTAGGTTTATAAATCATTTCTGGACACAACCCCACATTTACCTTGAAGTCCAACATTGAATTACGAAGTAACCACTGAAGGATGTCTCTCGTAGGTCATGGTTTGAAAACTATAACCTATATTATTTAGCACACACATGTTGGAGGAATTACCCTTATAATACCTATAAAACGATGAAGAACTCATAAATAAACCCCATGATAATATCTAACCCACTAATAATACCAAAAATTCAATAAAATTAAATTAAAAAAATTGAAAATACCACAACAACCACTATAGTAGTAACCATAGAAACTTATTACACTCAAACAACCTCTGTGTACAACTAATTACCAACAGGATCACCAAATCCCTCCCATGGACCTAAAATAAACACAAACACACATGGACAGACAGACAGACACACACACATATATATATATATATATATAGGTGATCTTAAAGGTATACTCAGTAGGATCATCCCCAAAACCTTCCATGAGAATGTGGCTGAATCATTCAAAGATGATGATAATATATAGACAAATAAATTTACTAAACTAAATAAATTAAACTAGATTAACTTTAATATTATGGCTCATTTACTATGTGATACACAAGAGTATATAAAAAATATAAAATATAAAGTTAATAAAGATAACAAGCATCTACTTTCCCAATACACTAGTCTCTATATACCCTAAAGTATTACATTATGGTTATATTATCTACCCCATTATTCATAATTCACAACCATTAAAACGCCTAAAAACCACATCCACATATTTCAAACACATCCCCATCACATCCCCATAACCACATAAATTATCAAAGAATAATTACATCATTTATATAGATGTATGTCCCAACAGAGAGTCATCATAGTGCGTACGAGAACATATCCTAGATAGAAATCCCCACAATACTGAATATGCATATATATATATATATATATATATATAATTCCAGAAATAGATAGTGGTAGGTAGATAAATCACCCAACCATATCCATGAAAACCAAAATGTTTGGAAAATACCAGAATCCTAAGGAAAAATATAAGTGTCATTATCCACTATTGAATCAAGTGGTGGATAATTAGAAATAACATAACATCATCAATAATACATCATATAACTTATTATAGGATAACTTAACAAAAATATCATCATTTTATAATTAACTTATCATAGGAAATCATAGCTCTAATCTCTAAATATTACGAATGAAAAAAAATTAAAAAATAACTTGAATAATGGTTCATTACTGCCAGTATCCATGTGTTAATAATGGACACCTTGTTATTTTTAATATCTATTATTAAATTCTAAATTAATTCCCTTTAGTGATCTAACTCTAGGGTGATTCATTCAATATCATTGTTACAGATTAAATATTCACTCTCTTAATAATTACATAAATAATGGTTTCTGCTAATAAACATATGATTGTAATTATCAATATGGTTAATGAAAAATCAACCCCTTAAATAATTCATTGATTTTTACCAACCAAAATTATAGATAAAAGTATAGAAATATATCCACTTCATGGAAGGATATATGAAAATTAAAATAATCAATAAACACCAAGTAATGAAAATATAAAATTATAGTAGTTATCAATAAAAAACTAGAATCTAAGATGGAATTGGAAATCAATCAAACTATTTCAATATTACCTATCATCACTTTTCCACACTATTCATAGGTACTCACTATCTACCGCATATATCCACCACTACTAACATATCAACATTTCTAAAAAATTATCAAATACACTATCCCAAAATATGTTATAATTGAAATACAAAAATAGATATAATATTCAAATGTATTCATAGAGGAAAATCATAATTCCAACATTAATAATGTCAATACAAAATCACTATATATTCAATAAATGAATGAAATTAATAAGAAAACTACTATCAAATATATTTGAAAATTATAATTAAATATTTTAATCGTCATATTAAATTTTTTTATTAATTAATTCAATTCATTGTAAACATATATCATTAATTATGAATCTGAACAATAAAAAAATTATAGTATAAAAGGACATCAAATTATATAAAAAAGTACAGATTTATCATATTATGTATATATAATAAAAAATTCAATTTAAAATAATTATTCATTCAATTCCTCTATTGAATATTATATTTAAATCTTTTTAATTACTCTGATGAATTTAATATATGAATGTAATAATATATAATTGTTTTAATAAGATATCACACTATCAACCAAACACTATAAGGCTATAATTTTAAGGATAATTAACTAACTAGAGAGTATAACAAAAAAGTAGAGATACAGAACCATACCTTCAACACTATATTTTATTATTATTTTATTCTTTAGTTCAATCAAAAACATTTAACACTTGGAAAATAAAAAATGATAATTTAATTTTTTAGATATTTTAAATAGTATAAATATTGAATAACTTGACTAAATTGAATAACTAAGGAACTTCCTAGAAGAACGGATGGAATAATATTCCATTATCACTAATATTTATTGGAACCTATATATGACATAATTATAATAAACCATCATGAAACCATACATAAAAATCCAACCATAACCAGATAAAATCATATTATTATAATATTAAGGAAATAAGAGATCAAGAGAAAATGTATTAAATTGGTTAAGATTGTAACATTGATTTGAGAGAGATAAATACCCAAAAATAATTCTTTTTAAAACCTGTGTTAGACAAATGGAAGGAAATAATGATATGATGGGTTGTAATATGTTTAAAGGAATGGAATATAGTTTTAGAAAATTAATCTTGATAACCTATTTATATGGATAACATTATGTTGATTCGCTAAATTGTGTTGACTAACAAATAGACCTTATATCATTATTAAAATTCAAATTTTAATATTTGTGTTTTCAATTGGTATGAACCCTATAATAAGTATCTATTTCAACAATTTTAGATCATTATTGGCCAATTCCATTATATATTTTTATAGAACACAACTATAACAAACTAAAACCCAACACCAGTAATGAACAAACATAGAATAGATGAACCAGCCATTCAATTTTTAACAAACCAAAAAAATGTTTCCCTTAAGAATACACCTAATAACCATTACATGTCACCACTACACATCCTAAAATAATCATTTATCACAACCTTCATATATATATGGAATCTACGATAAATCAATAGGTTTAACACTAATGAAAAAATAATCTCCATTGAGTGATATCAACATTACTGGTCCATTCATAATGTATGGTTTATGAGATATCATCAATTATGAATCAAACATATCGAAGGGTTACCCCTTCAAATATTGTGATACATAAGGGCTACTCTAAACTCTACATGAGGTCATTCCATTCAAAACATGGGTTATTCCAATCCTCGTTTTATATAGGGACTTCACAATAATATCCCAAAATTCCATACACCTCAAAAAATTTATTTAACACCCTGGGATCACTATATATATCATGAAAAAAAATCCATGATATATGCTTTAGAATAATTATAATCATAGCTTCCATTTTTTTTGAATCTATAGGGAAAAACATCACCGTTTTCTTTTAGAACAACTAATAAATTACACTCAACACATCCAAATCAGGGGAAAACAAAATGTCAGGGTCTAATAAGTTTCGCATAATTTTTTTAGAAACCATTAAAATAATTTCCAAAATTGAGAATAAAAACTAAATCAGGAAAGAAATCAATAAAGGTGTTTACCAAAAAATCATGATATACCACCTAGGGACATTTCTATAATAAGGAAAAAATAAACACATCCTAATAAAATGGAACCAAGATCATATAGAATTATCATTATATGTCAAACCAATGGAAAACAATCATCTAGAAACAAATGAGTCAACAAATAACATTGATACAATGTTGTAATTTTTTAACCCTATTCCCACAAGAACAATTTTATGCACCCATATAATTAATATTACTTTACCAACAAATAAATATGTCATTAAAAGGTAGTTCTTCAAATTTTGACAAAATAATGATCTTTTTGGTTTAGAGTTTTATTGACAATGGAAAAATTGTATATATAAATGGAAATTTTCATATAGATATGGATTTCTCATAAAATAGTGATTATGTTTACACCCTAATTAATTTCATGAATCTTTATGTTGTTATAAAATTAGCCTAAAAAACTATTTTACCTTTTTAGAGTATTAATTTATACATTTATCCATAGAAAATCATTTTATAACATGGGATATGTTTTGAAAACTCTTTAATATACATTAAAATTATAGAATCTTGTTATTCTTTGGAAAACATGAAATCTTATAAAAATTATTACAATTTTTTAGAATAATGCATTAACAAAAAAATATATAAAATTTCTATATATGAAAATAATTCTTTTCTAAAATATATCTTTTGAGACCCATCATAATGAATATGAAAACTGAGAATTCATATTGATTAATACATGAAATCTTGATAATATTTCATTACAGCCGAAACATTCTGCAATATAAGTTTAAAAATTACATTAACATTTGAAATCATACAATTTCAATAATACCATTTTTGTAATAATATAACATGTAACTTTTATTAACATATTCATAATCGATTTCCATCCACAAAATGTAATATCATTTAAATAGAAGTCTAGATGATTACATTCGAGTAACCAACCTGTTATTCCTTCTCATTTTCTATTTTGGTAACTAAATCACTATCTAATACATTAGAGAGAAATATCTTGCACCATCGATTTCATAATATATATTTTTCTCAAACACTTTCATATTTAATTATATTTTATTTATTGGTAAAAAGATAAGTCGTTAATATTTACATAATAGGAAACTTAATAACATTATTTGAACCCACTAATAAAACACTTCCCATGTTCATATAATTATAATGAGATATAACTTTTTTCCATGACAACTCATTTGAAGGAAAATGTCATTAAAGTATATAGATTTCATAAACTTTTATATAACAAGATAAATTTTGGGGGAATCCAAATAATTAATTATGTAATTTCTATAGGTAAAATGTGTTCAAGCCATATATTTTAAAAAATCAATCTATTTTTACTTTTGTAAATAGTCATAAATAACCTATACAGAAACATTAAAAAGATTAATTTTTAATACATTTTCTAGAAAAAAAATATTTTAATGATTACATATATGTACCATTGATTCATAATTGAGAAAAATATTGGTATATTGAATATTTAAACAACATAGAAGAAAAATAGTTGGAAGGAAAACATAAAATGTGATTTTTAAAATAATTATTCCTCTCTTATGTCACAGAAAGATTCATATATTATATAACAGATAAATACTAATCATTTATATGTTATTTACATAATTAAGAAACATAATTTTTAATAACATTGTAATTATTACATTTATTTAAATTATTAATCCATTTTTCATAGTTTATAAAATATATAAATTCAAATTTTATATTTTATAGTATGTTGATATATAACATAAAACATAGAATTATATTGATCATCGAGAATTTTTTCCAAAAATTTATTATTTTATATAATTCGTGGTATATTTTTAATATCTATATATTAAATACACATTTGAAACCAAAACCGTAATATGTCAATGAAAAATGAATTATATTGCTTCATAGAGATTACAGTCTATACGTATGAATGAACTGTGCTTTTATTTTTCAAAATGGGTCGAAATAAATATGATCGATAATATTTGTAATTTAAATAATCATATATATATCTATCATATTTTTCATATTTATTCAATAGTTTCATAATTATGACCACCCTTTTATTTTGGAAATGAAAAACATATCACATCTCTATGTGGAGGTGGTAGATCACTTGTACACACTAGTGGCACGATCAATTTATAATGGATGAATGTGTAAGAATATATGTAATTGAATATATATGAAAAAAATAATTATGATTTCTTAAATTGAATTTATATATATTTCATCAATTAAATTTTTATAACATATCGACCTAGGTGCCATGCACCAGTACCCCGAGTAAGACTACCACATTACCTTAGGCATGACTCCCAATATGCCAGAGGTTGGTGACTTGCATTGAGGGTATGGTAATTCATTTATAGAGAAACTATACTATATTTTATCAAACTAAAATTATATGAAGTAAATAATAAATAGTGGAAGAATATATATTACTGTTGACAATACTAATATAATAAGATAAGAAAGACTAGAAATACCGAATCAAAAATGAACATCAGATATTTCATGTTATGTTTGTTCCAAGTGTCAAATACAAACCCTGATGTAAATACACTAATAAATCCCATACGGATATAGAACCACATCTAGTTTCCTCAACCATGCTCCATCCTAAATCATCCATATAGAATATGTCCTTTTCTCTTAGAAAGTCTAGAAAACACAATAACTATTCAGGTACAAATCAGGTTGCCCGAGTAAGGTGTGGGTATAACTCAATAGGACACCACAAACTGTGTCTAAAACAAATCTAATCTACAATTTTGTTTAAATTTTTATATATAATAAAATAAAATTAATACATTAAAAAATCACATTAATAGATTTATATTGTATTTTACCGCATAAATCCAGGGCTTCCTATTGACATATGTATCTTAATAACAACTTCATTCCATGCCAGTGTTTGAACTATTTCTCTTTTTCACATCTCAATAAATATATCACATGGGATTATATTATCCATTCAAATGAATTATTCTAGAGACTATTTGATCTATATTTAAAAGTTAATAACTTTGTTTACAACATCATTTCTAGCATCATCATTAGTATTTGGTGCATCATTCCGTCTCTCACACCCCATTGGTATTTGTAGCCTCAATATCTATCCAACAAATCAATATTTTAATGTTTGTTGGGTGTAAAATTCCATGTCTACAACACCATGAGTATTTAGATCATAAATACCATTCTCACAACCTATTTATCAATAAAACATATATATATAATGGGTGTAGATGATTATGACTTGCATCTCGTGATTATTTAGAGAATCAACACCTATCTCACACCATAATTTTCAATAATAAATATATATATATATCATGGGTATAGAAGATCATTTATATCACCCCATTACTCAATCATTCATAATATATCACATATATTACAATATCCCATATATCACAATAATCTAGGTTAATCAACATCAACCCCCTTATCATGTTTTACATCACAATGTCACATTAATAAATTTAAAATTTAATTTATGAAACTATAAAGATTTAATAATCACATTATTCAATAAATTTATGCAACAATGAATAAATCATGTCATTTCCTTTCATTAATTCACTAATTAATTAATCAAATCAATTTCATTAATCAATCAAATAAATAATTAATCATGTAAATTCAATTAGTTTATCCAAAATTAGAATATCACATCCCATTAATTAGTTAACTAAAAAATTATCTAATCATAACAATAACATTAATTAGTTAAAAAAATTAATTAATTACATCAATAACATTAATGAATTTGACAGTATCAATAACATTAATTAATTCCAAAAATAATTAATCTTTTTAAATATCAAAATATCTAATAATTTATTAAATAATAAATTATCTCAAACTAAAACATTTATTATTCCATAATTAATAAAACAATTAGTTATACAATTCTATTAATTCAACATCAAAACAATTCATGTCAAGTAAGTCACCAATTAATTCATCCAAATTATTCAATTTCATAACTACAACAATGTTAATTAATTATATCACAAATTAATTGAACTAACTAAATCAATTACATTAACAATATAATCTCCAAAAATAAAATCACTATTTAATTAATCTAACTCATTCAATTTCATCCCAAAAATTGTCTATTAATTAATTTATCAAATTAGTATTATAACTCATTTAATTGCATTAACAAAATAATTTCTCATTAATTATTTAACAATTTAACTAATCTAACTTATTCCTATTAATTAATGTCAACATTAATTAACAAATTCAATATTTTTAATTAATTTTCCAATTAATTATCCACATCAATCCCACTAATTAATTTGAAATTAATTAATCATATTACTGCTATTTATTAATTCATCAATTAATTATTCCCATCAGTCCTACTATTTTATTCATTAGTTAAATTATCAAAAACTAACATTAATTAATCCATCAATTATTTAATCCCATTTATGTAATTAATAAATAATGTAATCTATTTACTCATATTAATTAATTCATCAATTAATAAATCACATTATTTGATTGAATTATTAAATTATATCTTTACTCACATTAATTATTCCTTCAACTAACTAATCCATTTATTTAATTCAATAATTAAATAATCTATGTACTCAAATTAATTAATCCATAAAATTTTTAATAAATTTATTTAATACCAAATTTATATAATTACAACAAATAATTAATTAATTTATAAATTAGTTAATTAAATATAAAATAATTCAATTTTTTCAATTAATTTAAAAATTAATTTTTTTATCTCAATAAATTCAATAAACCTAGTTAATTGTTCAAAACAATCAAGTCATTAATCACAAAAAACTCTAATAAATAATTCTATAATTTGTTGTCCCTATTAAACAACTTCACCATAACTATAATGAATTTGTTAATGATTTATTCAAACATAACAATCACTATCTTTCCATAATTAATGCAAAAATTTATTATCCCAAATAACAATTTCATAATCCCTTATATTACTATTATTTAAGTATAAAATTAACTAAACTAGTACCCTAATATTTATAACTCTATAATTAATTCAATAAATTATTATCCAATTCAAACCCAGTTTCTAAAATATAATTTATCAATTGATTATTCTTGATCTAAAATAAAAAAATCCCAATTTTGAATTTCCCATAATTATTTAATTCACTTAAACTATTAATTTAATCAATAATTCAATTTCTGAACTTCTAATATAAATTATACAACTACAAACACATTATTTAAAAATAAAACTATTAGATTTGTATTTCAGACACCTTCTTCAAGAACGGTGACAAACACTTGCCAATAGAAAATCCCAATTTGAATAATATTAACCGATAATGTGACAAGGATTGTTGTTAAAATATGAATCCTAAAACCATACTTATAGGAAACAAGATATCTTAAATCTATATCTGAATACAAAAATCAAAGATTTAGATTATAAAAATATAGATCTAGAACTAATAATCATAAAAATCTAGATTTAACAAATCTAGATCTAGAACCAACTTTCCTAGTTCTAATTTCAATAAATCTTGAAGTAGATCCAAAAATAGATAAACATCATTATTTCAGGTAGGAATTAGAAAAAATGATAAGGATATATCAAAATGAGTAGACCACTTATACTATGGAGATGTGTGGAGGTTCTTTGGTCAAATAAAGTGGCGTGTGATGGGGTTTATATCCATGGAGGTGGTTTAGGGAGGAGATTTAGTCCAAGGAGTAGGTGGATGGGGCTTATGCGACAATGAAGGTAGACTTCAATGGTCCTACAATGGAGGAGGGGTTATCCCAGAGTCTTACATAAGTATGGTGTCATGACATCAATATAATATTCTTCATAATTACATGATGAGAATTCTCATTTCACATCATGTAATAAGTCGTATATTATTTCACTATTTTATAAGGAAATCCCATCATAACCCTTCTTAAAAAAACATTAAATTATGATTACATGAGGTTTTATGTAATTTCACTTGGTTTAATCTTACACATTGTGTAATCTTACACGAGGTGAAATTAAATTTTGTGACATGTTAACACATGTTGAAAGATAGATACAAAGGATGTAATATTATTTCCTGACATGCTGACATGTGGTATAGACTAATTATGTGACATTTTGACATGTGGTAAAAAATAGTTATATGTGGATTAAATATTTGATGTTGTGAGTTAATTTTATCCGTGAATTAACTTCATATAGTCTTCTATAAACAATTTAAAGGATTTTTACCTAGAAAAATATGGGATGTTACAATCTCCTCACCATATAATAGATGATGCATGAGTTTCACTCCCATGTATCGCAATGAAAATAAAAGTTCATACAATCTTCTCACATTAGAATAGATCATCCCTAAGTTGTATTCCCCTGAATATATATGATTTCAAGTAAAAATCCTCTGATATCAGAAAACCTCATATCTCTCCGACGTTTCCTCCTAAACTCATACACACCTCCACAATACATAAACTATCAACACAATTGTTTCCCTATAACAATTTATCACTATGACCCAACTCATGTACAATTTTCCCCTCAAAAATTGTAACAATGATATTCTAAAATTACATAACATAACTGACTTCTTTCCTGACACATTTTCCCCAAAAACTATAATGAACCACCCAAAATTTTCACATATTCGTTCTATAAAAACGATACTGAAATGGTGTACATCCACTACATCCATGTCCCACCAGGCATTTATCTATGAAATTTAATCATACACCTTAAAAAAATTTCATTGTCTTATTGATTCCACTACAAAAAACCGATGGTCCTTCTCGACTCACCAAATATTTACATATTTATCCCCACATTTGGAGTCTTTTTAACATACCTTTTTCAAGAAAAGCAACCACCCTAATTTTTTATCTAACTCAAGTAAATATTTAGAACGTCATTTAAATTTTTTTTATAGTGTACCTTCCCCCATCCAGATCCATATAAAAACTTCATGATCACCACTTCCAAAATACCTCATATCTGACCAAAACACATTCAATAATCTAAGAATAAATCTAGATCTTTCTCAATGTACTTGGAATGATGCCAAGATATGGGACATGATCATAACTAATTATAAGTTTTCTAATAATTTGTCATAGAGGCATATATTGAAAATACCCAACACACATGATAGAACTCATAACAAAATTTTATCATATTTATGTTATATTAGAACAAGAACAATCTTCTAATATCTTTTCCCCCTTTTCACACCACATAGTACAGAATAATGCACTATCACTACCCGTATCCATACAAATCCATGTAAATGGATAAAAATGTTAAACCAATTATCATTATTGTATTTTTATAATATAGACAATAATTTAATCTCATCAACATAATTTTGAAATCTCTATAATTTCAATTTAAACACTATTATCATTTTAATATCATAAGAATTGAAAAATAGTACATGTTAAAAAACATACCAATAACCATTTTCATATTCATTCCTAGAATGATTCATGTCTAAATTACCCCAAGGGACTACAATTACGAATAAAAACACATCTATCATGCCTTACTAGGCCACAAGTGAAATGTCACAAAATATATAAAATAAAAGTCATATCACATAACAAATATTCCACCCAAGATGAAATAATATTAAATTGAAATATAAAACATAAACAATAAAAATCACACTATGGAAACCTGAGATTTAACCGATACATGGGGTAGCTACTCCCATGCATGAGATTGTAGCCAATGTATGACACCTCCAATTCTACTTTAAACCATTCTAAAATAGTATTACAAAAGAATCTGAAATTAAAATTGGATCTCAAATTCCACATTTTGATGCCTCAGCCCAAGTTCCACACAACGATTCCCCGATCCAGATAGCCACATTACCTAGGGTGTATCTCCCCATATTCCTGAGGCTGTTGAAAAGCCATGATGATCTAGTATTTCTATCATAAAGAGACTTTACATTATTTTATCAGATAAATAAATTAGTGAAAATAAATAGACAATATAGAAATCATATATATAAAAATAGACAAAACAATTTTCATAAGATAACCAGGATTAAAAATACAAAATAAAAACAAAATAGTAGATATTTCATTATAAGTATATTCCAATTTTCCAATACCAACCCATCTATAAATTCACTAACAACTACAAAGAGGGTCCCAAACAATGTCTAGTTTCTTCATACATGGTCCATCATAAATCAATAATCTAGAAGAGGTCCAATTCCCTAAAAATATACTAAATACAAAATGTGTATTCGGGTTCTACTCAGGCATCCTGTGTAGGGTGTGAGTAAAACTCAAAAGGCCACATCTGAATGTTTCTAAAAATATTAAATAAATAATAGTGTATGATGCTTTATAAATGATAAAATATATGTAATCTAAAAAACATTTCACATTTATTCAGCAATCCAATATTTAACCACATAAGTCACTAAGTTCCCATGTACACCTGTATCTCAATACCTACTTTGGTATGTGCTAGAGTTTGAACTATATATAATATTTATTTCACAATCATTATATCTCAAGGACTTCAAATATATATTTAATTCAAAACCTATATAGCCAATTGGATCCATAGTCTAATGTCAATATATGGGTATAGAATGTCATGTCCTACACCCTTGTGAGTATTTACATCATCAGTCCATGTAAACCACCCCATGGATATATAGAACCTCATTCACTCTACCATACAAGAATATTTTCAATTATATTGGGTTAAGAATTCTATATCTTGAACCTCGTGAGCCTTTTGAGCATTAGTCCCTATCTCACACCCCGTTTACCGATCATACATATATATATATATATCATTGGTGTAGAATGTCTTTTGTCGAACCCCATCAGTATTTAGAGTAGCAGTCCCTATCACACACCCCGCTTTTCAATCACACATATATATAATGGGTGTAGAATATTAAATCTAACCTCACATTTTCTCAATCATTCAGAATATATCACATATATCACACTTTCATATACATTACAATAATTTATGTTAATTAACATTAAACCCCCTATGACATTTACATCACAATGTGACATTATGAAATATAAAAACAAATTGATCAAAATTTAACAATATCATAATCACATTTTTCCATTTATTCATTCAATAAAGAATTTAACACGTGAACATCATACTGAATTCAATATTTATTTCATCAGAAAAATTTCAATAATTATTCTAAATATGAATTATTCATGTATTTTCCTTTAGTTAATCCAACACTAATCTAATCAAATATCTTTCCCTTATTACCTCAATAATTAAATAATCACATCAAAAACATTAATTAATTCCTCAAAAAATTAATTACATCAATAACAATAATTTATTTGATAATGTTAATAGCATTGACAAATGAAATAATTCATTAACCAATTCCACTATCACAATATCTTATAATTAATTAAAAAATTTATTAACTCAAACCAAAAACATCATTGTCTTATAATTAATTCTATATTTAATTATAAAATTATATTAATTCAATATCCAATCAATCCATATTAATTAATTCACCAATTAATTATTTGAAGTCATTAAATTGTACTATCACAACAGTCCTCATGAATTAATCAACCCACTAATTAATATAACTCATTCAATTACTTTAAAAAAACAATCACAGTTAATTAATTCTCTAATTAATTAATCTACCTCAATCAATTTCATTACAACAACTCCACATTAATTAGTTTTTCAATTATTTAATCTAACACATTCAATTACATTAACACTAATTCCCAATTAATTAATTAACCCATTGATTAATATAATCGTTTTCTATTTACTGATACAATCTTTAATTAACATAATAAATCCCTTCCATTAATAATACAGTTAATTCTCCACGTCAATACATTTAATAAGTTCATAATTAATTAATAAAATTACATCCATTAATTAATTCATCAATTAATTAATCCCATCAATCCCATTATTAAATTCATAAATTAAATAATCACATTACTAACATCAATTAATTTATCAATTTTTTTCCCATAATTTAATTCAAAAAATAATTAATCTATTTTCTAAATTTAATTAAGTCACAAATTAATTAATAACTTT
This sequence comes from Viscum album, assembly GCA_963277665.1. Taxonomy (NCBI): domain Eukaryota; kingdom Viridiplantae; phylum Streptophyta; class Magnoliopsida; order Santalales; family Viscaceae; genus Viscum; species Viscum album. Next base: position 1,769,957,572 of record OY728142.1, on the reverse strand, counting down.
ATTTAATTCAAAAATTAAATAATATATTTACCAACATTAATTATTCCTAAAATTAATTGCTCCCTTTATTTTGTTCAATAATTAAATAATGTATTCACTCACATTAAATAAATCATTATTTAAAGATCCCATTTATTTAATTTAACTATTAAATAATCACAAAAACCCATCAATTAATTCATGAATTAAATAATTCTATCACAAAAATTTCAATATACCAAATTAAGTCATCAATTAATTGTTCTATATCGATTAATTTAATAACCCCAATTAATCAAACAATTTATTATTCAACTAAATAGAAAATAATCATAATAATCTCCCATAATTAATTCTATAATTAAGTTAACTAATTCAACAACTTCAACATATCAACACATAATTCATCAAATAAATATTCATCTTCACCAATATCTATCTTAACATAATTAATTCAACAATTAATTATTTCAAGTCACAAATTCATAATCCCTACCATTCCTATTAATTATGTAATGGCTGTTGTCCACCTGGTAAGTTACTTTTATAGTTTTCGGTTGTTGTAGTGTTAAGAGGAGGCTCAGAGGGTGTTTGAAGAGGTTTAGTTGCTAAAGGCTGCAGTAAGGGGGATTAAACATGATGTAGCTACATTACACGATGTGAAAACCAATTTCACAGTTTTTCTAGAATGTTTCATGGTGTGTAATATTTCACGGTTTCATAAATAAATTAAATCAATGGAAAACCCGTTTTTCAGAAGTTGACATAGAGGTATTACACAACATGAATATAGATTACATGTATTTTAATAGCAAGTTGTCGTAATGTTTTTAAGAATACTAGCTTCTCGGGATTTCACAAACCCTATGACTACAACCCTATCACTCATCCTAGGCAACCCAATGGTCCCTTCCATGGAATTTTGGAGATCTATTCATTTTGAATTAGTTGTCGTGATTCCATCATCGATCTGTAGTGATCAATCATCAATCTACGACATTTCCTTCCTTATTTTAAATTATTTAATTTGGGTTGGTAAAATTTTTTCTCCTTCTAATCTAGCCATGCGATGGTAGAGATTATTACATTACTCATTTGAATTATTCTTCAGCATTTGATTAGTGTTGTGGTGTCATTGTATCTGTGGGTGGATGACAATCTCATTGGAGGCTAAATCAAAGGACCATCTAATGTTCTATTTTTTTGGGAAGACCATTAACACCACATTGAGTTAGGGTTTTTCCTTCATTTCTCCTTGATTATGAATCATTTGGGAGGGATCTACATTTTTTCCTACAAATCATATGTGTTCCACACTCCTCAATGGTAATAACCTTGTAAATTAAATTCAAAGGAGATAGAGGGATCCGATTTATAGGTTTCAGTGGCATTTTTATTAATTGAATATTGTAAATTATATAGGCTAAATGCCTTGCAAAAAAAATTGAACCTTGGTGGATTTTTTTGTTCACTAATATGTGGTGTCATAATGTGTTTTTTTGGTTGAGAACGTACATGTGGGAATTGGATCATTAAGTTCACTTAGAAAATGAATTGGTTCACCATGATTATATAGTTAATGTGATAACCCTTGAATTAACAATTACAATTAAATAAAAAACACCTTATTGAATATAAAATAGTGATTGGTTGGTTTGTGATATTTTATGGTTATGATAATGCTAGTGTATCCTAGGATGTCATAGGAGGTAAAATGGAATATCAGGATGAGAGATTGATTTATTTTCAGATGTATAACAAGTATTATGCATTAAGGTTGTGATCGGGTTGCGTTGTGATGTGTTGCGAGTTTTGGTTGACCATAGATGGTTATGAGGGTATTACATTAAAGAAGAATGTTTTTGTTTGTTATGAATAAATTTCATGATGTTTCATCCGGATTAGCATGTAGAAATATTCATCCATTATCTAGGGAATGATATATATTATAACATGAATAGGTGTTAAACAGAGAGGGATTGTGCAGTTGGTAAATTTACCATGGCTCTCCTTTATCTTTGTTATATTTTCTACATTTCTTGTTCTGTGTGGTGATTTTTAGTTTCTCAGGTAGTGATTGAATGAATAAAGGTTTACTGATGAAGTTTGGAATGGCCTGGTTGGTTTGGTTGATGAAAGAAATTAAATAATTTTTAAATAATCAATGGATTTGGTTAAATGATTTATTTGGATTTTATGGATTATTTTTTGGTATATTACATATACAAGTAGTTGAAAAGGTGTTAGTGTTGTGTGTTGACAATTGATTTTAACCCAATATATTCGGTAGTGTTTTTGGAACATTATACATATAAAATTTTATTTTCCTTGTGATTTCGATACACACAACACCCTAGCTGAGCATCATCTGCCTAACACCCCCATCGTCATGGGGGCGTCTTTCCCAAACATCAAGGGGGAGGATTGATGGAAAACCACAAGCTATACACTATTACTTCTTCCAAGAACTGATATATCATGTTTATTTGGGCAGGATGTGGTTTCAGAGGCTTAGGTGTGTGCAGACGAATCTCTCTTTCCTAGGTGCTTTCGGGATGAGACGTGTTATTATTTTCGAGGTTTATTCGGAATAAGATGTGGCTTGTGGAACATATGTCTATGGGTGGGATGTGATGTTGTTTGTGTCCCACTTTTCTATCGGTGGGATGAAATTTAGTGGTGAGACCCATGTGTGTGTGGGTGGGATGTGATGTTGTATGTTCAGAAGAGGTGGGAGGGTGAGGATGTTTTCTGTTATGGTGTGGTAGGAGCTATCTAGTGGGAAATTGGTGCGTGGTAACCCATTATAATTTTGAATTATATATTACATATCATGAACTGTGTTATTTAGGTAGTGTTCCTCTAGTGATGTAAGGTTATTTTGTATACCTACATAGGTTATGTTTTGTTCGGATTTTTTCTAGAAGGGGTATTTGTATAATTCATTCACATTTTCATGAGAGAACATTATTTTCCTAATAAGTACACTTGTATGATCACAATAAATATTTAAAATAATTCAATGTTTCTAGGATAATTCTTTGTAGCGTATTAAACATCATTTGCTCGGATCTTGATAGTTGTAGTGTCGCTGCATAGCCTTATTTTTTTTACTTACTTGTGGGACTACTGTATTTTTATCAGATTCAAATTGAACAATGAATGTGGGATTTATTTGGATTTATTTTGTGCGTGTCTTGGAGTTTATTTGTGGAAAATATATCATATCTCTTTATTTTTTTGTGTAATTCATCCAATGTTGTGTGATTATACACCCTTGGTTCTAGTATCCAACATGGGTCCTACAAGAGGTGGAAATTATTGGTCAATATATCTCTTTATTCATTACCAGCCTAGGAGGGGTGTTATTGGAGTGAGGGTGTTGTGGCAGAGTTTTATCATAGGTGATAGTTGAGATATAGAATGGATTTTGGAGTTATTCACAATGAGGATTTCAAGGGATGCTATGGAAACAGTTCTGGTGGACCTTGGTGTGTTTTATAGGACCGAGAGACCAGCTAAGACACGAGGTTTTAGTCCCATAATGATCTAGTGAGCATATTCTGATCTTATTGAATAGTTAAGTGATATGTACCTTCTTACAAGTTAGAGGCCATGAAAAGGTACATGAATCCAAATTACATGTGTTATAGTTTGAGTTTCATTGCTTTGGGAAAGAAAAAATAAAAAAATGAATTAAAAAATTAAGAAAAATGTCATCCAACATAGGATAATGAAATCTCTATTTACCATTCTGTAATAGCTTTTGGATGTCATCAATGTGTGGATCAGGTAGTAGAGATTCAGTAATAGGATCCATTTGATTGTCATAGGGTTAATCTAATAGTGGAGTATGGTCATTGGAGAGGACATTGCATGAATTCCAGTGGTAGAATTTGGGAAAGTACAAGGTGGTATTTCTATCATAAGGACAGAAGGTTCGATAATGGATATCGGGATTTCCTTCGGTATTATTGGATCATTGATAGATTTCATGCCCCTTTGGCAGTTATTAAGTTGTGGGTAGTGGTATATCAAAGGTGGATGTTGGTTCTTGTATACCATACGTAGTCACAAATGTTGTTGGTTGACTTTTAGAAGGAGTCACTAGCATATTTACTTTCATCTATTATGAAAGATGAGAATAGGAAGTAGATACCCATCATTTAGGATGGGAGTATATCTATAAGATATTTTGGGGATAGGTTCAAGGATAGTTTTTATTTTCCCGAGAGTAGTTTCTAGATGAGGAAAATTGTGTGACACATCTCATGGAAGGGTTTCACCCTTTCAAAAAGAATTTTGTTTCACTAATTACATTGTCAATGTATTTGAGGGTTCGTAAGAAAGAATATGTTTTTGATAAGATTAAATCATGAGGAGTTCTACCATAATAGGGGATCCAATAGGGTTCTTAGAGTGTAAAGGTTTTTAGTGAAAGTTATTAGGTGCTAGGAACTTTGAGTTTTTTACTAACGGGGAGAGAACCTCATTATCCTCCATATAAAACATCTAATGGCAGTTCTTCCAGTTCTATTGAAATTTGATTTGGGAAAATGTGTTTATTATTTGGGGTTTATGTACATTTTAATAGTTTGTTATTAGTAGATTCCTGAGAGTGGTTTGGTGGAGTTGGACACGTTCAGCGCCATCCTCAATAGAAGTTGAAACTGGGGCCATTTCAGTAGTAGGGACAATATGAATTTTCTCCATCAAGGGATGATGGAGTAAGTAGAGGCCGGCCACGGGAGGTACAACATTGTCATGGACCATTAATTAAGGGTTGGCATGGAGGTTGTCATCATATAGAGGTAAGGTTTCAGGGTAATGTAAGTGATACACAATTAAGGATGCAGGTATCGAGATTCCCAAGGTCATTAGAGGTACGATAACTTTTTTCAGTGCCTTTTATTAGTTTTTTTATTCTAGAGCATTATACTAATTTTCTATCACTTCTCTAGACCATGATTTGGGACTAGAAATATAGAGGCTTCTCATTCCCCTGGTGTTGAGCATACTAATCAGAGGTGAGAACAACATGTTTGTTATGTGGTGGGGGTGTAGACTCATGATGGGACCACATCAGTCATGTGGGAATCTCTTCTTACTATAGATGCATACATATAATTTCATCCTTGGAATTGATGGTATTATTCCATTCATTCCATTTCCATCTTCTTCTGAAAGGGTATTGTATTTTTAGAAGTGGATAGTATGTGTGTGTCTTAAGTTGTAAGAAAGGGTTGTTAGGTAGGATACCTTCATGTAGAACACCATCCCTCTTTGTTTGATGAGTTGGCAGTGGAGTATGTGAATTCTAGGATAGTAGAGGCTCCAAAGGTCATTGGGGAGTTCATGGATTTTTCATTTAGGAGGTTGTGATGCCACCCCCTTGATGTGATATTGAGTTCTGGATTGAAATTCAACTAGGTGCTTCTTTGAATTCGATGAATCCTTATCAGATGAAACATTATGAGTTTATGTATATTAGAATTTATATTTATGATTTGATAAAAAATGGCTTTATCTATCCCAGTGTGTCATCGTGGTGTGCTAACTTGTAGTTCGAAAGGAAGGATGATGGTGGAATGCGGTTGTGCATAGACTACTATAGGTTGGATCATGTAATAGACAAGAACTATTACAATCATCCAAGGATATTTTATTTTTTTACTAGATGAGTTCAGAAAACTAGTTCCCTATGATCGATCTGTGGTTTGGATATCACCAGTTGGGGGTCGGGATTGGTGATATCCTAATAACTACTTTCATATGAAGGTGTGGGAAATTCGAGTTCATAGCTATGTTTTTCAGGGTTATGAACTCACCCAAAAATTTCATGGGACTCCTGAACATTATGTTCCTTGAGTTCCTAGACAAGATTCTCATCATTTTTATCGATGAAATCTTGATATACTCAATGTTAGTGGAGGAACATGCCATATATCTTAGAACTGTCTTACAAGAACTTCATCGTCACCAGCTCTATAGAATGTTTTACAAGTGTACATTCATGACATTGTAGTTATATTTCCTTGGGCATGTGGTGTCTCTACAGGGTGTAACAGTTTACCCGTCGAAGGTTGATCTAGTTGTGTCTTGGGAAGCACCCAATAATATGGTGGGGGTTCATCATTTTTGTGGTATTTCAATCTATTATCGTAGGGGTTTTTTAGATTCTCTCAAGATTCTGATCCATTAATTCCATTGAATAGAAATGAAAAAGAATGTGTGGAGTTCGACGTTCTAGGTGAAGTTCAGATACCTGATATGGATGTTGGTATGTCCTCTAGTAGTCTATTAGTTAGAGGAATTGGTGATGTTCACTGTTTTTTGTTATGATTTACATCTATGTTTGGGATTCATGCTGATACATTATGTAGTGGTGATCTATTTTGGGTCTCAATAGTTTCATCGCCACGAATGAAACTATCCCAAAAATGATATAGATTTGGTATCAATTGTGTTCTCACTAAAGTTGTCGTGGAATTACCTCATTGGGGAGCTATTGGTTTTCTCTAATGAAAAATATTGAGAGTCTTGGATGTATGATTCGGATGAAGAATTGATGCCAATCATGTTGTCCTTATTGATGCTACAGATGGATGGTTGGAGGATGGTTGGATATAAATGTTCTTTTTGTGAGAATTTGATTGTTACCATTGTAGTTATTGATGGATTCTTCTGTATGTTTCATATCTCAACTTCATAGGAACACTCATGAGATTCTGAGATGAACCATCATATGGGGATGGAGTTTTGGTGGCCCAAGATGAAATTGTATTATCAATGTATGTGGTGAAGCGCCGAGTTTTTCACTAGGAAAAAGATAATAACCATATTCTTGGGGGACTGTTTCTTCCCTTTGATGTCCCTATGTGGAAGTGGGGTGAAAACTCAATGTACTTCATCATAGGGTTCCCCAGAGTTCAAGGAGGAAATTATGAAATCTCGTTGATAATGGGTATGTTGAAAAAAATGGAAAACTCATTACTTATGAAGGATTCAGGGACAATGGATTCCTTGGAGAAGAGATACATGGATGAACAAGTTTGAATGCATGGAGTTACAATGTCATTGTCTCGGGTAATGACATGTAGCTTTCCTCATGAGAATTGAGGGAATTGTAGCATTATTTTCCACCCATTTACTCCTCACCCCTACTTACCACTATTAGAAATATTTCCAAAAACAAGCTATCCTAATGATAGAGGATATATTTCAGGTGTGCGTCATGGAATTTTGTGAATCTTGGATACAACAGCTTTTATTGATGGAGTTTCTTGTAATATTATCTATCACACATCCATTATCATGCATCTATTTGATTATTTTTATAGGAGATAATTTCATTCCCTATTGTGTTGGGAAGATGGTGGGGAAACAATTGTTAATGGTCTAGATATGGTGTCGATCATGACTGAGAAGGTTAAATTTGTTTGAGAGAGGATGAAAGTAGTCCTAGACTAGAATAATTTATATGAATTCCACATGAGGATTCCCTAGGATATCTCATTTGGTGAAAACATGTTTTTAAATGTTTACCCATGACATAGGATGATGAGGTTTTTTAGAGGTATTAATCATTCTCTTAGGTCCATCAAGACCTTCGAGGTGTGGGACAATGTTAGAAAACTGGTATATAATATGAAACTGCCACCATCTTTGGAGAGGGTGCCCGACATATTCCATGTCTCCCATCTTCTTTGATAACATCATATTGACTCCCATGTCATTGACTTGGGATAATTGGATATTGAGGATGATGTGATGTTCATTGAGTGGCTAGTGGAGATCCAAGATTTTGGGAGAAGGTGTTGTGTGGGTGGATCATTCCTTTGGTTCTTATGTAGTGGAGGAACAGTGGGTATGAGAATATTAATTTGGAGTAGGAAACATAGATGAATTCCTAGTACTTAGAGTTGTTTTTGAGATTTTACATGTTCTGTAATGGTTATAAATTTGACAGTTGAACCTTGTTAAAAATATGAGATGAGTTTTTTCCCCTTGGTAGTGTTATATGCAGTTCATTGTTAGATAAATTTATGATTATTGGAAGGGGGACATAACTCAAAATCAAGAAGAATTAATTTCATTTTGTTTAAACCCCTATGTGTGAGTTTGTTCCACCTAGAGAAGATAGTATCATGACATAGAGAACAAAATTCCCTAATTCACATGTTATAGTAGTGTCTTTGTTGTGCTTGCATGGTGTGTCTTGGGTTTTTTGGGGATAACTGATTTCAGAGAAAGTGTTATTAGATGGGGAGGTTTCCACTCTATCTTTCTAAAAACACATATTAGTTCATAATTTATTTTTTAGGTGTTTGGTAGTTGGTAGTGCTTATTGAGTATCAACAACCTTTGGAGGTATCTCGTTGGGTGGTAGTTTAGACACATTTACCCATTCTTGTTTTGTGTTTGGATTCTATAAGGTGAGAATCATTTGAGAGGTATCAGATGTAATGATCCATGTCATCCTAGTCTATTACAATTTTTATTTTTTGTTGTTGGATCCTTTAGAGGTGGGTAAGAGAGAGTTTGAAGACGTTTGGTTGTTAAAGGACGGAGTAATGGAGATTACACATCATGTAACTGAATTACATGATGTCAAAAACTATTTCATGGTTCATATAAAAAGTTTCAAACTATTTAATATTATGGGGTTTTGAAAATAAAATATTTCAATAGAGGACAAATTTATTGTCACAAGTGGACATCAAGGTATTACATAATGTGAAAAAATATAACACATCATGTAATACATCAATGTTTTAATGTTTCAAAAATTATATATTCATGATTATTATCAAACCCTTAGACCATAGCCTATAACTCATCTACGGTTACCCAATAGTCCCTTTTAGTTTTGGAGATCCCTTTGATGGTAGTCAATCATCGAGAATCCATTATCTATTCGTAGAAATCCGTTATAGATCAAATTTGTGTTCTTCTTCTGTTTGAAAAATTACATTGGTTTTGGTATCTCTTTTCCTACCACTCTTTATTCCAATGATGGAGGACAATATTTCATGCCTCTAATGTATTCTTTTATTATTTTTGACTAGTTCAGTTGGGTCACTGCATCCTTGGGTGGATCCAAATCTCAATGTAGATGAAATCAAAGGACCAATGTGTGATTCCTTTCCACATGATGAATGTTGAAACCCCTTTATGGTGATACTTTTTCATCATTTCTCCTTGATTGTTCATCATGTGGTAATTATCAATTTTTTTCACTACAATTCATAGATTTTCTATAGTAATCAATGATTAGAACTTGGTTAATGAAATTTAGAAGGGGTAGAGGGAAACAATTTTCTTGTTTTTGTGATTTACTCTTATAGTGATGTTGTGAATTATATCGGATAAACACCCCATAAAATATTTTGGTTGATTGGGGAATTGTTTTCCAACTTATAAATTATGTAATAAAAGTGTTTTTACAGGTTGGTAACTCACATGTGCGAATTGGATTATTGTATACAATCAAGAAAATTAATGGATGTCCTATAATTATGTAGTTTTTGTGATAACAACTGAATTAACATGTGGAATTAAATAATTAGTGAATTATCAAATATGAAATTGTCTTTTTTCTGGTTTGTGCTATGTAGTGGTTTTGATCATGGTTGTGTGTGTTGGAATGACTAGGGTGGTGAAATGGAAACTCATGTTGAGAAATTAATTGATTGTGGGGTGGATAGAATGTGTAGTGAAAAAAATAATATGATCAGGTTGTGTGGTGATGTGTTTTTAGTTGTGGTTGTGCATGTACGGTTCTAGGTGGTGACTTTTGGGAAGGATGGAGATTGTTGGTGTTGGTAAATATCCTAGAGTTTCTATAGTAGTAGCATGACCATTGTTTTACCCTATATCTAGAAATAGATATATGTTATACCATGAATGTGTGTTAAATGGGGAGGAATTATGGAGAGGTTTAACCTACCATGGATATCCTTCCTTTGGGTGACTTTTGTGTGTGTCTATTATTGTGTGTTATGGTATATAGTTTCTAGAGTAGTCAGGGAATGAATAATTCATTACTGATGATGTTTGAAATAGATCATTTGTTTCAGTTGATGGAATAAATAAATGAATTATAAAATAAATAATGGAAGTTTTTAAATGAATTTGATGGGTTTATGTCTTTTTGTGGAATTGTGCATATATATGCAATAGTAAAGGTGGTAGTTTTGTGATTTGGTTATAGTTTGAAAACATATAGGTTGGGATTAGTTTTTGGTACCTTATATGTATTTAATTATATTTTCAATGTGATATCTATATTCACCACAATCATAGCGGATCTCCATGGGTCGGACACCCCCATCATAACAGGGGCGGGTGTCATTCTAAGACATCCTGTTAGGAGGAATAATTAGTGACCACCCAGTATTCACAACTCCTTATTCTAGATGGCGATATCCTGAGTTTTTTTGGTAATGTTGTGTTTTATGAGTCCAAGATATGTGTGTGTGTTTTTTTTGTTCTTTTCCTAGTGTTTTTTGGATGAGATGTTTATGCATTACTAGGTTTCATCGATATTAGAATTGGTTTGTGACCAATGTGTTTGGAGGTGAGATTTGATGTCGTTTTATGCCAAATTGTCTGTGGGTTGGATGTGACATGGTTTTTGAAATATGTGTCAATGGGGGGATGTTTTGTGGTTTTGAGACCAGGTGTCTGTAAGCAGGATGTGAAGTGGGATGATAAGAAGAGGTGGGAGCACCAATATGTTTTCTATTAGGGTGTGAGAGTGGAAAATCATTGGGAATGTGGTGTCAGGTTCCCTATCATTTATGTTCATTATATATTACATATCGTGACTTGAATTATTTGGTGATAATTCCTTTGGTGTGGTTTGAGTGGTTAGTATACCAACATATGTGTTGTTTTCGTTCATTTTTTTCATCACAGGGGAATTATTATGCTTCCTTTACATGTGCATGAGTGGCCTTAGTTTTCTTATTGATTTTACATGTATTCTAATTCTACATATATAAATAGATATCATGTTTCCTGGAGAATTCCGTAGACCGTGATGGACTATACTAGCTTGAATATTGATTGTTGATGTGTCGTTTCATAATATTACATTTTACACATACATTGTAGACATTTATATTTTTATATGTCTTATTTTCCACATTTTTGTTGGAATATTTTTTATTATTTTATACATGTATTGGTGTTTATTTTTGGATGATCCATAATATCCCCTCATATTTTTTTTCTAAAATGTATACTACCTCTCACATTGTGAGATTATACAGACATGTTTTTAGTCTCCAACTCGTGGCCTAATAGAGGTGGGGATCGTGGGTAATTTTCAGTATATCATCATTTCCACCTCGGAGGGGTATCTATGGAGGGCGAGGGTAATGAAAATTTAATTATATAATTTATTAAACAAGTCCAACAATATTTATAAGTCAATAATTAATTCAAAAATTGTATATCTAATTCAGAATCTATATATAAAAATATTAACAATTAATTATGCATGACCTAAACTTCTAATATTCAAATTTCACATCTCATTTAATTAATTTATTAACAAAATTAATTAATTTAATCATGACATTAATTGTTGAACATATATCATAAATTGTACTATTACATAAACATTATTTTAATCAAGACTATTATAATTAAATTATAGACCTCCAACCCAAAGAATTAGATGAAAACATGCAAATGAATAATACCAATTTAGAGTTGATCAATTGAGAATGTGATGTTGTCCATAGTTTGGATCCAAAACCTAAATCCACATTTAAAAGAAGCAAGACCACATAAATCCATATATAAAACCAACAACACTGTGTATAGATTTAAATAATTTGATCTAGACCGAAGAAGACAATATCTAGATTCAATAAATATAATCTGGATCCAATAGCCGATAAAAATATTTAAATTATTCTTGAATTGGAGTGAAAGAGAATGATAGGTCAAAATGATAAGGATAACCGTACCAAGGAGATGTGTGGAGGTTCTTTGAACGAAGACGGTGGCACATGGAGGGGTCTCTATCTATGGAGGTGGTTCATGGATGATATTTGCTCTATGTTAGAGGTGTGTGGGGTTTATGTGGAATGGAATAGAGGGTTTCATGGCCCTGCAGTAGAAGAGAGATCATTTATGGAGTCTATGTGGTGGTGGATTCATAACATTAATATAATAGAAAACAAGATTACAAGATGTGAGTAATCATATCTAACTGTGTATTAAGTCGTAACGTTTTTCATTGTTTATCAATGAAACCCCATTAAAATTATTTTTTAAAATAAATAAATAAAATTTACATATTTCCTAATCTAATTTAGTATGCTATAATCAAATTTCATGTATTGAAGTTTAAATTCATTAATTTTTTACATATGGTGAATTCTAGTTACAAGGGGTGTAATATTCTTTCATGTAATGTTGATACGTAATGAATACTAATTTCTTGACATGTTATCATGTGTTGAAAAACAATTATAAGGGGTGTAAATGTTTGAATATGTGAATTAATTTGAGCCATAAATGAAATTCACATGGGTTGGCACAAAAAATTAAAAGGATTTGTTCATGAAAAAAATATGGGATAATAAATTTATCTATCTATATGACACAATGAAAACAATTGAAACACATTTCTTCATATGAGGTGGTAGTCCACATGTACTTGTGATAGAAGTTTATATTTCTAGTAGGATAGAAATGTAAATTAAAAGGGATATTTTATAATAATAAAAAAATTAATTATATTCAATATATTTATTTTACTCTATCATAATGGTAAAATAATATTTGAAGGAGGTATAATAATTATAAAAAATGAAACACTTGGTTAATAATTATACATCATCATTGGAATAACTAGTTTGGATTCTAACATAATCTTTTGTAGGTTGGTATTTTTGTGAAAAAATAACTTCTAATATGTGGGGAATGATTTTTTAATGGTAATAAGTAGGAATTTTACAAGTTAAATTGATCAATGTGTTTGATTAAGTGAGGATTGGAGGATCCCTCTAATATGTGAGGTGTGTGACACACATATAAATAATCAATAGTCTAAAACATATTATACATATTTCACAATGGAATGTAATAAAAAATTTAAAATTATAAAATTTATAATAAGAATTAGATGAAATAAACTAATCCAATAATATATATTTTAGTTTTTATAATATTATAAATCATATCACTTTTTTAACCACATGGATAACTCATATAACTAGTACACTGGTGATAATGTTTGAACAAGGTATCTCTTCTTAAATAATATAAATTAAATTTAACATATTACCATACTTGAAACACTGGATTTATAACATTCGATCCCTTTTTCATATTTAATTTCCGGACTTGGTGAAATAAATTAGAATTTAAATACACATATGGGAATAAAATTAGATTTAATAATGTGACAACTTGGACCCGGTGATAGCACAGACACCCCACCTTAACATGGATATAGGGTCCTGGCCCACCAGTTCCCACCAGTTGCCCTGCCGACACATGCTCCCCACCCTTAGGCCCACCCACGTGCCCGAACGAGTCATCCGACTAATGACTATCCCAATCGGCCAAAACATGTCATTTCCAGTCTGTTTTGTCCTTACTAACACACACCCTGGGAGACATCTTAGAAGGTCACCCATCCTGATCACTACTCCGTCCCAAGGATGCTTAACTGTTGAGTTTTAATCAGGTAGGCTCTTGAAAAAGAAGGTTCACCTTGTTGACATGAGTCATATCATTTATTAATTTAACCCTCTTATCATTCTGGGGTGTTAAAATAACCCCCCCCCCCTTTAGATCACAATGTCCTAATTGTGGGCCCTACTCTCAACCCATGTAGTGCACTGCACTTAAGGATGGGTACCTTTTTGATTCCAAATGTGACAATTGGGTCCCGATGACAGCACAAACACCCTGCCTTAAAATAGTCATCGAGTCTTGGGCCACCAGTTACAACCAGTTTCCCCGCAAACATGTGGTCCTCACCCTAGGGCCCACCCATATACCCGAACGAGTCATCTGACTAATGACTATCCCCATATGCCAACAAAAGTCCCATCGAGTGTGTTTTCTCCTCACTCACAAACACCACGTGAAAGTTCCTAGAAGGTCATCCATCCTGATCACCACTCCGGGCCAAGCATGCTTAAATGTGGAGTTCTAATCAGATAGGCTCCTGAAAAGGATGGTCCACCTTCTTGACATGAGTTATATCGTTTAGTCAATTAACCATTTATCATTCTGGGGTGTTACAATGAAAAATTAATTCTTATGCATAAATATTATTTATACCCAAATAAATAATAAAGTTTATCAATGTCGATTTAATGGTATTTTTAGTCATATGAGTGAAATTTAGCTTTCAAAACAATACATTAAATACTACATCATTTAAAATTCTTGAAATGGAATCCCATTTTTTAATAAAAAATATTTTTGTACTATTGACCCAAAAAATCTTCTAATAAAAATCCAAAAAAATTAACATAATCTAATTTTTAAAATATGAATAAAAAAATGACATATTGTTTATAAAATTTAAATAATAATTTTTATAAATTTATATTTTAACTACAACCATATAATACATGGGAAAATTATTTTTTAATGAAATTATTCATTATTCGATTTAAAAATTATTTAGAATCTTATATAAAACAATAGTGAATATATATAATTTAAAATAAATAAATATATATAATAATATTGATGTATTTGTATAATTTACTAGATTTTAATATTATTACCCTATAACAAATTTCATAATCAAAATTTTATTCATTATGTAAACAGTTGATGGTACATTTCACTCATAGCTTCAGCTAATTCCCTTGTTGCATCCTCAATCATGAAATTCAAATATAAAACCATAAATTATTGATGTAAATTATATCTTATTAAATTATCTATGTTATATGTAATATGGGCTATTTTTTCCTCATAATAAATATTAAATTCCATATGCACTACTTCATTTATAAATACGTAAGATTCATCAGGTATATATGTCTATAAAATAAAAACATAAGACACATCATGTAACTAAGATAAACTCATTTTTAAGGATATTAATTTTCTAAATGATCATAATTTTATCTTAATATAACCAGGGAAATTTATTTTGTATTTAATATACTATTTTTAAAAAACTTATTATCAATTTCCATGAAAAAACATTATATAAAATGTGATCCCCTAACTGAAACGAGATATCCTTCATCTTGTTATATGTATAAATTTTCCACATTATATGATCTTCAATTAAATGGTTCGGAATAATTTTTACCTATTCAATCATATATTATTTAATATATTTTCCAGACAACATTATTTGACCTACTTTATCCAGACATTATAGAATTTGATACAAATTTATATATTATTCCTCAAAATGTTCTATCAATACTATAGCACAAAAATATAATTATAATAAAATATCTCCCATGGAACATGTGATACCATCATCCTTGATAATCCAAAGAGAAATATAAAATCTTATATACAAAATTTATAATTTACTATTTTTTACCCATCACATTGTGAATGACAAGTTGTAATGGAATTTAATTTACTACTCAATGTCCGATTAAATCCTTTTAAAAAATATATCAAAAATATAGGGTCATGATAAGATAAAATAAATATATGGAATATAAGTAATTTTAAAACCTATTTAAAACACATTATTCAATTTTAATGAAAAAACACAATGCCTTTAATTGAAAGAATATTAAAAAATTTGTTCATAAAAATATACTGTATTTAGAAACAATAGTCCCAAAGAATGAAATATTCTATAAAAAAAATTCACAATAGATAAAATTTCTTAATAATATATTTTTTATTATATTTTTTAGGAAATTATTTATATTTCATTGATAATCATTATTAATTTATGAATGTACTAGAATATTATTAATGAAAACTATAAATAAAGTATCCAAATACTCAAGGAAAGTGTTACAACAACGACTTTGTTAATGATATTTGTTTCATAAATAATTTTTGTCATATTATATAATGTTATACATGTCCAAAAAAAATAAGAACAAATTAAATTTTATATCATTAACAATGATCATTACATTAGTCAGCTATGCAACCTAATAAAATAAAACCCATTATAACAAAAAAACGATAAAATATATAAACTAAATTGGGAAAATTTTTATTTTATAAATAATAGAGAATTATATCCACCTACATTAAATTATATAGAAATAAAACAAAAAAATAACAAAATTAATCAAAATCTTATGAAAATTAAAATATAAACTAATTTGGAATTGATGAGAATTTTTATTAAAATAAAGAAGAGGAATTTATAAGGTATAAATGAAAATGTGACCATTTGGATTCAACTGTTATGTGATGGTTTTTTAAATAAAACCATAGGTAAATTTTACCATTAGTTAATATAATTATTCAAAACTATACCATTTTTCAATAATTTTACCTTTATCAATAGTGTTTATACATAGTAATGAAAAATAATTATTTATATTGAATAGAATGTTGATGGAATAAACCAGTTGTGTCATTCCATTTGAAGAACATTTGTCCAAATATGGTAGGAATGTGGTGTCACTAGGGTTCTACCAATCTCTAGAACAATATGAGATTCATCATGTGATTCTTGAACAAATTAAAAAAATTCATAGGTTGATGTTTTTGGAAATTTTAGCTCAGTCGATGTTAGCCATGCCTCCCCATGAAAATTGGGAAATCACACACCTCACCCAAGGTAATACCTAATAGTAATAATGGGTTATGTTTTTTGGAAATAGTTTTATATTGTGTAATTGACACTATATAAATTAAATTATAATTATATAAATTCAAATTAACAATATTTTTTCTTAATAAAACATATTTTCAATTGAGATGAATTTGATAAATGGATTTTTGGAAATAAATGACATAAAATTGATTTTAAAAAATATATAAACTTATTTATAATAATACAAGTTACTGTAAATGAAATTTTAATTTAGTAGCCTGTTGTACACTATTATTCAAATATAAATGATTATATAATTTTATAATGGCTTAGGAATTATTTTATAAGTGAAATAAATTTTATTGTGCCTTAAAAATATAGTTATTAATGAATAAGTATTTTAATATTTAAATGTTGTAATTATGAAATTTTGGATATTATTATTTAAAAAAGTTATATTTCAAATTAGAGGGTCAAAATTAGGTTCAAGTGATTTTATAAAAAATTTCAAAATAGTTAATTTTCACATAAAGAGTAAAAAATATAGTTTTGGGATTTACTTATACATTATCACATCATATTTAATTCATAATGATGTTATAATTAATTAATCATAATACAAGACCCAAAAGAAATTTTTTATGTTAAAATTAAATATTTTAATATATTTTAATCAATTTTGAAAACTATAAGTGACTTTCCTAAGTCCTGAAATGAAAATATTATTTTTAAAAACATTACTTTGTGGAATTTTAACATTTCCAACAAAAAGAATTTTTTTAAAAAAGAAGATCACTTCCATTGGATAATTTCATAAATTTTCAATAAATTGGGAAAAATAATAGTGAAAGAAATTTTTATTCCAATGGTTTTGAAATTCCCACAACCTAGATTTTTAAGTCCTATATTTGAAAATTTTCACAATTTACTTCACTTTTAATATAAATAACCACCCATTTCTCTATTCCCCTTCACTCAAAAAATTTTAATGCATAATTTTCTAGTTTGTTTTCCTCCCATGGATTCCACCAAGGTGTCCTCAATTACTCAAGTCCCATTCTCTTCTTTTTTGATCAACTCTTCATGGTTTGGAAAATCTCCAAATCTTTTATCCATTAAAGTTCTCTTTTCATGTGGAATGTATTCGAATTCCAAAAATCTGTTCTTTTTCAACATTATATTATCCCAAGACAATAATAATAGTATTTTATTAATGATAAACCCAATTACCCTATCATTTTATACTTTTAAAAATTCACGTTTTATACCCATCATGCTGATGAATTTACATCTCAAATTTCCCTCTATTACTTGAGAAATTTCATTTTATTTTTTATTTCAATACTGAAAACAATTTCATTTCAATTGGTATTCCAATGGATTTAAAAAAATTGAACTGGGGATTTACATATATAAAACCCATACATCAATTCATTGGTTAAAATGATATAATAATAACATCTTCGTGGTCATTTTTATGCCATTATTTTTATAAGAACCCTATTCATTATTCTCCATGGTTTATTAAGGAAATGCATTATTATGATTTGTGTGGATCTTATTAAATCTTGACATATTAATGGTGTTCTTTATTAGTGCTCTAAACCATTGGGTAAATAATTTTGTTTCTAATATTATTATGATTAATAGAGAATAACTTTGGTTATTTTATGTTAAAACAACTTGGTGACAATACATTAGGATAAACTTATTTATATATCATTTAAATGTTGTATCCAAATTTACATATCATATTTCACTTAATATTATTTTTATATTCCTTTTTTTCATTCCTTATTATAATGCCACATGTTATTTTTGATATGTTTCATAATCACATATATATTTTATTCCCTTTATTATTCCATTACTATGCATCATTCCAGCACGTTTCATTGATGTTTGTCACCATGATATGAGACGTAGTAAAAGTAATTTATTATTAACCCATGAATATGGTATTCATGTGTATTTAGAATAATTTTCTCTATTAATATCTATTATGAACCCTATTTACCTGAATATAAACATTAAAATTTCCCTTTTTTAAACCATGCAATGAAAGAATATGAAACAAATAGTATTGCATTGAGGGTACCAAATGATGGTTTATTTATTTGTGGAAATTAGGACTTGAAAACAATAGGAATAACTCAAGGGACAAGTATAAATATTGGAAATGATTATTTTAATATGGTGATTATTACTTATGTGGTTTCTAAGAAATACATTCATGTAAGGATACTACAATTAAATGTGGATATATCATTGATATACAGAGGTATGACTCAAAAAAATACGACATTGAACCACACTATATCAGGAACTAGTGCACTACATCATGCCTTACTAAAAACTAAGAATGACACTCTTAGGGGATATGTTTGGTTAATCATTATCTTTTTCTAAAACATTATGAAGGATATATAGAAAATTTAATTTTTATTAGATTAAATTAATAACATATTTAAGAATGATATATAAGAAATAAAATACCATTACAATTATAAAAATCCGTAATGTAATAAGTTTTTCACTATGGTTCTATTAATATAGAAAAAATATAGGATAATAGGAATAACTACATAAATGATTAGTGAAAAAGACAATGTACTACTGATTTTTTGATGGAATATAGATTAGAAAACATTATTAGGATGATAAATCCAATAACGCATGTTAAGAATAATAAAATTAATCACATCAAGAGACCAGATTCACCTCAATGGGATCAAATTTCAATCGAGCCCTTTATGCATCAATGACTACCAAAAATATATGGATCAAATGACCCATTTATTGGTGATAATGTATAATTTATATAGAATATATTTCTTAAATACTCTATCATTCCGATTAATATAATTTATCCTTAGAAATATACCACGTTGATTGATAAGTCGGTCAAAGGAAGAATTTGATTAAAAATTAAGCAATGAATAGAGATCGATTATATAGAGTGTGAATGGTTCAATATAGTCATTTTTAATATATATTTCCACATTTTTATGTGAATAAAAATTGATAATTAGTTACTTAAATTGAAGATGAATGATATGAAAACATTTAGAATCAATGAGATGAACTTTAAATGGCATGCTCGATACACCTTTAGCATTATTCTAGACACTATGTGAAGAGTTTATAGATTCTTCTGTGGACTAAGACCACATCTATAGAGGAATATAGAAAATAGAGACTAAGAATTTTTGGGGATATAGTTCATAGTGCCTTGAAGTCTGTACTAGACTTTTTGGAGACAGTGTTGTCAAATGGGTCTAATTAAAAATAAAAATAAAAAAATAGATACAATCTCATGGAGAAACAATGATTATAGAAGAGGGGGATGGAAAATTTAACTTCCCATGTGTAAAAAAATTTGTGAATAAGAATTTTAGGAATATCAATCATGGGATTAGAAATTGGAAAAAATGTAGATGATTTGAGAATATAGATCAAAACATTCATGATCAGCTGAATACTCAACATTTGAACCATAACGAAATAATGAAGATGATGTACGCCCAATTCTAATTTCAATGATTTAAGTGTAGAAGTATAGATCACATTTCCAATAAATGTAAAAATTAGGATATTATGGAGTGAAATCACCATGAAACACGAAATAGTCAAAGGGATAATGGTTTATAATTTTCTATCATTATGTATGAAGTAGGGGATCAAAATTATATGGTAGAAGGTACACTCATTGTGCTCTCAAAATTGGAAAGTAAATATTTGTACTATGGTTCTAGACATTCCATTAGTCCATCCATGTTTGAATAGAATTTATAATAAATCCATATACCACTAGAATAATAATTATCATTAAATAATATTGGGGGAACTATGCTAACATCTATAGTGTAATTAAACTATAGTATTAATATTAGAGAGAAATTTTTCATCTTAAATATTATATTAATTCACGTGTTGGAATTTGATATTATAATAAGGATGGATTTTATCTCATTGTATAATAATATGATAAAATAAAGATGTAATAAAATTTAAATTGTCATGAATGAAAAACGTATAATCATTTTCTAAGGAGGTATATCTTGGACGATATTTTTATAGAATCACACATGATTACCTTCATTATGGATATGATCAGAATAAAATAATTATGAAATGAAAGTATAAATATAAAGAATTTCCATATAGTTCATGAATAAATTGAAATATTTCTTGAAGAGAATCTTGACCTCCACTCAAAATATAGGTAGAGTTCTGTGTTGAACTCATGACTATATCTAATCTGATACTAATGACCCAATATAGAATAGTAAATACATAGTGAGAGGAAATAAATAAAAAAATCAATTTCATTTAGGGAAGTGATTTTTCTAGTCATGTGTGTCTCCTTGGTATGCACTTACTCTCTTTGTGAAGAATAAATATAGATAAATTATGTGTTTTATTGATTATAAAGAACATAACGGGATCACTGTGAAGAAGAAGTACCCTCTCCCAACAATTGATGATTTATTTTATTAGCTGC
Organism: Viscum album; assembly: GCA_963277665.1. NCBI lineage: Eukaryota > Viridiplantae > Streptophyta > Magnoliopsida > Santalales > Viscaceae > Viscum > Viscum album. The sequence goes on along the minus strand of OY728142.1, from coordinate 1,769,936,348 downwards.
ATGAGTATCAACTCATCTCTATGAATGAATCATAATCTAGGTATCATCATTTGTGGGTGAATAAAAATTGAATTCCAAAGAAGGCCCTCCAATAATTATATTTTCATTACGTTTATTTTATTATTCTCTTTAGCTTAAAAAATCCCCATGATATATTTATGTATTTTATGATTAGATTATTTAAGGACTAGCTTGATAAAATTGTTCTAGTATTTATTTATGATATTCTGATATAATCCAAATATCACGAGGAGAATTATGATCATCTAAGGGTAATATTCAAAAAACCGAGGAAGGAGAACCTATTTGGAAATTGTCACAAATGTGATATCTAGTTTCCTTGTCATTAATTTTTTGGAAACATTACAAAAAATGATAGAATATTTGTTCACCCTCCCAAGTCCAATTATGTGGATTATTGGCCTCATCCTAAAACATTTACTATTATTCAATGATTCATTGGTTTAGAAATATATTATTGGTGGTTTGTCACAAAAATTTTAATGTCTTTGTAATACACTACCTAAATTAAATCTAAAAGGCGATATGTTCTTTTTGAAAAAGTAGTGTAAATAAGGACTCCAATAACTAAATAATGGAATGGATACCACACCTTTGATACAATTTTGAAGAAGTATTAATTATTTCTAGTGATTCATATCTAAAAAGGATTTGGTGTAGCTTTCTGAAACATGTAATGGTGATTTTTTATTAATAACAACACTTATTACCTCATGAGAAGAATTATCCTACATTATACATGGTGTTTTCTATAATTTTTTTCACTAAATAACTAGAGGCACTGTCTTTATATGGTGTAATTATTTATATATATATATAAATACAAAAAAAATATGGAAGGATATTTTCACATAAAAGGAATTGAACATGAGACAAATCAGACGGGTGCATAAAAATAAATACTATGAACATTCAATTCAATTATCAACATAGAAGAAAAAAATCACCAATGAATTAAGTAGTAATGTCCCTATTGTGATGGAAATGATGAGGATCCAAGTAGATCCATGGATTCGGGAACTAGTAAAATATTAAAGGGAATTATAAGGCCTAGTATAAAATCAACTCTAACAAATTACTTATCATACATCATTACTAGATAATATTACGAAATATCATAGAGAATATTCACTGTTATAAAAAAGATACATGCTATAAATAATTGGTTGTTTCATGAGTTCAGTATTGATTAAGAAGGATTATTGAAATTTTAGAAAATGAATTTGTTCCATCTATCACAGAGATAAAGATGGAAGTGATGGATGAATCTCATAGATATACATTATCTATACATATATGAATAACTATAAAGTATAAGGACCTTCATGATCATTATTGGGGGGGATAAAATGAAATGGTAGAATTTTGACTACACTAAAAGGTGCTTCATTTTTGACCGAGTAAAGGTGGAACAAAAAATTATTATAGGGTTATTGAAACCGCTACACATACCAACATGGATGTGGGAAAATTTCACTATTGTATTCTTCACTGGTCTCCTAAAAAAATACCAAGGAAAAAAATTTAATACGGTTTATGGTGGATCGACTAATGCAGATTACCATTTCAATGTTATTTAATATTATTTGTCTATTCATAACATTTCCCTGATATATTTAAATGGAGTGGTGTGGTTTCTTGGGGTACCCCTTTTTATCAATTTAGATTGTGACCCAAGGTCAACATGTAAATTATGAAAAACTCTACGACAACCTTTTAATACTTAAATGAATATCAGTATGGCCTATCAGCCCAAACTAATGGTAAATATGAATGGAATATTCAGAAAGCTAAGGACATGGTGAGAACATTCTCAATATAATTTAATTCAGTATGGGATCAACCCCTCCTATAAGTTGATTTATCATACAAAAACATCTTCCACTCATGTATGCAAATATAACCATATGAATCTATCTATTGGAAGTGATGTTTAACACCCATTTTATTGGAATATTTGGGAATAAGAAGTTAATTGGGTCCGATTTGTTTCATGATATGACATAAACATTTCAACTTATCCAAAATCTGGTAAAGGCTTATTAGAGTTGGTTGAAGAGTTATTCTAACAACCCTCAAAGGGACATAGGGTATCATGTTTATGATAAAAATATCATTATAATATCACCATGAAAAATATTCATGGGATTTGGATTGAATGGGAAGCACGGTCCCAAGTACATTGTCTTAATTGAGATCATTGATCTCAATAGTGTAGTGACATGTAATCTTCAAAATCCTCAAATTCATTCATAGATACATAAAATATTCCATGTAACAGTCTTCCATAAGTACACATCTAATAACTCAAATGTACTAAATCTATAGGTGGTTCAACTATAAAATGAAATATCTTATGATGTATACCTAGTGGAGATCTTGAACCATGGAGACAATTTTCAACACAACAAGACTACCCACCTTGTAAAAATTTTTTGGAGGAACATAAAATTGGACTATCTTTTGTGGGAAACAGAGAAGATAATGAGATAAATGTACCCCAGTATTTTCCCAAACAAGAGAATGACATGATCTATTATAAGATAATTGTTCTTTATGTGAGAAATGTGATTATCCATACATTTTAAATGATATTTTTTTCCAAAATAATTTTTTGTTACAAATTATATAATAGTATACGCATTAAAAATAATGATAAATAGAATTTTTTTCCTAATTTACAATGATCAATACATTATACATATATGATTCCCATTAATATTCCATTCATTTACAATTAACAAAAAATAAAAATTGTAATGATAAAACTGGAAGTTATAGTTCACCCCAATCTACATGAATAATCACCCCTATAATAAATTCTTTATAAATAAATCAATATTTTACTAAGCCAATAAACATTTCATAAAAAATTAAAATATAACCGCAATTAGAGTAATAGTGAATTTCGAGTGAAATAATAAAGGGGTATTTATATGTTCTAATGGAAAATATGTCTATTTGGATTCAACCATTATATGACTATATTTAAAATAAAACCATTAGTTAAAATGATCATTGTAAAATATACCCTTGTTTGATAATTTTATCATTTATAATTAGTGTTTATAAGTAGAAATTACAATTGATAGTTGGTAATGAAAGAATAATTGAGGGCCTTAACTAGTAAAATCATGCTATATTAATCCCATATGTGTGAACATGGGATAGCGGGGTCATCACTAGGGTTCATTCATGACCGACCCCAATCCTATATTTAATAATTGAATCTTGAACAAAATAATCTATGGGAGAATTTTAATTTAGTTCATATTACCACTCAATCAATGGTAGCTGATCCAACCCATTAAACTATAACCATCACACACCAAAGCCCATAGGGAATACGTGGGAGTAATAAGATGTTATTTTTCAAGGATATACTTTCATAATGTGAATTTATTTTTGTATAAATAAAATTATTTTTCCATAAATTAATTTTATAATAATTTATCTTAAATAATGATTTTTAATTGGAAATAATTTGATAAATTGATTTATGTTCACAAATAAAAAATAAATGTTTATTTGATAAGATATAACTTTTATTAATAAACTATATATTATAAATCAATATTTTTTAAAATAAACTTTAATTTAATACTCTCCTTCTTAAATATAAATGATAAAATAATTTTTTAATGTCCTAGGAAATGTTTTATAATTATTAATAATTTGACTATGGCTTAACAACTACAATTTTTTTACATATGGGCTTATGAATTTGAACAATACCATTATAATATTTACATAATTATTCAATAAAAAAATCCTTATTTCTGAAATTATCTTGTTGAAATTTGGTTAGGGTGAATTTATTAGATCATTTAGAACATCATAATTGTTTCATGAATTGTAACAAATATAGTCTTGTGTTTTTTATATATTTTATAACATCATATTTATTTAATATTGGTTAAATTATTAATTAAATAAAATCCCTTAAAAATTTATTTTATTTTATGAATAGTTTTTTAAAATATTTTAATAAATTTTTGAAACAATATATTACATTCCTAATTATAAAAAAAGTAAATTGTTTTTTAAAAAATTATATTGGGAAGATTGAATTTTCAATGAAAAAATAAGAATATAAATATGATTTTTGGTTTAATAGATTAAAATATTATAAATTTTAATTCTAATGTTAAAAATTAAGACAAATTTCATGATTAACCCAATGGTATTTCATGTCCCACAACCTATATTTACAAGACATCTATTCTAAAATTAGTAAACAATTCCTTTATTTTTTTTAATATATATCGAAACATTACCACATCCCGCCTCACTACCAATCCATAATCAAAATATTTATGGTGATTATAAATCCAAATGTTCTCCCCTAAGGTATTATTAAGTCCCCATGGTTCCATATTAATGTATTAGTAAAAAATCATCAATGTAAGAGAAATCTATACCTCCCTTTTCCATTACTGATCTTTTTTCATGTGGCATGGCTTATAACTTAAAAATTAAAATATTTATATTAATTTATATTATAAAATTAATATATTAATATTATTTGAATAATGGGTGATGCTTCTCTTATATCATTTTAACATTTTATAAAACCATGTTTTGTACCAATCATGATGTCGAATTTACTATTAAACATTCTATCTTTCACTGGAGAAATTCTATTTTCCTTTATATTGGAATACCAAAACCTCATTTCTATTCAATAGTTACAAAAATTGATTTTGTAATGAATTTTTATTATAGTAACTACATATATTAAACCATATTTCATTTCATAGGTTGTAAATTTCATAATGATCATGTTTTAAGCTCTTTTATGTCCAATGATTTCTATACAAACCATGTTCATTATTTTTTTAAAGAGTTATTGAGGAAATAATTTATTTATATTCATGATGATGAATTTAAATTAATAAATATAAATGTTTAATACTTATTTTTCTCCAATGTTTTGTGTAAATATTTTAATATCATAAACGGATTTTTTTACTATGCCTTAGTGAATAACCACGATAATTTTTTTCTGAAACCTTTGTAAGAAATATTTGTTTTATGCATATGATTTTATTATTTAAATGTTTTCTACATGTTTTCATTATATAATTCATGTTATTATTATTTTTATATGACTCAATTTCACTCTACATTATTATACCTCATTTTATAATTTACATGTCTCATGATCACATGATTTATATATCGTTTTATTATTACCTCACTCTACATCGTGTTCACCCCTTTCCATTGATGTATGTCCCCATGATATGATATGTAGTAAATGTAACAATAGATGAACCCATGAATATGTATTTCAAGTTTATACAGAATAAAATTTTATTTTTTCATGTATTATATACCATATTTAAAATAATATAAGCTATAAAAAATCATCTATTTATACCTTCAAATCAGTTTCTATCTGATAAAAATGAGAGATTCCATATAAAATTATATTCAAAAGATCAATAAATATTGTTTGCATATTTTTTATCCTTAAAATAATAACCAAAATACTCATAATTCCAATAACTGTTACAAAATTCCATCCCCAAAATTTATTCCACTTTCACCTTTAACTGGTGATACCTAGAGAAATGATCTATCTTCAAAACATTCTGATCACCTAAGAGAATATTAAATAATACATCAATATGTATAATCAAAGGAATTGTTTTAATTATTATTTAATTTAATACTCTTTAATAAATTATATGTTTAATTCCATCATCATACTTTTAAATAAAAAAACAAGATCACCCCATGGTAATGTACTAGGGTGGATGAAACCCTTATCATGAAAACCCTGTAATTGGCATTTCAATTCAACAATTTCTACTATATCTATTCAATATATGGATATCTAAAACAAAGATATAATTTATTAGTAATTAATTTTTAAATTAATCCTCTTTTTCTATATTAAAATCATTAAAATCAAGAAGAAACACATTAAGATAATATATTACTATTAGGGCGTACAATTTCTGATCAATTATTTGATATTAATTTATATATATATGAAAAAATTCACATATTCGTTTTATAGATTTCTTATGTTATTGATATGTTATCATAAGTATGAATTCATTATTATATATTAACTAAAAATTATAATTACAAATAAATTCTTTAGCTCTATAATATATTATAAAATAATAAACTATAAGAAAATTTTTATGAATACTAACATTAAACACTATAATGGGAATAAAAAATAAAAGGAAAAAAATTACACAAATGAAAACATGAATATTTATATAAATCCATAATAAATTTATAACTCCCAGATGAGTTTTTAAAATGTGTAATGGAATTGGTTTTTAATATGGGTTTTCCATTATATTTTCAAATTTACATGACATAAAATTATGTTTTGATCCCAAATAAACCCTGAAAATTAAATAATCTGAATATACATGCAATGTACCCATCACCACATCCTTTGATGGTCCCTTATATTTTTTGGTAATATAATTTAAATTTACTAAATCTTTTTTTATCATATCTTCTTGATTCCATCAATTAGTAAACAATTTAAAACATGAATTAGCATAAATTTTTAACTCATTGCAATTAAAAAATATTAATATTTGGTGACTATCTATTTTGCCCTTAAATTTATTCATAGAACACTTTTCCTTGCAATTGTGACGAAACATTGGGAGCCAAAAACATCAGTAATATATACTTGTTTCTATAAATCATTCTTTTAAGGGATTTTTTACTATAATTTTTAAGTTTGAGTAGATTTCCTAAAATTTTCAGGGTTAATTTACTCTCTATTGATTTCAAATATTATACCTTCTTTCGCTTCTTATCACAAACTACATAGGTTTAATCAATATGCATGTACACATTGAATATACAAATAAAACAATATTTACTAAATTTTAATTCATGAGAAGTAAACTATATTTAAAAAGATATTTTTATGCTAGCATAGAATATCTCAATTTTACTCATATAGTTCAATTAATATTTAGTGTATACATGGACAGTGTAGTATAATTTTAAAAAAAGAAACCAAGGGGACTTATTAAATTTTCATCAACTCTGTAAAATTAATTTCTATTCCAATTTAATGATATTTAGGAAAATCTATCTCAATAAAAATATATTTAAACACTAGCCACTCCATAGCATTAATCTTATATTTTGTGTTATTATTCCTAATCATAGACCACCGTCAATGTTATCCCCCCTCAAAATAATAAATAAAGATAGTTTTCATTTTTTCATTACATCCCAAAATAATGAATAAGTTCCCCAATTTAGTTATCAATTTTCGAAAATTCATTGAGTATGAAGATCCTCTAAAAACTACATGGATATGTTTTAAGAAATGATTATTTATAAGAATATTCATCTATTGAATATTTAGTAATTATATTTAATTATTTCAAACATTAATATACCATTTGATTTTAGTTAACTATTTCACTAACCATTGTGTTCTAATTGTTGTAAGTTATTAATTTGTAAGGTATTTATCATCTCGATGCCTTCTTACTTTAGCTACCTTGATTCTTCTATTGTAAAATATTCTCAAAGGACATCAATTTTATTTAGATACATGTTATATTGATAAAGTGCCTCATGAATATATAAATTTATATTTTTAAGAGGGTCTTTTTTATATTCACTTAAAATCAAAATGTATCTAATCCATTATCTCATACAAAATATAAATATCTAATACTTTAACTACACCTAAAAATGAGTTTACAAATGAGAATTTTATATTTTCAATATTCCCATGACATTTTCTATTGATAATTTTAAATAATTATTATAAAAATTACATAATATTTTAAAACTTCCATATATTTTTGATTTTTTCTAAAATAATTGGTCTTTATTTTTACATCCCAATTTCATTGAAGAAAAATTTAATATTTTAGTCAACCAAAAAAAATATCACCATGTTATAGTATATACTCATCCATATATCCATTAAGAGTATTTCATATGTGGGTGAGAATAAAAAACTCAGTAAGGTAAATAAAAATAAATTAAATCCGTTAGAGTAGTAGAAATCATAAAATCCCATGAAAATTTAGAGCATTTCCCAATCATACATTGAGTTGATAAATAATTTATTTCCACTTATAAAATTAAAAATTATCTAAAATAAGACATTTATGTGCCAATTTGTATAAAAAGGAAAACCATGTTAGAATTTTGAGGTATGGGATAACCCAAGAAAATATTTCTTTGAAAAACAAACCATTAACCATAAAATTTGATTACAAATTTCATACATCATGAAATATAATGATATCTGTAAAAAAATAATTTTATAAGATTAATATATGTATTCAAGAGAATTATATTTATAGAACTTGTAAATTTTTATTTAACATGATCTACAATAATTTAATATTAGTTAAATCAATAAGAGTAAAAATCAGGATACTATGCCAAATTTTATCTATCAAAGACTAAATCCATAACCAATGAATATTGAATACATTTAGATATCCTCCATCATCATGAGAAATAACATTTTTACCTTTCATTATTTATAATTATAGTGTTTCATGTTATTTAAAAAAATAATCTTTCACATTTTCATCAGAAATAGATTGGATGAACTACTTGAACCTATACACACTAGACATTCAATTTTCTCACAATCGTTAGGTGAAATATAAATTTGTAATTAAAATTAAAAAAATTATAAATTCATATTAAAAAAGGGACATGTTCTACTTCTAAAAACCATCATAACATCTGTCAGAATCATGATAATGAATATTGTCTATGATGATGAGAATGTTTTTCAAGACATATATGTTAAAAGACCTACTTTTTTTACAGTACATTAATGTGAAAAATACTACACATGGAAATAATTATAATGATTCATTTTTAAAACATTTAAAATAGAAATATAATATGAAAAGTGACCATTAGAAAAAAATTTGAATATATTAGATCATTATTGAGATATTTTAATGAACCTTATCATTGAATAAAAGGAGTTTAAAGGAATAAATTAAATCATGTTTAAAAAAACTACTTTTCCTTTTATCCCATATATCATAAAAGTTTCTTTTAATACTAAATATTATAATTATATTGTTATTTAATTTCATAAAAACAATTTTAATATTTATTAAATTATTATTTTTCTATTTATTTAATTTCTTTACATGTTTTATAAAGTTAATAAAATGGTAAATTTCCTATTTCATTTTTTGGGCCATTGTGTTTATGACCTTAAACAACATTAATGGATTCACTGTAGTAAAAAGGTGTGGATCATAAATGTGTTCTATAATTTTATATTTTTTTTATAATTTTATTAAATTAAAACAAAAATGTTACTATAATCATATAAAGATGTTATAAAAAATGGATCACATATTTCGAGAGAGATAGTCATCTATTTATATTCATCAATTTTTTTTCATTTTTTAAAATTTTTGAAAAGTAAATATATATAATTTTTTAATTTTATAGAGTCATTAATATGATGAAAATGTTAATTTTATTCATATCTCACACATTGTTTCCATCCTTGTATGTTGTATATGAAGAATGAGTCACATCACTTCATGGATGTGGTACCCCATGAGTATGCACAAGAGAAAGTATCAAATTTAAATGGAAGGATGGTAAGAAGAAAAATAATATATTTTTTGTAAAGAAAAATACTTAATTCATAAATATTATATATAGTTATAGGATACATAATTTAATTCTTCCATGTGATCTAGTGATGAATAATGAAACACATCTCTTCATATAGGTGTTAGTCCACATTTATCCATGAGCGATGTTTTCATTTAACATAAGGAAGAATGTAGATTAATAAGGGTTATACCATCAACATTGTAAAAATTTTATATATGGAATATAATTGTATTATTATATCATCATGATTAAACAAAAATTTATGGAGGTTTAAGATGAAATAAACATTATACATTTTCTTATGAATTATAACACTTATTTGGAAAGCATCCTTTCTCTTACCCTTTTAGCATTATTTTTTGACTTTTAGTGACAAAAAAGCTAATGGTTATGGATAGCTATAGTGGGAACGAATTTAGCATTGTATTGGTAGATATTAATGTATAAATGTGTGAGAGTACGTATATAGAGTGGAATATCATTTAAAATTGAATTTAGTAATATAATTTTAAATATAGTAAACTTATAAAAATATTATATTTCACTACCCATGGAAATTATAAAAAATTGAAATACTAAAATCATTGGATTAGGGTATTAAAAAATAGACTGAAAAAATAATATTCAAAATTTTTTAAAAAAATTTAATACATATTTAATATTTTTTACCACCTCATTATGTCTTATAACAGTTAATATTTTGAAAGCGTTTGGCCCATTTTATCATTCAAAATATCTATATATGAAATTTAGTTTTATACAAATTCATATATAACTATTTAAAATATGAAATAAATTTTACCATATTTAATTTCATTAATTTTATCTAATTAATTATAATTGAAATATGAATACATTAATTGAAATAGCTTATTGTGAAATTCACATTTATAGAATAAAAGTTATTTGATAAAAAAATATGAAAAAATATTTATTATAATGGTATTAAATATATTATATTTTCTGTAATAATACTAATATATATATATAACCAATGAAAAATATAATGATATTATTTTAATTAATAAAAATAAATTTCAATAGTAATAATAAATAGTTTTTTTCACTATTCACCCAAAAATCTATTAGCAAATCATAAATTAAACCTATTGAAAATTCAATATTAGGAATCAAAAATAGAAGACCTTTTTATAAAATTAAAATTATAAAATTATAGAATTTATTATAAATTACATCCATGTTGTATAAGAAAAATCAATTTAGTTAATTAAGACTAATCATTAACTTATTAAAAATTTAAATAATGTTATTAATAAAACAAAGATAAATATGAATCCTGAAAATTGAATACAAAAAAAATATTAAAATTTTTGTTTACTATGATTATATGAGTTTCACACAACATCTCTCTATAGAACAATGTAGTGACCCAGCCATTTATTATATTACAATTATATAATTTTAAAGATACATAACAAAATAGTATTACACATATAGGATCCAAAAGTTTACTGTCTTGGGAAAATTAGGACCATACATAACAGTTACAACATCGAGCATAAATATTTATTCAATTTCTTCTTCTCAAGATTCTTATTAGAACATGACCTTTCCTTAGTACATCTAGTCACCTGAGGATATACATAAAAATGGGGGAGATTGAAGCTAAGTAAGGGGACATATAAAACCAATATAGCATGGGGTGATCATAATAATAACATGGGCAGAATATCATGAACATGAGGGGAAGCATAAATATAAGACTTGAAATGTGGCAATGCATAAAAAATGGAACATCATGTATTAGTGGTTAACTACCAAACATACTTGTGAACTAAGATAGCATCTTGATTACACATCATTTCACATTTACTCGTGATATGCAACACTTTACCCAATGAATTGGAGTGTTGTATAATTCTAGGTGCACTCGCAAGTTCAATCATTCATATTGCGCTATATAATTCTAGGCGGACCCATCACATCATAACATTATCATTATCATGCTTGACACAAAGAACATATATCAAAAAGTGAACATAAATATCCTATGAAATGGAATCGGTTTCACCTTATAATAACACATTCATAAACTTTGGGTTCCCAAATGAAAGATGGGATATCATACGTGTTATAAGAACCGTCCACTTTGAGAGAGAAGTAAAAGGTGTGTTATTAAAAGAAGAGTTCTTTTGGAAAACATTTTTTTGACATAAAAACCAGTTAAAAATATGTATATAATAGAAATGTAAATAAAATGGTGAGAAAATGATTTTTAGGAATAGACCATACCAAATTTGAGTGAAGGAGGGAGAACCTGATGAAAGAAAATTGGGTTTGAGATTTTCCCATTTCCTTGTAACCGAATGCTTCCTTCTCTTTAATGTCCTACATAATGACATTATATTAATTAATTATAAATTAAAGAACCTTTTATACATGAATAGGGTAAATTAGGGTTTCATAATATCATTTTATGTTCCTTTGGAATACTTATTGAGTTTAATAACATTGTTCGAGGATGTTCATTTTTATGGTTATTCTTGGGTGGTTCAGTTGTATTCATAAATTGATGTTCGGGTAAGACATAGGTAAACATCCAGAACTGATATTACAAGTTATTAATGAAATTAAAAGATTTAAAATGATCTTATAATGAGTTATATTATATACCATGTGGATGAAACATTAGATAAAATTAAATGATGATTGTTTGGGTTAATTTGGGCGGTTTTTCGATCACAAAGAATATGTTTTAATTTATTACTTATTAATATGTACAAAATATAGTTTCATAACATTAAATAGGATGTAATACATATAAAATGATTTGTATCAACCATAAAAAATGTTCTATTACCAAATTGGAAGGTATAAATGGAAGAAGAAAACATGTCATTCTGGACGGTGAAAAATTAACACGTCACGAACAACATTCTCATTAATAAAAAAAGGATGTGGGAAATGGGTTGGATTATATAATATCATATTAGTATCATAAAATTCCAGTATATTAATGATATTGGAGATATCATAACATTTGTACAATGACAGGTGGAGATAGAATATGAAAATAACTTGAAATTGAAAGCGAATTAAAGGAGAGGAGGGAGAAAATTACCTCTGGAATCCTCCTCTAGAGATCCTCCTAAAGGGACTAAGCATGGTCTTTTGATGAGACCTGAAGCTCTTGGACGTGGGGGGGGGGTCTATGGATGGTTTTTTGGTAATGTTTATACAACGCTTCAAGCTTGAGAGGTGTGAGGAAATGAGAGTGTGATGGGTGGTATTTATAGTGGAGGGAGAGGGGTTTCCTTAATATAAAATTTATTAGTTTATTAATTTCCCATAAGTCAAGTAATAGTGAGTCTTGCATGACCAAGAATAATAATTTTATAAATTAATCCCAAACCAGGTGGGATTTCATCAGTAGAACATCACACATGACCCTATAATTAGTTTATTTAGCTTATTTTGTAAATTATGGTATTTCACTATTCATAAAAAATTGAAGTATCTCAGAAAAATCCCAAAATTTTACCCCAACCATTTTTCGATGTGTAGAATCCAAAAATGAACTCCGTTTTTCAAAAATAATTTTCCAAATATGATTAATTTAATATTTAATTAAAATCATGGTTTATTTCTAAAAAAAATAGTTTTAAACCATTCATTTACTTATTCTAAAATATAAGTACATCATACATTCACTTGATTATTATTTTTATGTTATCATAGGTAAGGTTACTATTCCTTAGGGTATATCACAATTCATAAGGGTATGTTACTATTCATAAGGGTGTGTTACAATTAACCAAAAATAATTTTTGTTTTATTATAATCCACAAATCATCTTGAACACAACAATGTATGTAAGATTTTGAAAATTTTGAACACAGAAGTGACGAAATTTTGTTTAAAGGAAACATAGCACTTAGTATTTCATTATGTTTTGTTTTCATATGATTTTATTATATAATTATAAGAATGTAATTTCCATTGAAAAACATTGGGTCATTACATTCTTCCCCCCTTATAAAAATTCACCCGCAAAATTTCAATTTAAACAAACAGGTGAGGGTACTTATCCTTCATTAACACTTCTGGTTCCTAATATGCTTCCTAAAACTAATGGTTCCTCCCCAACACTTTAACAAGATTGGTTATCTTGTTGCATAGAACAATATCTCTCTGATCCAGAATCTCTACATGATGCTCATTATAAGAGAGATCATCTTCCAGCTGTACCACCTCTGAGTTTGTACATGTCAGGGGTCCAGTATATACTTCCTCAAGAGTGATACATGAAAAACATCATGAACCTAAGACATATTATGTGGAATTACAAGCCGATAGGCAACGACTCCTATGAAGTCAAGGATCTCAAATGGGCCAATGTACCTTGGGCTTAGCTTTCCTTTCTTTCCAAACTGCTTGACTCTCTACCGTGGTGATATTCAAAAGATGACTTTATCTCCAACATCAAACTCCACGTCCCTTAGATGGTTTTCAGAAAACGTCTTTTGCCGAGTCTGAGTAGATTTGATGTGTTTTTGGATGACTTGAACCTTCTTTGTCATCTCTTGAACATGATCGGGTACAAGTAGATTTCTTTCTCTAACTTCATCCCAATAGGTTAGAGATCTACATCAATTTCCATATTGAGATTCATATGGAGCCCTCTTAATACACGAGTGGAAGCTATAGTTTTATGATAACTCAACCAATGGGAGATTATGATCTCATCCACATTTGAATTCTAGAATGAAAACTCTTACTATATCTTCAAGCGTATGAATAGTCCATTCAGACTAGTCATTAGTTTGGGGGTGATAGGCCATGTTGAAATTTATTTCAATACTCAAATCATGTTGAAGGATCCTCCATAATTTAGATGTGAGCCTTGGATCACGGTCAGAGACAATTGAGAGTGGAACACTATGCAGTCTCACCCCTTCCTTCACATATATCATTGCAATTTGTTCAAGCGAGAGATCTTCCTGAATAGAGATAAAATGGGAAGTCTTGGGGAGTCGGTCAACCACAGCCCATATTTCATTATTTCACATTGACGTCTTCGGGACACCCATAAAAAATTCCATAGTAACATTTTCCAATTTCCACATGGGTATAGGCAATGACTGCATCATCTCCTTGGAATTTTGTCGCTCTGCTTTTACTTGTTGACATACCAAGCACCTTGATATATATTCCACAATCTCATTCATCATGTTATCCCACCATAAGTGCTCTAGGAGATCACGGTAAATCTGGGTACTCCCAGTATGGATAGAGAATGTTGAGCTATGTGCATTTTCCAATACGTCCTTCTTTATCATGTGTGATGAAGTCACACAAATACGCATTCCAAACAAAATCAAACCATCATCTTCGATATGGAACTATTATATTTTCCATTTCATTACTACATTCAAACACTTTTGTATATCTACATCATCCCTTTCTGCATCCTTAGTCTTCTCTTGGATGGATGGTTGCGCAATCATTTGGGCAATGTTGGATGTATCCCCTGCCATTTTGATTTCCAAATATATCCATCTCATATCTAAAAAAGATAAGGTCTTTCTCAATCCATAACATAGAGATAGTAGTGGGTTTTTTCTACATATAGCATCTTCTACCTTATTTTCCTTTCTAGGATTGTAGTGAATAAAGAAATTATAATCCTTGATGTAACACCCCTAGATTTTATGAAAAATATTCTTTTAATTTCATTAATGTCTTGTGTTGTATGCTACACTACGATTACCTTGTGCTATACACAACACCGTATTAGCTTGCAGTATAAGCAACACTATTCTTGGATCGTGTTACACACAATTTTGATAATAGTTATTCTACGCAACATTGAGTATATACATATATATATATATTCAATGTATAAATGAAATATGGATGGATTTTGTTATACGAAACAACCAAGGATTCTTTCACAACATGCAACCCTGACTTGGCTTGCATTACACGCAATCGTGACCTTCCTCGATAGCGTGCGTTGTACGCAATACCGGGTTTTACTAAACAAAGATATATTATTATAATATTATTATGAACTAGATTTTATGAATTTTATTAACAAAATTTTGAATTTTATAACATTATTATTCATCTTACACATTTTCTAGAACATGGTATAAGAACAAAATAAATTTTTCCGGTAAAATAAGTATTTTTCAAAAAATGCAGTTTTGCCGCCTTTTGATGGTGCACCCACTTTAAATCTAGTTCTTGACATGTTTATAAGTTCAATTTTACAAATAAAATTCTTCTTTGGAATCAAGAAATAAAAATTTACTTTGGGTAAATTTTTCATATTATTCTGCTAACTTTCATATTTTGATGAATAGTAAAAACACACTATATTTTAATTAAAAACAACTTTTTTTCATCGCAATAATTTATATGGTTAAATTATAATATTGAATGGTTTTAAAGTATAAATAGAATATATTTTCACCATTTAATATAATTTATATTATTAGCATTGATTTTAAATTAATTTCGTAGTTTAAATCAATTCAATCTTTTGCAATGTTTTAATGAAAAACCCGTTTTCTTTCGACAATGTGATTAATTTTAATTTAATTTCTGAAACATTTGTGTATTGAATTTTGAAAAATGGATTCCATATTTGTAATCAGTTGGTCCAAATTATGTTAATAAGCTACTTTTTATATTTGGGAATTATGAGTAGTAACTACGGTAAATTTTATTTACCATAGTTAAAGGTAAATCGGGTAATTAAGGGTAAATATAATATTATAAAATTATCCTAACACATGAAATAATTCTATTGGATGGATAAAGGTAGACCCATATAACCGAAGGGTATGATTAGATTCATTTTATGGACTTCTGACCATCAAAATAATTTAATTATTATTAAAACCAAAGAAACTGACAACATGTCACTCTCTTAAATCTTATAAGTATAATAATTTTAATTTAGTGATAAACATCATAAAACATCGAACATGAATAGTCTCCAGAAAGATAATAAAATTATCTACATCATGATAATTTATATAGAATTTTTAGGGATTAAATAATTGTCATTAATTGTTATAAATTAATGATACAGAAATTATTTATTAAGTGGAAAATAAGTAATAAAGTTTTTATTGAAATAATAATACCCATTAAAAGGCCCAAAAACCTGACCAAAACTTATTTTTATTGTATATATACACCTTAAACATCCAATTACCTAATATATAACCGTTTTGAGCCCTATAAAAGTGATTATGACACTTATATTATTTTATTTTAAATGATGCCAAAGTTGTCACCTTCATAATTTAATAAATATAACAATTTAAATATTTTGATTTTAAGATGATAAATTCTAGTAAAAGTATTATTGTGAAATATAATATATTTATATTTAAAATAGGATTTTATTTTTAATTATTATGAAAAAAATCAGTATATTAAATAATTATACAAAAATTTTTTAGTAATTATTTTATTAAGAGATAAAACAAATAAATGGTTTTAAAAATAATAAAATAAATATTATATGAACTATTTATTGTGATCCACTAATTTTATAGATACATATGACCTTTTATGAATCTATTTTAGCTTTTAGTTCGAACATATCTTATGTATATATTTTATTTAAATTCAAATAAATGAATAGTTTCAAAATTGACACTATTGTTATTTTATAAAAATAACATATTATAAAATTGTTTAAAAATCGCAAAAATATTTAAAAATTATAAATATAAATTTATATGGTCTATAATGTTATAAAGTAAAGAATTATGGAAATTTCACAACAAATAAGTAATTATTTGTTATAATTTAAAATTTAGAATTTTATTACCACAAATAAACATAAATAGATTAAATAAGGATAAATCAAAATGATAAGGTTTAAAATAAGATCCAAACATGTATAAATTTGATTGGTTGATGAGATTACAACCCTATATCATCTAATATTAGAATATGAGTCATTTGTTGGTGGTTTTTAAGTGGGGATAGATTTATTATAAATTAATATTTTTAAGAATCCAAAAGGTGCCCCTCTCCTCCCTTATAAAAGGGCACCTCCTCCCTCTCTTCCACACACCACTTTGAGCCTTAAATCTCGTCCAACCCCTGCCCAATTATCTTCTCCACTTCCCTATAAACATACTAGAGGTTCTGGTCTTCTTCAAAGACCAATTTTAGTGCCCTAAGAGGAGGTCTCAAAGAGGCGCTTTAAAGAAGAGGTAATTTCCGTTACCGATTCTTTCACCTTTATTTCTTCTTCCACTTATTCTTATTAGGTTGTTTAATTATGAAGTAATAACATCAGTATCACTAATATACTGATATTTTATTATAAGTATGAAACAATATTATTTAACCATCTATCCATCCTACGGAAAAAGAAATCATCGCGCGTGCGTACGTACGGAATACCGTCTCCACGCCGTGGTGTAATCTATTTTCCACCACCACCTTACTTGAATGGGTATAATGGTGTAAATAATAACTATATATGATTATTTTAAATTGATATTTATTCTTTAATAGTATACATACACTCCAATAAAATTCCACGATCATGAGAATGATATCATCGCTCGTGCGTACGTACGGAATACTGTCTCCACGACGCGATGAGATTCATTCTCAATGATTAACCATTCATAAATGATTATAAAGTATATATAATAAGTAATCATGAAATATATGAAATAATAATGATACTGTATTTATGTATATATATATATATATATGTATTTCATCCAATTAATTCCATTCAATTCAATGAGGAAACAAAAATAACGTTCATGCGTACGTACGGCCTACCGTCTCCATGAACGGTGTATTTCTTTCCATTTATCGATTTATTATATATACGTATATTCTGAATATATATTATATATAAATAATTTTTTCCATTCTGGATGTAAGTAATCATGATCTATGTAATCATATGAATAATTACAAGTCAAAACACGGACGAAAAATGAAACGATTTTACCCAAAACGCTCTTTAACATGGAATTTACAAAAGAACGGGTAATATAAAGTAATAAGTGAACCACATATGATATCATAACAATAAATATGATTATTTAATAAGTAAATAACATTATTTAAATAATTATACAAGAGGTTCGGATACATACAAAGCATATCAGACCTTAGGTAAGGGATAATTTTGCAAATCTCATTTTTATCTAAGATTGCTTATTCATAAGTATTTACTGGGGTTATATCTATCATCCATGTCCATGTTTTATAAAAGTGTTTTCATGTATGTTTAAAGTCATTTTTAACCATTTTTGACTTTTACTACATGGTATGTAAGGAATCTTTCTTTTGTTTACGTTACGAGGTACTTTTTCACTTTTCCTGCAAAAGTACAAAAAGAATGTTTTTTTAACTTATACGACATGAACAGATTTTTACGGTTTTATAAAGACTTGTTTTCATGAAGCTTCCTCCAAAATATTTCGTGACTATTTTTAAAAAAATCACTTTCTTTTAAAATTGCATGACATTTTGTGAAAAGAAAATGATTTTGAAGAAAAAGGGATATTTTCCTCAAGAATTCATTTCAAGTGTTTTATCAAAACCATTTTTCATCTAAGATGACATTATTTCATATGTGTATGTTTCAAGTATAATGTCTCTATGATTTACATGGTTTCAGTTCTTTTATTATGAAATGATATCCATTTCTTTTATAAGGATTATGTGATGATGGGATTATTTTTATGAAACCCATTTTATTCGTTGGGTTATTATGAATGATGTATGTTTATTTTGTGGCACAAGTAAGAATGATTTAATTATGAGATGGGTGGGACCTATATCTCCCTCCAATGCATTGGGTAAAGATTAATATCTCATGAGATAGACATGTCTGGAACGGCAAGTTAAACCGGTTTTGTAATACATGACTGGAACGAGGAGTGAACTTGATTCAGAAAGGGACTTTTTCCACTAAGATGGTCTTGGTAGCAATGCCTTGGCTACTATGGAAATCATATCATGTGCTTAATGGTTGCCACAATTTCATGTTTTATTCCCATGCTATTTTATCATTCTTAATGTTTCTTTATGATCTATGCCTTACGTACTTCCATGTTTTATGTCATTTCTCAAGATTTTGATGTTTAAACATTATGTTCATGTTTTTAAGTTCAAATGTATATGGTATGTTTTATTTTATCCATGCTTACCCTTACTGAGAATTTGAGCTCACCCTTTTTATGTTTTCTTTTCCCCAGGATATAAAGAAAGGTTTTAGGTAAGAAAAAAGGGGATGATCTTTATGGGAGATGTGGAAGATCTTTCACCACAATTAGAAGATTACGTTCCAAGTTTCCAAAGACACTAAACTATTACGGTCCTTGTGTGTATGTTTTTGTTATGTATTAAGTATTCCTATAAAGTAATTTAATGTCCATGTACGTCAAGATTTGGGTCTCTACAGTTGGTATTAGAGGAAAAGTAGGTAGGAATGTATCCGATCCTTGGGAACTCTCACATGTGAGCGTTGGACGAAGCATGGCTCTCTGCCTAAGGGCTTCATGAAAAAATAGCTGCCACTGGGGATGGTGGTGTGTCCCACCTAGGGGGTATAGCTGCCCATGGAGTGCCCTGATAGGTATCAATTTTAGTCTACTGGAAGTAATTCTAGACTGTTATAGTTGGTATCAGAGGAATGTTTTAGTCAACCTTTGGAAACTAGGATGCGAAAACGTTAGTGAGATCCCTAGAGATATTTCTACGGTATGTCTAGGGATGTCCCTAAGGATAAGTATACATATAGGATACAGTCCTAGAACTATGGTAATGATCATAGAATTTAACCTAAGATGTTAGATATTGAGGATACTCCCCCTTTACTATGTTGTTTCCCTAGTATGATTTTTCCCTCTCACACTATTCTTTTTGGGTTTTAGAAAATGGCTGGAAACAGGAAGATTCACGATAATGGAGGATATGATAGAAAATGGAATGCTTTTCTTCATGAGAAACCAAATGAAACGGGATCTGGAAGTCCAAACATCGTTAATATTCTTAATCAGAAATCTCATAATATGATCAATAATCTCAACTTTGGTACGTTTCCCGACTCAGATAATAAGAGAAAGATGGAGTTTCATGATGATCATAGAGGAAAGAAAGTTCAATTTCCCTCATGTAAATCATGTGGGAAGAGGCATCAGGGAGATTGTTTCAAAGGAACTGGAAGATGCTTTGGGTGTGGAAACGAAGGAAAAAAATCCAGTAAGTGAAAAGGAAAAGGTTCAGTTAACACCATGGACAAGGATAATGGTATTGCTACGACATCAACAATGATTAGATGTTTTAAATGTGGAATGTACGGGAATTTTGCAAACCAATGCCCTAATAGCAAATCTCATGAAAAGAATCAACATGGTCATATGGGTAGTATTTATGTGGATGATGATGAGGAGACTACAAATGATATATGAGCTGAAAGAAGTGTTGATGCTCAGTCGGTTGTTTTAGAAGGTAGTGGAATGATTGTATGTTTATCGAGAGTTTTGTTGTATAGTTAATGATACTATGGAATAAAGAATCATCTAAGGATTGTTACACTATTATTTTTCCTAAAAGTATTCGAAAGCATATGTTGAATGGTACCGGTAACCATGGAAGGTTATTCAGATATTTTTTAATGTATATGATATGCACATAATGAAGGAATAAGAAGATAATGAGATGTTTGATTGTATTTATGAGCTCATGATTGATATAAGGACTAAGTGATATCATGGTTTGAGTATATAGAATTTTGAGGATTTTGGTATGTGGAAAGTGTTAACTTTTGACTGCATTCACATTTTCACTAAGGTTCAATGGGTATTCATTTTTCAAGAGAATACATGATTAAGGCCTTCGAATGTTTGGAATGTGACCAACAGGACATATCTTATGATATATGGGGATCAACGAAGGCATTAAATCTCTGGTAATTGTTTTCACTATATTATAAGAGTGGACTGCAGTATTATGGATAAGCCTAAAGATTGGAATGGATTATGTTGGACATAAGTTAGTATTATTTAAGGATAGAATTTTTTTCGATATTATTAATGGGATGTTATAGTAACATAGTTTTAGAAAAAGGACAACCTATAGGACGTGCCACAACCCATCGCGTCGGACAAGGCTGTGGGAATCGAACCCACAACCAAAGTGCAACTGGCCTTTATCGCCTACCACTGGCCTATAGGAAGTCCCTGGTTAGTAGAAACTAGTTTTATTTTATTAAGTGGTATGATATATGAAGAATAAGTTCATTTTTGGAACCATATATGATTAATATAACCATAAGATGGACTTATAACTTTTTCTAACCTTTTTTTTGAAAGAGATGGAATGACCCATCATTCTATCACATGATCTTCTAACACATCACGAATAACAAATTCAACTTCATTTCTATAAGGGATGAAGTGGAAATTGTTCAATTCATGAGAAATAGTGATAATGTACCAAAATCATGTAAGTATTTCTTTTAATTCATCAACATTAGGGAAATGATCTTGAAAACCAAAAATTTTGTCCTAGTTCCCTTATATTCGATGAATCAGATGGTACCTTATATCATCACAAATCAATAGCTTTGTTATTGTTGGCTTTTTCATATCCATGTTCTCTACCACTCTCCATCAGAACTTGATGGTTAGATTTTTCTTCCATATCCATATTTTCACCTATGTTCTCCTACGTGGAAACCTAGTGATGAGTTAATTTGGGTAACCGTTACATTTCATACATTAGTTTTTAAAGCCATGTTTTGTTATTCCTTTTTATGATGTGGGTTTCTATTAAACAAACTTTCAAGTAGTAAACAATTTATAACCCCGACGAATTTCGAGGGAGAAATTCATTTTAAGGGTGGTCGAATGTAACACCCCAAGATTTTATGAAAGATATTCTTTTAATTTCACTAATGTCTTGTGTTTTATGCTACACCAAGATTACCTTGCGCTATACGCAACACCGTATTAGCTTGCGGTATACACAACACTATTCTTGGATCGTGTTACACACAATATTGATAATAGTTATTCTACGCAACATTGAGTATATATATATATATTCAATGTATAAATGAAATATGGTTGGATTCTGTTATATGAAACAACGAATTATTCTTGCACAACACGCAACCCTGACTTGGCTAGTATTACACGCAATCGCGACCTTCCTTGATAGCGTGTGTTGTACGCAATACCAGATTTTACTAAAAAATGATATATTATTATAATTTTGTTATGAACTAGCAGTTATGAATAGTATTAACTAAATTTTGAATTTTATAACATTATTATTCTTTATACACATTTTCTAGAACATGGTATAAGAACAAAAAAAATCATCGGGTAAAATAAGTATTTTTTAAAAAATGCAGTTTTGCCGCCTTTTGATGGCGCACCCACATTAAATATAGTTTTTGACATTTCTATAAGTTCAATTTGACAAAATAAACTTCTTCTTTGGAATCAAGAAATAAAAATTTACTTTGGATAAATTTTTCATATTATTCTGGTAACTTTCATATTTTGATGAATAGTAAAAACACGCTATATTTTAATTAAAAACAACTTTTTTCATCGAAATAATTAATATGGTTAAATTATAATATTGAATGGTTTTAAAGTATAAATAAAATATATTTTTACCATTTAATATAATTTATGTCATTATCATTGATTTTACATTAAATTCTAATGTTAAATCAATTCAATCTTTTGCAATGTTTTAAAGAAAAACCTGTTTTCTTTCGACAACGGGATTAATTTTAATTTAATTTCTGCCACTTTTTTGTATTGAATTTGAAAAAATAGACTCCATATTTGGAATCAGTGGGTAAAAATTATGCTTATAAGCTACTTTTTATTTATGGGAATTATGAATAGTAACTACGGTAAATTTTATTTACCATAGTTAAAGGTAAATCGGGTAATTAAGGGTAAATATAATATTATAAAAATACCCTAACACATGAAAAAATTCTGTTTTATGGCTAAAAGTAGACCCATATAACCTAAGGGTCAGATTATATTCATTTTATGGACTTTTGACTATGAAAATAATTTAATTATTATTAAAACCAAAGAAAGTGAAAAAATGCCACTCTCTTAAATCTTATAAGTATTATAATTTTAATTTAGTGATAAACATCATAAAACTTCAAAAATTAATAGTCTACAGAAATATAATAAAATTATCTACATCATTATAATTTATTTAGAATTTTTAGGGATTAAATAATTGTCATTAATGGTGATACATTAATGATACAGAAATTATTTATTAAGTGGAAAATAAGTAATATAGTTTTTATTGAAATAATAATACCCATTAAAAGGCCCACAAACCTGACCAAAACTTATTGATAGTGTATATCTACAACTTAATCATCCAATGACCTAATATATAACCGTTTGGAGCCCGATAAAAGTGATTATGACACTTATATTATTTTATTTTAAATGATTCCAAAGTTGTCACCTTCATAATTTAATAAATATAACAATTTAAATATTGTGATTTTAAGATGATAAATTCGAGTAAAAGTATTATTGTGAAATCTAATAGATTTATATTCATCATAGGATTTTATTTTTAATTTTATGCAACAAATAAATATATTAAATAATTATACAATAATTTTGTAGTAATTATTTTATTAAGAGAGAAACCAAAAAAATGGTTTCAAAAATAATAAAATAAATATTATATGAACTATTTAATGTGATCCAATAATGTTTTAGATACATATTACCTTTTATTAATCTATTAATGCTTTTATTTCGAACATAACTTCTGTATTTATTTTATTTAAATTCAAATAAATGAATAGTGTTAAAATTGACACTATTGTTATTTTATAAAAATAATATATTATAAAATTGTTTAAAAATCACAAAAATATTTAAAAATTATAAATTTAAATTTATATGGTCTATAATGTTATAAATTAAACAATTATGGAAAATTCACAACAAATAAGTAATTATTTGTTATAATTTTAAATTTAGAATGTTATTACCACAAATAAACTTAAATAGATTAAATAAGGATAAATCAAAATGATAAGGTTTAAAATAATATCCAAACATGTCTAAATTTGATTGGTTGATGAGATTAAAACCCTATATCATCTAATCATAGAATATGAGTCATTGTTGGTGGTTTTTAAGTGGGTTTTGATTTATTATAAATTAATATTTGTAAGAATCCCAAAGCTGCCCCTCTCCTCCCTTATAAAAGGGAACCTCCTCCCTCTCTTCCACACACCACTTTGAGCCTTCATGCTCGGAAAAACCTTTCCCAATTATCTTTTCCACTTATCTAGAAACATCCTAGAGGTCCTGGTATTCTTCAAAGGCCAATTTTAGTGCCCTAAGAGGAGGTCTCAAAGAGGCGCTTCAAAGAAGAGGTAATTTCTGTTACCGATGCTTTCACCTTTATTTCTTCTTAATTTTCTTCTTCATAGGTTGTTTAATTATGAAGTAATAACATCAGTATCACTCATATACTGATATGTTATTATAAGTATGAAACAATCCTATTTCACCATCTATCCATCCTACGGAAAACGAAATCACCACGCGTGCGTACGTACGGAATACCGTCTACACGCCGTGGTGTAATCTATTTTCCACCACCACCTTACTTGGATGGGTATAATGGTTTAAATAATAAATATATATGATTATTGTAAAGTGACATTGATTCTGTAATATTATACATACAATCCAATAAAATTCCACAATCATGGGAACGATATCATCGCTCGTACGTACATACGGAATACCATCTCCACGACGCGATGAGGTTCATTCTCAATGATTAACCATTCATAAATGATTATAAAGTATATATAATAAGTAATCATGAAATATATGACATAATAATGATACTGGATTTATGTATATATATATATATATGTGTGTGTGTGTGTGTGTATGTCATCCAATTAATTCCATTTAATTCAATGAGGAAACAAAAACAACGTTCATGCGTACGTACGGCCTACCGTCTCCATGAATGGTGTATTTCTATCCATTTATCAATCTATTATATTTATGTATATTCTGAATATATATTATATATAAATCATGTTTTACATTCTGTATGTAAGTAATCATGATCTAAGTAATCATACGAATAATTACAAGTCAAAACACAGATGACAAATGAAACGATTTTACCCAAAACGCTCTTTAACATTGAATTTAAAAAAGAACGGGTAATATAAAGTCATAAGTGAATGATATATGATATAATAAAAATTAATATGATTATGTAATAAGTCAATAACATTAGTTAAATCATTATACAGGATGTTTGGATACGTACAAAGCATATCGGACCTAAGTTAAGGGAAAATTTTGCAAATCTCATTTTTATCTAAGATTGCTTATTCGTAAGTATTTACTAGGGTTATTTCTATCATAAATTCCCATATTTTATAAATGTGTTTTCATGTATGTTTAAAGTCCTTTTTACCAAATTTTGACTTTTACTAAATGGTATGTATGGAATCTTTCTTTTGTTTACGTTACGAAGTACTTTTTGACTTTTACGGCAAATGTACGAAAAGAATGTTTTTTTAACTTAAACGGCACAAACGGATTTTTACGGTTTTATAAAGACTTGTTTTCATGAAGCTTCCTCCAAAATATTTCATGAATATTTTCAAAAAAATCCTTTTATTTTAAAATTTCATGACATTTTGTGAAAAGAAAATGATTTTGAAGAAAAAGGGATATTTTCCTCAAGAATTCATTTCAAGTGTTTTATCAAAACCATTTTTCATATAAGATGACATTATTTCATATGTGTATGTTTCAAGTATAATTTATTTATGATTTACATGGTTTCAATTCTATTATTATGAAATGATATCCATTTCTTTTATATGGATTATGTGATGATGGGATTATTTTTATGAAACCCATTTTATTCATTGGGTTATTATGAATGATGTATGTTTATTTTGTGGAATAAGTAAGAATAATTTCATTATGAGATTGGTGGGACCTATATATCCCTCCAATGAATTGGGTAATGATTTATATCTCATTAGATAGACATGGCTAGAACATCATGTTAAACCGGTTCAGTAATATAGGACTTGAACGAGGAGTGAACTCGATTCAGAAAGGGACTTTTTCCACTAAGACGGTCTTGGCAGCAATGCCTTCGTGCTTAATGGTTGCCACAATTACATGTTTTATTCCCATGATATTTTATCATTCGTAATGTTTATTTATGATCTATTCCTTACGTACTTCTATGTTTTATGTCATTTCTCAATCTTTTGATGTTTAAACTTTATGTTAATGTTTTTAAGTTCAAATGTATATGGTATGTTTTATTTTATCCATGCATACCCTTACTAAGCATTTGAGCTCACCCTTTTTATTTTTTCTTTTCCCCAGGATATAAAGAAAGGTTTTAGGTATGAAAAAAAGGGGAAGATATTTATGGGAGATGTTGAAGATCTTTCACCACGATTAGAAGATTACGTTCCAAGTTTCCAAAGACACTAAACTATTACGGTCCTTGTGTGTCTGTTTTTGTTATGTATTAAGTATTCTGCTAAAGTAATGTAAGGTCCATTTACGTCAAGCTTTGGGTCTCTATAGTTGGTATCAGAGGCAAATTAGGTAGGAATGAATCCGATCCTTGGGAACTCTCACATGTGAGCATTGAACGAAGCATTGCTCTCCGCCCAAGGGCTTCATGAGGAAATGGCTGCCACTGGGGATGGTGGTGTGTCCCGCCCAGGGGGTGTAGCCACCCATGTAGTTCCCTGATAGGTATCAATTATAGTCCACTGGAAGTAATTCCAGACCGTTACACTTGATTATCTCTAACCATCTTCTTTGAATCATGTTGAGCTCCTTTTGTGTGAATATATACATTAGGATCTTGTGGTCGGTGTATATGTCACACTTATCACCATAAAGGTACTTCTACTACATTTTAAAGGCAAAAGTCACTGATGCCAGATCTAGATCATACGTCATGTAGTTTTTTTCATGGATCCTCAACTGTTGTGAGGCATAGGCCATCACATTATCATTTTTCAAGAGTACTAATCCAAAGCCGTTCATTGAAGCATCACTGTATATCACCAAACATTCTCAACTTCTCAGTAGTGTGAGTACAGGATCAGTGATCAGCCATATATTTAGCTTCTTGAAGCTTCCCTCACATTCTTCCATCCATACATACTTTACCCCTTTCCATGATAACTTAGTTATAAGGATGGACAATCACTAGAAGTTTCTCAAAAAAACATCGATAGAACCCTGCTTATACATGAAAACTATGGATTTTTGGGACACTAGAAGGCATGGGCCATTCATCCATTTCCATTGTATTTTATGGATCCACAGAAATTCTCACACTTGTGATCACATGTCTCAATAATGTTACTTGCTTCATACAAAAGTCACACATTTAGAACATGGAATACAACTTCTCCTTTCTCAATGTCACCAATACAACTCTTATATGTTCTTCATGTTCCTCCTTGATCTTAGTGTAGATGAGAATATAATCAATAAAAACTATTTAAAAAATTTCAAGGTGATTTCTAAATACACTATTCATAAAATCCATGAAGACTGCAAGGTAATTAATATGTCTGAAGGGAATCACAAAAACTCATTGTGCTCATACCTTGTACGGAAGGCAGTATTCTAAATATCATCCTTTTTCACCTTTACTTGATGATATCCCGAACAAATATCCAAATTTTAGAAGTATTGAACTCCTCTTAACTGGTCAAACAAGTCATCAATACTTTGGAGAGGACACTTGTTCTTTATGGTGATCTTGTTGAGTTCCCTATAATCAATGCACAACCGCATTTTTTCATCCTTCTTCTTCACAAAGAGCACTAGTTCACCCCAAGGTGATTCACTAGGGCGTATAAACCCTTCGTCCAGATGCTCTTGCCTCTACTTCTTTCACTCCTCCTGTTCGATAGGAGCCATCCTATAGGGACACTTTGAGATAGGAGTTTCCCCATATATGAGTTCAATTGAGAATTCTACCCCACGATCCAGGGGAATTATGGGTAACTATTTGAGAAATGCATCACCATATTCTCTCAGGATTAGCATTTCATCATGGTTGGAAGTTCCTGTCGACTCAGCCTTTTGGGGGAGGTATGCTATATCATAGGGAATCAACACCCACAAAGATGAAGGAATTTTCAAAGGAGATTTATGATCTTCTTTGAATTTTTATAGGAGCATGGGATGGTTTGGAATATGAATAGATATTTACTTTTCCTGAATTTTGATATATGATCTATATAATGAGAGCCAATCCATTCCCATTATAGCGTAGAATTCCACCAAGGGAAGTATTACGAATTTTTTCAGAATAATCTTCCCACATAAGCCAATATGAGAAGATTCAAACACTAGGGTTGCAATGATTGCACTATTGGGTGTTTTTACAAATATCTCTACTTCATGGTATCATGGATTTGATTATATAGTTCTTGAAAACATGCAAGATATAAAACAATCCGTAGAACCAGAATCAAATAATACTTTTTCCATTCATGATTGAATTGGAAGTTTACCTTATACGACATCATTATCTTGTTCCACGTCCGTAGTAGTGATGTCATAAGTCTTCCATTTTTCTTTTTTCTATGGTGTCTGATGATGCTGATTACCCTCGAGAACTCAATGTTTAGTGCACTGGCTTGAATAGTTCCCTTGCTCCCTAAAGTTGTAACATTGAACCATGAGTGGTTCTCTCCTTTAATCAGCTACATTCTCCTTTCTTTTCATGTCTTTTTGACACTCTTGAGCGTGATGTCCTTCTTTCCCATAGTTGAATCATTTCACTATCACATTTAGGAAGTTCCCATGGTGCAACTTCCCACATTTTTGGCATGTGGGTCGTTGTGTTTTCTTCCCACCTTTATCATTGGATCCACTAGATTGAAGCTCCATCTTTGATTTCTTATCATCATAGCCATGGGACCATTCTATAAACTCCATATCCACTTTGAGAGCACAACAAACAACTTATTCATAACTCCCAACATCTCGAATTGAAGGATCCTTTTGAAGGTTTGGTTTTAATCCACTAAAGAATCTATCAATTTTGATATCACTTTTTATAACAAAACCTGAAGCGTACCTTGCAAGCCTTGTAAAATTTTCTTCGTAGGTTATGAAAAATTCTTCTTTATTTTTTCTTGAGCTCTATGAATTCCCTCTCCATATTCGTACGAATAGTTTGTGGGAAATACTTATTAATAAACATTATCTTAATGTCTTCCAATTCCATCTCTTCAATTCCCTTCCTTAGAATGGTGTTCTTATTCAAAGCCCACCATTGATCGGATTCTCCATCTAGACGATAAATGGCTAGAGTCACCATCTCTGTCTTTGAATAATGAAGCATATAAAAGATCTTCTCCATGTAGTTGACCAACCTTTTTGCAGCTAGTGGATCAATAGATCCATTAAACATTAGTGGTCGTTGCCGCAAAAAACATTCAATAGCCAGTTACTCCCACTTTGGTAAAGGAGGAAATTCCCCATTATTATGGTTATTGTTTATATCCTTAGATAATTGGGTAAGAATTGTCATAACGTTCATAACTCCACCTCTCAAATCATAGGGGATGCCATTCGGGAAATCGTTTCATTGGCCCTCGCACGAGTTCTTAGCCTGGTCTCTCCTGGTTCCCACCATATTCTAAAATAGAAAATATTAGAACA
Source organism: Viscum album (assembly GCA_963277665.1). NCBI lineage: Eukaryota > Viridiplantae > Streptophyta > Magnoliopsida > Santalales > Viscaceae > Viscum > Viscum album. The sequence goes on along the minus strand of OY728142.1, from coordinate 1,769,905,959 downwards.
AAACATAATTCAATAAGTCATGAATACATAACTTATTATTTTTCACAATTTATACTAAAATCATAAAATATGTGATCCTTATGTAGACATTATTATGTGCCTATTTGTACTTAGACTCATGCTAGAGGTTTTCCTTAGGGTTCACTAATCCTAATTCCCAAATTAACTAAACCTTTCCTCTGATACCAAATCTAGCGACCCAAATTTTTATTTAATTACTATTATATAATTTTAATGATAAATAACATAATATTATTACAAATAAATGATCCAACGGTTTAGTGGCTTGGAAAAACTAGGACCATACACAACAGTTACAACATCGAGCATAAACATTTATTCAATTTCTTCTTCCTTATATTCTTACTGGCACTTGACCTCTCCTTAGTACAAGTAGTCGCCTGAGGATATACATAAAAAGGGTTGAGCAAGAAGCATAATAAGGGGACATATAAGAACAACATAGCATGGTGTGAGCATAATCATAACTTGGGCATAAGATCAAGAACTTGGGAGGAATCATAAATATAAGACTTGAAATGTGGGAATGCATAAAAATAAAAAATTATGTCTTAGTGGTTAAAAACCACACATACATGTGAACCAAGATAGAATATTGTTCAAAAATAATATCACATTTACTCATGAGATTCATCATGTTACCCAATTCATTGGAGAGCTGTATAATTCCGGGTGCACCCGTCACATTCAAACATTCATACTGCGCTATATAATTCGGGACGCACCCGTCACATCATAACATTATAATTTTCATGCTTTCAACATGGAAAATATATCAAAATTGAACAAAAAAACCCATGGAATGGAATGGGTTACATATCATAAGAACACATTCATAGACATTGGGTTCCCAAAAGAAAGAGGGGATAACATACATGTTTCAAGAACCACCCACATTGAGAGAGAAGTAAAATGTGTGTTCTTAAAAGATGTGTTCTTTTGAAAAAAAATTGATTGAGATAAATACTAGTGAAAAACATGTATAACCTAGAAAAGGAAATACAATGATGAAAAAATAATTTTTAGGAAGTGATGCTACCAAATTGGGGTGAAAGAGGGAGAACATGAAGAAAGAAAATTAGGTTCGAGATTTTCCCCTTACCTTGTATCCAAACGCTTACTTCTCTTTAATATCCTGTATAATGACATTATAATAATTAATTATAAATTAAAGAACCTTTTATACATAAATATGGTTCATTCTGGTTTCACTATGTCATTCACGTTCCTTTAGATGACTTATTGAGTATACAAACATTGTTCGAGGATGTTCATTTTTTTGCTTTTTCTTGGGTGGTTCACTTATATTCATAAATTGAAGATCAGGTAGAACATTAGTAAACATACAAAATAGATATTACATGTTATTATTGAAATTAAAGGATATTAAATGATCTTATAATGAGTTATATTATATACCATGTGGATGAATCATTAGATGAAATTATATGATGATTGTTGGGGTTAATTTGGGTGGGTTTTCGATCATAAAGAACATGTTTTAATTTATCAATTAGTAATAAGTACATAAGTTAGTTACAGAACAATAAATAGGACATAATACATAAAAAATATTCTTCTTCAACCATAAAAATGGTTTTATTACCATATCTGAAGGTAGAAATGGAAGAAGAAAACATGTCGTTCTTGAAGGTGATAATTAACCCCTCACGAACAACATTCTCTTTAATAAAATAAAAGGAAGAGGGAAATGGATTGGATGATATAATATCCCATTAGTATCTTAAAATTCCAGTATATTCATGATACTAGAGTTACCATAACATTTGGGAAAAGATAGGTGGGGAGAGAATAAGAAAATAACATGAAATTGAAAGGGGTTTAAAGGAGAAAATGGAGAGAAATTGCCTCTTGAATCCTCCTCATGAGATCCTCCTTAGGGGCCTAATCGTGGTCTTTAGATTAGAATAGAAGCTCTTAGACGTGGGGGAGGAGATAGGGAAGATTTTTAGGTAGAGTTTAGGCAAGGATTGAATCTTGATAGGTGTGAGGAAATGAGGGTTTGATGGGTAGTATTTATAGTGGGGGGAGAGGGGTTTCCTTAATATAAAATTCATTAGTTTTTTAATTTCTCATAAGAAAAGTAATAGTGAGTCTTGAATTACCAAGAATAGAAATTTTATAATGTTATCCACAATAATCTGGGCTTACTTCAGAGGAAAATCACACATGACCATATAATTATCTAATTTAGAATATTTTGTAAATTATGGTATTTCAATATTCATCAAATATTCAAGTATCTTATAAAAATCCAAAAAATTTACACCATCCATTTTTTGACATGTAAAATTAAAAAATGAAGTCCATTTTCAAAAATAATTTTCCAAATATGATTAATTTAATATTTAATTAAAATCATGGTTTGTTACTAAAAAACATTTTTAAGACATTTATTTACAAATTCTAAAATATAGTTACATCATACTTTCACATGAATATAATTTTTATTCTATCATAGGTAATATTCTTATTCGTTAGTGTATATAAATATTCATAATGGTATGTTATATTCATAAGGGTAGGTTAATATTCACTAAAAATTTATTTTTGTTTTATTAGACCCCAAAAATCATATTGAACACCACCATGTATGTCAGATTTTCAAAATTCCAAACACAGAAGTGAAAAAATTATGTTTAAAGGTTCCTTAGAACATAGTAGTTCATTATATTGTGTTTACATGTGATTTTATGACATAATTATAAGAATGGAACTTCCATTTAAAATCATTGGGTCGTTACAGACAAGAATTAAAAATAATACAAAAATGTAGCACATTTTTAATGATGATATTGAATCTCAAGTGGATGATATTTTTATATGATTTCAATCTAACACTCTGTAGCTACTAAAATGGGTGTCATCAAGCAGATAATAAAAATTATATGATATCTGAAAATGTCATGGGTCAAATCCATCTATGTTTGGAGTGGAAATCTATATGATACCTAGTTAACATTCTCGAATACCTAGAAATGTATAAAAAATCCCAGATAAATCTTACTCCCATGATAAAACATTAAATAACCAAGATGAAGAGAGAATATTGAGGATTTCTAATCCCCAATAACAAAATTCATTGGAATTGTATTATTATAACTATGAGAGTTTTGATATTCAAGAGAAACCCACATCAACTCCCTAATCTCCCACAACTTTTATATCATTCCCTATACTACTTCTAGTATGAGAGTTGATGAGTCTCTATCCAAAATCTGATAAACTAGAACTATTTGGAAATCCAAAAAAACCATTTAATTGGTCCATTCAAATGCTTATGTGATGACAATTGTTAAAGTAAAACACAACCAAGTGCATTTTATTTTTACCAAAGCCTCTAAAATATAGAATGAATGTTGGAAATATATCGTCCAATGATTGGATATTTTATTATTTCTACTCATCCATCTATGGAAATAGATATCCATTGTGATGTAATAGATTTTAAAATAATATTTAATACATACAAATATATTGAAAGTATAATAGGGATAATTATGAAAAATAATCATCCCTTGGAACACCATTGAATCTTATAATCTACTCCAGCTAAAATCGTAGAGGAACAACCAAAATAATTGATTCCTTAATCCGTAATAAGTGATTGAATTTCATTAAATGATCCATTATAACCAAGATAACATATTATTCACCCTAATAACAATGTAAAGTGGTTATTTAATAGATCAAAATTTCCTCCCACTTCTACTAAATGGAATCTAGATACTAAAGAACCCCACTAGGAATACAACGTTCGAACTCCACATTCATGAAAACAAACACTAGGAAATAAAGAATATGTCTATATTCATTAACTATAACCACTAAAATTGATTACTTATAGAATTGTAGAACTTATACATACTGATATGTAGTAATAAGGGTGTGATTTGAAACTCTCAAATACCCTCATCACCATGTATTGATGAGCCTCAACTTGAATGACACATGATTTTTGATATTCTATGACCATACCTAAGGGGAATCACCAAAAAATATTATGATCATTGAAACCGAATATATATTTTTTAGTTTATGTTATATCAGATGTTATATCAAGAATTATTACACTATCATGTGATAGAGTGACCATATACAATTATCTTCTTATGTATTAATATTCACCTCAAAAAGAACCAACATAACCGATTAATTAGCCCTAAACTAACTATCAAAATATACATGCAATTTCATATTCAATGAATTAGTGTAAACATTAATTTTTTGTATTTTATAATAATATTTGAATTCATAATCCTATAATAATTACAACCACCTTCTCTGATGCATGTTAAAATCATGCTTGAAGAAGATATATCAAAAAAACATCAAATATATCAGGACCGTAAGGATCTAAAAAATGAAATATTTTAAAAATAAAATTATAGAAAAATAAAAAATAGATAACTAATGATTTTGGGTACCATAGTGAGATTTATGGGATCATAGTTATCATAGTTAGTAAGTTATGACCACATCCTATTATATCCAAACACAACCAAATACAAGGTATGAATAATACCATAAAATATAAAACATAATACCTTACCCTAAAGACTATAGAACATGAAAAACATCTATATTGTCCTTTAGAAACTCAAAAGTAGCATGGGACTGGTCAATTACCATAATTTCTTAATTTGTAACACTGATATATTTAGGAATATATATTTTTTCTCTAAATTATTATTATGTCTGATAGATACCTTCACATACCCCACCAATCTAAAAAAATTGTAATATATCATAGATGATTATTATCAAAATAAAATAAAATATTAAAAATAAATATAGTAAATAAAAATATATTAGTAGTCTAATATTTCATACATTTATAGGATACATAATTTATATGATTTAATACGAAAAATGATTTCCCCTTTTAAGAAACTTGTTTTTTAAAGGGTTATATATTATACTATGATGAATTTAATTATGAAATATTAAATATAACTATATATTAACTTACAAATTTTAATTATTTTAAAAAGAAAATTATTATAAATTATATTATGAATACATAAAATCATCTATTTTTTCAACAAAATCAGTACTCATTTTATTTTTTATATTAATTTAAATTGAAAAAATTTAATTTTAGAGTATTAATTTTATAAAAATAAATTTATTTTTTGGATTATAAATTTATTATTATATTATGAAGACTTATTGGAATATTTTTGAAATAGTTTATTTTTAGGTGAATGGTGAAAACAATATTTTTACTAATATCATATGAATTTTTGTATTTATCATAAAATAAGTAGGAGTGAAAAAATTTCAAAACTTTTTCCATGCATAATAATTTATTTACATAATAAAAAGTTCATTTAACAAATACAATATGGAATTTGGAAGAAAATATTAAAAAAATTAAATTAATTTGGAATTAATTATATTAAAAAAATTCATTATTATCAATATTTATCATATCACTAGGTAGAATTTTTATTTGATTTTTTTAAATCCTAATAACATTTAATTTAATGATAATAAATTTATTTATAACATAAAAATTAACAACATTGGAAATTTTATCCTATGAAATATTTTAATGCTTACAATATAATTTTTTCAAAAAATCATTTTTACACGTCATGTTTTATATTATAAAAAGAAATTATTCACTATCATAAATTTTATTTTATCAATTTGAATTCAAATTTTGAATCAATAGGTCTAAATTGTGTTATATGTTCTATCTTATTTTTATTCCTAAAAATTAATTTCCTCTGTAAAAATTAGTAATGATGGTAAAAGTGAATTAAGTTAAAAATGTTTTAACCACGGTTATGAATCCTAAAACATGGTAAAATCATATTAATTAATAAGTGTGTGGGAGTTAGATTGAATTTACCACTTTACGACTCCATTATTTACCATTATTGGATCAATTGGAACATTAAATAGTGACTTTTCATTTATATTATTTTTGAAAATTCAACACCTCTACAATGTACATATAAATAAGAAGTTTTTAATTTTTTAATTAAGTTAAAATATATTTTTGGTGTTTTGATGAGAAATTGTTGATTATTATATTATTATAATAGATTTATATTATGGAAATAAATTTCATGATTTATGAATTAAAATTTTACAATTCTGATGATTGTTCGTGTGTTTTTTGATGGTTAGGACATTTTAAAAAGGAATTGTATGAATATAATAGTGGTTACAATAATTTAAGATATCCCTTTAAAAAACAAATAACTAATTAAGTCTGTTTAATATGTTAATTATTGTATGAGGTTCTTTTAATTGAAAAAGGACATATAAGATTCCATTATTTCATGATGTTTTAGATGTTATAAATTCCATGAAAAAATATATTCATATTTCCTCATGAGGAATAATGAGAGGAGATAACATTAAGTAGAAGCATTATTTTTTTCTTGGATTTTATGATATATTTGTTAAATATTTTTAACAGTAGTCAACATAAATATAGGAAATCCTCCTAGACATTCTAGAGAACCAGGCATCCTCTTCTTAGGTGTGTAGGGTCAACATATATCCTTTGAGAAAAACAATGTGTGATAGTTTACTTCAATCAGTTGGTAGGTATACAGGTGTAAGCCTTGAATATATAGCATATACATGATTGTGAACATAGAAGTTTAAGAGTCACTATGCGGGTTGTATAAAGACATGAGCCACAGGTGCAGATTGGATCTTGGAGACAACCCTGTGACACTGGCCAATCAACTGAATGAATGTGCAAGAAAATGTGGGTGAGTAAAACTGAATTAATATTAAATATGAAGGATATGTTGTCTGGACATGGTTATTTCAGTAAAAATTATATGTTTATATCATTCATATAAGATATGATGAAAAATTATTTTTTGATCAAGAAGAAATGGATGATTTCTTCGTCGAACACTCAATCATCCATCACTATTATATCACATGTTATTTTGTTTCTACATCAACGTGATAAAATTTAATCATCGAGCACATTTAATAATCCTTGAAAACCTCTCAAAAACATAGTGGTTCCCAATCACGTATTTCATATGATGTTTATGAAACTAACATGTATTAGTTGAAATCTATAATCCCTGATATTAACTAATGAATATAATCCTAATGTGATACTAAAATCCTGATTAATAATAGGGTATCATAATAATAAAATATTAATAAGTTTTACATGAATTAAAATTTATTTAATGAATAAAAATAACATTGTGTTGGATTGTGGTTGTTAATAAAAAATTAATTTATCTTTCTCTTAGGTATTCCAGAATAAAGATTCCATGTGAGGATTATTGATATACCAAGTAATTTTGGAGTTTTAGTACTAGTTTTGGTTTCTTTATTACTATATGAATATGATGTGGATGCATATTGGGAAACCATTCTTATTTAAAAGTTAATGTGTTGTGTGAAGAATCAAAAAATTAGTGGTGAAGGATGATAAACATTTTGAGAAAAAATTAATTAAATTCTCAAAAAATTATGAATTCCATACTAGATGAATTCATGCTACATTGAGATGTTCTATTTGTTCTCCATGAGATGTCTAAATAACATCAGAGCATTCAGGTAGTTATGATGGGTTCTATTATTTTTTACAATGTGATAATTTTTATGGATCAATATTCATAATACCCATATACAATTTTTTTTATAAGTAATGATATATATTTACCAATAGATTGTGCGAATTAATATTTTGATTAGGTAAGTAAAATCATTATTTATAAACATAATTAAATCAATTAAAAATTTATATCCCCTAATAGATTTAGTTTTTTGGAAAAATGTATCCTCTTAAGTATTGAGGATTGTGGGGGGAAATATATTTGAGGGACCTCACATCCATTTATGAATGGGAATTTTGAAAATCCTAACACATTAATGTATAAAATAGGGATTATCTATGTCTAGACTAATGGAGTGGATCTTTATAGGTTGATATTGGTGATAATGATAGAGAAAAAAATAAATCAAAAATACATATTTCATTCGGATAAAGAATATATATATATACAATATATTTATGTAACAAGATAATCATTGAAGTATAATATTTTAGTTAGTGAGTGTAACCAACTAAAAAACACTTATGATTTGGATGCCTAACTAATAAAAATTGAAGAAATAGTTAGGGTGCCAAAGAAATTACTAGAGTACAGTAATTAGGGATTCTAACCAATTTTAATCAATTTTGGATATAGTGAAGAATCTATGATAGAGTGCCTAACCAACATGGTATGTTGTTTTATTCTATATATAATCATGTAAATACAATGTATTACATTGTATTATTCATTACTACAATTATTGGAGAGAAAGTATAAAATAATTTAGTGGATTAATAATATTAAAAAATTCACATGTTGGTAATTAAAAAGAGATTAATTTTTAAATTGAGGTTACCATTTATTCACCCCTCTCAATGGAACATAATCGGTCCATGGACATTATAGTTAGTATCAGTAGAATGATCCATCTAATGATTCATAATGATTCTATAACATAATCTAAAAAAAAATTCAATGATAGCATTTTTCTTTTTCTCAACATTATTTTAAATTGGTATATTAAATAAAGAGAAAATTATAGATTTAATCAACCATATATAATTTAATAAGAAAAAAATAAGACGAGTATCGATGAAAATTAATAATATGATAAAAATGAAGTAACATAAATTTATGAGATAATAACACCTAATAATAAATGAATACGAATAAATAATACCCATGAAATCAAGATGTTGATTAATGAAATGGAAGAAATTGTATTTGAATCCAAAGTAATATGATTTACAATCAGATATGAATTTAAAATAGGATTTATAGAGTTAAAAAAATATTTCATTTTAATAGATAATAATCTCATGTTTGTGACATTATTGGGTCCAATAAACTTGTAATATTTGATTCTCAAAAAATATTATATATATCTGATAATTAAGGTGAAAATCCTATAAATTTTTGGATCAAGAATGACATTAGGATATTCCCCTACCCATAAAAGGATAGAATGTGGTAGAGATTAATTTCACCCCACCCTGAGATAAATAATGATTAAATTTGATTTTATTAAATAAAATCAAACATTTGGGTATATATGTATTCGGCCAAGAAAAAAAATGCATCATTGATTTTACTATAATTGTAGATATAGTGGTTACGACTCCTAATATAATTTATATTACATTTATTTATCAGTAATGTGGAAAAATACAAGGAGGATTTATAGTGAGAATTTGGAAAATAAAATATAATGAAATAAAATAATCCCAAATAAGCTAGGCAGAAATTTAATGCTTGTTTGGATTGGAAGAACCTATTGGCCATGATAAAAAAGACTTTGGACGCAGAAATTTGTTCTAAGATTCGTGGAAATCAAGTGTTTGGGGTTTCTCTAATAATAAGTTTATCTAATACTACAATATAGAGAATTACTACACATAATGTACCAATCTATGAGAGGAAACTTTTTTTCAAAATTTCTATATAATTTTAACAAAAAAGTAATCAATGATAAAGATCTTGGAATAAAGTAGAATTTAAATACGAGAGAGAACCATCACCTCGATGCATTTCTCTAATGAAATAAGAGTCTCCTACTTATTTCATATTATTTAGGGGGGTATGAAATATCTAATTTATAATTGATTGAATTTTTTTTCAATCACATTGATTGTCCATTTTGATGAAGATATATGGTACATACTTTCACAGTGAGCTATCATGGAATATGAGACTATCCAGTCACACTTTCATACCAAAATTTTTAATTTTATTAATTATCATCATTAAGGGGTATATAATTATTGAAAAAATGATGATATAATGGGAAAATAATTATTGAGAACATGAACTTTATTATGTGTTTTTTAAGTGTTTACATGATTTTTATTATCATTAAAAAAAATTATTTTTTTATCCTCTTATATCGAGATTTTGGAAATTATATGAATGGTTTAAAATAAAAAATATTATGTATGACACAGTCATCCATAGTTTCATAAATACTTTTTTCACACTATTTTTGATCTTATTGAAATAGAGTTAACTAATTAACATCTCATTGCTATGTATCAATTCATATTATCCCTTTCATTCAAAAATCATCGATGATATTTTTAAGAATAATGATGAGATGAGAAGAACATTCAAACCATATGCATTTTGTTATTATTAGGGAGAAATAATTATATATATTTATATAATTTTTATCATTGTATTAGTTGTTGAAAAAAAATGAAAAGGGGAGATCATTGATTCTATGTGTTTCATTTATTTATAATGAGGAAACAATTTTTGGTTAGTGTGTTAAATATAAAGTAATGATACTAGGATAATTTTAATGGATTCATTTTATTGAATTGGATTTGATGAATGAAAAATTATTCTTGTTTAATTATGTTGATTGTTTTCTAGTTCATTAATTCATATGACATGTTATAATGAAATTTGAATATGTTCACAACATTTCCAATTTGAAAATTCATCCCTTTCCTAGGTGAATAATTATATAAAAATATAATATATAAAAATTATTTCATGAGAAATTTTTCATTATATAAGAACAAAGAAAATAACATTATTGATTGAAATTTTTGACATGGTATATTCCATAACAAAATATACTTCAATGGAAAAAGCTGTTTATATTATTTCATATGGTTATTATAATAGAGGTTGCATGTAGAACATGATTATGGTTTTTTCTTGGATGTTATATGGAATTGGCTAACCCATTTTTATGATTGTTTTCCTAAAAATTGGCCAACATTGAAGCCAATTTAGAGTGTTCATGTGTGTTCAAAGAGAGTTATAGATCCACAATGAAAGGTGGAATGACAATATGATGCATGGGTGACATGTTGACCCTTAATCAGACATCTGGATACTCAACCATCTACTGAATGTAAATAGAGAAATATATGTGATAGTTCAATCAAGCATATATTTTATTTGGGGCATGGGTTGTATGAACACTATTTCTCCTATAATATTGATATTCTTATATTATCATTGTTTGATTAGATTCATGATATTAATTCTATCAAGTAGTGATCATTTTCTTACTAAATCCTCACTCATCCTTCACTAGATTAGCACACATCATTTTTTTGTTCTCTATCGACATGAACCAACCAAATCCTTTTCCATATTTATGATGGATTAATTAAAATCATGTGATAAAGTAGGGTCTAATGCACTATTTTTTAAATTATATTTATCCATTTTATATACATGAATAAAATACATGGTCTATGATATTGAATGATCATGTTGAACCGAGAGGTATATTAAAAGAATTATTGATTCAAATGTATAATTTTGATAAAATATTTATGTAGTTTCACATGAAAAAATATACATTGAATGTGAAAAATGATGTATCATGTAAACCATAATAGTTAGAAAATAATGATATAACAAATCCTTTAGGTATTTAACAATGTAGATGTCACATCAAGAAGAAAGAGATACCAAATATTATGGTAAATGTAATCCTAGTATATAATGATTAATTAATAAATGGAAATATTGAGGTTGTATGATGATAATCTTTGGTAAATCAAAAATAGAATATTCTGCATGAATAAATAAAATATCTATCAGGGAGGCTATTATTACTACGAGAAATAAGGATTGAAAATCTAAAACCATTTAATTTTCTAAATAATATATATGCATGTAACTAACAGATATGATATTTGTTATATGTATACAGGATAAATAATGTTTTATATGATGTGTATCTAAGATGGGTTGGGGTGTATATTTGACTTCATGAATGATGACCCCAATGAATATTCTTAATGCCCAAAAATTTAGTTGTGTTTTTTGAAAGCCAGAATATAATATCCATAAGTTATCAGGTATTATATTTAATAAATGAAAATAAATGTGTAATTTATAAACACATTTTATTGATTTAATAATATATTAGACATGTACATTTATGGTTTTTTTGATAAATTTTTACAATTATGTGATTAAAATATGGGTAATAAATATTATACAAGAGGAATCCTTCATTTTTTGAGATGTAGTTTGACAATCCTTATACATTTTTTAATCAAATAAAGAAGGATAGGTTTGAGAATAGAGGATATGATCCTTATTTTTTCATAAATATATATTTAATGATTGAAACATTAATGGGTTAACCCACATTAATTTGAAGAGTACTACCTATGGGGAAGATATTTCAAGAATTTTAAAAACATTAAAGATGGTGCTTGTATTTGGTATGTCTATAAAGCTACTATTGACTATTGATTGTAGTATCTAACAAATCATCGAATAAGAGAAGTTGGGGAACCTATCCAATTATTTGAGAAGTGTAACAAGGTTGTCTAACCTATTGTATTCACCTACATATAATGTGAAGAATCAATGTTGGGGTTCCAAAAAAATGTTATAGAGAAATCCTTTACGAAATGTCTAGTAAATATTGTGTGATTATTTATCTTATTTATTTTTGAACATGATGTTGTGGCGATGAGAAATAATTTATTGGATCATGAAATATATACTTTTGATTTTTTTGATTTTAAAATTAGATTTATTTTTTAAAATGAGTGTACCATTTTTTCACGCCCTTTCAGTTGTACATAACAAGTCTTTGGATTCCTTAATAAATACCTCTATTAACTTCCCCATTTATTCACCCATAATAAAAACAATTATGCCCAAAAATCCACCATGGACTTTATTGAACTATATTACCATGTCCTTTAATCCTTGGTCTTTCAATTATACTAGGCTATGGTGCCTTTAGGTGTAAACAAAGGGATAACATCCCATTTGAGTTGTAAGGATCTCAACCGAAGTCTCAAAATAAAGCCATTCTCCAATCTTATCATGTATATTATATAACTGAATGAATGAAAATGACATTATTATTAATATTATGAAATTTTATTGTACTTATGAAATATATATATTCTTCCTTCAACTAAAACATTTTGAAAAATGATAATGTTTTAATATGGATAGGCATAGTACCACCATCATGAACAGTGTGCCCTATTTTAATAACCCACTTACATGACTGGTTAAACAGAGTCATTAAATTAAAAAATAATACATTTTATCATGATTAATATTAAAAAAATGGTACATTATTCTAATTTAATCCTACCTCCTATTTTATGGAAAATGAATTTGTCATCTATTTGTAACAATAGAAAACCACCCCACAGAATGACATATTTCATTTTTCATTATCACCTAATGTGAAAAAAGTCAAAATGTATTTAATTGATAATAACTATATTTATTTAACTTTTAACATTTTATGAAGATAATATTGAACATTTAATATGTGATAATATTAATAAATTGTCATAGAAAACATAATCACCAAAAATGACCAACTTAATGAACATTTCATAATCATACACGTTTTTTTTGTGAAAACCGATGAAAGTATAATAATTATGTGATAAGGGAACAATAAAATACATTTAAATATAATATTTAAATGGTTATTATTCTATTTATAAACCTAATTTACCATGATCAATATGTTGAGGTACTATTAAATAAAATAACATAATAACCTAAAGTAACACAAATAAGTGGACCCTTTTAAAAAAATCAACAACAAATTGTAATAAATATATTATAGAAAATTTAATATAAAAGAAAAATTTAGTGACCTAGATTCCAAAAACTCATAATTGGTATCTTCATTATTAAATATTGACAGGATTCAAGCAATCACATCCCAATAGATCGAATAGATTAGTATTCATGATAAACTCGATACATATTAGAGTCATACATTAAATTTTAAACCCAAATTAAAATATAATTTATTTTCAAGAATGGATTTATTCTAAGTAGAATTTACATCAATATAAATTATTGAACAATTCCTTGATTAAAGATAAATAAAACAAAATATGGTTGCACTAAAATGCTTTGTAAGCTTAATGTATTGAAAAATCTATCATAAATCAAAAATTATAATAAAATTTGAAAGGTAAATAATAGAAAACACATTAAAATTGAATAAATATATTTGTAATGATAAATATGGAAAGGTAAATAACATAAAACATATTCCATTTAATTAAATAATTGAAAATGAAACACATACATATACAATATCATTATAAATATTTCATAGATAATAATAATTAAATTCATAATAAAGGAGATTATTAATTATTGGAAATCTTATTTTGGGAACATGAAAAATTATACCATCAATACATTTAACAATATGAATTAATACTACATGGTAGAAACTGATTTGAATTATCCATCTGGACTTCTAGTGTCGAGAACATTTAGATTATTGTGTAATACTACTCGTTACAATGACATATTGTTTTGGAAAATTATTTTTTCTTATAGGACATATAGACTCATAGGGGGGATATATAATTTCAATTCCACATCCATCATATCATTTATAATTAATTTCACATATATAATACATTCAATTTAAATCATGAACAATGTTTGTTCAAAAAAATATTAGTTGATTCAAAGATAATGATTTGTCAATATTTCTCATGTTAATCAATTAAATCTCAAAATAAATCACTTTATATATAACTGATATACTATATAATAGATCCAATGTCTTAACAGAAGTGTATAATTCCATATTATTCTAATTAATAATAAAATTAATCAATAAAGTTAATTTCAATACATTCATATGTCCATTTTTATCGTAAACATTCTAGACGAATAACAGGGATAATATCAAAACATTATATACCCATTAGAGTTAGAATAATGTGGTATTAATAGTAGTGAAGAAAAATAAAATAAAAATATTTTTAAAAATTTTCATGAGGAGAATTTTCTTTTTCATTCATGAAAAAAAAATTTAAAACAAAATATATTTTATAAATAATATTCTTTGAAAATTAATTTTAAAAACTAATAATTTTTAGAATATTAGGGGAAACCATTTCAATTAAAATGATTCTAGTGATATTGAAATGGAATCATAAAATAAATTATATTTATGATGGTGGGAAATTAAATATATTTTTCATAGTTTAAATATATTTTTCCAATTAAAATTTATAATTTTAAGGAAGGCTTCCTTTTTGGAAAATTATAAAAAGATGTCTTTAATGTTTTTGGTGAAATCCAAATAGGATTTTTTTTTGAAAAAAATATAAGCTTCCTATTAAAATTATGTATAAATTCTATTAATCAGAAAAATAATTTAATAAATCCTATAAAATGTTTTATAATATTTCAGAAAACATTTTTATAAAAATGGTTTTAGAAGAAAATTGGTTTCATACAAAAGAGAGAAATTTAGTAAAATTTTTATGAAACATTTTTTAAATTGTTTTAATAACAAAAGATAGTAAAAGTTGAAGTATTAGATGAAAATATAATTAATAACAAGTGAGATGAAAATTTAATTTGTTTCTTATTATGTGTTAAAATAAATATATTTAACTTAAAATCAAGAGTAATCAATCTCTATTATAATGAGATGATAAAATAATACTTTAAAATGATCAAAACATTAACGTTAGAATTAATCAATGCGTAGATTTGACTTTTTAACTATAAATCCCCATATAGAGTGAATTTGTAATTAAATACAATCAAATATCATTAAACACATAATCTAATAATGACACCCTTAATGATTTATAATATTAAAATATTGAACATAAATTGTGATAAGAAAACCATTACCTCAGGCATCCATCTGATTGAAAATTATTTAACATTATATATAGTTCATATAAACCTGAAATTTTTTAAAACCAAAATAATATTTATATTTATAATATCAGATATTACCATTTTACAATATCTTATCACCCATTAATTAATACTATTCTATTATTTTCATTATTTCGGGTTTTAATAGTCTTCTTTTCTCATGATTGTTTAATAATTAATGTTCAAGTTCCTATGAATAATATTTATTTATATCTGATCAATAATAGTGTTAATTATTGAATTGTTATATTTATAAATAAAATATACTATTAATAAAAATACTTAATTATATTTTTGAGAAATGTATTGTGTTATGATCATAGAGGTGGTAGGACCAACGTACGATTGAGTAACAATTTTATTTTTCAGTGTTCATTACGGGAAGCTGGTATCCATTTATTTATGTTTATATTAATATATTAATATCATATATAAAATATTATATGTGTATATATATCATAAATTTATCAAGGTGATTAAAAGATAATCACATCACTTCCTGAAGTCAGTAATCTTGATGTATGTGAACGATGTCAACATTTTTATGTTATTGAATCGGTTGAAAAGAAAATAATTTATATTATATTTTTAGAATGATAAATTTATCATGAATATTATAATTATTTCATATACTTCAAATATAATAATTATCAATAGTTTTATGATATTCTATGAAAAAAGCATTAGTGAAAAACAAATCACATCTTCCGTGAGGCAGTGGTCCATTGTACACCAGAGTGATGTTGTTATATCCCATTATGAATGTAATGTAATATATATATATATATATATATTATATAATTACACACGATTTATAAATATTTTATAAATATCTCATAAAAACATTATATTTATCATCATACCCAAATTTTAATAAAACTTTTGGAAGAACAAATGATATCAGTTCGTGAGGAGATAGTCCCCCATACACACATACTATGATATTGTAAAACATTTGAGGGATGTGGAGATTCTTTACCTAATTAACTTATTGAAAAAAAATTCCGAATATTTTGATGATATTGGGGTTATTATATCACTATTGTTTAATTATAATTCAATTATCTGAAAAAAAAAATGATCATTGAAGAATGTTACATCTTCTTTGCATATCCTCCTTAGGATTACACTAAATAATTATTTTGTTTGATGTATGACAACATAAGGTCTCTGAGATTATGGGATATAATTTTGGATGTCATTTAGTATGGTTTATTTCAATAAATTTATGTACTAACATGGTAATAAGATATGAGATTGGTTGTTTTTTATATGTCTGTTGAGCTTCATAAATGTAATTTTATGAAATGATTCATTCATACCCACGTTATTATCATGAAAAAAGTAACAAAAGTTTTATATAATCAAACATAAAAGACATTATATCAAAATATATTAAACCAGTGGGTTTTGGAATGGTTTTTTGGCCATTTTTGAAACTAAAACTATATTTTTTACCCCAAGTGATACAATATTTTTAGTTTAACCTTTGTATCAATTTTTAACAATTTTCCATAGTAATTTTTCTTTAAAATTATGTAGACTTTATAGAAATTATAAATTATTATGATTTTAGATATGGATTATATTTTTATAAATACAATTTTTTTAATTTTCAAAATTATATTTAAAATTAATCCTACTAACATAATGAGAAAATGCGTATTAAAAGGGAAAATGATAAAAATGATTTTATATACAATATCAATAATAAAATTGTTAATATTACCTTAATATAATTTATTTTATATTATTTGTCTTAAATTATCTTAAATATATATATAAATATAATTTACCATAATAAATTATTCAAACAAAAATGCAGTTTTCAATTTAAATAAGTATTTTTCACTTTTCATCAAAAAATTTAATTTTTATTAAATGTTAAAAAAATAACTCTATGATAATATTGTTAATAAAAATTTTAAATTTTTTTTAATCTTTTAAATAAATTTTCTAATATTGGTATAATGTAATTTAAAATTATGTGCACAAAGTGAAACTACTATGTCGTTAAAAATATAGTTTTTACGAAAAAATTTCATTTTCTTGTAAATAATTCTTATTTTATTAACAATAAGTAAATAAAAAATTAACATTGGTATTCTATATATATATTCATAAGTTAGTTAATAATATTAATAACATCTAATATAATATCTAGGTGATAATTGTAAAAATAGATATAAATATTTTAAAAATATGTCACGTTTCATTTAAACTCAGGGTTGTGTATAACTCAACCGAAGCCAAATGTTTCATGTAATAAAATATAAAATCATTGTTTCATGTAATTAATTATTAAATAAAATTGTATGTATATAAATATTTTTATGAGATTTTATTTTTTGTAAATAAATATATCATAAAGTCTCGAGGTATTATATTTTCTTCTAAGATTAATGTTGCATGTAACATATGCTATTGAATAAAATGTTATTATTTTATAATTTTAATGTGTTAAAAATTTTACAAAATTCATTTTTCATTTATTTTTTTATTATTTGGGTCGTTACACGCATAAACATAATGAATTTGGATCAATGGTAAGGGGTTTTTGAATCACAATTCCACTTCATAGAAATGTAATTTCTATTCACCGCATTTTTAATTTTGTAATATATATTTTACTATCAGATGGATATTTATCATAATTTATTATAATTTTGTGTTATATTTTAAACTATCTAATTTTCCATCATTATGGGGTTTTGATTTGAAACATAAATAACTCAGAAGTGGGGTTTTCACTCAATTATCTATCCATTTCGATCATGTAATCTCTTTCTTGACTTTTATATTATATGTTCTTGAATTCTTACATTTATATATTTTATATGGAAACTACAATTTTATATATTTGTCTAATTAATTATTCATAAAAATATTAATCAGTTTTGGATCACTTCTTAATATGTATAATTATTTTAGGATTATTTCACATCCTTTATAATTATTTTTCCTCCTCCATGTCTTTTGTTTCCCATCCTTAGAATGTAATCCCTTCCTATTTGGGCACAAAAATATATATTAGATACAACGATACATGTATTTCATCTTATATATTTTGAAAATTAATTTTTAGTATACTTATAAATATTTGGTTTCTAAAAAAGTTGTTGTAATACCATGGAAGGGGTGTATCAAAAATTAACTTATGACGTATAGGTTACATATTCTCTTCCTTCTTATAGGTATTACACTATATAATTCCCATGAAATAAATCATTATCCTTTATATATGTTCCTTACATATAAAAAAATTACCGTTCTCTTTTATGTATCTTAAATGATCTGGGTAATCATTATAATTCTCTCATAAAAAATGAGTTAATAAAATATTCCAATTTCTCATTCCATGTTGATTACCAACTTCATTGATTTTTTGAACATTAATTTTTTTTCATTTCACTAATTAATTTATAAAAAGACCCTCCTGGTTATATTTTGTCTAATGTAAAATAATAATCCCCTAAATTATTAAAAATATCTATTAACGAGTTTATAAAGAATAACCTAAGTGTATAAATTTATAATTCTCATATAATTCTCATGAGTATTAGCAAATTATAAATAAATGTTCTATAAATTTGATTATTTTTTAATTATTAACATCTAAAATAATTTAATTTCATATTCTTTTGGGATTCCTTCTAATGTAGCCATTGGTTATTCCTTAAGAGAAGATTATGTAACCCACATCCTTCTGAAGAGTTTAATATTACATATTATTTTTATATATCCTATATCCCACTATAGAACACATATAAATGTTCATGTTATTAATATGAATGGAGCACCATGATAGAACTCTAATTCATTGAGAAATGTTTCCATATAATGATATACCTTCTATTTTTCATGAGTGGTTAGCCAATGAAAATTATTTTATATTTTTTTGGTGAAGTTATTGGTCAATGGTACATGGGAATTTAGCATAAGAATAATATGTGTTGATTACATGGTGGTGATCCTTGACTATGGTGAATATCATATTATTCTAATCACAATATCTTATGTTTTCATGGATTTGATCATTGTATGTTGTTCCCCAACAATTTGTCTAAACACACTTTTATATGTTTTCTTGAGATTGAGCATTGACACAATCTTATGATATAAAACATTTAGTTATTACCATATTTCTATGATTCTATGAACTTATGAAATTATATCCATATGTCATGTTTATTTGAAAATCATACACTCTTCATTAATGGTAAATTTTTTTACATTTTTTATTACATGTTTCACTATCCTGAATTTTAGACAACTCACCATGTTTATTTTGGATAAATATTTCTCCCCTCATCATGTTTTTTCATATAATTATGATAAAAACATATATGAAATGATAACCATTTTTTACTTTCTGTTCATTTTATGTTTCACCCAAACTCACATATCCAAGAGACAATTCTTTCATATGCACATTTTTACCATATATGTGGGATTTTACTACAAATGATTGAATAGTTTTTAGTCTTGGAAAATTAGATAAAAATATTATTTCCATATTAAATTAGAAATATAAAATCCTAGCACATTAAAAATTAATATTTTCCTAAAATAATTCATCATATCAATCTTCATATCCTAGGTGATGAAAAAAAATATTTGGAGAGATCTATTTATCAGGAAGGGTTATGTATACTATAAACTATCATGAGTAGAATATTTATAATAAATATGATATAGTAGATAATATAAAAAAATTTTGTTCAATCGATAACACTAGTCTCTAAGAAATTAATGCATTGTATTGATATATAAATGACATTGATAAATGAAAATAATTCTTTAATAATGGAAATGCATAAATTCATATATTCATGAACATTCCATAAATGCATCAAAAAGTCTTCATGAGACATACTATCACTATCGAAACTGAAATTCAGAGAAGGGATGCATCAGGTGGATAAAAGAGCAACAGATTAATTCGGGATGGCAAGAGGAGATTTCGAGGCAAATGAGGTGGGACGTGCAAGATTTGGGGGACGCGAACAAGTGGCCTTTTGGTGCGCAGAATCTAGTGTGCCACACTCTTTCCACGCCCAAAGTGACGTCAACTGCGGCTTTGCGTGCCCGGCCCATTTTCCGCTCTCAAGGTGACATCAAACGCGACATTGCGTGCCCGACCCATTTTCTACACACAAGGCGATGTCAACCGCGACTTTGCACACACGACCCATTTTCAGTGCACAAGGCGACGTCAAAAGGGAATTTCTGTGACCGACACATTTTTTTCATACAAGGCGATGTTAAATGATCATTTTCTCTCCTGACCCACTTTCCACGCACAATGAGACGTCAAACAGGTATTTGTGTGCCTGACCAGTTTACCACGGACAGGGCGACGTCAAATTTGTGTATGTGTGTCCAACCCCATTTTCGCACACAAGGTGACATAAAATGAGCCTTTGCCTACCCAACCCCCTTGGCAGACCTAATCGAATGTCAGAAGAGAGTTTGTGTGCCCGACCCTAGTGTGTCGCCCTGAGGACTCTGTCTATAAAACAAACTGTATCCCTTCCCTTTAGGGACACTAACAGATGATGAGGTTATGATCTGCTACGTGAAAACTGTGTCATCTGTGACCGCTTGAAAACCCCAGGGCATTCCAGTATTTTATTTTGTGTGACAGGTCCCCTGAGGGGGCTTCTTTAGGTGTGCCACCTTAGTCATGTTCCCCGATACTCACTTTTCACCCCAAGTCATTAGTGCACAATGGATCCATTTTTCCTTCTGTTCCCAATATGTCAAGTTCTCTTGTGTGCCACTAGTCGTTGCATGCAACTTTCCTTATTGAGCGCAACATATCCTTCCTATGTGCTAATCATCTGTCTTGTGTACAACCATTCCATCTTGCACACAACTTTTCCCTCTTATGCGCAACATCTTCTTCATGTGCACAATCATTGTATCTTGCGCGTAGACATTCAATCATTTCCCATATCCCTCTCCTACGTGCATTGCATGTGTTTCCCGCACCTTAAGGAACCCTATCTGATCCCCTACTATGCGCAACACACATGCGTGATAGGCTCTCTTCCCATGCGGCCCGTCAGGTTTGCATGGAACAATTTCAAAGTCCCTTGGCTAGCTCTTTCTATTTCACTGTTTATCCCCATGCTTATTCGCATAATCATGCTAACGTATACTACTTCATTGCATAGCCACACTAATGTGGAACCCCCCCCCCCCCAATAGATCGCTACATAACACCCCCCCATCATGGCATTGCTGATGCCTTTATTCCTTCAAGGGCGGGCAGGTATCGGTTATGTATGTCCTAGGGGTACGGAGTGCACCCACCTCATCCACGCAACAGGACGTTAAACTACCAAGTCCCGTTATCATCAGCACAAGAGGTTAATCTATGACCTCTCCTCATGCCTTGAATGTGGGGTTCTCCATCTCGTACATTCTCTACACCCACTAGTCTCCACATGAGTGAGATCATTCCTTACATGGAATTAATTACTCTTTATGGGAACGATGATTGTTCATGGGGAAACGGAAACCTCCTTTGTGTAAGCCCCTATCTTTTCTTGTAGGTAGTATCATCCCTACTCCTCTATTTCTGGGTGAAAAATCCCTCCACCTCTGGGCTTTTATTCCACCAATGCCTCCACCCTAAAGTAAGTCACAATCACTATCTCCCCAGGCTACAAATCACGTGTAATCCTCTGTTTCCTCTTTGGTCAACTAACCACATGTAAGCCCCACTCCACATCCCATGGATGCACCTTTGGTGACATGATCATCAGGACTTTGCTGCCTCTTGTTTCTCATACTGATCATGACTCATGTGGGCTTAGAGTAAGCATCGAACATGATATCCTATCTGGTCATCCTAGAGTGTAATCCCCACACGCTGTTCCAATCTATGTGCACTTTGATCCTAGCCAAGGCTAGGTACGTAAGAATCCTCCCTGAGGTTCACTCCCAACACCCATCGGTCTCGAAAATCTTCTCATTGGTTCCTACATATTTGGAACTATGTGGTATATGATCATTTCCAATTCAAGGTACGTAGGATGCATCCATGAGGTTCAAGCCCAACAACCATTGGTTCCGGGCCCCTACACACCGGACCACCTTTGTCTGGAATGATGCTAAAATGCATGCCCCCTTTTCATCCTACACGACGTTAAACTACATCCACCATCCTGAACTATGTGGTATTTGATACTTGTCGCCTGGATAAGGTATGTAGGAAGCATCCTTCAGGATCAACCCCATCCAACGGTAAGCCGTTGTGACACCATCCAGCGGTAGGCCGTTGGGACCCCATCCAGTGGTAAGTCATTGCTACCCAATCCAGTGGTAAGTCGTTGCGGCCCCATCCCGCGGTAAGCCATTGTGACCCCATCTAGTGGTGAGCCATTGTGACCCCCATTCAACAGTATGACATTGTAAAACACATTCGCCGGTATGACGTTGATTTCCCCAATCGACGATAATCTGTTGTTAGGTGAACTACGAGGACTTTGATTCCCTGCCACAGGAATACGTAGAAGGTCCCTTAGAGAATCCATCCTAACCTCACTGTCATCCTTGAGTCGACTCGATCTCATTATCCACCCACTTCACATAACCATCCATCATCCATTTTGATACTTACTCTGGATTCCACATAATGTTGGGATATTTCCACCTCATTCCCCATTCTCTTTAACAAAATTTAGGTAGCCAGCCACACGTTAGCCCCAACATCGGTGTTCCCTCATGGGGTTGTGTTCACCTGATCAGCTCTAGTCTATTTTCTGATTAGTTCGATCCATCTCTGCTAGACATTAAAACTTCGGCATACACTGTGATAAAAAAGGATGTTTAGGAGAACCTTATATACATGTCTATGGAATATAATCCTTCGCATTCGATGTGGGATGATTCGGGCTTCCGCGCCCTCGAGAAGCCCTATAATAAGGGGATGAAACCCAAATGCACCAATGTCCCAGCGTCCAGACATGTCAGTGATGTCCTATGTGACTACTTCCCCGACTGAAGGATACTACCCTGACTGAACCCCATGGAATGTCCTAACATAAGTATTGTAATTAACTAGTGTCCATTAAGATATGGAAATGGGAAGAGTTTCATGAACAAACTCTTATGTCTATAAAGAAACCCATATTAGGTGATGTGTTCTAAGGAGGAATCCACTGAAAGAAGAATCGACATCCCATCATCCCATTTAAATCAATAAGAAAATGTCCCTAAACAAGGAACATATGTCACCTACCTTTGGAAAGTAGGAATTCGGGGCAACAAACATCTGTGCGTCCCCCACAGACAGATGCACGCGCCCTGACAAAAGCGTTGGAAACTAAAATGGTGTACCCGAAATATATATCATCTCCTCAATATGAAGATTAGTAGTGATCGAGACATCATTGGACTAGCATGTCATCAGATCCAGCTAACGGGCACTGGGTTCCACCAAGAATGTTGCGGGCTTGGCTTGAAACACACTTAAATTTGGTGCAATCCAAACACTGGACATCCCGGTCTGCGACGTTGTCAGTGTGGATCCATATTACCAGCCATGGTATGTGGAATGGATTTGGGGCACTAGTAGTCGATTTCCTTCCTTTTATCACTAATGGTTTAATCTCCATGCATTTCAAAAAATGAGTTGCTATAGGAATTCGATCACCCCCCGCCCACAGGCGCAGGGGATGGGGAAATGCCAACTTGGTAGTCCCTCATGGGTCTAACTCATTGGAGACAATATACATGCCTACAAACATCAGGCACCCATGCCTCATCTCCCCGTCTGAATTCATTCAGCAGAGAGTGATGAATGACCTCATACGATGGTATGAGATGGATGTGATTATCTTAACCTGAGATATGCCCCGTAGGGATATAGAGGTTTATGTGCCTCGTCACCATCACTATCCCCATGGGTCGTGTAGGGAGCTGCTGCTCCCCACACCAATTTACAATTGTTTTCGGAGCCTCTCCTTATTACGCCTTGATGACCCTCCCCTACGCCGATGAGGATGGGGATGTCTGGGTCAGCCCAGTTGGGATCTCGTTTCAGGGACCCCCAAGTAGGGCTCCCACTTGGATGTTCCAGTGTCACAACATGGTTCCATGAGTCCAGAAGCAGGTAATACATGCGCCTACATCTTTGGCCCGAGTCCAGTTGACCTTATGCCAACATCGGGAACAGGACAAGGAGGACACCCGCCAAGGGGGGTCAACATCAAAAACTATTGTGACTCAGGCCACCGTCCGTGTATATCATCAACCCGTTGTGTATGATGAATAGGGGAAATTTTATACCCGGACCGAATCAAGGCCTAAGCTACCCTACAGGCAGGATGGGTTGACTATCTCCGTTTCTAGTGTAGGTAGTGGCCACTGCCAGTACGGAGGCCCTCCACGTACTACCGAAATGGAGAACATGGGACTTCCCCACTTCCCAGATCGGCATGGGGGTCCGCCTCATGCTACACTCAGTCCGAATGAGGGACCTCCCCATGATGGTGACACACCACATGGAAGTTCCTCCAATTCTCAATACATTGGTTATGAAGTCATCCCTCTAGCCATAGACCGCCGGTGTGGGGACGTTGTGCATCCTGTAAATCTCATGCATGGGGGGCCTCCCCATGTCCTCACAAAAACTGTAGAAGGTTCTCCTCACCATAGAAATCAAAGCGGTGGAGGCCAGCTTTACTTCACCTGCACTCAGCAGGGAGGTCCTAACCTTGTTCATCTCAAGTAGTACGAGGACCATCTTCGCCCTGAGGTCGCCAGGGGAAACAATCATGGGGGTCATACCCATGCTTCTATGGGCTCGAACGGAGGTCCTACACTCTCCATCACTTCATACAGAGGTTTTAGCCAAATACCCTATGATATCTATCCTGGTGATCCTTGTACGCTGGCTTAATCAAGTAGAAGTCATCTCTGCACTATAACCAGTATGGCCGATGGTCCTCCTCGTGATGAAAATCTGCCCTATCCAGAAGAACCATCCCAGGGAAAGTGGTCAGTTCATTTCCACCATAATGGGAAGACTGAGAAGATTCAGACTAAGATCAAACCAATTTGCTTCTCGGATTCTGAAGCCGAATACGACTCAACGATGGAACCCTCACCTAGATCCCCCGTGTCAATGGTTGGAGCAGGAACAAGGCACATCAGCCAAGTACTCCTAGAATGGGAGGTCCATCGGATTTCCACCTCCCTCCACAAGTATATCAAGGATGATGAAAATTTGGAAACTCCATAGGTTACGGTCGTGCAATCACCACCATCATCACCATAAGCACTCAATACCCCAACTAGAGAACATGAAGTGCTATTTTGGTGACCAATGGAGGAAGAGTAGTAGAATGGTCCACTGACATCAGTCATGGTTCCCACATCAGAAACCAAGATTGTATTCCCATATTACTATTACGTTGTGGATAAGTCACTTCACTCTTCGAAGGGTAGCCCGAGATGTGGCGGTTTATCAGCTCGCTCTCCATATTCTCCACCAGCCAACCCTCCAACCTAATAGTCTAATTTGGTAACTCTACCCATTCCCCAGACACCTCCAGTTTACAAGTGGGGAAATGAAGGGTCAGATCCTAATTTCAAGCCCAGGAGCTTATGGGATATCCTTGTAGCATACAAATTCCTTGTGATGTTTTGGATGGTTGCAACGCTGAATTTTTGTGCCCTAAAATACCTCACCTAAGAGGAAGTTGAGTGTTTCTGCCAGACCCTATGGGAAACTCATTTCATTCTTCACCATCAATGAGTGGAATATCCTAAGATCAAGAACATTTCTAAGACATTGGAGAACAGTGTCGTCTAGTGGATCTGGCCGCACTCCCTGTGGTCCTGCACCCTATGTCACCATGTCATCATAGGGCCCTCCAACAATGCTGCGTTCAGAGATTCATGGTACTCCATAGGATTATCAAAGAGCCTTCTCCTGACATATAGATCCACATATGGGGATAGTGTGGTGCCCCCATCATTAGTATTATCCAACGAAAACCCAATTTTCCAGGCGACATAGAATATATGCCTCCAGGGAGAGTAGCGGTTAACATGGAAGACCTACCATAGGGTGAGAATGAGCTATAGATTCTTGGAGAGGTCCTTCCCCCCAAGAGAGCTTCACACTTCTTGGATCCTCCAGAAATAATTAATCATCAATAGAATAATATACTAGGTCTTCATGTGCCCACCGAGGCACTTTTCCTTAACTGGAATCCCATCATGGGAAAGAAACCCCTTGGATCTGTCAAGCCCTCCGACCCATCTGGCTCAGTGCAGAAGGCGTAGGAAGACCCTAAGAATGCTGTGTTGCATCAGTAACTTGCTGAATAAAATAATGTGATCAATGAACTCTTTGTAGAACACGATTTAGAGTGGCGGCCAGACTATGGTGATCCTAGGCCAGGGCAGCAGGGGCAGGCACAGCTTCCCCTCAGCGAATTGCCTCTAGTTGACCTTGACCATCCTTCCCACGCAGACAAGGTTGAGGCTAGATCCTATGGAAAAAGGGCTCCATATTTTTCGCCCAATCCTCTTAAACCACAGGACAATCCAAGTGACCCAGCTCAGATTCCACCAGAAGCCCCGTAGGTCATTCCACCAGCCACTCCATGAGCTGCTGGGATGCTTTATCATGTTGATAAACCCACCAAAACACTGGTAGTCAGGGATCCCAAACAAGATAGGAACCCCCACCCAGATGATATAACAGAGACACTCATTTCCCATCTTGAAGCATCAGAGACATGATAGGTGGTGCTCCCGCCCAATGGAAATCCTTATACAACATGGGTGGATGATATTATAGAACCCCCAGGTTTCAGGAATCCCACATTTTCCACTTCAACAAGACTGGGGACCCACCACAGCACTGAGCCCACATTACCACATGATTTGGCCCCATGTTGGGAAAACCAGGATAGGAGGAGGCCGCCAAGCTCAAATGTTTTGTGTAGACATTGGAAGTGCCGATGTTTTTCGAGTACTGCCACCTCCCCATCTGATCAATATCCAGTTGGGAGGACCTAATTAGGAAATTCCTCTACGTGTTTAGTTCCACCATGCAGAAGATGAGTCTCATGGACCACTTCAAGTGCATGTAGTGGCCTGATTAGCATGTCGCCGATAATGCCGCCAGGTGGAAGGGACTCACACATTCCCTTGATATGCTGCTGAATCAAGAGAAATTGATGACGATGTATGTAGAGAATGTCAAGACAAGGTTTTTCCCCTATATGATCACACAGAACTATCCTAGGGGATTCATAAACTTATCTGATAAGTCCTTTTTCCTAGAGGAAGCCTTACAGCAGGCCAATTTTTCATGTCTGTTGCCTCCTGTGATCCCTGTGAGAAGGGAATCTATGGTCGAGCCTGCCATAGTGTCCCAAATATAGGCCTCCAAGCGAATACAGTTTTTTCCAGTGGAGTTGCCTCTTTAGCCTCTCAGAGGCCCTGTACCTCAGGTGCATCCACCGGCCCAACAGCTCCCACCTCAGAATTGGAAGGTTTCCCCACAC
Source organism: Viscum album (assembly GCA_963277665.1). Lineage (NCBI taxonomy): Eukaryota > Viridiplantae > Streptophyta > Magnoliopsida > Santalales > Viscaceae > Viscum > Viscum album. The sequence goes on along the minus strand of OY728142.1, from coordinate 1,769,877,683 downwards.
AATGCACGGCCACCTCCCTAGAGAGATAACAAAGCCCCACCTCCTTGGCAGGGTCCTCTAGCCCGTCGTCAGGGATAATCTTTAAGGGCCCCCTTTTTGGACAGGATAAACTTGACTTACTCATTCAACGTGGCATAGCTATCCAGTTAAATTGGCAGTTCCTTTGAGCAGGGGATTCTATGCTTTCCTGAGTATAGAAGGCCGGAAGAGGAAAACCACACTGATCAACCTAATTAGTGCCCCTAACACAAGATCCTGGGGCACACTCTCAAGAAGTGCAATGTGTTCAAATACTAGATTCAAGAACAGTTAGATAACAACATAGTTTGTTTAGGCCTAGCTCTGACACAGGTGGCATGCGTCTTCGTGAGGCCATACAATAACAACGACATCGAGGGCGAGGGGAATAAAGTTTACAGTCACAGATCCAAGATGTATGATGACTTGATGGATCCCAAAACACTTTCTCCTTCCCATGGTGTCATCCTGGAATGCCTGAATCTGGCAGAGCCATTAGAAGCTGCAGCCACAAATTCTGCATCATTGTCTCTGTCGGCATCTTCCGAGAAGAGAAAACACCAATGGCATAAGGGAAAATTAAAACCCCCACATATTCCATCTTCATCCTGTACTCTAAGCAGCTTCATGTTCCTGGAGATGGAAATCCCTCCCATAATCCGTCTAGTAGTGGATGAATCTTCAAGTGATGGTCGAGTGTATGCCTTAGTTAACACTATAGAGCTGTTAAATCCCTACATGATTCGAAAAGATTAGAATCTCCATGCGGATCCTCCCAACGTCCCCAGCCATCACTAGCGTTGACGGGGCCACATCTATATGGTCCATGAGATAGCCTCGGTTAGCAGTTCCAACTAGGCTTTGCATGCAACTGAAATTAGGAAATTTGCTCAACATAGAGCTCAGCAAGTGCGACCTTCTAATATGGTGGCATTAGGCCCGCATTCACCGCCATTCGTGTAGCAAGATTAAGCAGAGACACCCCAACCATACTGTGACCTTCCACGACCTACTACATGCTGGTCTCAATCATATGGCCCTCATCCAGTAGCCACTCCATAGACCTCGACCAGTGTGCAGTGGGATGTTCTCAGTACCAGTCAACCTCTGGTCCAGTCGGCCAGTCCACCATACCACCTATCATAGAGTGGACTTCGGTATGAAAAATCTCACACCTACTGAGGAATTATGATGTTCTTAATCATAGTGACATTATTCCTTAAAGGATCTACATTGATGAGTCACTTCGACTATCGTCAGGTTTGCATGAGGCCCTCACTAAGGCTTTAAGAAGCCCCCTCTTGTTTGAGAAGGAAGTTGCAGCCGAATAAGCCATCCATGTTGAAGCGGTCGAGAATGATGAATGCCATGCCATTATTTGGTTCACTAGAGAATATGAAGGTTCTCTCATACCAGGGCACATTCACCCATTGTACAACATTGTCCAGTTCAATGGCATGGAGGTTCGTTGCTGTCTTACCGACACAGGCTCTGGAATTAACCATGTCCTGACTCAGACACTGTGAATGATGGGATTGTCTGAAGATTATATGAGTCCCTCTTACCTATGATTATATGGTTATGATAGGACGGAATAGACACCGGTATATAAAATCCTATTGAGGACCCAGTTTGGTGGCCTAGTTTCTAGCACTGAATTTATGGTAGTCTCCCTGGACACCGCCTACATTGTGTTGAAGGGAAGGTCATGGCTCCACCTACATGATAGTGTTACCTCATCATATCACTAGTGCCTCAATTACTCCAATAATGCTCGAGGGGGTGTGATTCAAGGTGATGCGTCTCCCTTTTCCTATTGTGAAGCCCACTACCTGGATGCCAACTAGTATAAGAGCAAGGACCAGAAGATTTAGACTGATAAGTTCGAGAAATCCATAGTTGCGACCGACCTGTGGACAGATCTAAATGACGCATATATCTTTCCAATCCACCGACTAGAGGTTACGAGCCTAGACATGGGACAATGCTTCGATGTTTCTGGGACGTGGGGGGAACACATTCCCAATCATATGCGACATTGTAAGATCACCTCGTACTCCTATACAAATCTGTCTCCTGTGATCCCAGAGCCTTTTTACACCCATAAGGTATCGGGATGTCCGCCTCATGTTAGAGACAATATTCCATACATGCTTCTTCCACCAGGCTATAATTAACTGTCTCAAGCCGACGCACCACTATTTCATTGATATAATCAAGTGTGGACCCTTGGGCCGAAGGACATATGGGGTCATATCAACATCCTTCATCGATATGGTTGTGTCCGCATAAGATTCCTCCGATGTAGTGGCCATTTTCGCTTAGTCTGGAACCATCTTCTCGTCGGGATCTGCCGACTCAGAAGAAATTCCTCCTACAGAGGATCCCTCCATTATAAGTAGAGAAGAAGATTTGGAGGATTCTCCTCCCACCTTTTAAGAGATCATCTCTACCACATTTGACGATTTGGTATAGGTGAACCATGTTAGCGAGGAAGACCTGAAAACCACATTGATTAGTGCCACCATGCCCCTCAAGGAACAAAAGGAGTACATAGACTTTTTGAAACAACACCATGATGTATTCATCTGGAGTTATGATGAGATTCCAAAAATATATCCTTAGGTATTCTTCCACCACCTCGGTCTCCCAGAAAATCATTGTGGTTTCAAGTAGCCTCCGAGAAAGATTCACCCTTCTCATTGTTTCGTTGTTGAGGCAGATGTCCACAAGCTCATCAGTTCCAATTTTGATATGGAGGCACAATATCCCATAATGGATGGCCAATATTGTGCTAGTATGGAAGAAGAATGGACATATCAAGGTCTGTATCTACTTCTAGTATCTCAACTGTCATTGTCCGAAGGATGATTTTCCCCTTCCTGTGATGGGGTTGTTTATTGATGCTAAAACTTGATTCCATGCCATCTCCTTTAAGGATGGGTACTCTGGGTACAACTAGATTTAAATGGCCCCTTAGGATGAGGATTTTACATGTGGAATTTTCATCACATATTTATGTTGATCCTTGGAACGTTTGTGGAATTCTATGTGGAAGATCTTGTGGTCAAATATCACTATCATCTGAACCATCTCAAATACCTTTAGAAAGTGTTTGGCTTCCCCAGTTTCTGCAACCTGAAGCTGAATCCATCGAAGTGTACCTATGGGGTCACCTATGGATAGTTTCTCGGCTTCATTGTCATATATAGGGGCATTGAGAGCGACACAGAGAAGATCAAGGGAATGAGCCATACATCTCCTCAATGCAACATTCAAGAGCTTCGTGGCTTCCAATGACACTTATCCTACATACGTCGATTCATTGCGAATCTGGCTGGAAAGTGTAAGCCCTTTTTTCAGCTCACGAATAAGGGCACTATCTATGAGTAGGACAAAGAGTGTCAGACTGCATTTGAGGAGATCAAGCGGTATCTTCTCCAGCCTCCCAAAATAATGTCACCTATCTCAAGAAACCGACTCGTCCTTTATGTGACCACCCTAGAATTATCTCTCAATGCCCTTCTCGCCCGGATGAATAATGAGGGGATAAAGAACATCCTTTACTACCTTATCCACATGATCCTCAATATGGAGATGAGATACTCCCAATCTAAAAGAGTTTCATTGCACTTGTATTCGTAGTACCTATGTTGCGACATTACTTCCAAAACCATGAGGTACAAATGGTGTCCCATATAGACCCTCTGAAGTATATCCTGAACTGCCCACATAATGACAAGCCATCTAGCCTGGATGGTTGTGATTCTCCAATAGTTTGATATCATGTTTTTTCCTCAGAAATCATTTAAGGGGAAATCATTGGTAGACTTCCTTACATCCCATTCCTCTTCTGTTGACCAATCCTTGGATCTCTATTTACCCGATGAGGTGACCCTCTCGGTAGACCAAGATAGGACATGCTGGAAGATTCACATTGATGGTGCTTCCCAGAGCCCCACTGGTAGAAGGCCCAATGACCCCAGGCTCAACAGAGTAAAACATTATATCATCTTCATTACCCCAGAACAATCCATCCATCCATACTCTTTCTTGTTTTTAGAAGGCTGCACCAACAATGTGGTAGAGTATCAGCCTCTCATCACTAGCCTCAAGCTATCTCTCGAGATTGACGTGCCCTATTTTCAAGTGAAAGGGGAATCTGAAGGAGTGATCAAATAGATCAACGATAACTACATCGTTAGAAATAAAGAGCTTTTACCATTGTTGGAACACACTCTCTAGATAATTTCCCAATTCTCATCTTGGCCAGATGTTACTCAAGTTCCTCGATCTCATAATGGTTGAGTTGATGCCCTGGCCGGCCAGGCTTCATCACTCGTAGATCCCGAGTAGGATGATTTTATTATCCACATGGAACAATAGAGATTCATTGCTCCTATCACCCATGATGACGATGATAGCCCCCGGGTAAGCCACCTTACTGCCGGAGCCTCCACGTCTGGACCCTCGGGTCGCCATGATGTAGTGATTGAAGTGACTTCCAACTGGAGAGCCCCCATTGTTTAGTATATCTGGAATGGTAATATCCTAGTAGATTATTCTGGGTGCGAGCAAATTCAAACCCAGGAATTGCAGTTCACCCTCCAGGATGGCCATGTCTATGAGCATATTCTCTACAAGCGCGGTATTGATGGGGTTCTCCTCCATTACAATCAAGGAGTTCATATTTCACAGTTCATGAAATAGGTTCATGTGGTTTCCAGCATGCCTCATTAGGTCAGGCCGAAACTATCTCAACAGATCTAGAGACTACTGTAATTTTTTCCCTCCCTAATCAATGATTTCATAGAGCTCTCTAAGGGATTCCATGCGTGCCAAATTCATGCTAACTTTATGCATCGGCTGCCAAAGCCTTTCCACTCCACCAAGTACTCATTGCTATTTGCGGTATAAGGACTCATTGTCATGGGACCATATCCATTGGCGACAGCTTTCCAGTGTAGATTCATACTGATGGCTACATATTTCATCACTAAGTTAGAAGAGGAAGTTCCACACAAGGAGGTCAAGGCCCATTCCATCATTAACATTGTGAGTTCCAAAATAATCTACTAGTTTGGAGTCCCTCACACCATCCTAACTGGTAATGACACAAACATAATATTAGCTGAGCTGATGAAATTGTATGCTAAGTACAACATATGTTCTAACCATGCCTTTCGCTATCATGCACCATAAAATAGACAGATCAAGTTGTTCAACAAAGCCCTCTCTAACATTCTGTAGAAAACGGTTGGTCAGAATAAGAAGAGTTGGTCGGACAAGCTCCCCAATTCCCTCTTGTCTTATTGGATGACGACTCCAAATTTCTCCCAGGTGACCGCATATTCCCTTGTGTACATAATAGTGGTTGTCCTACCCTTCAGGATTCAATTTACCTCACTGCGCACAATTGTGTATGATCAGGAAGCACCAGATAAAGTAGTTGAAATCCGTCTGGCCGAGTTAGAAGCTCTTGACAAGAACATGCTTCATTCTCACCATAACCTGGAAAGGCATCAAAACAAGACACCCAGATCATTCAAAATTAATGCATGCCTTCTCTCTTTCTTGCATGGTGCAAGGTATTGGGCCTAAGTGGAGTAATGATACCTTAAAGGAAACCACCCATGTTGTAACCCAAATGGGAATTTCCTTACATCATTCACAAGTTTTGTTCAAATGGTGCGTATTGTCTGGTTACAATGGATGGTGAGGGTATAACTCCTCCCACCAATGCCATGTTTCTCAAGCAATACATTTCATGATCCATTGGGCCCCACATGAACGTAATCTATATAGTCATGCATGAACTGAAACCGGTCGGTCCCGCTTGACCCTAAACTATATGATAGTCCTGCATGACCATAAAATGTATGGCCCTCCATAACCTTAAACAGAGCATCATCATGCATGACATTAAACTACATCTTAAGAAGTATGTATGGCTAGATTCCTATCCTCATGGGATACATAGGAATGCTCAGACACCTCTTCTTTAGTTCAGCCCCTGTATCCTCTTTGATTATCCCTTCCTAGGCATAGTTCTTTTGGGGGATCTCACATGGTGTCATGTAGGCTTCTTTTTCCCCACCCATGTCAGGGTTACGATGATTGCACCATGTGCAATGCTTCGTTCTTCTAATCCTCCTAAGTCCTTACCACATGACGCTACAATTCATGGCCTTTTTAGAACTACATGTGAATTGATTCCTTTCCTCATGGGATACGTAGGACCGCCCAAAAATTCCATCTATTGGCCCATCACCAAACATTGGGACCTCCCATTGGGATGAAACACATGGTGTGGTGCAGGATTTTTCCATCATTCACGTCAAGCTCATCATAATCGTACAATGTATCCCTCTCTCTAAAAGATATTTATTTCTATAGTTGTCTAACTTTATTTGAGAATGCATGGTCACATTCAAGTTCCACACACCCAATCATTTGGTTCCCCATTATCTCTCACATCCGTAGGGCCCCCCGAATGATAACGATACATAGACTAAGGGCTCTCCTATAATTTCGGGCCAACTTCCTCAAGGGTTGTAGAAAAAAAATAGATATGATTCCTACATTTCGAATATGGTCACTGGTCGATGCTCATTTGATGTTAGTATTTCAGGTCACATGATATAAACGCTGCACTTTGAATCTAGTCAGCAACTATATTTTGTCTTTGCCACCCCCCATACATCCCAAACATGGAGTGTAATGGTTCATTCTTCCCCGCCATCTCTCCAAATCATGGTATGGTTCGAGTGGGGGGATATTATAGCTAGCAGACCCCTATGTGATGGGGAGATCCTAATCGTACACCTTATTTCTCACACTGATCATTTCTCACATGGGCTTATGAGTTATAAAGGAAATTCCAACATCAGAGGTCATCTGGCTATAATTGTCTGGGATTCTAAGCTTGAGGTCCTTCGACCCTTTCGGTCCCATGGTCCATGTTCTCATTTCAGATTGTGTGGTGTGGTATGGGATGGCATCTTCATTCACATCGGGCTATTCTCCATGCCACATATATCCCCTTGAGACCACCCTCCATTCATTTTTCATCCATCCTGTGATCACAGGCCCATCCATGTTTCATGAGTCCCATAATTTGGGCTTCCATCAACTCCTATTTTCAAAATGGCCCCTGAATGGCGTGGATTCGTGGTCCAAGGGATCTCCTTCTGTTACGAGATAATTTACTCATGGATTGTGAGCAACATGTTGATACAAGTATGGTGTTGCGAATATGGTCCAGGTTCGATGCTCAATTGTCCCCCCCCCCCTTTTGTTCACACAATGGTGGATAATATGTTGCAAACATGGTCAATAGTAGTCCTCTATCATCCTTTCCACTATGTGGTCTTCCATAATAACGATGATTCGTCATCTATGTCCCACGTATTTGATATTAAACTAGGCATATACAGTCTGACCGCTATGACCCTAAACTAAGATAAACTTCATTCTCACTACAAGACTTTAAAATAAAAACTTGCCATGATACTCCATCCAGGGCCCAGCCTCAGGCCCCATGGACTTTTTGGTCTCCTGTAATGAGTTCTCACTTAGGGTTGTACGGTGTGGTGCGGGATTATGTTATAATTCACGTCAGGTTGATTGTCTTGTCGTACACATACCCAGATGAGATACCTTACCCCTACCTTTGTTATCAATACAAGACGTTAAACTACAATCCATCTAGGACATTCTGTCCATGCCCCACCTCAGGCCCCTTGGCCTTTTCAGGCCCCTGGCCAAAGTTCTCACTTATGGTTGTATGGTGTGGTGTGGGATTCTGTCCTCATTCACGTCGGGTTACTCATAATTCCATACATGCCCATCATTAGGGTATAATTACCTAATTATTGTCATCCTTTCCAACAGAACTATGTGTGGTATGATTCTAATCCTAATGGGATAAATAGGACCACACGAGAGTCGGGTCTTCGGTTCCATCCCCATCTCTTTGAAACCTCCCTATCATTTTGTCTCCTTAGTCCATGTTCTTCAAGAAGATGGGCATACAGTGTGGTATGGGTGTATATCCCCATTACCTTCATGTTTATAACAACCATGTCTCATACCTCTCAATCCTGAGCAGCCTTATCTCCCTTTCCCTACTTTCATCTCTTCGAGTCGGTTTCCCTTAAGTTGGGTCCCTCTGTCCTCTTCGATGATTCACCAATTGGCATATGAGAACTCTAGTCTATAACCTAGAGTGTCAGATTCTATGTCGAAAAGCGTTTTCCCACTTTTCAAGCTTCATGTTCCTCTTCATTTAGGCTTCCATTGTCTTTCACACACGAAGGGACCCCCAAATGGCATGGATTCTAGGCCTAAGGGCTCTCCTACCATTACGGTCCAGCATCCTAGAGTGTTTCAGAAAATAATTCGATACAATTCACATGTTGTGAACATGGACAGAGTTCAGTGATCATTTTTTGTTCCCATTTCAGGCCACACGATATAGATGCTGTGTTTCAAACATGGTCAACAATTATCCTTCATCATCACGCTAGCCCCTTCAAGACTTGAATGTTGGTTACATGATTCAAATTATTTCCCCCCCCCCTTAGATCCAAATTGAATTTCGACACTCCTGGCACTATCCGTCAGCACCCTTTTTCACATTAATAGGACAACAGCCACAGTAAAGACATCATTTAGAGTTCCGTAGCAACTTCCCTTTGGAATTCATTCCAGGTATTGCAAAAACCTCTTCATCCATTGTTTCCCACACCGAGTTTGACTCACATTGGCTTAAGGATTGGGTTGAGGTCCTCACTTAAATGGATGGATTTCACTTCTCCTTGGTCCAAGATCTATGAAAATAAACTAGTATCTCTTTTTTATCTATATATAGCTTGATTCTCATTCCCATGGGATACATAGGAATGCTTGAACATATCATCTTTGGGTTTAGCTTGATTTATACTAATTTTGATCTTTTGTTCTCCCTTCTGGGTTATGACTCTTATAGGACTGCATGGAGTGGCACATATGGGATTATGACCTCATTCATGTCGGGTTTTCAATAGCCACACCACATACGCTCCTTTCTTGGATTTAACCCCCCAACTTCTTGTCCCACATGAAATTAGACTATATGTTGTACTACATGACTTTAAAAGGTACCTCCAAGAACTACATATGGTTTGATTCACCTTACCATGGGATATGTAGGAACACCCAAAAATCTCATCTTCGGGTCCATCTCAACTAGGCTATATCCTCTCATGTCCCATATCCTATAGCATTTTTTGGCCCCTTTGCCCGAGTTTTCCTACTCAGAATCGCGCATGTTATGATGTGGAATATGTCCCCATTCATGTCGACTATTATTTATCATGTCGTGAACATTCCATCAGAAACCTAATCTCTCATGAATATTTCTGATGCTATGAATTTAAACTATGATGCCTAGTCCCACCTGACATTAAACTGTTACGTCTATACTACACGACATTAAAATGCAGGGCTGGTAACCTCACATGACCCTAAACTATGACATTATTGTCCTGGCCTCATGATAAAAAATGGCATTGCACCATGATATCCTCACTTGAGGGGGCATCCTGTTTGGTATTGGTCACACACTGTACTATTTTTCAATGCTATCATATGGTTTGATTCTTGTGTCGATGACTGTACTTTCTATCCTAGATCCATTGCTTCATAAAAAACAATGCTCATTCATCCTAACGGACAAATAAGATCTATCAAATACCAATTTTTTGGTGGAAGGGCTTGACCCACACATCCTTATTTTCTCTGGCACTAGTATCTTACCATACCACCAACAGAACTATAGACGACTTGATTCCCATCCTCATGGGATATGTAGGAACGCCCAGACATATTGTCTCTGTGTCCATCCCCATAAATCTGAAATCATTTCATCTCTTTCAGCCCCTCGGTCAGATCTCTGAGAGAAACATGTTGGGTTGTGAGTTACTCATGGTTCCCCATTCACATCGGGTTTTGAAAATGTTGCACCATGTTCCTCCCATATATTTTTCCATCGAAGCCCGAGTTTGATGATCCAAAACTAAGATCTCCCTATGGGAACTACATTTGGGTTCAGATACTTCACCTCCCTACACCCAATTCATTATGTCAATACCCTTTAATGGATCATCCTACGAACATTAAGCTGGAATCGTGTGACCCCAGGACCCACGTCCTTGTTAAAGGACTCAAATACATATATCTGATACATCTTATAGTCGTATTCATAAGTGTTTTGACAAAGAGCCTGAAGTGTGGGATTTTCACTGGGAAATTCGCCTAGTTCGTTTTCCAAGATTCTTGGACCGTTATTTGGATCCTCATCCACTTCCATTACTGAAGGGAAACCTTTTATGGCCTGGTATCATGCCACACTAGCTTACCTACCGACAAGGCCCAATGTCCTAGAGGACCTCGACTGACATTTGCAACAGGTCCCATGTTTCGAACATGGTCAGCGGTCGATCCTCTTTTTTTTGTCCCCATTCAAGGCTAACACGATATGAATACTATGTTTTGAAAGTGTTCAACAATTATCCCCTGTCATCATGTCACCATCATTGTGATCTAGATCTAGAGCATCACGATTCATATATTTCCACTTCCTTATGTTCAAGTGGAATTCAAACATACACATCTTTAGTCCTTCATGAATCTACGTGCATTATATAGGCAGATTAACATCAGTGGGATGTCGTTCACCTAGTGTCCCATCACCCCTAACATGCGCCTTCTTGTGCAAGGAAATTACCATCACTACTCCTTGTTTCCCACATCGAGCATAACTAATGTGGTCTTAGTTGTACTAGTAGGATGTGTACTGGGGCATTCATGTTGCACATGCCTTTCATTGTCCCGTATGACATTAAATTGTCCCGTAATAACTACATATGTCTTGATTCAGATCATAATGGGGTATGTAAGAATGTCCATGTACCATGTTTTGGGCCCAGCTTAACATTCAATTTTTTTCCCTTGACATAAAAAAACCCTCTTCCTGGATACGTGGGGTTGTGCATACTCCTTATGTCCTCATTCACATCGGGTTTATATAAACCAAATCACATACTCCCTTCCTATGATCTCCCCTTTCACCCTTCAAACCATCATATGACGTTAAACTGAATGAGTCCTTATGTCCTCAGTGCATGACACTAAACTACGATTCTACACCGAACAAGTTCAGGATACCCCATGTTAATCATGGGATGCACCAGATCCCATTCCAAATAGGTCCTGATCCGATGTATTTTTGATCCATGAGTAGATGGATATCCACACTTGTTGTTACTTTATCATGGTGGAATGATTTCAAGAGTGTCAACCTCCATTTGAACAACCCATCACTCCAAATCCACACTTTTCGTGACCTTCATTTGGACCCTCGTCCTCTTTCACACCCAAAGGATCCCCCTAATAGTATGGATGATTAGCCTATGGCTCTCCTACTTTCTTGGGCCAACATTTTGGAAGGATAATGGATGGAATTTTGAGTCAAGCCTCTCATTTCGAACAAGGTCAACAATCGGCCCTCATTTATTATCCCCATTTCAGGATAATTAAATAAGGATACTGTTTTTTCGAATAGAGACAAAAGATATCCATAATTGTCACGCAATCCCAAGAGTTTTCCAAATTTTGCGTATCGTGAGTCAAACATTCCACTCCTCTATGTTCAAATCGATTATAACGCCCCTGGGATTTCCCTACTCATGCACTAGAGTATGTTGGGAAGTGATAGTTCGGCTGTTCTGAGGACTTTATTATCTATTAATGTCACCCCAATTTCTTTCTGGAAGCCCAGAAGAGGCACTTATACCTCAGGTGTCTAAAATATGATTGTCACTCTCACATTAAAATGGAGTAATAGCCTGATCCTCCCTTTTTTCGCACATAGTGTGTGACCCACGTGAGCTTAGGAATGCACCACTACTTACATCGGGATTGAGGTAGAAGTGCATTAAAATAAAATATCAAGTATTCAATTCATGTATACAATTCAGAGATAGAAGTAATAAAGAATGATGATTTTAAGGGGGTCAGCCAAAATAGGTCCCGTAAGGATCAAAATTTTGGATGGACTGCTCCAATACTACTGCCTTACGACTTGTGGCCTCTAGCATCACTTCCCATCCCCTGAGATCTTTCTCTTCAATAGCAGTAATGGGGCGCAATTCATTAGCCCTGGCATGTACCTGAGATTGTTCAGTCTCAAGCCAAATCATTTGGTGATTTTTCTACACACTTTTCTTCTCAGCATCTATGAGATCGACCTTCAATATCTCAATGATCTCAGATTGGTTTGAAATTAATGACTTCCTTTCCTTTGTTTTCTCCTCACGGTGTTGGGCCTCCCACTCCACCTCCAAGAAGGACTGAGTATTCTTTTAATCCTCCTAGAGATTTTCAATGTATGAACAATGGAAATCTCTCCATATATTTTATTCCATGTAGTCAGGGATCATTACATGAAAAGGAATGCAACTACCACTCCATTATAATGAAAGATTAGCCTGGTGCAGAGTGACTCTATCCAGCTTATCCATTCTGCCTGCGGTTGGCTGAGAAAGCATCTGATGGACTTCCACACCTTGTGCTATGTCGTAAGACTCTCCTCCGCAACATCTGAGTTGGAATCATCAATTTCATTGGGGTCTGCAGGTATTTATTAGGGGAAAGCAGTGAGGAGTTCAGTAGCAGGGTCTTCTTCAAGAACCTCCTCCTCATCCGCAAATTCACTCTCGTCGGGCTAGAACACCACCCCAGTAGCATTACCATCCCTCATTGCAATATCTGGATCATCGAGTACCAGGGTAGGGCCACCTACAATAGTTGATTCTCTAAAGGCTGACACAACCCCTGCCCATCTCACTCCAGTAGATGTCCCAGACTCGATGGTTAGTCGTGCCTCCAACCATGTGATCATTGCATTAGGAATCAGTATCTTGATTAGATAAATTTTCCAGAAAAGAGGAAAACCAATGAGAAAGTTCTTATGAGAACCATTTTCAGTGGTGTCCAATTCTTGTTTCAGGGTGGGGGCTTCCACCATAACGGAACCTTCGATGCTTGTCAACTCGATCACTAGAGTCAACTCCTCTTGAACAATGGGGATGGTGGGGATTCTCATTCTGGATCGTTTTTGCCTAATCCAACTAAAATCGGCACCCCACTATGCATGGTCCCGAGGACTAACCCTCAAGGTTTTTTCTTGGCCTCCATAGGCATACATGTTCCCCCTTTGGGGAAGGTTTCCAAGGGAACCTCACCCGTGTGTTCCTGAATAGGATAGGGTTTGGTTGACGGATTGAGATTACGAAATCATAAAGGCCAGTATAATGTTTAAACCATAACTCAAGCTGTTCTACCAGTTCTACATTGGAGATGATGATTTCTCCACATTCTCGAGAGCTCTACTGGTGAGGGGGGCTTCTAAAGGCCCCTCACCACTAAGACCGTCTACATGGTCCTCTTCTTCATGTCTTTCTTATTCTTATTCTTATTCTTCACCTTCTTCTCCTTCATATACACTTTCATCCTCGGATGGACGCTTCTCTAGGTCATGATCTTGGACAAGTGTTACATTCTCCAAGAGAGGCAATTATTCATCCTGGCCCCACTGGCATGCGTACATATCCATGGATATCAGCAGAAGGCATCAGGAGGTAAATGAGTTTCATTCTTGGGAGTTCCCTAGTTGGACCACGAGGCCATACATGAGACCACCCCTCCCCGAAGGGTGGGGTAACATTCTCAGCCTACGCTACCCCTACTGATGAAGGACTGGCCTATGACCTACTAGTTGCCCAAACCATCTCTTTCCTCACTTATCCCACAACACCTCATCTAACTTCCTGCTCTTTGGGCACTAGAATAGCTACTTTGATTTTCTGGATGCATTTCCAAAGTGTCACCTCAGGATATGTTCTTGTCCAGTGTTTGCCATACTATGTTGACAGCCCCACACTGACATCGGTGGGGGGAAGAGTGATGATTATTTTCCAGCATACCATTGTTAACATAATACATAACTAGAAGAGTATGCAGGTTTATCGCTCTTCCCAAACTGCTGTGTATACTTTCTTGGAAATCCACAGCATGCACCAAAACTTCCTGGCGAACCTGGTCAGCACATACAGTTCGCAGATGATTTTCCATCAATCTTGGCCACCAGCACACCACCCTGAATGCTTTTCAGGCACTCCGTCTGCTATACTGGACACCTCCAATCATCTTCCATTTGGTCAACCATGGTTTATAACGGGTGGAAGTTGAAGGGATTGTGGCTTCCGATAATGAGCTTGATTCCATAATCCCTGAGTGTCAATGGGTGTATTCCAACAATAATCAAGAGGGATGGCCCCATACCGTTACCAGGGGTGAATGGCATTCAGGAATTCATACCCACCATAGTGGGCTGCGACCCAACAATGGAGATTCTGTAATGGCCCTCATATCCTCATAAGAATACATACCCTTAAGATGAACCCTAGAATAATGTATGGACTTGCCAACACTAGAACCAATAGGCTCCCTTTGTTCTTTGATGCCATAACCACAGCCATCACAAACGTCCTTGGGCAGACTCACATCCCCGTGTCCCTCACAGGCAGCAACCATCTGCTCAAGAATGAAACAAGGAACCCAACGTATCACACATTAGGGTCTTGACCAACATTGATACCAAATCCCCATGATCGATACTCTCTTGTCTCCAAAATATTCCAACATGATCCCGCATTTCCCCTCTAAGATGTGTTCAGGCATTGCTTCCCTCAGCTTGGCATATTCACGGCTGTGTCTTAGGTCAGGAAAAGACTTAACCACGCTAAAACGGATATGTCCATTAGGATATATTTTATTTTTATCTACTATTTAGCCATCTCCGGTAGGTGCCATTATAGGATTTGGGTGCATGTTCTATCCCCCTAGAAATTATCCATCGGGAGGAACTCGGTATACTGATATCCTTACAAGGGGATTCTCCTGATATAGTGGACATCCCATAGGATAATTCCCACCTCCCCATGGTGGAGGTGAAAAGTGTTGGTATCAGGTGACAGGTGATTGAATAACTCTGCTAACACGCCCTGTTTTCGGTAGAAGTTGAATTGGGACGTCCAAACGGGCTCAAAAAGCCTATTGGACCCCATCTTCGGCTTGAATTCATCACATGTCTGAAGTACCCAGTGTGCCCATGACCATTTATTTGTAATGATATCCCCGGATCTGAAATCCCACTCCTTCCAGCCGTTGGTTTCATCAGTAATTCTTCTTCTGAAACTACTCGCATAAATAACGGGAGATTCCTCTGGGACTAGATTTCTTCCAATAACCGTCCTGGTCTTCGGATTTAGGACATAGATGGTTGAGTTCTGTATTTCCCTCGAATAATGGATGTTGTTGGTAATATGAAATTGTTGAAAAATATCCTAGAACATCACCCACAACCGTGGTGAGTATGTCCCAGAATTGGGCATCATCACCTCTTCCAAAAGACCAATGATCCATTGTGGAAGGCTTTCGCTCAGGACGAAATAATTTTGAGCCTGCATAAGCAAGCTGAAAAGCATTTGGTTTTCAGAAACAACCCTCCTAGCTCAAAGAATATAAGGTTTCAGGATCTTATAGGTTATTATTGAAGCAGTGGAAACCACTATCTCGGCGTTGATCTATTGACTGTCTATTTTGGAAATCAGAAGGGATCAGTGCAAAAGAATGATGATCAAGTGCGCAAAAGCAGTAGTGCTGCAAAAGAAGGTCGACATGCACTGAAAAAATTTGGATGGAGTACAAAACCCAGAGTCTATTGTGGATTTATACACATGGATAGGTTCCATTTTCATGCATTAGAGAAAAATACATGTGGCATGGAAAAAGTCAATGTAGGGCCTAGGGGGGAATCAGCCTATTTATAAAGAACTGACGCACCGTCGTCATGTGCGCAACAATCATGTGCATGAAAAATAAATTTTTGCCCACCGTCGCGGTGGTTTTCCCTGTTTTTTAACATACCGTCCGAATCCAAATGTATAGCTCTCTCTCAACTCTAATTATTGCGGGGGGGGGGGGGGGGCATTTGTTGACATCAAAATTCCGAGAAGTGCCGCATCGGGTGGCTAAAAGGAAACCAATGGATCTGGGATGAAAAGATGATATTTTGGTGCCCGGGAGGTGGGTGCGTGCATGATTAGGGAGACGTGCTCAAGTGGTCATCTGGTGCCGAAAATATTGCGCGTCGGCCCCCTTTCCAAACCAAATGTGACGCCAACCACAGCTTTGCACTCCCTTACCATTTTCCTCATACAAGGCGATGTAAACCACTACTCAGCACGCCCGACCCATTTTATGTCCACAAGGCGACGTCAAACAAGAGTGTGCATTCCCAGTCTATTTTCCATCAATAAGAAGATCTCTAAAGACATTTTTCACTCCCAGACCCCTATATTCACATAATGCGATGTCAAATAGGTTTTTATGCGCCCGTCCCAATTTTCACGCAAAAGGTGACGTCAAACAGGTGTTTGCGCACCCAACCCCATTTCTGGGAACAAGGTGACTTTTAAGAGAAATTTTGGAACTCGTCCCCCTTTGCATGCCCAACCTGACATCAGACAGTAATTTTCATGCCTGACCCTTCCGCACCACCCCGAGGACTCCGACTATAAAATGAACCATATCCCCTCCCTTAAGAGATCGTAATAGAAGACGAAGCGACATTCTTCTGCATGAAAACCACGTCTTCGGTGACCGCGTGAAATCCCTATAGCCTTATAGTATTGAGTTTTGTGTGTCAGGACCCCTAAGGGGGGTTCTTCAGGTGGGCCATATTGGGCCTGATCCTCAAGACTCCCTTTTCTTCCCATGTCATTTGCACACAAGGGATCCACATTTGCGTGCAAGTCCCCACTCCATCAGGTGATATTGCATGCCAGCATTCCTTCTGGCATGAAAACAATCCTTCGTGCATGCAACTCATCCTTCATGCGCGCAAACCTTCCATCTTGCTTAAGACCAGTCTATCAAGAATGGAACATTTCCCTCTTGCACGCAACCCCTTCGTCTTGTGTGAAATTTTTTCATCTTGTGCGCAGACCTTCTATCTTTCCTTATCTCATTCTCTTACACTCACTCCATGTGTTGTCCTCATGTTAAGGAACCATGTCTGAGCCCCTCCTAGGAGAAACACACTTGTGTCACACACTCTCATCCTATGCGTCCCTTCAGGTTTTCATGGAGAAATTTCAATGTCCCCTGGGTGGCACTTTCTGTTGCATTGTTTCGCCCCATGATATTTCACATCGGGACGCTAAAATCTACTGCTTCTATGAATATCTATAACAACGTGGACCCCCCCTAATGGATCACTCTATAACACTCCCCTTTCACAACATTGTCGATACCATTCTTCCCTAAAGGGTGGGCGGGTATCAGTTATGTAAGTCATAGGGGTGCAGAGTGCACCAACCTTGTCCGAGCTGCAAGACATTAAACTTCCAAGCTCCATCATCCTCAGCAAATGATGTGAAACAGTGACCTCAACCCATGCCTTGCACGTGGGGTTCCCCATCTTGAACATTCTCTATTCCCACAGGTCTCCACAAGAATGAGATCATTCCTTACTTATAATGACATCCTATTTATGGGAATGATGTTTGTCTGCAGGGAAAGGGAAACCACAGTAGTTTAATATCAATAGATTTTCTTGTAGGAGGTAGCATCTATAACACCCCAACCCCAGTTACCCAGAGTCAGTGCATTATTAAATAACATTGGCATGATTAAAAAAGATCAAATCTCGAAATACTGATTATTTTAGTAGCATCGGAAACACTAGATACATTAATAAGTCTTACATTACAAGATAAAGTAAAAAACTACAACAACATAGTCTCTATATTACACACTCATAACCCCTCAGACTATTCCTGCAGGTCAGTCATAAAATACTTCTTCACATCCTGGGAAAAACAAAACATAGAAAGGGGTGAGCTCAGATGCTCAGTAAGGATAACAATACATCAGAAAATTTCATAAATAAGCATAAACATTTGAGGCCATGTTTAACTAAAATAAAATCCGTTAAAACTTGATCTTCAGCATAATATGGAAAAAATAAAATGAAATAATGTCATTTACATATTCACATGGATATTCTACTAGTAGAATAATCACATGAAATATCAATAACCACATTCATAATGATGGAATACATAATGCCAGACTATCATAACCAAATAGTCAAGGCCTTATGCCAAGACTAAAAATATGATTTAGTCAAGGCCTTACTCCAAGACACTAGTTTGTCTAATAAGACCTACTGATGCCTCGAGGAACTATAGAGGGATCCACCCATCACTTACTAAGTCCAATGCATTCCTCATATGAACAGGTTTAAACATAACATAAACATTCGTATTAAAACTACATACGAAATTAAAATTCTATCTCCATAAACCATGAATGGTATAAAAATAACACATCCAAGTCAAACATATCACAAAACCATTAATACAATATGGATGTTTTGTATCATAATAAATAAACTTCATATAAGCTTAAAATACATCAAAGGATGATGACATAGATGAAATCAAAACTATTTGAATGAAAAATCTGTTTTTTGAAATCATTTAAAAGTCACATAATTATAAAAGAAAACATTTACTTGGAAAATATTCTTATAATATTGTAAGGTAAGCTTCGGAGATTTTGTAATGGTGGAAAATAGTCTCACCTTCCATAAAGTCAAAAAAATACATTCTTACCATAATTATGTCGAAAAGGATAAAAAGGACCTTGTTTGGAGAACAATAGAAATATTCCTTTATAAACTTCTTATAAAAAGTCTACAAGGGTATAAATGAATTTAACCCATAGTCTGTAAAATAGTAAGAATGATTTGAAAATCATTTTTAAGAAACTGGATGTGGATGATAAAGTGGTCCATGTAGATAATTAGATATAAACCTCCTCGGATAATGAAGAGATTGTAATTTAAACTCTTACCTTGTACTTTTACTGGGTTGAGGGTAGGTTAAAATCTTATATAATGGTGAAACAATTGTTATTAAATTATACAATAATCATATACATTAATATGATATCATATATGATCTTTGAAAATTGATTGTTAACAATATCTTTGTATTATCATCCTTTCGGGTGTTAACAAATTCAGTTTCCATTATATTATTTGTTATATGAGCCGTATTTGTTATGGATGGGATGTATATTATACATATCTAGAATGATATCATGTCTCTAAAAAATATTTTTAATCATAAAATAAAATTTAGCCTTTAATGGATTCGAAGGGGAATGAATCTCATCGCGTTCATGGAGACGATAATCCATACGTATGCACGAGCGATAATATCATTCTTTTGATATTAAAGTAATATATAATTGGATGTTATATCATATATACAGAATCATTATCATGATATATTTATTATTTACATTAATCACACTTCATCATTATACCCATTCAAATAGTAATGTTTTTAATAACAATTACATCACGACGTGGAGATGGTAAGCCGTACATACACACACATGGTGACATGTAATTCAAAGGATGGATAGAATTCTGAATATGGTTGTACCATATTTATAATAACATCACAGTATATAGAATATAATGGAGTTATTTTTTTAGAATGGGAATAACAATGAAAGAAGAAGTTGAAAAAGAATGGAACTTGAAAGAGGGTGGTGAAAACATTATCTCTTAATCGGGTTCTTCCTTTTGATTTGATCAAATGGGATCCTTAGGTTGGATTTCTGATAAAAAAAGGCCACTAAGTCGATGTGAGGGAAGTTGATGGAATACTTGGGTAGGGTTTGGCTGAGCCAAAATGCTTTTAATTTGTGTATTATTGAGATGGGGGAGTGGCCTTTTATAAGAGGGGTGAGTGCCACCTTTGGAAAAGCTAGAAATATTATTTTATAATAAATTCATATTCGGTTTCTAATGGATCCAAAGTGTATTATTTAAAGGTTAAGGTGGGTATGGGTCTAAATCCTTTCAAAAAATATATTTTAGACCAGTTTGGGTTACTATATTAACCTTATCATTTATATTTAACTATTAGTTAAATAGTTTTACATTTACAATGTCCCTTTGTATTTTTATATTATATAGTTAATAAAACTAATATATAAATAAAAGAGACCCCCAAGTGGTCCATTAATGATACACCTATCAATTTATAAGTCCTTTTTCTAAAACTTAGATATTTAAGAATAAAATATAAATTAATAATATAATATTTGTTTTAAAAACTCTTTTATGTCAATTTTGACACTATTGGGTATTTTGTTTTTGATAATTTCAGAACATCATTATTACTTTGAATAAAATTTATATAACCAGTCCTAATACTTCATATTAACCAATAAAATTAGTGTAATTCATAAATAGTCTCAAATTATAGTTATTTTGATATTTATAATATCAATTATTTTAATATTTCATTAATTAGATAATTACTGCATCAACATTGTGTCATAAATAAATTAAATTACTTAATGTATAGAAATTATAAATAAAATAACACTATGTAGGAAATAGTGTTAGAATTATAATGAATATTTATAATCGAATTTATCTTATGTATAAACTTATATTAAAAATAATTCAGTTATTGAACTTGGATTTTAACTCTTTTAACTCTTCTTTGAATTAAACAATAATAAATGCCCTAATGTAATCCTAGTGGACCTAAATGATAATATTTTATTCCTATGGTTGTTTTTGGTTGAGATACACTTGTCCAATTGAATTAGGAGTCATGTTACGTTAATATTAATATCATTTTTACCCTTAATTACCTTATTTACTTTTAACCGTGGTAAATAAAAGTAAAAAAGTTACTATTCACCAAAAAATATTTTTATCTTATTGAACCACATTTTACACCTTAATATTAAATGTGCCTCTCGGTTTTTCGAAATTCCACTAACAGAATTAGTAAAATTATGTTTTATGTGAATTTACAAATTCTCCTAAGAGGTGGGTAAAAGATGGTGAAAAGTTCAATAACATTTTTATATATCTAAAATTATTCTAAACTTAATCCAATGAATTACATTGAAATTATATAGGTATTATGTATCTATTTTTACCTTAATTAAATTGAAATAAAATAAATTATTATTTAAAAAAATTTGTTTTAAACTATAACTCAGTGTTTTCACTATTCATCAAAAATTGAATGTTTTTAGAAAAATATCAAAAAATCAACCTAAGCTAGTTTCGATATTCCATTCTGAAATTGAAGTCTATTTTGAATGATAAAATTTATAAACTTTCAAAATGTGGGTATTACTATTCATAACGGTGAGTTTGATTGGTTGTGGTGTGTGTTAGAACATGAAGTTGTGTACAACACACACCACTGTATTACTCAAAGAGAAGCATACCGTGGAAGTTTGGGGTGTTACATTCTCGCCTCCTCAAATAATTTCATCCTCGAAATTTCTAGAATACTACCTTATGAAAAGACTTCGGTGTTTCTTCATCATAAGTACCTCGGGTTCCCACGTTGCCTCTTCTATTTTATGGTTTCTCCATAGAACTTTTACCAGACGATTCATCCGGTTTCTCAGCACTTGTTCTCTTGTATCAAGAATCCTAAAGGGAACTTCACAATAGAACAGACCAGGTTCCAGTTCTAATTTCTCATAGGTGAGTACATGCGTTGGGTCATGCATGTATTTTCTCAATAGTGATACATGGAACACATCATGAACTTTGGAGAGATTTGGTGACATTGCCAAAAAGTAAGCTATAACAGCGATTCGTTCATGAATTTCAAAAGGTCCGATGTACTTGGGACTCAATTTACCTTTCTTACCGAAATGTATAACTCCCTTCCATAGAGATACCTTCAAGAAAACATGATCTCCTACATGAAATTCCAAATCCTTCCTTCGGTTATCGGCATACCTCTTTTACCTACATTGAGCTGCTTTAATGCGGTTTTGGATTACCTTTACCTTTTCCATGGTTTCCTCCACCAGTTCTGGGCCATCATGTTTTCTTTCACAAACGTCATCCAAACAGGTTAGTGTGCAACATCTCTTTCCATACAATGCTTCATATGGTGTCTTCCGATTACGTGAATAGAAGCTATTGTTATAGGAAAATTCCACCATAGGTAAGTATTGATCCCACGTACCCTGAAAGTCAAGTGAGCATGATCTCAACATGACTTCTAAGGTTTGAAAAGTCTGTTCTGATTGTCCATCAGTTTGGTGGTGGTAGGCAGTGCTCAAATGAAGTTCAGTATCAATGGATTTCTGAAGAATTTTCCAGAATCCTGAAGTAAAATGTGGATCACTATCTGAAAAAATCGATATGGGTACTCCATGAAGTCTCACAAATTCATTAATATATAGTATTTCTAGACGTTGAAGTGGTAAATCTTCCCTTATTGCAGGAAAATGTGATGACTTGGTAAAACGATCAACAATAACCCTTATTGCATCATTTCTTCTAGGATTGTTTGGTAGCCCCATGACAAAGTCCATTGTAATATTGTCACATTTCCACTCTCGTATGGGAAGTGGTTGCATGACTCCTCCATGATATTGCCTTCCAGCTTTCACTTATTGACAAACCAAACATCTTGACACAAAATCAGAAATCTCCCTCTTAATGTTGTCCCACCAAAAATGGTCCTTCCAATCACTATACATTTTGGTGCTCCAAGGGTGTATAGAGAAATTGGAACTATGAGCATCATCTAAAAATTCCCTTTTCAGATTAGGTATATTGGGAACACAAAGCGTCTTCCCAAATTTCAAAATTCCTTCTTCATACACAAAGTCTCTGAATCTCCCATCATTCATAGCTTTAATCAGCTTTTTAAATTCTTCATCATCGGTCTAAGAACTCTTAATCCTTTCTAGTAAAGATGGTTTGTCAACCATTTGAAAAAGCAATGATGTTTCACCTTCCATGGAGATTACCATATCCAACTTCACTAGATACATGAAAATTGGATCCCTTTCAACACTCATCATGTTCAAAACTCCATGATCTTTTCTTCTCAAATCATCTTCTACCTTATTTGCCTTCCCCGGGTGGTAGGGTATCATGCAATCATAATCCTTGAGTCATTCAATCCATCTCCTTTGCCTCTTGTTGAGTTCAATCTATGAGAAAATGTACTTCAAACTCTTTTTATCATTATAAATATCACATATTTCACCATAGAGATAATGTTTCAATATCTTCAAAGCAAAAAATTCAGTAGCTAACTCAAGATCATGAGTAAGATAGTTTTGCTCATTAAATTTCAGCTGTCGTGATGAATAAGCAATAACCCAATCATTTTGCATAATGACACAACCAAGTCCTTTCTTTGAAGCATCCCTATAAATAACAAACCAATATTTCCCTGATGTTAGTGTCAATATAGGATCATTTTGTAATCATATATTATGTTCTTAAAAACATTATTTACACTCTTTTGTCCAAACAAATTTAACCCCATTTAACTGCGAGCTTTGTTAATGGGTTAGCCAATCAGGTAATGTTCTGGATGAAACACCGGTAATATCCTACTAAGACAATAAAACTATGTACCTCAGTTATACTCATCGGTGCTAGCCATTCATGGATTGCCTTGGTCTTAGAACGATCAATGGAAATTACATCCTTAGAGAAAATATGTCCAAGAAAAGAAATCCTCTGAAGCCAGAATTCACACTTGCTAAACTTCCCATATAATTCATTTCTTCTAAGAGTCATTAGGATAATGTGCAAGTGATTTTCATTATCTTCGTAGATTTTGGAGTATACCAATATATCATCAATAAATACCACCACAAAATCATCGAGATATTCCATGAAAAATATGTTCATAAGATCCATGATTACAGAGGGTGTATTAGTCAGCCCAAAATGCATTAGTGTAAACTCGTAACGCCCATACCTAGTTCGAAATATTGTCTTTGGAATGTCTTACTTCTTCAAACACAACTGATGGTATCTAGATCGAAGGTCAATATTTGAAAATTATTGATCTCCATGAAGTTGGTCAAATAAATCATCAATACGAGGTACGGGATACTTGTTCTTTATTGTTATAGAATTGATTACCCAGTAGTCGATACATAACCTCATAAATCCAACGTTCTTGTTAACAAAAAGGACAAGGTCTCCCATTGGAGAATCACTAGGGAAAATAAATCCCTTATTACCCAATTACTCTAGTTGTTTCATTAGTTCAACTAATTCCACATTGGCCATTCTATAAGTGGTCTTCGATATAGGCCATGAACCATGAATTAAATCAATTGAAAACTCAATTTCTCGTTCTGGAGGATGTCTAGGTAAATCTTCTGGAAACACATCAACATATTCTCTCACAATAGGTACATACTCTATTTGAACATTCCTTTCCTCTCCAAGAGTTATTTCATTCTCTTCCTCCCTGATAATTGAGTTTATTTGAGCTACTGCGGGTGGATCTAGGTATGAATTAGGTGGTGACGATTCCGCTCTAAAGATAAGGTGTTCCTTATAATCATCATCAAATAGAATAACCTCCTTCTTCATAAAATAAATATTCACATCATGGCCTGAAATCCAAACCATACCGAGGATTATATGAAATTCAATCATAGGTTTGATGATGAGATCCGTAGATAAAGAACATTTATGTGCTCTAATGGGGACTGATTCACATAACATTATTGCAATGATACATCCCTTAGGAGATTTGACTGAGAAATACCGTGTTAAGTCAAATTGGAAATATCTAATTTTCTTAGAAAACAGGGATTATTTGAAACAATTTGATGATCTAGAAAGATATAATTCATTTTCTAAACTTGAGGAAACCAATAAATTACCTGCCACCATGTCTTTTGGAGATTCTACCTCAACAGTAGTGACAACATAAGCATGGCCTTGATCCCCTGGCCTATTCTGAGGTAAGTTCCCCTGACTCTTAGGACATTCATTTGCATAATGTCCCATATCCCTGTAGTTTTATCATTGAACATCAGTAGATTCTTTCTTCCCCTTGCAATCAAGAGCTTGGTGGCCATTTTCACCACACTTGTAAGAGTCTCCAATTCCATTTAAGCAAGTACCGGTGTGTTTCATCCAACATTTACTACAGGATGGATATTCAAATATTCCCTTCTTCGCCTTATTTTAATTTCCATAGTGATCAGTAAATCCCTTCTTCTCTGGCTTTGCATTAAATTCATAAGACTTAGAGAAATCTTTTTCTTTCCGGATAGCACATGAGGCAATATCTTCGTACAACGAGATGGATTGTGAGACTAAATCTCGATGGAGAAATGGGTTTAACCCATCAAAGAAAATATCAATCTTACTTCTTGGGATACTTATATAATCTATAGAATACCTTGAAAACCTTATAAAATTAGTCTCATACTTTGCGACATTCTTATTCTCCTTTTGTCTTAGACTCAGAATTTGACTTTACATATATGCTCGATGGTCACGAGGAAAGTATTTTTCTAAGAAAATCTCTTTGAACTCCATATATTCCATATTTGATACTTCATCATCTTCTTTTGTGTTTTGAATCAATTACCACCATTGGTAAGCATCTCCAGTGAGGTGGTAAACTGCCATGATAACTTTTTCCTTTTCACTACTCCCCAAACTCTGAAATATTTTCTCTAGGGAACGTATCCATTGCTCATCTACCAATGGATTTGTACTCCCATTGAATGTTGGTGGATGTTTCCTCATGAAGTGATATAACATTAATCCTCCATGCTGCATATCAGGGTGTTCCATACGGGTAAGGTTATTATTAATAACCTGAGTGAGTTGTCCCAGTCTGGTGATTAGCTGATCATCACCAGTTTCATCACCAACTCCACTATAATTATTAAGAGCAGTAGGGAAATCCCTATATGGAGTGCATGCATTGATACGATTTCCATTTATTACACTATGCACCATTTCTAAAAAATGTCATAAATTAGATCAGTTTGTGAATCAAATTACATAATTCTATACTTGTAAAATACTTAACATAAATTGAACTATTTATGGATATAATCTGTAATCATAAAAATGTTTTCTTTGAGTATTATATAATCATAAAACCTTCATAATTGTTTTTGAAGAAAATGAGAATTATACTAAGCATATCTCCCAGGAGTGTCACAACCAAGAGGGCAGCAAGGCCCATTGTCATGCACAAGTTCCCATTCAAGTCCAGCTCAAAACGGTGTTTTTGGGTTTTACCCCTAGGTACATCTATTCCAGAGCCTCCTCTACATGCTCGTATCCATACATAGATGTATTCCTCGGAAAACTCACAAAATCTATACAATACCAAAATTATAGAATGTTCTTCTACACTAATCCTCAATGTCCATCTTAGGTCTATATGCTCTAATCAGAGTTTATCTAAATATATCTTCCAAGGTTTGTACTAAACTTCCTCTGATACAAACTGTAACTCCACAACCCCAGTTACCCAGAGTCAGTGCATTATTACATAACATTGGCATGATAAAAAAAGATAAAATCTCGAAATATTGATTAGTTTAGTAGCTGTGGAAACACTAGATATTTTCATATGTCTTACATTACATGATAAAGTGAAAAACAACAACAATATAGTATCCATATTCCACACTCATAACCCCTCATACTATCCCTGCAGATCATTCATAAAATACTTCATCACATCATGGGAAAAATAAAAAATAGAAGGGCTTGAGCTCAGATTCTCATTAAGGATAACAATATAGCGGATGCTTTCATAAATAAGCATAAACATTTGAGGAAATGTATAACTAAAACAAAAGCCTATAAAACATGAACATCAGCATAATATGGACAAAATAAAATGATATAATTCCATTTACTTATTCACATGGATATTCTACTAGTATAATAATATCATTCAATATCAATAACCACTTTCATAATGATAGAATTCATAATGCCAGACTATCATTACCATATAGTTAAGGACTTGTGCCAAGACTACAAATAATATTTTTTCAAGGCCTCCTAACAAGTCACTAGTTTGTCTCATGAGACCTACCGATGCATCGATGATCTATAGAGGGCTCCACCCATCACTTACTAAGTCCAATGCATTCATAATATGAACGAGTTTAAACATAACATAAACATTCATATTAAAACTAGCATACGAAATGTAAATACTTTATCCATAAACCATGAATAGTATAAAAATAACACATCCATAGTCAATCATATCAAAAAACCTTCAATACAATATAGATGTTTTTTATAATAATAAAAAAACATCAAATAAGATTAAAATCCATAAAAAGATGTTGACATAGATGAAATCAAAAATATTTGAGAGAAATATCCATTTATTGAAATAATTTAAAAGTCACATAATTAGAAAAGATACCATTTACGTTGAAAATATTCTTATAATCATGTAAGGGATTCTTTGAAGATTTTATAATGGCATAAAATAGCCGCACCTGCCGTATAAGTTAAAAAAATACATTCTTACATTAATTCTGTCAAAAAAGTTAAAAAGGTCCTTGTTTGGAAAACGACAGAAATATTTCTTTATAAACTTCTTATAAAAAGTCAGTAGGGTATAGATGACTATAACCCATATAATGTAAAATAGTAAGAATGATTTCAAATACATTTTTAAGAAACATGGATGTGGATGATAAATAGGCCCCAGTAGATAATTACGTATAAACAACCTTGGATATTGAAGAGACTGTGAAATAAACCCTTACCTTGTACTTTTCCTTTGTTGAGGGTAGGTTATCCTCTGGTATAATGATGAAATAATGGTTATTAAATAATATAATAATCATATACATTAAAATGATATCATATATGATCTTTAAACAATGAATTTTAATAATATCTTAGTATTATCATCGTTTCGGGTGTTAACAATTTCATTTTGCTTTATATTCTTTGTTATGTGAGTCGTATTTGTTATGGATGGGATGTATATTATTCATATCCAGAATGATATAAAGTCTCTAAATTTTTTTTAATCATCAAATGAATTTTATTCTTGAATGGATTTGATGGGGAATGAATCTCATCGTGTTCGTGGAGACGGTAATCTGTACATATGCACGAGAAAAAATATCATTCTTTTGATATTAAGGTAATATATAATTGGATGGTATATCATATATACAGAATCATTATCATTCTATATTTATTATTTATATTAATTTCACATCATTATTATAACCATCCAAATAATAATGTATTGAATAACAATTACACCACGACGTGGAGACGGTAAGTCGTACGTACGCACGTATGGTGACATGTCATTCAAAGGATGGATGGAATAATTAATCTGGTTGTAACATATTTATAATAACATCACAGTAAATAAAAGATAATGGATTTATTATTTTATAATTTGAATAACAAAGAATGAATTAGTTGAGGAAGAAAGGAACTTGAAACAGGGTTCTGAAAACATTACATCTTAATCGGGTTCTTCCTTTTGATTTGATCAAAAGGGCTCCATATGATGGATTTATGATCAAACTAGGGCCTCTAGTTAGAGGTGAGGGAATTTGAGAGAATATTTTGGTAGGGGATAGCCGAGCCAAAAGGTTTAAATGTGTTAATTAGTGAGAATGGGGAGTTCCCTTTTATAAGAGGTGTGAGTGGCACCTTTGGAAACACTAGAAATATTATTTTATAATAAATTCATATTCAGTTTTTATTGGATCCAAAGTGGATTATTTAAATTTTAAGGTGGGTATGGGTATAACTAATTTCAACCAATATATTTTAGACAGGTTTGGGTCACTATATTAACCTTATCATTTATATTTAACTCTTTGTTAAATAGTTTGACATTTACCATGTCTCTTTGTATTTTTATATTATATAGTTAATAAACCTACTATATACATCCAATAGACCCCCCAAGTGGTCCGTTAATGATACACATATCATGATATAAGTACTAT
Source organism: Viscum album (assembly GCA_963277665.1). Lineage (NCBI taxonomy): Eukaryota > Viridiplantae > Streptophyta > Magnoliopsida > Santalales > Viscaceae > Viscum > Viscum album. The sequence continues at coordinate 1,769,848,682 of OY728142.1, read as the reverse complement.
ATCCGATCCTTAGATTATGAGGAATATAATATCAATTAATAATATAATATTTGTTTTAAAAACTCTTTTATGTCAATTTTGACACTATTGGGTATTTTGTTTTTGATAATTTCATAACAGCATTATGACTTCGAATAAAATTTATATACCCAATCCTAATATGTCATATTAACCTATAAAATTAGTTTAATTCATAAAATGTCTTAAATTACTTTTATTTTTATCTTTATAATACCAATTATTTGAATATTTCATTTATTAGGTAATTACTGCATCACCATTTTGTCATAAATGAATTAAATAAATTAATATCTAAAAATTATAAATAAATTATAATTATGTAGGAAATCGTTTTAGCTTTCTAATAAATATTTATAATGTAATTTATCTTATGTATAACCTTATATTAAAAATGTTTTAGTTATTAAACTTTTATTTTAACTCTTTTAACTTTTCTTTGAACTAATTAATAATAAATTCCCTAATATAATCCATGTGGACCTAAATTATAATATTTTATTCCTAATGTTGTTTTTGGTCTAGATACACTTTTCCAATAGAATTAGGACATGTGTTAGGGTAATATTAATTTCATTTGTACCCTTAATTACCCTGTTTACTTTTAACCGTGGTAAATAAAAGTAAAAAAGTTTCTATTCACCAAAAATTATTTTTATCTTATTGAACCACATTTTAATTCTTGATATTAAACGTGTCTCTTATATTTTCTAAATTCCACTCATAGAAGTAGTAAAATTATGTTTTATGTGAATTTCCAAATTTCCTTGGAGGTGGGTAAAAGACGGTGAAAAGTTCAATTAAATTTTTATACATCTAAAATTATTCTAATATAACTCCAAATAATTACATTGAAATTTTATAGGTATTATGTATCTATTTTGACCTTATTTATATTTAAATAAAATAAATAATTATTTAAACAAAAATTCGGTTTTAAACATTAACTCAATGTGTTTTCACTATTCATCAAAAATTGAATGTTTTTAGAAAAATACCAAAAATTCACCCTAAGATAATTTGGATATTCCAAATCCAAATTTGATGTCTATTTTGAAAGATAAAATTTATAAAATTTCAAAATGTGGGTATTACTATTCATAACGGAGAGTATGATTGGTTGTGGTGTATGTTAGAACTCAAAGTTGCGTACAACACATGCTACTGTATTATTCAAAGAGAAGCTTACCGTGGAAGCATGGGGTGTTAAATTATCCCCTACTTCAAATAATATTTTCCCCGAAATTTCTAGAATACTACCGCATGAAAAGACTTGGGTGGTTCTTCATCATAAGTTCCTCGTGTTCCCACGTTGCCTCTTCCATTTTATGGTTTCTCCATAGAACTTTTACCATAAGAGTCTTCCGGTTTCTCAGCACTTGTTCTCTTGTATCAAGAATCTAGATGGGCTCTTCACAATAAGGTAGATCACGTTCCAGTTCTAATTCCTCATAGGTGATTACATTCTTTGGGTCAGGCATGTATTTTCTCAACAGTGATACGTGGAACACATCATGAAATTTGGAGAAATTTGGCGGCATTTCCAAATGGTAATCTACAACACCAATGCGTTCTAGAATTTCAAAAGGTCTGATGTACCTGGGACCCAATTTACCTTTCTTACCGAAATGTATAACTCCTTTCCATGGAGATACATTCAAGAAAACATGATATCCTACCTGAAATTGCAAATTCTTCCTTCAGTTATCGGCATAGCTCTTCTACCTACTTTGAGATGCTTTGATGTGGTTATTGATTACCTTTACCTTTTCCATTGTTTCCTCCACCAGTTCTGGGCCTTCATGTTTTCTTTCACCAATGTAAACCCAACAGGTTGGTGTGCGACATCTCTTTCCGTACAACACTTCATATGGTTCCATATGAATACTTAAATGGAAGCTATTGTTATAGGAAAATTCCACCAGATGTAAATATTGATCTGACGTACCCTGAAAGTCATGTGAGCATGAACTCAACATTTCTTCTTAGGTTTGAATAGTCTTTTTTTATTGTTCATCAGTTTGGGGGTGGTAGGCAGTTCTCAAATGAAGTTCAGTATCCAAGTATTTCTGAAGAATTTTCCAGAATCTTGAAGTAAAACGTGGATCACAATTAGAAACAATCGATATGGGTACTCCATGAAGTCTCACAACATCATTAATATATATTCTTGCTAGACATTCAAGTGGTAAATGTTCCCTTATAGCATGAAAATGTGCTGACTTGGTAAGACGATTAACAATAACCCATATTTCATCGTTCCTTCTAGGTGTCTTGGTATCCCCATTACAATGTCCATCGTCATATTGTCCCATTTCCACTCTGGTATGGAAAGATATTGCATGACTCTTCCAGGCTGTTGCATTCCAGCTTTCACTTGTTGACAAACCATACATCTTGACACAAAATCAGAAAACTCCCTTTTCATGTTTTCCCACAAAAATATTCCTTAAAATATGTATACATTTTGGTTCTCCAAGGGTGTATAGAAAAATTGGAACTATGAACATCATCTAACAATTCTCCTTTCCGATCAGGTATATCGGGAGCACAAAGTCTCTTCCCAAATTCCAAAATTCCTTCTTCACACACACAGTATCTCAATCTCCAATCATTCACAGCTTTAATCTTCTTTTGAAATTCATCATCATCGGTCTGAAAACTCTTAATCCTTTATAGTAAATATGGTTTTTCAACCATTTGAAAAATCATTGATGTTTCACTTCCATGGTGATTACCATATCCAACTTCACTAGATCTATCAAAATTGGATCCCTTTAAACTCTCACCAGGTTCAAAACTCCATGATATTTTCTGATCAAAGAATATGCCACCTTATTTTCCTTCCCTATGTGGTAGTGTATCGTGCAATCATAATCCTTGAGTCGTTCAAGCCATCGCCTTTGCCTCATGTTGAGTTCTTTATGTGAGAAAATGTACTTCAAACTCTTGTGATCAGTATAAATCTCAAATTTTTCACCATAGAGATAATGTCTCCATATCTTTAAAACCAAAATTACAGTAGCTAACTCAATATCATGAGTATGATAGTTTTTCTCATGAATTTTCAGCTGTAGTGATGCATAGGAAATAACCCTATCATTCTGCATAAGGACACAAACAAGTCCTTTCTTCGAAGCATCACAATAAATAACAAACCCATCATTCCTTGATGGTAGAGTCAATGTAGGATAATTGACTAATAATCTCTTAAGTTCTTCAAAACATTCTTCACACTCTTTTGTCCAAACAAATTTAACCACTTTATGTGCGAGCTTTGTTAATGGGTTAGCCAATCGGGCAATGTTCTGGACGAAACACCAATAATAACCTGCTAAGCCAATAAAACTGCGTACCTAAGTTATACTCATCGGTTCTGGCCATTCTTGGATTGCCTTGGTCTTAGAAGGATCAATGGAAATTCAATCCTTAGAGACAATATGTCCAAGAGAAGAAATCTCCTAAATCCAAAATTCACACTAACTAAACATCCCATATAATTCATGTCTTCTAAGAGTCTTGAGGATAATGCGCAAGTGATTTTCATGATCTTCATAGCATTTGGAGTATAACAATATATCATCAATAAATACCACCAAAATATCATCGAGATATTTCTTGAAAACTTTTTTCATTATATCCATGAATATAGAGGGTGCATTAGTCATCCCAAAAGGCATTAGTGTAAACTCGTAATGTCGATACCTGGTTCGAAATGCTGTCTTCGGAATGTCTTCCTTCTTCACACACAACTGATGGTATCCAGGTCGAAGGTCAATCTTTGAAAAGTATTGAGCTCCATGCAGTTGGTCAAATAAATCATCAATGCGAGGTAGGGGATACTTGTTCTTTATTGTTATAACATTGATTACCATGTAGTCGATACATAACCTCATAGATCCATCTTTCTTATTAACAAAAAGGACATGGGATCCCCATAGAGAAACACAAGGGAAAATAAATCACATATTACTCAATTCCTCTTGTTTATTCTTTAGTTCAACTAATTCTACATTGGCCATTATATAAGGGGTATTCGATATAGGCCATGAACCAGCAATTAAATCAATGGAAAACTCAATTTCTCGTTCAGGAGGATGTCCAGGAAAATCTTATGGAAACACATCAACATATTCTCTCACAATAGTTACATCATCTATTTGAGCATTCCTTTCCTCCCCCAGAGTTATTTCATTCTCTTCTTCCCCGATAATTGAATTTTGTTGAGCTACTGGGGGTGGATCTATGTAAGAATTAGGTGGTGACGATTCCGCTCTAAAGATAAGGTGTTCCTTATCATCATAATCAAAAATAGTAACCGCCTTCTTGTTACAATAAATATTTGCATCATGGTCTAAAAGCCAATCCATTCCAAGGATTATATAAAATTCAATCATAGGAATGATGATGAGATCCACATATAAAGAACATTTATGTCCTCTAATGTGGACGGATTCACAAAACATTGTTGCAATGATACTTCTATTAAGAGTTTTGACTGAAAAATCCCTTGTTAAATCAAATTGGAAATATCTAATTTTCGTAGAAAACATGGATAATATGAAAAAATGTGATGATCCAGAATCCAATAATGAATTTTCTAAACTTGAGGAAACCATTAAATTACCTACCACAACGTCTTTCGGAGATTCTACCTCAGCAGTAGTGATATCATAAGCTTTACCTTGATCCCTGGGACTTTTCTGAGGTATGTTCCCCTGACGCTTAGGACATTCATTTTCATAATCTCCCATATCCCTGTAGTTGTATCATTGAACATCAGTAGCTTCTTTCTTCCCCTTGCAATCACGAGCTTAATGGCCTTTTTCACCACACCTGTAACAGACTCCCATTTCCTTCAAGAAAGTACCGGGGTGTTTCTTCCCCCATTTACAATAGTATGGATATTAGACTTTTTCCTTCTTACCCTTTTTCCATTTCCAAAGTGATGAGTAGATCTCTTCTTCTCTTGCTTTTCTTTAAAGTCACAAGACAAAGAGAATTCTTTTTCTATCATGATAGCACATGAGGCAGTATCTTCGTACAACGAGAAGGCTTGTGAGAATAATTCTCAATGGAGAAATGGTTTTAACCCATCAAAGAAATGGTCAATCTTACATCTTGGGATACCTATATAATCTGTAGCATACCTCACTAACCTTGTAAAGTTATCATCATACTTTGCGACATTCTCATCCTCCTTGTGTCTCAGTTTTGGAAATTTCCTTCCAATATCTGCTTGATGGTCATGAGGAATGTATTTTTCTACGAAAATCTCTTTGAACTCCCTCCATTCCATAATTGATACTTAATCATATTCCTTTGTGTTTTTAATCAATGGCCACCATTGGTCAGCATCTCCATTGAGGCGGTAACCTTCCATGCTAACTTTTTCCCTTTCACTAATCCCCAAACCGTGAAATATTTTCTCTAGGGAACTTATCCATTTCTCAGCTACCAATGGATTTGAACACCCATTGAATGTTGGTAGTTTTTTTCCATGTAGCGATCTAACATTGATCCTCCACACTGTAGATCAGGGTGTCCCATACAGGTATGGTTATTATTCATTACCTGAGTGAGTTGTCCCCGTATGGTGATTAGCTGATCAGCACAAGTTTTATCACCATCTCCACTATAATTCTCTTGAGTAGGAGGGAAATTCCTATATGGAGTGAGTGCATTGATATAGTTTCCATTTAATCCACTAGGCGCCATTTCTAAACAATTTCATAAACTAGATCAGTTTACAAATAAAAATACATGATTCCATACTAGTAAAATACTTAACATAAATTGAACTATTTATGGATATAATCATTAATCATAAAAATGTTTTCTTTGAGGAAGTATATACTCATAAACCCTTCATAATGGTTTATAATGAAAATGAGAATTATACTAAGAATATCCCCCAGGAGTTTCATAACCATGAGTGTAGCAAGGCCCGTTGTCATGTACCAGTTCTCGTTCGAGTCTAGATCAAAGCGATGTTTTCAGGTTTTACCCCTAGGTACATTTGTGCCAGATCCGCCTCTACCTACACATATCTAGACATGGATTTATTGCTCGAAATACTCAAAAAATCTATACAATACCAAAATTATAGGAAGTTCTTCTACACTAATCCTCAAAGTCCATCTTAGGTCTACGTGTTCTAATTAGAGTAAATCTAAATGTAGCTTCCAAGGATTGTACTAAACTTCCTCTGATACAAACTATAACTCCCTGACCCTAGTTAACCAGAGTCAGGGCATTATTACATAACATTGGAATGATAAAAAATGAACAAATCTCGAAAGACTGACTAGTTTAGTATCCTTGGAAACACTAGATACATTCATAAGTCTTACATTAGATGATAAAGTGAAAAAATACAAAACAAATAGTCTCCATATTCCACACTCATAACCCCTCAGACTATCCCTACAGGTCATTCATAAAATACTTATTCACAGCATGGGAAAAATAAAACATAGAAAGGGGTGAGCTTAGATGCTCAGTAAGGATAACAATATAGTGGAAGCATTCATAAATAATCATAAACATTTGAGGAAATGTATAACTAAAAAAATCCTATAAAACATGAACCTAATCATAATATGGAAAAAATAAAATAATATAATGCCATTAACTTATTCACATGGATATTCTACTAGTAGAGTATTCACATTCAATATCAATAACCACATTCATAATGATGGAATGCATAATTCCAGACTATCATAACCACATAGTCAAGGCCTTGTGCCAAGACTACAAATAAGATTTTGTTAAGGCCTCGTTTCAAGACACTAGTTTGTCTCATGATACCTACCTATTCATCGAGGAGCTATAGCGGGCTCCACCAGTCACTTACTAAGTCCAATGCAATCCTCATATGAAGAGGTTTAAACATAACATAAACATTCGTATTAAAACTAGCATATGAAATGTAAATACTTTCTCCATAAACCATGAATGGTATAAAAATAATACTTCCATAGTCAAAAATATCACAAAACCTTCAATACAATATGGAAGTTTTGTATCATAATAAATAAAATTTAAATAAGATTAAAATCCATCAAAGGTTGTTGACATAGATGAAATCAAAACTATTTGAGAGAAATATCTCTTTTTTGAAAAAATTTAAAAGTCACATAATTATAAAAGAAAAAATAAACCATGAAAATATTCGTATATTCTTGTAAGGTAAGCTTCGATAATTTTATAATGGTGGAAAATAGCTGCACCCGCCGTATAAGTTAAAAAAATACATTCTTACCTTAATTCTATCTAAAAGGTTAAAAAGGACCGTTTTTGGAAAACGACAGAAAGATTCCTTTATAAACAACATATAAAAATTTAAAAAGGGTATAAATTACTTTAACCCATAGTCTGTAAAATAGTAATAATGATTTGAAATACATTTTTAAGAAACATGGAAGTGGATGATAAAGAGGTCCCCGTAGATAAATACGTATAAACAACCTTGGATAATGAAGAGATTGTGAAATAAACCCTTACCTTGTAATTTTCCTTGGTTTAGGGTAGGTTAACCTCCGGTATAATGGTGAAATAATTTTTATTAAATTATTCAAGAATCATATAGATAAATATGATATCATATATAATCTTTAAACATTGAATATTAAAAATATCTTAGTATTATCATCGTTTTGGGTGTTAACGGGTTCATTTTCCTTTATATTATTTGTTATGTGAGATGTATTTGTTATGGATGGGATGTATATTATTAATATACAGAATTATATCATGTATCTAAAAATATTTTTAATCATCAAATGAAATTTAGTCTTCAATGGATTCGATGGAGAATGAATCTAATCACGTTCGTGGAGACGGTAATCCGTACGTACGCACGAGCAAAAATATCATTCTTTTGATATTAATATAAAATATAATTGGATGTTATTTTATATATACAGAATCATTATCATGTTATATTTATTATTTACATGAATTACACTTCATTATTATACCCATCCAAATAATATTGTTTTGAATAACAATTACACGATGACGTGGAGACGGTAAGCCGTACGTACTCACGTATGGTGACATGTCATTCAAAGGATGGATAGAATACTGAATATGGTTGTACCATATTTATAATAACATCATAGTATATAGAAGATACTGGAGTTATTATTTTATAATGGTAATAACAAAGAAAGAAGATTTTGAAGAAGAAAGGAACTTGAAAGAGGGTGGTGAAGACATTACCTCTTAATCTGGTTCTTCCTTTTGATTTGATCAAAAGGTCTCCTTAGGCTGGCTTTCTGATTAATACAATGTAGAGACCCGAAGCTTGATGTAAAAATACATTACATTACTTTTGCGGAATACTTTATACATAACAAAAACTGACACAAAAGGATCATAATAGTTTAGTATCTTTGGAAAATCGGAATATAATCTTCTAATTGTGGTCAAAGATCTTCAACATCTCCAGTAATGATCTCCACTTTTTTCATACCTAAAACCTTTCTTTATATCCTGGGGAAAAGAAAACATAAAATGGGTGAGCTCAAATGCTCATTAAGGGTATGCATGGATAAAATAAAACATACCATATACATTTGAACTTAAATACATGAACATAATGTTTAAACATCAAAAGCATAGGCAATGACATAAAACATGGAAGTACGTAAGGCATAGATCATAAAGAAACATTAAGAATGATAAAATAGCATGGGAATAAAACATGTAATTGTGGAAACCATTAAGCACATGATATGATTTCTATATTAGCCAAGGAATTATTGCTAAAACCATCTTAGTGGACAAAGTCCCTTTCAGAATCGACTTCACTCCTTGTTCCAGTCCTGTATTACTGAACCGGTTTAACATCCCGTTCCAGCCATGTCTATCTCATGAGATATAAAATATTTACCCAATGAATTGGAGGGAGATATAGGTCCCACCCATCTCATAATGATACAATTCTTATGTGTGCCACAAAATCATAAATCATACCTCATTTCATAACCCATGTAATAAAAATGGGATTCTTAAACATCTTGACATCATAAAACAATTCATATAAGACAAATAAATTAATAAAAATAATTCCATCACAACATTATCAAATCAATGTAATAATAGGCATAAAAACAGAACCCTATATTATCTTAGATGGAAAATCATTTTAATAAAACACATGAACTCCATTCTTGAGGAAAATATCCTTTCTACTTCAAAAACATCTTTCCTTTCTTAACATGTCATACAATTTTAAACTAAAATAAGTTGATTAAAAATTAACATGAAAAATTTTAAATGATGCTTCTTGGAAATAATGTTTTCAAAATCCGTTCATGCCGTAAAAGTAAAAAAAACATTCTTCTCGTAATTTTGTTGGAAATGTCAAAAAGTACCTTGTAAGAAAAACGACAAAAGATTGCTTTCATATCCTTTACTAAAAACTCCCCAAAGGGTAAAATTGGATTTAAACAATTATAGGTGGATGGAAACAATATTACATATTGAGGGAAAATAGATGTGTATGATAAAATAAACCCCAGTAAATACCAAATTATAACCAATCTCAGATAAAAATGAGATTGTGAAATTTTCCCTTAACTTAGGTCTGATTTGCTTCGTAAGTGTCTGAACCTCCACTTCTTTGAAGCGCCTCTTTGAGACCTTCTTTTAGGGCACTAAAATTGGTCTTTGAAGAAGACCAGGACCTCTAGGATTCTTCTAGGGAAGTGGAGAAGTGAAATGTGTAGGGGTTGTCTGAGCTTGGAGACTCAAATTGGTGTGTGGAAGAGAGGGAGGAGGTTCCCTTTTATAAGGGAGGAGAGGGGCACCTTTGGAAATCTATAAAATATTAATTTATAATAAATCTAACCCCACTTAAAAACATCCAAAAATTACTCATATTCGAATATAAGATGATAGAGGGTTGTAATATCATCAAATAATAAAATTTAGACATGTTAGTAAAATATTTTAAACATTATCAACTTGATTTATCCTTAATCAATTTAATTTTATTTGTGGTAATAATATTCTAAATTTTAAATTATAAGAAATAATTAATTATTTGTTGTTAATTGTCCATATTTGGATACTTTATAACATTTTAGACCATATAAATTTAAATTTATAATTTTATATATTTTATTGTGATTTTTAAAAAATTCTATAATATGTTATTTTTATAAAATAACAATAGTGTCAATTTTGACACTATTCATTTATTTGAATTAAAATAAAATATATACAGAAAATATGTTCGAAGAAAAACATTTAATAGATTCATAAAAGGTCATATGTATCTATAAAATTATTTTAGCACATTAAATAGTTCATATAATATTTATTTTATTATTTTTAAAACCATTTATTATGTTTATCTCTTAATAAAATTATTACTAAATTTTTTTTTATAATTATTTAATATACTTATATGTTGCATAAAAATTAAATAAAAACTCCTATGATGAAGATAAATATATTAAATTTCACAATAATACTTTTACTCGAATTTATCATCTTAAAATCACAATATTTAAATTGTTATATTTATTAAATTATGAAGGTGACAACTTTGGCATCATTTAAAATAAAAAAATATAAGTGTCATAATCACTTTTATACGACTCCAAATAGTTCTATATTAGGTTTTTGGATGATTATAGTGTATATATACACTAAAAATAAGTTTTGGCCAGGTTTGTGAGTCGTTTAATGGGTATTATTATTTCAATAAAAACTATATTACATATTTTTCACTTAATATCTAATTTCTGCATCATTAATGTATCACCATTAATGACAATTATTTAATCTTTAAAAATTCTAAATAAATTATCATGAAGTAGATAATTCTATTATATTTCTGTAGAATCATCATGTTCTATGTTTTATGATGTTTATCACTAAATTAAATTTATTATACATATAAGATTTTAGAGAGTGACATGTTGACACTTTCTTTGGTTTTAATAATATTTAAATTATTTTCATGGTCAAAAGTCCATAAATGAATCTAATCCGACCCATAAGTGATATAGGTAAACCTTTAGCCATCTAATAGGACTTTGGAATGTGTTAGGGTAATTTTATAATATTATATTTACCCTTAGCTACCCGATTTACCTTTAACTATGGTAAATAAAATTTACCGTAGTTACTATTCATAATTCCCAAAAATAAAAAGTAGCCTATTAACATAATTTGGACCCACTGATTCAAAATATGGAATCCATTTTTTCAAATTCAATACACAGAAGTTTAAGAAATTAAATTAAAATTAATCCCATTATTGAATGAAAACGGGTTTTTGTTTAAAACATTACAAATGATTGAATTGATTTAACCTACGAATTCAATGTAAAATCAATGCTAATGACATAAATTATATTAAATAGTAAAAATATATTCTATTTATACTTTAAAACCATTCAATATTATAATTTAACCATATAAATTATTATGAAGAAAAAAGTTGTTTTTAATTAAAATATAGAGTGTTTTTACTATTCATTAAAATATGAAAGTTATCAGAGAAATATCAAAACTTTATCCAATGTAAATTTTTATATCCTGATTCCAAATAAGAATTTTATTTCGTCAAATTGATCTTATAAACATGTCAAAAACTAGATATAAAGTGGGTGCGCCATCAAAAGTCGGCAAAACTACATTTTTTGAAAAATACATATTTTACCTGAAAAAATTATTTTGTTCTTATACCATGTTCTAGAAAATGTGTAAGATGAATATTAATGTTATAAAATTCAGAATTTAGTTAATACTATTCATAAAGGAAATTTCATAATAATATTATTATAATATATCGTTGTTTAGTAAAACCTGGTATTGCGTACAACACACGCTATCGAGGAAGGTTGTGATTGCATGTAATGAAAGCCAAGTTAGGGTTTTCTGTTGTGCAATACTCCTTTATTGTTTTATATAATAGAATCCAACCATTTTTCATTTATACATTGAATATATATGTATACTCTCAATGTTGCGTAGAATGACTATTATCAAACGAAAATGAAATTGTGTGTAACACAATCTAAGAATAGTGTTGCGTATACTGCAAGCTAATATGGTGTTGCGTATAGCACAAGATAATATTGTTGTAGCTTACAACACAAGACATCAATGAAAATAAAAGAATGTTTTTCATAAAATCTCGGGTTGTTACATTCTACCCCCTTAAAATGAATTTCTCCAATGAAATTCGTCGGGGTTATAAATCATTTACTATTTATAGAAACCCACATCGTAAAAAGGAATACTAAAACATAATTTTAAAAACTAAAGTATGAAATGTAATGATTACCCAATGTAACTCATCACTGGGTTTCCATATAGGATTACATAGGTAAAAATATGGATATGGATGAAAAATCTAACCATCAAGTTTGGATAGAGAGTGGTAGAGAACATGGCTATGAAAAATCCATCAATCACAAAGCCATAGATTTGTGATGATCTAAGGTACCATCTGATTCATCATATATAAGGGCACTAGGACAACATTTTTGGTTTTCCAGATCATTTCCTTAAAGTTATTGGAATTAGAAGAAATACTTTCATGATTTTGGTACAGTCTCACCATTGGTCGTTCTTTGGACAATTTCCACTTCATCTCTTAAAGAAATGAAGTTGAATTTGTCATTCGTGAAGTGTTAGCATATCATGTGATAGAATGATGGGTCATTCCATCTATCTCAAACAAAAGGTTAGAAAAGTTATCAAAAATACATAATTCCATCTATGGTGAGGTTAATCGTATACGTTTCCAAAAATGAACTTATACTTCATATATAATACCGCGTAATAAAATAAAACCAGTTTCTACTAACCAGGGACTTCCTGTAGGCCAGTGGTAGGCGATAAAGGCCAGTCGCACTGGGGTTGTGGGTTCGATTCCCATAGCCTTGTCTGATGCGATGGGTTGTCACCCATCCTGCAGGTTGTCCTTTTTTCTAAATCTACATTACTATAACATCCCATCAATAATATCAAAAAAGTTCTATCCTTAAACAATACTAACTTATGTCCAATATAATCCATTCCAATATTTAGGCTTATCTAAAATACTTCTGTCCAAGGTCACATTATAAAGAAAATGTTTACTTGAAATTTCACATAACAATCATGTGAATGCCATAATTTATCCCCCATATATCATAAGATATATCTTGTTGGTCAAATTTCAAACATGTGAATACCTTAATCATGTATTCTCTTGAAGAATGAATACCCTTTGAACCTTAGTAAAAACATGAATGCAGTTAAAAGTTATCACTTTCCACATACCAAAATCCTCAAAATTCTACATACTCAAACCATGATATCACTTAGTCCTTATATCAATCATGAGCTCATGAATACTATGAAACATTTAATTTTCTCCTTATCCCTTCATTATGCGCTTATCATCTTCTTCCAAAATATTTGAATCACTTTTTATGGTTACCGGTACCATAAAATTATTTAAAACCACAATAGACTAATACAAAATATATTTTAATACACCATAAATGTACCTCAACAACATTATTCTTTAATACCAATACATAAACACTTCAGTCCATACTATTCAATGATTGTCCTGGAATAAGTCTTTTCTTGATTTAGAAGTAACTTTTTAGGTCAGGGCATTGAGGTGGGTAATGCCCATGTTCTCCACAAATAAGACATTGAACTCCATAACAGTCTGTCACTCTCTGACCCTTTTCTCCACACAGATAACATATTCCCCTCCATTTGAGGTATTCCTCAAGGTTCTTCTTCCCTTATTTAGAAATCCCAATCTTCCTTTCTTTATGCTCCTCAACTTGTGAACATGCATAAAACTCTACCTTCCTCTTATTTGATGAATTAGGCATACCACAAAATTTCACAATTTTAATCATATATCGCGATGAATGAGTCGGCATAATCACAATATCTTTCTCTCTAGGAATTACGCAATTTTGTTGCTCATAGTCACCATTTTTTCCATTGGATTCAATGTTAACCGAATTCCTTCTGGTTCCCCCCACGGACTAAAACACACACAAAAATTCTGTGAGAGGCAAAAATCATGCTAGGGAAAACAACATAGTAAAGGGGGAGTACCGTCAATATCTAAATTCTTAGGTTAAATTCTATGATAGTTACCGTAGTTCTAGGACTATATCCTATACGTATACTTATCCTTAGGGACATCCCAGGATATACATTATAAATATCTCTAGGGATCTCACTAACGTTTTCACATCCTAGTTTCCAAAGGTTAACTAAACCTTTCTTCTGGTACCAACTGTAGAGACCCAAAGCTTGACGTACATGGACATTAAATTACTTTTTTGGAATACTTAATACATAACAAAAAAAGACAAACAAGGATCATAATAGTTTAGTGTCTTTGGAAACTCAGAATATAATCTTTTAATTGCGCTGAAAGATCTTCAACATCTCCATTAATGATCTCCCATTTTTTCATACCTAAAACCTTTATTTATATCCTGAGGAAAAGAAAACATAAAAAGGGTGATCTCAAATGCTCAGTAAGGGTAAGCATGGATAAAATAAAACATACCATATACATTTGAACATAAAAACATGAACATAATGTTTAAACATCAAAAGCTTGAGAAATTACATAAAACATGGAAGTACATAAGGCATATATCATAAAGAAACATTAAGAATGATAAAATATCATTGGAATAAAACATGTAATTGTGGAAACAATTAAGAACATGTTATGATTTCCATATTAGCCAAGGAATTGTTGCCAAAACCATCTTAGTGGACAATGTCCCTTTCTTAATCGATTTCACTCCTCGTTCCAATCTTGTATTACTGAACCGGTTTAACTTGTCGTTCCAGCCTTGTATATCTCATGAGATATAAAATCTTTACCCAATGCATTGGAGGGAGATATAGGTCTCACCCATCTCATAATGATACCATTATTATGTGTGCCACAAAATCATAAATCATACATAATTGCATAACCCATGTAATAAAAATGGGATTCTTAAACATCGTGACATCATAAAACAATTCATATAAGATAAATGAATTCATAAAAATAATTCCATCACAACATAATAAAATAAATGTAATAATAGGGATACAAACAAAACCCTATATTATCTTATATGGAAAATAATTTTGATAAAACACTTGAACTCCATTCTTGTGGAAAATATCATTTCTACTTCAAAAACAATTTTCCTTTCTTAACATGTCATACAATTTTAAACTAAAAGAAGTTTATTAAAAATTAACATGAAAACTTGTAAATGAAGCTTCTTGGAAATAATTTTTTAAAAATACATTCATGCCGTATAAGTTAAAAAAACAATCTTCTCATACTTTTTTCAGAAAAGTCAAAATGTACCTCGTATGAAAAATGACAAAAGATTCCTTTTATTTCCTTTACTAAAAACTCACGTAAGGGTAAAATTGGATTTAAACAATTGTAGGTGGATGGAAAAAATATTACATATTGAGGGAACATGGATGTGGATGATAAAATAAACCCCAGTAAATACCAAAGTATACATAATCTCGGATAAAAATGAGATTGTGATATTTTCCCTTACCTTAGGTCCAATTTGCTTCGTAAGTGTCGGAACCTCTTCTTCTTTGAAGAGCCTCTTTGAGAACTCCTTTTAGGGCACTAAATTTGGTATTTGAAGAAGACTAGGACCTCTAGAATGTTTATAAGGAAGTGGGGAAGTGAAATGGGTAGGGGTTGGCCGAGCTTGAAGGCTCAAATTTGTGTGAGGAAGAGAGGGAGGAGGTGCCCTTTTATAAGGGAGGAGAGGGGCACCTTTGGAAATCTTAAAAATATTTATTTATAATAAATATAACCCCACTTAAAAACCTCCAAAAATGAATCATATTCGAATATTAGATGATATAGGGTTGTAATCTCATCATAAAATAAAATTTAGACATGTTAGGAAATTATTTTAAATATTATCAACTAGATTTCTCCTTAATCAATTTAATTTTATTTGTGGTAATAATATTCTAAATTTTAAATTAAAACAAATAATTACTTATTTGTTATTAATTGTCCATATTTTGATACTTTATAAAATTTTATACCTTATAAGTTTAAATTTATAATTTTTATATATTTTTTTTTATTTTTAAACAATTTTATAATTTGTTAGTTTTATAAAATAACAATAGTGTCAATTTTGACACTATTCATTTATTTGAATTTAAATAAAATATATACAGAAGATGTGTACGAAATAAAAGATTTAATAGATTAATAAAAGGTCATATGTATCTATAAAATTAGTGGATGACATTAAATAGTTCATATAATATTTATTTTATTATTTTTAAAACCATTTATTTGGTTTATCTCTTCATAAAATAATTACTACAACATTTTTTTATAATTATTTAATATACTTATTTGTTGCATAAAAAATAAAAATAAAATCCTATGATGAATATAAATCTATTAAATTTCACAATAATACATTTACTCGAATTTATCATCTTAAAATCACAATATTTAAATTGTTAAATTTATTAAATTATGAAAGTGACAACATTGGCATCATTTAAAATAATATAATATAAGTGTCATAATCACTTTTATAAGACTCCAAACGGTTATATATTAATATATTGGATGATTATGGTGTATATATACACTAAAAATATGTTTTGGTCAGGTTTGTGGGTCTTTTAATGTGTATTATTATTTCAATAAAAACTATATTACTGATTTTTCACTTAATAAATAATTTCAACATCATTAATGTATCACCATTAATGAAAATTATTTAATTCCTAAAAATTCTAAATAAATTATCATAAAGTAGATAATTTTAGTAGAGTTCTGGAGACTATTAATTTTTTAAGTTTTATGATGGTTATCACTAAATTAAAATTATTATACTTATAAGATTTAAGAGAGTGACATGTTGTCACTTTCTTTGGTTTTAATAATAATTAAATTATTTTCATGGTCAAAAGTCCATAAAATGAATCAAATCCGACCCTTAAGTGATATGGGTATACTTTTAACCATCCAATAGAATTTTTTCATGTGTTAGGGTAATTTTATAATATTATATTTACTCTTAGTTACCCAATTTACATTTAACTATGGTAAATAAAATTTACCGTAGTTACTATTCATAATTCCCATAAATAAAAAGTATCCTATTAACATAATTTGGACCCACTGATTCCAAATATGGAATCCATTTTTTCATATTCAATACACAGAAGTTTCAAAAATTAAATTAAAATTAATCCCGTTGTCGAATGAAAACGGGTTTTTGTTTAAAACATTGCTAAAGATTGAATTGATTTAACCTACGAATTCAATGTAAAATCAATGATAATGACATAAATTATATTAAATGGTAAAAATATATTCAATTTATACTTTAAAACCATTAAATGTTATAATTTAACCATATTAATTATTACGATGAAAAAAGTTGTTTTTAATTAAAATATAGCATGTTTTTACTATTCTTTAAAATATGAAAGTTATCAGAAAATTATCAAAACTTTATCCAATGTAAAATTTCATATCCTGATTCAAAAGAAGAATTTTATTTTGTCAAATTGAACTTATAAACATGTCAACAACTAGATTTAAAGTGGGTGCGCCATCAAAATGTGGAAAAAATGCATTTTTTGAAAAATACATATTTTACCTGAAAAAATTATTTTGTTCTTATACCATGTTCTAGAAAATGTGTAAGATGAATAATAATGTTATAAAATTAAAAATTTAGTTAATACTGTTCATAACAGCTAGTTCATAATAATATTATAATAATATATCGATGTTTAGTAAAACCCGGTATTGTGTACAACACACGTTATCGAGGAAGGTCGTGATTGCACGTAATGCAAGACAAGTTAGGATTGTGTGTAGTTCAAAACTCCTTTGTTGTTTCATATAACTGAGTCCAACCATTTTTCATTTATACATTGAATATATATATATATATATACACTCAATGTTGCGTATAAGGACTATTATCAAACGAACATGAAATTGTGTGTAACAGAATCTAAGAATAGTGTTGCGTATACTGCAAGCTAATACGGTGTTGCGTATAGAACAAGATAATATCGTTGTAGCTTACAACATAAGACATCAAAGAAAATAAAATAATATTTTTCATAAAATTTTGGGGTGTTACAAACAACGCCTCTAGGTTGAATTTAGGGAAGTTGAGATAATATTTGGTCATGTTTTGGCCATGCCAAAAGGCTTTTAATGTGTGAATTAGTGATATGGGGGTGCCCTTTTATAAGAGTGGTGAGGTGAACCATTGGAAAAGCTAGAAATATTATTTTATAATAAATTCATATTTAGTTTCTAATTGCTTCAAAGTGGATTATTTAAAGGTTAAGGTGGGGATGGGTCGAAATAATTTCAACCAATAGATTTTAGATAGGTTTGGGTCTCTATATTAACCTTATCATTTATAGTTAACTCTTAGTTAAATAGTTTGACATTTACCATGTCTCTTTGTATTTTTATATTATATAGTTAATAAATTTACTATATACATCCAAGATACCCGAAAGTGGTCCATTAATGATACACCTATTATGATATAAGTCTTTTGGACAAACCTTATTTTTTTATGAATAAAATATCAATTAATAATATAATATTTGTTTTAAAAACTCTTTTATGTCAAATTTGACACTATTGGGTATTTTGTTTTTGATAATTTCATAAAAGAAGTATTACTTCGAATATCATTTATATAACCAATCATAATATGTCATAATAACCTATAAAATTAGTGGAATTCATAAAAAGTCTCATATTACATTTATTTTGATATTTATAATATCAATTATTTTAATATTTCCTTAATTAGGTAATTACTGCACCACCATTGTGTCATAAATAAAATAAATTACATAATGTCTAAAAATTATAAATAAAATAAAATTATGTAGAAAATAATTTTATCTTTCTAATTAATATTTATAATAGAATTTATCTTATGTATATCACTATAGTAAAAATGTTTTTGTTATTACACTTTGATTTTAACTCATTTAGCTCTTCTTTGAATTAAATTATAATAAATGTCCTAATCTGATACAAGTGGATCTAAATGATAATATCTTTTTGATAATGTTTTTTTTGGTCGAGATACACATGTCCAATAGAAATAGGACATGTGTTAGGGTAATATTAATATCATTTTTACCCTTAATTACCCTATTTACTTTTAACTGTGCTAAATAAAAGTAAAAAAAAATACTATTCATAAAAAATATTTTTATCTTATTGAACCACATTTTACTCCTTGATATTAAACATGTCTCTCATATTTTTGAAATTCCACTCACAGAAGCAGTAAAATTATGTTTTTTGTGAATTTCCAAATTCTTCAAGGAGGTGGGTAAAAGACGGTGAAAAGTTCAACGAAATTTTTATATATCTAAATTTATTCTAAACTAACTCTAATGAATTACATTGAACTTATATAGGTATTATGTATCTATTTTGACCTTAATTAAATATAAATAAAATAAATAATTATTTAAATAAAAATTTGGTTTTAAACTATAACTCAGTATTTTTCACTATTCATAAAAAATTGAATGTTTTTAGAAAAATACCAAAATTTCACTCTGAGCTAATTTCGATATTCCGAATCCAAAATTGAAGTCCATTTTGAATGATAAAATTTATAAAATTTCAAAATGAGGGTATTACTTTTCATAACATCTAGTTTGATTGGTTCTGGTGTGTTTTAGAACGCAAAGTTGTGTACGACACACTCTACTGTATTATTCAAAGAGAAGCATACTGTTGAAGCTTGGGGTGTTACAACATCCTTGCTCCTCTTCCCTTCATGGGTGCCAAATACCACTCTTGTTGGGATTTTTCACCACCTGGGCCTCCACCCAAGAGTATGTTCCAATCTCTATCTCCTCAGACTACGAACCATGAATAACCCCATGTTTCCTCTTGGGGCTACTAAACACGTGTATTCCCCACTCTACTTCCCACAGACGCACCTTTCACGTCATGATCATTAGTCCTTTGATGCCTCTTGTTTCTCACACTAAGCATGACTCCCGTTGGATTAGAGTATGCATTGACCATGACATCCTATCTTGGCAGCCCAGAGTGTAAGCCCCACACAGCTTTCCGAACTATGTTGACATTGATCCTTGATAAGGTAAGGTACATAGGATGCCTCTCTGATGGTCAATCCCAACTCCTACCGCTCCTGACCATCTTCACGTCGGTTCACACACCTTGAAAACTACTTAGACATTGATCATTTCCAAGGCAAGGTACATAGGAAGCCTCCCTGAGGTTCATGCCCAACAATGATTAGTTCTGGCCCCCATCACGCCAAACCACCTTCGTCCTTCATGATGTTAAACTGCATGCCCCCTTTTCATCCTGCATGATGTTAAACTACATACACCATCCCAAAGTACATATGAATTGATACTTGTCTCATGGATAAGGTACATAAAAATCCTCCCAAAGGATCATCCCCATCCAGCGGTAAGCTGTTTGGACCCCATCCAGCAGATAGCTATTGTGAACCCATCCAGCGGTAAGTCGTTCCAACCCCATCCAGCAGTAAGTCGTTGTGACCCCATCCAACGGTAAGCCATTGTGACCCCATATATTGGTATGTCATTGTGTCCCCATTGAGTGGTAATTCATTGTGACCCCATCCAGCAGTAAGCCGTTTTCACCCCATCCAGTGGTAAACTATTGTGACCCCATCCAATGGTAAAATATTGTGACCCCATCCAGTGGTAAGTCGTTGTGACCCCCGTTCAATGGTAAGATATTGTCAACCCAATGCGGGGGTAAGCTGTCGAAATCCCCAATCCATGGTAAGTCATCGTTATGTGAACTATGAGGACTTTGATTCCATTCCACTGGGATACGTATAAGGTATCTTCGAGACTCAATCCCAACCTCACCATCATCCTCGTGTCGACTCTACCTCATTCTCCACCCACTTCACTTAACCATCCATTATCCATTTTGATTCTTACCCAGGCCGCCACATCCCAGTTGGATCATTTCACCTCATTCCCCATTACCTTTAACAACAATCGAGTATCTCACCATGCATTGGCCCCAACATCGTTGTTCCCTCCCAGGGTTTCACTCCCCAAGTTCACTCTAGTCAGTGTTCTGATCAGTATGATCCAACTACGCTTGACGTTAAACATGTAGAATACCATGTGATAAACATAAAAAGATGAGGAAAAACTCAGATACATGCCTATGGAATTTAATTCCATGCATTAGACATTGGATTCCACCATCTTTCAAACCCTCAAGAATCCATATAATAGGATGAAGAAACTGAGACGTGTCAGTGTCCCAGGGTCAAGACACGCCAATGATGTCAAACCTGACTACTCCCCCGACCAAAGGTTTCTTCCCTAATTGGACCACTTGGAATGTCCCAATAGAAGCAGTGTAATTAACTGGTGTACATGAAGATATGACATTGGGAAGAGCTTCACGAACAACATCTTGTGTTTATATGAAAGACCCGGAATAGCTGAACAGTTCTGAGGAGGAATCCACGGAAAGAACAAATGAAATCCCATTATCCAATTTCGATCATGGAGAAAATGTCCTTGAACAAGGAACATATGCCACCTGCCTTTGGAATGTAGGAATGCAGGGCAAAAAACCGTTGCGCATTCTCTATAGACAGATGTGTGTGCCCCTGCAAAAGAATTAGAAACTATCACATTCACTAAACCTAGTCCTCGTTCATAATAAATGCCTAGGTGTAAAAAATACCTAAATAATATTTATTGAATGATTTTATTTCTATAATAATTATCAATGAATTGAGTGGATATATATAATGGAGACTCATTCTTCACTTTCTTATCACATTCATTCCTTATATTTTGAAAGGTTAACACTTTTAATACTCAAACATTCATATAAGTTAGTAATTATTCATTTTGAATCATGAATATGAAATAAAATATTTTCCTAGTAAATTGAATTACAAAATAAATGAAATTCATTCAACTATTAATATATATATATTTTTTTCATTTTAAACATTACCAAACTACTAGAAATGAATCTCAATGCATCACTAAAATTAAATATTTGTACATGATCGAGAAATATAATATATTGTGAATATGGGGGAGTGATAAAGATCATGATTATACAAAATTGAATGGCATCAAAATATGGTAAAAAATATCAATAAATAATGAATAGAATCTATAGAATAATAACCAAATAAGGATCTATATAATAACAAGTATTTATAAAAGTTTCTATAAGTAATATAGTAAATTTATCTTCCAGAGAAGTTCAAATAAAAATAGAGTTATAAATCAATGTTTAAAACTTTTTTAATTCATCTATAAAAATAATAAATGTTATTTTAATATCATTAAAAATTACAATTACAATTTTTTATTAAAAAATGATTTAATTTTTAAGAAATAACTGGTACATATAATGTAATAATGAAATATTATATTAGTTATGATGGAGGTAATATTTTTGTTAGTAGTGTAATTTTAAACATTTATTATGTTTACATCATTGGAAAAATTATCTCTTTTTGTAATTTTCCAGAATATTCCATTTATAATATTTTATAGAAATTTACAAAATGGGGAGAATGAATTTATTACGCTTCTTAATTTTTTTGAAAACATAATATATTTTTCTAATAAATTTTTAAATTATTTAACAAAAGGTGATGAAGGAAAACATGACAAAAAATATTTAAATTAACATAAATTACCTGTAACAAACTTGTTTATTATTTATCCAAAAAGAGAATTACTGGAAGATAAAACTTTAAATTGAAGCTAACCAATGGAGACTAAAAATAAATATTATATAATTTATTAATATGGCTTAAAGTTTCTATAAGGAAACATGAAATGAAAAAATCCTGAAATAAAATTAGGAAGTTGCCGATTTGTCGTACCTTAGGTCTCTTCATTTTCATACATGTTTGATCCTTATACGAAAGGAAATTAATTTTTTTAAATAATTTAATAAAAATTATTTTCATAATTATTTTATTTTTAAGGCCATTTATAATAATTTGAAAATGATTCATTGAATAATTCATACATACCTTAACCACATTAGGATTTATCAATAAATTTACATAAAATTACATTGTTATATTATCCATGTATAATGTTTTCATGAAATGGTTCCACCATCTAAAATATTTTAACAATTCATTAAATGTATGTATTTTTTATTGTATATTATTTTAAACTCATACATGAATGGTTGTTATAGATGGAAAAATATCATTGTTTCATGGACTGGTTGTCCATTTATATGCTCAAGTGATGTTATAAATTTCTAATGGATGGAATAGTAAGTTGGTAGATGATTTATAATATATAAATTATAATAATTAGTTCATTATTATCAAATATATTTTACTTATTAAATCTTTATAAACATCCATGTAATGAAATTACAAAAACTAATTTACACAACAACATTGAGAGATTATTCTGTGTGTACACAAGAGTGATGTTTTTTATTTTCTATATGACGGAAAAGAAGTAAAATATGATTGTTTCATAATTATAAAAAATTTAATAGTGTTGTATGTACTGGATTGTTTAATTTATGTTTTATATAAAATTAAGATGATGTAGATGAATAAATATTTATTGAATGGCATGAAATATAAGATTACCTCCTCTTTGAGAGGAATACTTTGCCTTTCACAATACGGGATGGATGTTACAAGTGTTTTGGGATTCTAAATAATGATCAATAGGTCTTACTGTATTTAAGAAAGGTAGGATTTGAGCTTCCCATTTATACGATAGGGGAGAAAGAATGAATGATTTAGATAAATGATTTTGAAAACATAATCCCATTTCCCAGTGAATGTGGCTTTAAATATTAATAGATTTGAGGGTTTTAATGTAATGGTTAAAATAAAGTTAAAAAAGTAAGCTAATTAATGGGGTTTTTATTATCTTCAATCCTTATCCATATTTGTTTTACCCTTTTAACCAAATTATCCATTAACATTATTGAAAAATATCTTCTATATTTATTATTCATTACAACAACAAAAAATTTCACATATTAACTAATATTAATTATTAAATTTTGAAATTTGGAATAAATTTTACATGATTGAAATCCTATATATTATAAACATTACATTCAATATATATATATAACACCCTATTACAATTACAATAGGTATTCCTTAACCCTTGTCTTACTTTATCCTTTTATTGATAGGGTAGGGAGGAGTTGGGTTGAGAGGACACCTATAATGGTGATGTCAGAGATTTCATGGATTCTCACCTTCAAATAGAATTTTATTGAATACTTTTAGAGGATAAAATTCGATATAATAATATTAAACGTCCTATAATGGTCTTGCAAATAGGTCAAAATTAGCATCATGGTGTGATGGCTACACATCTTCTGTTGTTAGAACACATCTAGATGTAATTAATGATTTTTTTAAATTTGAATCATCATAAATTAAGCCTAAGTGACACATTTTTTTATTGATATGAAATTTAAATGTTTCATGACGTTTATTCAGATTAATCATTATTTAATACCCAACATGTGCTTTTTAAATAGGCTATGAAACTAGATACTTTTTCCCTCCACTCCAGACACATCTTCCTTGACCTATGTTATTACCCATGTGAACACAAACATGTTCAAACCTACTAATTTTATTTGACTTTAGACCATCATTACATTAGCGTTGTGTTTTCTGGGTAAGTGTTCTCCATCAATCTTTATGCTTCCCTCCTTCTCCTATATTGGGTTTTTAATGGACCACATTTGAATTGATATATCTATGTCTTGAGGTGGTGGATCATTCTTCTAGGTTTGTTTTCAAGGTCTCCTTCACATTTGTTCTCAATGAGAGGTGTCATTTCAAGATTTGACTTTTGGGAGGATGTAGGTGGTTCTTAATCTATTAGAAAAATAGATTATCACTAAAATAATTCATTTACGTACATTTATAATTTAAATTCAATTGACTACATTTTGATTCAAATAAATTTAATATGCTAAATATAGTGAATAAAGATATTTTAAATGTTTTTGGCATGATAAATAAGAAAAAACACAAATCCATTGAATTGGGTTCTATTTAGTAAAGTAGATTTATTAAAATTTTCAAATTTAAAATGTGTATTTGAAAGAAATAATTACAATGAAATTGTAAAATTTCATCATGGAAAATAAATTTTGGAAAGAAAGGAATTGGGGTTTTATGGGTCTGAATATTTTGAAAATGGATTATAATAATTTGATATAAATATATTAGTTTTACATTATTAAATGTCTGTGATATTTGTATTAAATCCTACTTTAATTTTAAATGAAATAAATTGAATTTTAAAATGGAAGAATGGGATTTATTGAATTCTAAGTAGTATTAAAAGAAATTTTCCATAATTTAAGAACCTGTGCAATCCTTTTGTAGTTGTTGAGTTATTTGGGTACACTCTACACTATTACAGTGTTCTAAAACATACCTGTGGTGAGTCACATACCTAATGGGAGGGTGATTATTCACATATGGCTTGTGTCGTGGGGACGTGACTATACACATTTTCGTGAGATCACTTAGAGAATGTGGAATCATATAGATGATTAATACTATCGTACAAACTTAGAATATGGTGATCTTCCTTGCTTGTTTATTTTTATATTAGATATAAATGTATTCAATTTTTGTAAAATTACCTTACATTCCCTTACTGTATTTACTTAAATGGTTTAATGTAACATTTTTATTTAAGGATTTATTCAGAAATATTACCGCTAGAGTAAAGAAATGCATGCTTTTTAAAATATTTTTTCTTCATTTTGAAACTGTATTTCATGTATTTATTAAATATTCATTTGAATTACAAAAACAAATAATTTTTAAAACTGTAATATTTTTTTGGATAATATATATTCAACATTTATTATGGAAAAGGTGGTGTTGTCCTCTTAGACATAGGCTCACACCCAACATTTGATTTCAGTTTTTTTGGAATTTTTTCTTCCATGATCAAGATAATGAAAGGGATCTCATGGAGGAGGATATAACTAATGAGCATGGGCTATTGTGAGTCATGTCCTTATGGACCTTGGGGACATTTTTCCTATTTTTTTTACCTTAGTTGAATTATATTAATCTATTTATTACTTTTAATCTCTATGGAGTTTCTTTTATATGCATATTGACTTTCTTGTCTTACTACCTCTATGTATTCGGGGAAAATCATTCCCACATGAATGTTTTATGATTAATGGTTCCAGTTATCAACCTGTGGGGATTGAGAAAGACCTTTGGGATATTTATGGGCTTGCTATGTTTTCGGGTTAGCAGGTTACTAATGCTACTTCATTACAAAGTGGTATTAATGGTGGTTGTTGAGTTTTTTTGTGAAGTTAGTATGCCTTTTTGAAATGTTGTCAAAACAAATGTGGTATTTGTGATTTATTTCCTGGCCAAATCTCACCGTAATTAACATTATGTTTCTGGGGGTTGTCAGGGAAGGACTTCTTATGGAATTTTTATACTCTATTCTGTATTATGATTTGGATAGAGTATAATCGAAAGCTGTTAGTTCCATCAATTTGAAATAACTTTCAGTATTTTTCTATTTGAGTGTTAATCTATTACCTTCCTTATATCTACTGATATAGTGTTTTATCATGCCTCTATAAAGAAGAAGAAACCATATCTAAGAGGCAGCTGATGTCAATCCATAGTGAGATAATCCTAATGTGGTCCAATATCTAGTTGAGGTGATTGTGCACAATATTCAGGCTAGGGAATAACCAACACTTCATGATTCCATCCAAGAATGTAGAGACCCAAAGATTGACGTACATGGACATTACATTACTTTATAAGAATACTTAATACATAACAAAAACAGACACACAAGGACCGTAATAGTTTAGTGTCTTTGGAAACTTGGAACGTAATCTTCTAATGGTGGTGAAAGATCTTCAACATCTCCCATAAAGATCTTCCCCTTTTTTTTTACCTAAAAACTTTATTTATATCCTGTGGAAATGAAAACATAAAAAGGGTGAGCTCAAATTCTCAGTAAGGGTATGCATGGATAAAATAAAACATACCATATACATTTGAACTTAAAAACTTGAACATAATGTTTAAACATCAAAAGCTTGAGCAATGACATAAAACATGGAAGTATGTAAGGCATAGATCATAAAAAACATTAAGCATGATAAAATACCATGGGAATAAAACATGTAATTGTGGCATCCATTAAGCACTTGTAATGATTTCCATTGTAGCCAAGGCATTGCTACCAAGACCATCTTAGTGGACAAAGTCCCATTCTGAATCGAGTTGACTCCTCGTTTCAGTCCTGTATCACTGAACCAGATTAACTTACCATTCCAGCCATGTCTATCTCATGAGATATAAAATCTTTACCCAATGCATTGGAGGGAGATATAGGTCCCACCCATCTCATAATGAAATCATTCTTACTTGTTCCACAAAAAAACATACATCATTCATAATAACCCAATAAACAAAATGGGTTTCATAAACATCATTCCATCATCAGATAATCCATATAAAATAAATGGATATCATTTAATAATAAGAAAAATGTAACCATGTAAATCATAGTGACATTATAATTGAAACATACACACACTAAATAATTTCATCTTATATGAAAAATGGTTTTGATAAAACACTTGAAATGAATTCTTGAGGAAAATATCCTTTCTTCTTCAAAATCATTTTCTTTTCACAAATGTCATGAAATTTTAAAAGAAAGAGATTTTGTTGAAAATATTCATGAAATATTTTGTAGTATGCTTCATGAAAACAAGGCTTTATAAAACCGTAAAAATCCGTTCACGTCGTATAAGTTAAAAATAACATTCTCCTCTTACTTTTGTCTGAAAAGTCAAAAAGTACATCGTAACGTAAATAAGAGAAAGATTCCATACATACCATGTAGTAAAAGTCAAAAATGGGTAAAAGGACTTTATAAATACATGAAAACACTTTTATAAAACATGGACATGATATAAATAGCCCCAGTAAATTCTTACGAATAAGCAATCTCGGATAAAAATGAGATTTACAAAATTATCCCTTACCTTATGTCCGATATGCTTCGTACGTATCCGAACCTCCTGTATAATTATTTAAATAATGTTATTGACTTATTACAGAATCATATTAATTGTTATGATATCATATATGGTTCACTTATGTCTTTATATTACCCGTTCTTTTGTAAATTCCATGTTAAAGAGCGTTTTGGGTAAAATCGTTTCATTTCTCATCCGTGTTTTGACTTGTAATTATTCATATGATTACTTAGATCACGATTACATAATTCCAGAATATAAAACATGATTTATATATAACATATATTCAGAATATACATATATATAATAGATCGATAAATGGGATTAAATACGCTGTTCATGGAGACGGTAGGTCGTACGTACGCATGAACGCTGTTTTCATTTCCTTATTGAGTTGAATGGAATCAATTAGATGACATACATATATACATAAATACAGTAGATTTATAATGTCATATATTTCATTTTTATTGCTTATATATACTTTATAATCATTCTTAAATGGTTAACATGGAGAATGAATCTCATGGCGTCGTGGAGACGGTAGTCCGTACGTACGCACGAGCGATGATATCATTTCCATAATTATTGAATTGAATTGGAGTGGATGATACAATATATCAGAATCAGTATGATGTTATAATAACTATGTATAGTTATTCTTTACACCATTATACCCATCCATGTAAGGTGTTGGTGGAAAACAGATTACACCACGGCATGGGGACGATATTCCGTACGTACGCACGCGCGGAGATTTTGTTTTCCGTAGGATGGATAGAAGGTGAAATGGGGTTGTTTAATATTTATAATAACAAATCAGTATATTAGTGATACTGATGTTATTAGTTTATAATGAAACAACTAAAGAAGAATAAGTTGAAGAAGAAAGAAGCTTGAAGGAATCGGGAGAAGAAATTACCTCTTCTTCGATACGCCTCATTGAAACCTCCTCTTAGGGCACTAAGATTGGTCTTTAAAGTAGACCAGAACCTCTAGGATATTTCTAGTGAAGTGGAGAAGATAATTTGGCAGGGGTTGGCCGAGCTTGAAGGCTCAAATTGGTTTGAGTAGGAGAGGGAGGAGGTGCCCTTTTATAAGGGAGGAGAGGGGCACCTTTGGAATTCTTAAAAATATTAATTTATAATAAATCTAACCCCACTTAAAAACCTCCAAAAATTACTCATATTCGAATATTAGATGAGATAGGGTTCTAATATAATCAACCAATCAAATTTAGACATGTTTGGATCTTATTTTAAACCTTATCATTTTGATTTATCATTATTTAATCTATTTAAGTTTATTTGTGGTAATAAAATTCTAAATTTTAAATTATAACAAATAATTACTTATTTGTTGTGAATTTTCCATAATTGTTTACTTTATAACATTATATACCATATAAATATAAATTTATAATTTTTAAATATTTTTGTGATTTTTAAACAATTTTATAATATGTTATTTTTATAAAATAACAATAGTGTCAATTTTGACATTATTCATTAATTTGAATTTAAATAAAATATATACAGAATATATGTTCGAACTAAAAGTTTTAATAGATTCATAAAAAGTCCTATGTATCTATAAAATTAGTGGATCACATTAAATAGTTCATATAATATTTATTTTATTATTTTTAAAACCATTTATTTGGTTTATCTCTTCATAAAATAATTACTACAACATTTTTGTATAATTATTTAATATACTTATTTGTTGCATAAAAATTTAAAATAAAATCCTATGATGAATATAAATGTATTATATTTCACAATAATACTTTTAATCTAATTTATCATCTTAAAATCACAATATTTAAATTGTTATATTTATTAACTTATGAAGGTGAAAACTTTGGCATCATTTAAAATATAATAATATAAGTGTCATATTTGCTTTTATAAGACTCCAAATGGTCAAATATTCAACCATTGGATGATTATAGTTTAAACATACATGACCAATAAGTTTTGATCAGGTTTTGTGCCTTTTATGGTCACTATTAGTTTAATAAATACTATATTCTTGATTTTTCACTAGATAAATAATTTCTGCATCACTATTGTGTCACAATTAATGATAATTGTTTAATCCCAAAAAATTCTAAATAAATTCTCATGATGTAGATAATTTTGTTAGATTTCTTTATAATATTAATTTTCTAAGTTTCATGAAGTTTATCACTAACTTAAAATTATTATACTTATAGTATTTAAGAGAGTGACATGTTGTCAATTTCTTTGGTTTTAATAATAATTAAATTATTTTCATGGAAAAAAGTCCATTAAATGAATCTAATCCGACCCTTAGGTGATATGGGTCGACTTTTAGTCATCCAATAGTATTTTTACAAGTGTTAGGGAAATTTTATAATCTTATATTTACCCTTAATTACCCGATTTACCTTTAACTATAGTAAATAAAATCTACCGTAGTTACTATTCACAATGCCCAAAAATAAAAAGTACCTTATTAACATAATTTGGACCAACCGATTGCAAATATAGAATCCATTTTTCCAAATTCAATACACAAAAGTTGCAGAAATGAAATTAAAATTAATCCTGTTGTTGAAAGAAAACGGGGTTTTCTTTAAAACATTGCAAAAGATTGTATTGATTTAACCTACGAATTAAAGGTAAAATCAATGCTAATGACATAAATTATATTAAATGTTAAAAATATATTCTATTTATACTTTAAAACCATTCAATATTATAATTTAACAACATGAGATATTACGATGAAAAAAGTTGTTTTTAATTAAAATATAGCGTGTTTTTACTATTCATTAAAATATGAAAGTCATCAAAATAAAATGAAAAATTTATCCAAAGTAAATTTTTATTTCTTGAATCCAAATAATAATTTTATTTTGTCAAATGGAACTTATAAACATGTCAAAAACTAGATTTAATGTGGGTGCGCCATCAAAAGGCGGCAAAACTGAATTTTTTTAAAAATACATATTTTACCCGAAAAATTTATTTTGTTCTTATATTATGTTCTATAAAATGTGTAAGATGAATAATAATGTTATAAAATTCAAAATTTAGTTAATACTATTCATAACGGCTAGTTCATAATAATATTATAATAATATATCGTTGTTTAGTAAAACCCGGTATTGCGTAGAACACACGCTATTGAGGAACGTCGTGATTGCGTGTAATGCACTCCAAGTTAGGGTTGCAAGTTGTGCAAGAATCCTTCGTTGTTTTGTATAATAGAATCTAACAATATTTTATTTATACATTGAATATATATATATATACACTCAATGTTGCGTAGAATAACTATTATCAAAATTGTGTGTAACACGATCCAAGAATAGTGTTGTGTATACTACAAGCTAATACGGTGTTGCGTATAGCGCAAGGTAATCATGGTGTAGCATTAAACACAATACATTAATTAAATTAAGAGAATATTTTTCATAAAATCTCAGGGTGTTACAAGGAATGACTTGCAGATTCTCATAAAGATGTTCTCTAGAATTGTTCACAAAATATTCTTCCCTAGAAAACACTAGTTTCCAAATATTCCAATGATCCTCAACATTATTATTAATTGTTGAGAAAGATAAAATGTTTGAGTTCTTGGAAACATAAAATGTGATAATGGTAATGTATTCCACCTTCATGCAGGAAGGACAAAGTAGTAGATAGTGGGACATGCTGGTGATAGAAGCGAAGCATGAGGCCTTATAGTGGAAGGAAATCAAGGTACATTTCATCGATTAATTAAATCCAGATTCATTGGTGATATATAAAGATATAAAAATTGTCAATATTGAGTAGGCTGACAGAACCGTGACTCAGTATTCAAAACGGTTTGTAGAGCTATTTTTTTTTCTAAAGAGATATTATATAGTTAACAGATGAAGCATTGACATTTTTAGTGGGGACATAGATCAGATATCCATTCTCTAGTTTTCTTAGGGAATATTCCCACTTATACTAATGTGATGGATTGGGAGATGATGGATTGAATGGACCTAGCTGGGATGTTTGAGTTGATGATAGTTCCTTTTTCTCCAAGTGGCAATGTTGGTTCATCTAAATGAAAATTAAATCATGATGGTTGTTAATAAAAATGTATTTTGAGACCGCTTACAACACTTTGATGATGTTATTTTACATGTTATAATTGTATAATAGAAATAAATTCTAATAAGGTTTACACTAAGGAACCCAAGAACTGTAGTTCCTGTGGAAATTTAGGAACTTAAATAAATTTTGACATCATTTCACTATTTATTTTAGTGGAACATGATCAATGGGTCCTCCTTAATCTTTGGGGAAACTAGATGCATCATGTAAAAGTGGGTTCGAGCCACATGTATCTAGAATTAATCACCTTCACACAGTGGAAGAGTCTCCAAATGAGGCATACATTGGTCCAACGACCCTGAGAGGTACCATTACTATAACATCGTCATTATTGTCTTATCTATTTGATGTCAGTGCATCTCATTCATTTATTTCTACCTGTAATCTTAATCTTCTTAATATTCCTATGTTGAAAATATATTTTGTAATGGGTATTTCTAAAACCCTTGGTACGATAAAATAAAAGCGTATTTACAATCCATCTTTTTTCTTAAATATTTTATATGTCGATATTTGATGGAGTTTCTGGTTGTTCAGATGAAATACATTGATGAAATATTTGTGGTGGATTGGATTATTTTTTATAAAGCCCAAAAAAAATTATCTATGATATGTATAAATTTTTACACCCAATGGTGTGTATCTTATCTTTAAAGGATATTAGGACCCAAGGTTCGCAGAGTCAAACCTACTTATCTATATTTAGGGAAATAAATATCAGTGTTTTCTTTTGATATGGACTGCGAATCTTTGAGAAATAATATCCCTTCAATCAAAATCATGTTTCTTGACATGTTTCAATTGGATATATCTTGGCTTATACGTATAAGGGAAGCTAAGTTATCTATTGAATTAATGTATATTAATCAACTAGTTTCAATTCCCTCTTACCATATGGAAGCATAATAAGTGAATGAACTAAAGTACTAGCTAGATGATATTCTTGAAAAAGGATTTATATTTTTGAGTGTGTCTCCATGGGAAGCATTTGTTCTCTTCACTATAAACTATGATGGATCTCATCTCATATGTTTTTATTATCATATACTAAATTGAGTAATTATGACAAAAAATTATAAGATTCCACTGATGGATGACATGTTTGATCACCTGAAATGTACAAATAGTTTTCAATGATTGATCTTTGGTCTCATTACTATCAGTTGATGATAAAATAAGGTGGCATTCATAAAACAATATTTTGGATAAGGAATGATCATTATGAGTACCTTTTTATGCCATTTGGCATGAAAAATTCTCATACAGTTTTCAAGGATTTGGAGAATGAGATCTTCCACGTGTATCTGGATAATTTTATAGTGGTCTTTGGGGTTGGAATCCTTGTTTACAATTTATATGATCAGGAACATGTGAATCATCTGATAATAGTTATGAGTCCGGTGAGAAGTCATATAATCTACACCAAGCTTTCATAATGTTATATGTGGATTTTTGAAGTTATGGTATTGGGACAAATGGCTTATGAACATCGTATTTTATTTTTTCATGAGAAGGTGATGTCTGTTTTTACATGGGAATAATCATGGAAAATTTTCGAGATCTAAAGCTTCTTGGGTTTAGATGGAAAGTACTTGAGGTTCATGAAGAAATTCTCAAAGTTTTAATCTCTGATGACTACTTGAAATCATCCTGGGTTTAATTTTTATGTATATGATAAATTCCATAATAATTTTTTTGAGATGAAACATCGTTTGACTGATACACCGGTGATGACTCATACAATTCCATGATAGGGAAATGTGGTCATTTGTTATGCATTTGGATTAGGATTGGGAAGTTTTTTAAGGTAAGGAAACCATATTGTTTCTTATAGATTTCCTCTAATTATGACATATGAGAAGAATTATCCTACCCTTTATCATGAACATGTAGTTATGATGTAGGCATTAAAGAGTTATAGGAATTATCTTTATGGTGAATGGATTACTGTGTTTCCAGAAAAAAAGATTTAGTTACATATATTTTTTGAAAAAGATTTAAAAAATTTCTAGAGGCATTGGAGTGAGTACCTTTAGTAACTCGATATTGACATCTCTCATACACCGTTAATGAGAATGTTGTTGCGGATTCATTATCCAAGAGTCATCCAATCTTGGAAGTTAATGAATGTTCAGAAGAGTAGAATTTGAGGGCAATTTTTGAACAATTGAATATCTGAGTTCCGGAGAAAGGGGTGTATGTTTCATTTTCCAACATTCAGTTATCATCTTATCTTCTCTATGTTTTTCTTCATAATCATCCACGTGATGATAAATTATGTAGAATTAGGGACTCTATTTAAGGTGGGGAGACAGATTCCCAATGGTCATTTTACATAGAGGGTGTTCTATGATATCTGAATTACATTGTTGTCCCTTTAACAGCAAAGAAGGATGTGATGAGGAATTTTCTTAATTCATAATAGTAAGTGAACAAAAAAACCCAAAAATAATCTCCAGAACCCTTCGATTTCACTTCAGAGAAATCCCGTCCCTACATGGATGTGGGATGAGATCTCTATAGACTTATTTGATGGGTTTCCACATAAGGATATAGTAAAGAATTTGATATTGGTTGTGATCAATAAAATGACTAAGTTGGCTATCATTATACCCATTCATGACACATCCAAGGTAGAGGAGTATGTATTTATCTATGTGAGAGTGAATTTTAATTTTAATATCTGTCCATATACTATAGTCTCTAATAGATATCATCAGTTTTCAACTCTCTTATGGGGAGGCCTTCTCGAGCCATTGGGTTATCAGGTTCATTTGAGCACGACCTACCATATACAATCATATTTCCGATAAGATAAATAGATATAGATTAGTTAGAATATGATTTGTACTTGTGTTATCAACTTTGGATGGGAATAGGATGCTATGACTGGGCTGGTTTCCTTATAATATAAAAACAATTACTAATCAATTATAAATATGGCTCTTATTGAGCCCTTGTATAGATAGATGTTTAAAAACATGTTGTTATGGTTAAATGTTGTTGAACTTTATTATGTTGGACAATGCATGGTGGGTGAAACAAAATATATTATTTAGATGATTCATCAGACAATGTTGAAATCAAATATCCAATATATGTATTATCGTGATCAATGTCATAGTCCTGTTGTGTTTTTAGTTTGTGATCTTTTGTTTATAAATGTTTATTCCATGTTGGGTCATCAATGTATTGGTATACAAGAAAATCATCCTCCTCATTTTATGGGACCATTGTATGTAGTTGAGGGTTCATGGAATGTTTATTACAAAATATCACTTCCACCATACCTTATGTTGATACATAACATATTACATGTATCACAACTGAGAATGTATCCCTCTATTCAATCCCACTTTTTGAGCTAGTGTAATCTTGAGATTGAACATGATTTATCTATCACTAAGAAACTAGTCATTGTAGTTGATTTTGAGAAAAAATGTAATTTATGGGAGGAGGATGTTGTTGGTTTCTGTGCTATGAAATAATGGTTCTGATAATCATGATATTTTTTTAACGTATAGAACTGAATAGAGAGTACTTGCATCATCTTTTGGCAAAGGAAACTTCTTCACTGGTTT
The DNA here is from genome assembly GCA_963277665.1 of Viscum album. NCBI lineage: Eukaryota > Viridiplantae > Streptophyta > Magnoliopsida > Santalales > Viscaceae > Viscum > Viscum album. The sequence goes on along the minus strand of OY728142.1, from coordinate 1,769,812,824 downwards.
TCTATGGATTAATAGATCTTATTATGGAAATTTTGTAACATCTCATTACAATTTTGACATGTTTGAAGTAAAACATATCATATTTTTTTTGTTTTCTCTGATAGGGTAGGAGGGAGTTTGGATTGGTGAGATACCTATAATAGTGAAGTGAGATATTATTGGTATTCTTAGCTTCAAATTGAATTTTCATTGCCGACAACCACAAGGTTACATGCCCTATAAAAGGATTAGACATCATTTATTGGTCCTAGAAACATGTCTTGATCAGATTCATGCTATAATGGTTATACATTATGAGTTTTCAGTACATTTCATGATGTAATTAATTTTCAGTTTTTAATTTGGAACATCACAAATTAAGTGGAGGTGATGAATATTTCGATAGTTATGAAATTTAAAGAGATCATGATGTGTATTGGGATTACAAATTGTGAAATACCCTCACTTAATTTTATTAAATATGATGTGATGGTGGATATTTCTTTTCTAAATACTCTAGAATCAACTTCCTCAACCTAGGTCATTCACTAGGATATCAAAAACCTATACATCCCTCTAGAATCATTTAGTTTGTCTTTGGATCATTATTTCTCTTGCTATGTGTTTTCTGGGTGAATGTTCCACCACATTTATTGTGTTTATCCCTTTATCCACTCTCGGGTTTTGTTTATATAATCATAGCATTGATGTATCATTTCCCTTCGTTTTTGGATCTTAATTATATGTAATTTTTTGGGGTCTTCTTCACCTTCTTTCTCATTGACGGGGGTCATTGAGAGCATTGACTTTCTGGAAGAGATAGGTGGTTTCATCTCCATTATCCAAGATAAATATTCCTAAATTTATTGATTTATTTCAAATGTGTATTTATATAAAATTCCTCTCATTTTATTTATGTTAAATATATAATTCCTAATTCTAGTGAATCTATATATTTAAAATTGTTTTGTCGTGGAAATTTTGAACCGCAAATATTCCTACAAATTGGGGTGTGTTTATGGATTTTGGATTTTTTAAATTGAAGAATTTAAATTGATGATTTGATGTAAATTATTTCAATTAAAATATTTAATTTAATCAAAGAAAATTAATAGTGAAAATAATGGCTATGTTTTTTAATGGATTACAAACTTTTCAAAATGGATGTAAATGATTTGAAATAATCTGAGTGGTTTTATCTTGTAAAAATGGAATGTTTTTTTATTAAAACCTATTTTGTTTTTAAATGAAAAAAATCATTTTGAAAGGGAATAATGGTATTTAATTATATATTATGCAGTCTAAAAATAAGTTTCCCATCACATAAGAGCACATGTATTCCTTAAGTAGTTTGTGAGTTATTTGGATACACTATATGCAATTATAATGTTCTAAAACATACCTATGGTGGGTCACATCCATGATGGGGGGTTCATTAGTCTCCTCTGGAAAGTGTCAGGGATACTTGAATATACTAATTATTTAGAGATCACATAGAGTCTGCAGAATCCTATAGTTCTTTACTACTATCATGTCTATATGGATGATGACTATGTTTCTTGCTTATTTATTTATATATGGCATATAAACATATGCCAATTTTTTAAAACACCTTTAAATTCTTTTACTAGATATACATAAAGTGTTATATATATAAATTTTATTTAATTAATTATTTATAATTTTTATATCTCTAATAATGCATATCATTTTTATTAAAAGTATATTCCATCAATCAGAAATGGTATATCATTTGTTGAATAAATAAGAAATTGAATTGAAAAACAAGATTATTTTAAAAGTTAAACCAATTTAAATAGATAATTTTATATTTTGATTCTATTATTGAATCATTGGTGCTATATTACTTGGTGTAGGGTCACACAATAATTTTTCATTTGGCTGTTTATAGACTTTATTCATCTAGGTTTAAACAAAGGAAGGCAATCTCTTGGGGTGGATACTTCTATTGATAGTCGGAATTGATGACATGGGTCCTTAGGGACATTGGGGTAGATTTAATATATTTTGGTTTTTGGGTATTAGAACTTTGGTTTTTTATTCCTTGTTAAATTCTAGTACATTAACTATAATGGAATTTATTTTATTTTCATATTGACTTTCAATACATATTTCTGTTTTGACTTGTGGAAAAATAATTCCCAATTGTACATTGAATGATTCTAGGTGATAGTAACCATAATATGAGGATCATGAATTCCATTTTAGCTATGTCAGTTCCAACATGGTCATCAGGATACATGGGTACTTTGCCTGGTTTATTACAATATATTTTTCAAAACCTAAAGAAAATGATTTTTAGAAAAATCATTAATTTAAGAATAAAAAGGTTTTTGATGAAACTAACATATAATGTTTTTTTATCTTGGGGTTTAATAGATTATATTACCTCAAAGTAGACATATTTAATGTCATAACCAAACCAATTTTTTTTTTTGAATCGTATATTAAAATAATAGAACTATATTTTATTGGAATAAAAACAGTATATTGAGTTCTATTAAATTCTATTTCTTACAATATATTTTTTTAGGATTCATATATATTTTTCAATTTATATAATTTTTATAGAAATGGTTACATTAAAATTTGTGTATCCTTGTATCATTATAATTATATAAAAGTGATATTTTTATAAAATCGTTATTGTCACTATTCAATGAAAAAATCAACTATTCCTACAAAATATTAATATTTTAATATATGGTTTTTTCTAGTTTATGAATTAGATAATTGAATTAATTTCTTCAAGGTTTGGTGGGATGCGCCCGTAAGGGGCTCTGAGCGGCGAGGTCTTCTCCTCCCGTCGTCGCCTTCCACTCCCCGTGGAGAGACGGCTTCGCTTCCCCTTTTTGGCTCCTCTACGGCTAGGTCAGGCTTGGGCTCCTCCTCTAGGTCCAGTGACTCCGCGACGCTGTTGGATCTAGACCCATGAGCTTAAGACCGTGTTGCGGCGAGGTTGCTAGAATTTTCGGCATATGCCATGAGCGGGTTTGTGGGTTCGTGGTCCTCGCATTGTAGAGCCGGTCCTAGGTCGAGATTTTGGGTTTGCTGATTCGATCTAGGGTGGATGTGTGTGATTTGGGGGTTTTCGGGGTCTTTTCCAGCGGGGTTGAAGGTGGCGACGGGCTCTGTTGCTGTTTTCTTTTTGATTTTTCTGTTTTACGTTTTGGTGGTTGGGTCTGCTGTTTCTTTGCTGAGGGTTTCTACCTCTCTGGTTCATTGACGAGAGTTTCTGCCTCGTTGTTTTCGGTGATGAGTTTCACTGGTGGCGACGCGCTGCTTCTCGTCGCCGACGCGGATGAGTGTGTGATGATGGACGTCGGTGAAGTTCACAGGCGTCCTGGTGTTGGGACGATTGGTGTAAAGTGTTGTTCTGTTGTTTTCCGACGACGCTGATGGTTGTTGATGGCCGTGTTCTCTCGCCGGTGACATTCACATTGGTCGCCGGTGATGATGTAGCTGCCCGAATGGTGTTGATCCGTCATTTTCGACGACGTCGATGGAGGCTGATGGTCGGAATCTTCGCCGGCGACATGTATGGAGACGGATGGATTTTCGTCGACGGGTTTCTCGAGATGGCGTGCGGCTCGAGGTGGCGTGCGGCTCGAGGAGGCGCGTGGTTTGTTTTGTGTTTGTTTTTGAATTTGTTTCTCTGGTTGTGTTTTCCGCTAGTTTGAATCTGGAATGTTGTGAGGTTTCCGGTTTTCCTCAAACCGGGCTGCAAGGGAACCGGCTACCCTCAAACCGGCCATTTTAAAATAAAAAAATGATTTGAAGGAATTAATTTCTTCAAGAAATATATATATATTTTGAATAATTATGTGTTCCTCATATTCATGAATAAATACATGAATGTTATGATATTTTTTCTCTAGAAATTTTTTTACTCATTATTATTGAATCTCAAATGATACATTTGATATCACCTATTACATTCATTTCAATTCCCCATGGTAAAAATGTTTTTAAAACCTATGATATTTATATATGGGATTCTAGTGTTTCTTGATTAGTGAAAATGTTGATCAAATATTTTAAAATAATTTTTTTGGGTTTTTATTCCGCAAAGATATAAGTACTTCTATGAATGGAATTGTTTGAGTATTTGTGAAATGTTATGTTCAAATTATGGAAGTTATGAACAATTATGGTATGATTATTTTATTTCAACTCAATTTATATCAAATATAGTGTTTTTTGAAATCATTCCTATAATTATCACATGATGTTTTCATCATGGGATCTATAGTTAGTATTAGAGAAGGTTTTATTTATTTTCAAGAATTTGTTTAATTTTATTGGATGAGTTCAGTTTCATTGAGTATTCTGATGAGATAAATTTATTAAAAACCTTTATGATAATAATATATTTATGAAAAAATAATATAAGTTTTTTAATGTATTTTGTATATGGTTTTCCTTGAAATTTAATCATTGTTTAGATATTAGAATACAGATATTTATAGGGAGAATATATATATTGGGTAATCACATTGAAAAAAGATTGTTTCGTATAAACTAATTCTTCAATTAGTCTATGATACAAAGGTATGTGTCATCACACCTGGCTAAAACCTCCCATGAGATAGGATTTGATTAATTCACATTAATTTTAAAAACCAATGTTATGTGGATGACCATATTTGTAGGATTTAGACAGATATCCTAAAAGTAAAATTTCCAAATAAAACATTTGTTAAATTGAACGAGTTGTAAATTTATAAAATTACACAATATGTGATCCATAAGTATCATATGTTGAAATATATTTATAACTAGAAAAGAAATCAAAGGATTCATATTTCATTTTAATGTGTTAGTTAAATATTTTACTGTTGGATATTATCTTTTTTTTGTTCTTGGTAATACATATTATATTGATAATGAATATATGAATGGTTTTGAACAGAATCTTCTATAACTAACAAATGAAAAAAATTGTTGAAAATTATTGAGATAAAGGAAAAAAAGATCAATATATTCATATTTAACATGAAATAATTAGTCAAATAGTATTTATGATATTGAAGTAGATATATCGATAGAAAATATATATTTATATTTTTATAAACCCCTTTGTTTCAGTCGTTAGTGAATTTTAATTATAACTATGAGGATAAAAAAATATTAAGGATAAAATATTGAAACCCTGATATTTTGGAATATATATTACTCTATAAATTAATGCTATGTTTGATAGCTTGTTTCAAACATAAAAGATAATAAAATCAATAAATGACGTAATAGAAGAATATAATCATAAAAATAATAATAAAACATCTATAAAATTAAGATAAATTACTCAAATAAAATATTTTAGGTATAGAGGATGAATAATTTATACAGTTGTTATTAAAAAAAAATTTCATTCTAAAATAATTATTTATTTATTTTTTTATATTTTATGTAAATAAATTAAATTCACCACTATTAAATATTAATATAATATAACTAATGTATTATAATTTTTGAAATTAGAAACTTATATGAGATAATATTATGAACACTAAAAAATATTAATATTTCAATACAAAAACGTTTTTCAATATTTTATGTAGTTCAATTGAAAAGATATTATTACATTTTTATTATTTAAATTTTAAGAAATAAAATTATTTCTTATATTTTTAAATTCAATATCATCTATGGGTTATATTTTTTTATTTTTCTTAAATATTTTAATTTTAGGTAATTAGTTTATGATTCAATTTTTTTAGAATTTCTTAACATTCGTGATTTTATCATAATCAAAGAATTTCTAATTTTTTATAAATATTTATCATAAATAGTAATATATTAAATTAAAAAGTCAATTCATCTGAAAATAATATTATAAATTTATGATAAGATATGTTCATCAATTTAAAACATAAAAAATCATTTAATATAATTAAGATTTATTTTTCAACTATTTGAAAAATTATGCTATATAATGGGATAATTATATTTTCAATTGATTTAAAATCCATATAACTCATATTTTTTATAATATATATAATAGTACCTAAAAAAACATTTTTAATTTTCTCCCAAACATTTCCCTTAAAATATAATTTTATAAAAATGGTTTTAACAATTCATGTTATAAAAATAATATTAAATTTTATCACTAATAGAAATAATATTTAATATAAAAGATTCATATTTGTAGTTAGTAGGTCCATAATATTTTTTATTTTATATAATGTATTAATTCATAAAAATGGTTTAGCAAAGTCAATATTAGATTCCAAGGTAATGATAAATTATGTTAAAATTACTTAACCATTGGTATAAAACATAAAACATGTTAAAATAATGTTCTAAAATGACTATATTAGGGTATATTGGCCATTGCCTTTCTCTACTCCAATATTTCATTTTTGGATCTTTTTATTTATTGAATGGAGACATGTCCTTTTTATTATTTATGAATGTTAAACTCCTCTAAATTATGAATACTACTATTGAACACATATTTCTAAACCTTTTAAAAATATATGTAAAAAAACTCCACACTTTTCTTACATTAAATCATTCCCATGTCCTAAAAGAATCTTTATTACCAAAAATCCAATCTTTGGATTGTTATTCTGTCACCCGCTAGATAATATTTAATGGAAAATGTAATATTCTCAACTGATGTCTCTTAATTATTTTCATATTCTACCCCTCCAATATATTTTATCCAAGATGTCATAATATCATGAATAAAAATATTATATTTTAATCTCAATAAAGTAATTGAATAACACTTTTGTACATTCCCCTAAAACAATTTGAATAATAAAGAAGATTTCATTCATATATTTACTGTGTTGCCTCCATGAATAATTTGTCACATTTTTTTTACCAAAAACATACATAGATGGGTCAAAAGAGACTTTTAATGAAAATATATATTATTTATATAACTACTAATATTTTAAACGTTAAGTTAGTTTACATTATAACTCACTTATATCCTATAAAGAATTAAATTGATTTCTCTTTGTACCTGAAAAATACAGCCACCAAAGAATAATATTCATTATTTTCCATTTTCAACTAAAATGGAAAACATAAAAAAATTATTTTATGATATTTCATACACAATTAATATTATTTATATGTAATAATTTATTTTATACATGTGATATTCGAAATTAAAGGTTATAATAATCATAATAACAAAAAAATGAATATATCAAGAAATAATTCATAATATAAGTCTATTAGGAGCAAGACAATGAAAAAATATTTATTTTGAGGTAATTTAGTAAAACAAAATCATTAATGATTATATATTATAAGATTCTATTTTATAAAAAATTTCCATGCTTAGTATACTAAAAATGTTTTTATAGATCTGATTTAACCACATCATGTAATTGAAATATGAAAAAATATTTAATAAATTTAGAACTATTGATAGTTAATATAAAATTTTAAATAAAATTGAGATAGAAAATATTAATATATATTTAAAAAGAATAATTTGATTACTCATTCTATTATGATCAATTTTTAGGGAGAATCTGTAATTAAGGTAATTATTTTCACATCACAATTGTTCTTAATATAGATATGATTTACATTCACTATTTGGTCGCTTTTATGTCGAAAATATATATCAAATTTGTATTATTATCATAAGATTCATTAAGTATAAATAATTTTAAAATAAATGAAAGGTTCTATCATTATGAGATTTCGATTCGAATGATAATAATGTTTGAAGTGTCTTGTTTACTAAGTTTTCTTTCCATTTATGTCATAAGGTCACTTTATAGACTATTATTTTCCCAATTCCTATATTCATCCAATTCTATATCCTACATTATAGAACATATATTTAAATTGTGGTAATAAATTATTTAAAACATTTTTTCTTTGGTTTATTTCTTTATTAATTTTATAACATTTCTATGACTAATTTTCATCATTCTAAGGGATTTTTCTCATCCATGTTTATATTTTCCATTCCAACCAAGATCATATATTCTTATATAGAAACAAAAATTTATATATGTTACATTTATACTAATATATATCTATACCCATTTTCAATATAAATCTATATAATCATTTAAATTATGTGGGTTTTAACAGAGAAGTTTTAAAATGAAAAAATGGATTTTTTAAACCCTACCCTATTACATTAGGGTTACATGCTGAATTTCTTTTAATCCATTTTCCACTATATTATCCAAATATATATATTCTATATCTAGTATGTATTATATATATACACATATATTTGTGTGTGTTACATTACCATTGTTTTATGTGGATAATATATGTTTTATGCACCCTTCATGATTCTCTCTTTTTAAATACACCAAATATTACAAAAATACCTATTTAATGTCCCACAAAATCTACCAACACCATAAAATGTATTTTTAACCATTAATATATTTTTTAAACAAACATTATTTTATAGAATACCATCAATGTTATATTATCTAATATGGTGAAAATAATTTTTAACAAAATTAATAGTAAATGTTTTAAAAACAATATGTTGTGGATTAGGTAATAATGGGTTTACATGGGGGTTAAAATAAAATGTTGGAGGTAAAAAATTACCCAAACCATTTATAAAACAAATTTTATGGATTTATATCAACCTTATACACTACATTATATATAATAATTCGTTTTAGAGAAATTTAGAGTGATATAAATTTTCATAGACTTTTTTCATTTCATAACATCATAAATGTGTCACTCACCTCACATATAAATGGGAACTCATTAACATATCCTCTTCACTGCTTAAAACTCTTTTGGTACATACAATAACTACAAAAAAATATTTAAAAAATTCCATCCCATCATCTTAGATGCATTATTTTTCACATAAATTTAATCGAGGATGTCTTTTGGTTCAGACCTAAGGAGAACACCCAAAGAATAAGTAATGTTCAATAATGAGAAATTTTTTTCTTAATCCACCTTATTCAATTATTATTACACCATTTTTATGTGAAAAAATATTTTATCTCCATGTAATGAGATATTTTAATGATAATGTTATTATATAAAACTATTGTCACTTCCATCATATGAGACATGAAATCATTGTTTGGGTGTACAGTGAACTACAGCCAAACAAACTAATATCATTAATTTCTCCATTACCACCTATCTAGGATGGACATAATGATAAATTTATTATTCATATAACATTATTATTATATTAAAATTATTATTTAAATAATATATCACACATAAATTCATTCTTTGATTTTGTATGAATATGATAATGTCACTCATGTGTACGGCGAACTACCACTATGTAAAGCATTGTGATTTTATCAGGTTTTATATGGAAGGTAATAAAAATGGATAATTAAAATTTGTGAAATATATTATATAAAAATTAAAATTTAATGATAAAATATCATTTACATTAGTTTTGTTTAATGTGTGGATAAAATGGAAACATTGTACACACATACTTACAACCTACCATCTCGAGGAATGGTAAATTTTATTTGTTTTCCCTATGTTTTATATATAAATATAAACACATATATACTGAATATATATGTTATTCATGTCATCTTTATCATTATAGGGATTATTTAAACCTTATCATACTAATAAGACTAAAAATAACAAAACAAAACATATGCCAAAATAAAAAAAATTATTACCCGAAATGTCACATTAAAATGGAATTGATAATCAATGTGTATTAAAACGTCATATAAAAATCATATATGGTTAAATATACTGAATTATTTCTCTTTAATAGAAATATAATGAACATATATTTATTATACATGAGGATTTAATTTATTCGACAGATATTAATACTTATGTTAAAGAATTTACATATCACTTTTATTTTTTAGTTAGACAGATTCCATATAAACCATGTATTTGTTTTCTTTAGTGTATATACTAATTATAAATTTACTTTAAGAAAATATAACAAATTGTTTTTACCAATATATTCATTTTATGATATCTATTTCATGGGTCACATGGTTCAAAAGTGACCAAATCATTAAAGGATTTTTCCTCAATATTCATTCTTCTAGACATATGATATGTTTTGGACTTTTATTATTTTATGTGGTGCTTATATGGACACATTATCATGTAATATCCCGAATTTTTTTTTTATTAATTTTTCTAATTTTATTTTTTCTTTATATATCAATGGGGTTTTTGATTTAATTATACCAAATTGGAAATGATATTCTGATATAGTCTCAAAATTTATTAGGATTGTTTATGATTATGTATCCAATGATAAAATAATATTATAAAACTCTCATTAAACTCCTTAATTATTATTTAATATAATTAATTATTAAGAATACATACATTCATTTTATTTTTATCTTTTTATATATACAATAATTTATAGTATTGTTCTCACATAAAATCATATTTATTTTAATCATCCATTAAAACCCCTTTTGATTCCTAAAAATATATTTTCTAAAAAAAATTCAACTTTTTTAAAAAATAGTTTCAAATGGTTTATCTTAGTGATGCTTCCTTTTTGGTCCTTTACTTCGTGTTTCTTGGTTTCCAACTGAGTATTATTTTACTCATGGATTCGTGTTCTTTCCCCGCAAATGTCATGTCTTGGGTAGATGATAGAAGCCTTAATGGAGTCCTTGGGGGAAAGGGGACATGTGGTTCCTAAAGAGACTTGATAGACAAGGTGTGCTCTTTCGACTTCACATATTTGTTATGTACCTACACATTAGGTTGGGTTTTCTAGTGAGGAATTATAGGTAATTTTACCTCTTTACATTTACTTTTCTTGGGTTTTATTATACCCTAGTTACTATTAGTTTTCTAAGGTTTTACACTATGTTGGAATCTTACTGTTATTCCTATTTGATTACTTGTTGTTTTTAGTTTCAGAACATCTGATTGGATATGTGTGCTTGTGTATAGTTACATATAAATATTCATCCCATTGGGGGATATGTCTACTTAGTGCAACTCTCCATCCCATAGCCTACGAGAGATGGGCTTTGGGTAGTCACAACATGGGCTCCACTAGGATGATTAATGATAGAGTGATATCATATGAGGTCATTTCTTTATTAACGAAAATGTATATGTGGCTATTGGTTTGGGGAAAAATTGTTAAATGTTTTGAGTTTGGCTTTTAGGCTAGTTAGTCCAATATTGGTGTAGTGACTAACATATCCATACACAAGGACCATTAATTCTAATTTTCGACTCGGTATATGAAAACATTAGTTTCATGAAAAAATGGTTGTATCATGAATCATAGAGTAATGGGTTTTGTTTTCCATGTCCATCACGTGTTATAAAACAATGTATACTGTATTGGTCATGGAACATCTTATTTGACATCAAGATGCTTCCATGTAGATAGCCAGCCTAGAGTCCACTTGCTGATCATTTGGATGATATGTGGGGTTACAATATATCATTATAGAGATTTGTACTAGATAGAGTACCTCTGAGTATATTTCCAGTTATTCCACCACCTATAGAGTGGCACATGGTTCATATAGTACATGCTGATGCGATGAGAATATAGATCACACTTTATGCGTTTTCGTGAATGAGAACCCTTAAGTTCCAAGGTTAGTTTGATTCATAGGTGGTTGAGGACTAACATGAGTTAGTGACATAATTTTCCATCTTTCCAGGGAACCAATAGATAATACATTTTCTTGGTGAGGATCCTTCTATGTGGATTGGTAGGGAGATTATGGGGTATAGATTGCCCAATTATATGATGAGGTGACTCTTCTATGGGTTGAGTTTTAGAAACTTTTTCTGAGAAGGAGTTATCACCTTATAAGATAAGGTCTATTCGTTCACAATCTATTCAAGAACATTAGTTGGATGACATGTCAATATCTGATTATTCATTTAGAGATGTTGATATGTCCAGTTACACAATGAATACTATAAATGAAAAGGTATTTAGGTCTTGGACCATTGATCATGATGTGATTGGGGACATGCAATCTAGTGTTTTTCCTATGTTTATTCTACTTATTTTAGGGTGATAGAGAAAAAAAGTATTGTTTAAAGTCCCTCGGCTGAGCGGTTACAACAATTAAATGTCAGTAGTGTCCAAGAAGGGGATGAAACATCAGGATTATAAAATTTACCTCAGTATTGGAGAATTAATGTGTGAGATGTTCCGAGATGAGGCCACATGATAGGGGCTCTATAGATCCAGGATCATTTGGCGAGTCTAGTCTTCCAGGGGAGTGGGAATTATTTTCAGGTGATAGTTGGGGACATCTCAGTATATATTGTTCATCCCATCATACATCTTATAGGGAAATGCTTTATGGGTAACCATGGAATTGGCAATGACCAGAATAAATGGATCTCCAGGGTGAAAAAAATTGTAGAATATTTGAGATATTATTAGGTGGTGTTATACATTTCTACACATTACCACAACCACCCCATCCATGCCAGGCTCAGGGAGATATAGGAAAAGGTTGGAGATACCTTTACATGGTCGATGAAGGTGACCGAAGGAATCCCAGAATAATTAGGGGTATGGATTGTGACTACTCATGGCTACTTTATTAGTTGATACATGTGTGAATCATTCCTTCTTGTCCAATGCCTTGTCAAATTAACAAATATTACTATTAAATCATTAACATAAACCTTATGTCTGTAGATTATTTTGAGAGATATATTTACAATCACACATGTGATGATATTTTGATATAGCCCTTGAGGCAAGAGATTCAGTTGGAAACCCTTAGTGGAAACGTTGAGGACTTATGACGTCAACATTTCTATGTATTGGTATCGACAGTTTATGCTATGATTCACTCTTTTTGGAAAAGGGTGTGGTATGTTCATAGAGTTGGAACATGGGTTTTATCTTGGTCAGTAGAAAATGAATCTCAAGTAGAAAGGGGTGGAGTCATACATAGGAGGGGGTAGGATATCACTCATGAGTGGCTAGACATACCCTCAGAGAAGTAGATGTTTTATGTTTTCTTGTTTCCAGTAGTAGTGGAAGAGTATGTGGACTTTTTCCCCGAAGATGATCTAGGATTACATCCCCATAATTAGTTAGAGTTATACATTATTTTGCACCCCAGAAAGATTTTGATATCATCATCAGCATATGATATGTCTTCGATAGAGATTCGTGATTTGAAGGAGTGGTTGGAGGACTTGAAAATAAAGGCAATAGTAAGACCCAATGATTTTTGTTCTGTTTGGATTAATGAAATATTAACATAGATACTAGGGAGAATGAGTATCCACTTCCCAGAATAGATGACCTATTCGATCAAATGAGGAAAATAATTGGATAAATATCCTCCAAGACTATGACATAGAAATTTTATAAGATCTGGGGAAGTGGAATATGGTACTATATTTTCATATTAGAAGATCTAGTTCATAGATACTAAACAGGGCATCAAGCAGTTGGCCTCAATACAGATATCATTTATTGATCAAAATGGAGTATCATAAAATCTATCGATGCTTATCCCCTTTCCACTCTTATGAAAAGGTATGTAGGCACTACATAGGCATGTTTAATGTGAGGATCTACATTCTAAATATTTTCATAGGTTATGCCCCTTGTAGATATTCAATAGGTGGGGAGCATGTTGTTCATTTCATAGGGAGCACAATGATACCAGGTACGTTCCGAGTGGAAGTTCTGAGGGAGTTTAGGAATTCACATTAATGGTACATCCATGCGTGTAAATGATGTAAGAGGACCTCCAAAGACTGTCTGGTGGAAATGGATGAAAAGGGTAGTTTTAGAGTTTCTGTCTTCATACATTACTTGTCAACAGGTTAAGGATGAGCATCATGTTCCTTTGAGTTTAACTAAACCCCTTAAGGTTCCATATTTAGAGTGGGATGGGATATCAATAGAGGTCATGATAATTTTACCATGTATTTCTAGGGGACATAATTCCATATAGGTAATCATTGACTGAATCCCCATTCTGGGCCAATCATGATCTTTTAGTGATAAAAGTCTAGTAGAGATATTGAGATACCGATAGGTGAAAGAGATTGTTCTACTAAATGGAGTCCCTTCTATGATAGTTTCAGATCCTGATTGTCATCTCAAATCCTTGTTGTATAATGGATTTCGGGATAAATTTGGGACTCATCTGAACATAAGCACAATGTTTTTCCCATAGACGGATGCCTAGACTTAGTGGACCATTCTGGTTATAGGGGGAATTATATGGTCTTTCATTTTAATGTTTCGACAACATTTTAGAGGATCACCTACCTCTGTTGGAGATTGTGTATAACTATAACTACCCCTAAACCATCAATATGGAATTATTAAATCTCGAGGAATTATGAACATTTATTTTGCCACTTTGTAGGAATATCATACGAGATTCGACACTCATGGTCTCTGAGTTTGCGAATGCGACTACAAAGAATTTTCAGGTCATCTTAGAGTGGATGAAGACTACATAGACCCATTTGAATTATTATGATGATAGGTGACAAAGGCCATCACATTTAGATGTGAAAGACCATGTGTTCCTTTGGGGTTTTCCTATATTTAGGATAATGAGATATGGCTAAGATGGAATGCTATATCTATGGTTAATCGACCCATTTTTTATACTATATAGAGTTGGAAATGTGATGTATAAATTGGAACTACCCATGTAATTGGATTAGTACATGACTATGTTAATGGGTCTTAGATGAGAATATAGATATGTGATTCATCTCAACTAAAATATTGGGGTGAGTTTTGTAGAGTACCTTTTGTAGATAGAGGATCGACATGAGCATATCCATTGTGGGCAGTTGATTCCTCTAGTTCATATTCAGTGGTATCATGGGAAAGACTCGGTGAGAACATTAGAGTGGGTGGCTAAGATTAATGCACATTAACGTAACATTTTTGGTAAAATTTGTTTTATATTTATGAGTTTTAATGATATAAGGGGGTGGGGGAGAATGTAATGACATGGATTTTCCCATTTTTTTAGATGATTTCAAAAAAAATCCAGGTCTAGGTTATGAGATGACATGAAGTTAAGAGGCCCAAAATTCCAGGAATGGTTAATGGAAAAATGATATGGTTTTTAATGAACATGAGTGATATTTTAATGAAAATCTATAATATCTTATAAATTGGTGCATGGTTCAGAAATTTGAGGGCACTATTGTCTTCTGAGTAGTGGATCTACCAAAGGAGCTACTTAACCTTAGTCGGCATGTGTCTTCAAGGAAAAACTTGAAAATAGAATAATAGTAAATAAAATTATTAAATAAAATTATTTTATTTTCAAAATCAAAGAGGTTGCCTCGCTAGAGATGACAGATTGGAGGTCATAACTCGGATCAAGTATCAATGAAAAATGAAAACGTATATTCATAATTTGACAATGGGAAATCAAATAACCATGTAGGGTTTGAGTTTTTATTTAATTTTCATCCCCCATTCATTTCCCAATGAAAAATGTGGATTTGTCAATGGACATACTAATACATGGGTTTTGTGTAATGAAGGATGAGTTTAATATATTGTCAGAGTTATTATCAAATTGATACAAGTTAGAATTAAATTATTCACTATACCTTTATTAAATTATAACATGGATAGATCAAAGCCGACACAAAAAAGGCCATTATATACCCATTTTAGTTGTTCATGTGCCTTTCCTTTATCCCTCTCTCAGATGTTAATTTTCTCATATTCATGATCAGATGATCGTTGCACCTAATATCCAAGGCATGACAATCGGGGTTGGTATCAAACCCGCTATGGTGAAAGATAGAGGTAGCATGATGTGTTCCTCAAGGAAGGTGTCTCTGAACATTTTGGGTTGAGCGTGATGAGTTGATTCCACTAGTGGAGGTGGCACTGACCTGGCATTATAGTTGGGCTGTGTGAAACCAATAGGACAACAACCAGAAGTCATCCAACAGTGGTGGCCGCAGTACGACCACCAACTGCGTGGATTGGGGTGGTAGCACATTGCGCTTATGGTTGGACTATCGAGGCCACCGAGAAGTCTTGGATCAAGCCTCATGAGATAGAGAACCCATGGATGAGCCGAAAGTGTGTGTTGGCAATGTGGGTTGGTCACATTGAACATGGCTACCAAAAACATTGACTGGGGGGAGTCGGCTCACACATGTATGGGTGAGTACGTGAGCCGGAGGAAACATGGCTATGGAGGGCCACATCTGTGGTAGCAGGGCCGACCTATGTGGCACTTGCTGGGATGAAAAATGTGGGATGCCTCGAACAACATAGTGGGTTGGCCTGCTCGGCCATGTGGCCCAATGAGCCAGTCCCATCGGGTTGGACCCGAACTGATTCAAACCCTTTTTACTAAATTGTCCATAACAATCAAACCAAAGGTCTGTTTGACAAGACATCTTTAGCATTGGGAGACTTGAGATGAGGCAAAACCCTTGAGATTTAATGGAGGGTTTTTAGTATGGACTAATGTAGGTTGTGATTTTACCTTTGTTCATTCATTGAGGCATCACATCCACTTCAAAAGATAGTAATCCCCTTCTAGAGGATGTGTACCAGATATATTTGTAGTATCCATAATTGGGGAGGGAATAAATCCTTGATCACCACTTATTTAGTATTATGGGAATTGAAATGACATCGAAGATCAGGGTATTCGTCATCCATCTGGTGGGTTTTATCAACAGGGTTGTTGGTATCCTCAGTGGAGGATCCCCTATTTTATGATTTTTATCGGAAAGGTTTCATTATTATTTGAGGAGGATCCCCTATGTTGTGAGATAATATATATTGGGTTATCAGTATTTATAAAGAATAAAACTTTATCAATATATCATGATATTTGACAACTATTTTCAATTTGGATGGGGAAAAAATTAGCGGGACCTTTATACGGGAGTCTTCAATGACATCATATCTTGTGGATTATGTTCTCTCAGAATGAGAATTCCTCAAGAAGGATCTCATGGATAATGAAATTTGTGATATCGAGAATCTATGTCTTAGAGAGACAAGATGTCTTAGGGAAACTGAGAGATGTATTACGACCAGGTGTTCTCTCAGATACTTTTGGTAGACTTATTCTATGTGATTACTATCAAATGGTCTGAAGACTGAGATATCCTAAAATGAGCATTGTATGATTTGATCTTTATGGCTGCTAAAGGGATCATGAGTCTTGGAATAGTTTACGAGGATACTTGGAGGTTCTTTTCATATGTGTCGTAGATATATATCGGTATTGAGAGGACTGCATCCTCTTACTGATGTATCCTTTATTGTATTTTAATTGATATTTTGGGTATCCAACTAGGTATTGTTTCACTCACCCCTTCTGGGGATTTTCCCAAACATGTCATGTATTTTATGGATGAAAAACTCTTTGAAGATTTCCTTGGTGGACCAAGGCTAGGTGGTTCTTAAAGATACATACAAGATGAGGTGTGATTCAATAGCTTCATATTATTTTTCTCTACATACCCATCTGAAAGCGTTTTCTATAGAGGTGTTCCTTGGACTTATACATTTTGACTTTTATTTTTAGGTGGTCTTTTATTCAAGACCCTTTTAGTTTTAATATTATATTATTGTACACTGTATTGGTATCTTACTGTTATGCATGTTTGTTTACCTGGTGTTTTCAGTTTTACTACTTTTACTTGGAGGCGTGTTCATGTGTACTGGTACGTAGGTAAATACCATCCATTTTTGGAATATGCCTACTTGGGGATAGTCTCCAGCCCCTAGCTTATGGGTGATAGGCTTGTGGTAGTGGTATAATAGGACTTACAGGGACTATTCATAAAATTACTTAATGTCCTTATTTACCCTTAATAAGACTTGGAAGTCAAAATTTATTATGATACTTCCCTACAGTTATAAATAAATGTGTTACATATGATATATCTTATAATTGTGCAATTTATAAAGATCATATTGGGAGATTAAACATTTTACATATGTGACATTTTCATTTATCCCCAACTTTCCAAATATACTACATGATGACAATCCCCATTCATGTGTTTGTGTATTGTAATTTATATTCATCTAGAATGATATAATATCTTTGTATGAAATTTCTAGGCCACTTTATTTCTATAAAAAGAAATATTTTGTGAAATTTTTAACATTTGTAAGAGAATACATTAGTGAAACCCATATTTCTCTATATAAGGATATGTGTAGAGATATATTTAAAGATAAATATAAGTATGGTTCATAATACTAGAAAATTTCTAGAAATTTTAGTAATGGATAGAGTGATTTGATTCAAATAATTTATATCCCCTATTTATATAATACAAATGGATATGTCCATATTGAAGAGGTACTTTGGTGTAATAACTTGGAAGTGGTTGTATTGAGGAAGACTTGATCGTCTAAAAAGGCATGATGACATTCTCTACTAAACACTAGGTTTGGGACTCTTGGGGGATAAAATTTAAATAATATTTAAAAATAATCATAATGGATATAAAATAGATGGTGACTATGAATGTTCATGGATAAACCAATGATGTACTATATATAAACTAAGAGGCAACGATTTAGAAATCATATAAGTTATTTTTCATTATAATGTTGTTTTTAACTATGAATGTTGTTTCTACCACTATAAATTCTGGTTTTAGTAAATGTCTAGAACCCTAATGAAAAACGATAATATTGAATATATAAAAAATGATTTTCCACCTCATCAACTGAATGTTTTGGGAGATATAATAGAAAATATTTTTGATACACCTAGAAAACATTTTCAATATATGAAACTGGTTGAACTTAGAGATGATAAAAATATGAAATAATGATTAGTTGGTTCATTCATGAGAAAAAAGCCAACTAATTTTAGTGGTTCCATTGACTCATTAGTAGATTATCAATAGGTCTGTACAAAAGAAAATATATTTCCATTAACAATGGATTAGAACATAGAAAATTCATTTTGGTAGTCTATCATTTGGAAGTTGATATAGATCAATGGTGGAATCTTATCAGGAATATAGGGAATCTAGATGAAATTAGACCCTTGGATTGGGATGACTTCAGGAAATTAATTTCAAATAAGTAATTTCAATATATTCATCCTAAAATTAAGGAGAATTTATTCCATGATATTAAGAACAATTATGTTGAATTTTTTTGTATGTATGATGTAAATTATACAATAATTACAAGGTACACATTAGATACAATCATCAGCCTCGAATAAAAAAAGTACTGATTTATTAGTTGTATAAAACCATGTATTCAAATTCTCTTTGCTTGGTGAAACATTAGTAACTAAAAAATTTGTTTATAGTTCACTGATTATAGAAATTGATGTTGGATATTCCCACTTTTCCAATTGTATTTATAATAAAATGAAGATCAAGACTTATGAAATTCTAAATGGTTGGATGAAATTATATGAATCCGTATTTCCGAAAAGATGGATGAATAATTAAGGTAATTTAATTAATTTAATTGAATGGTGATTTAGTTTTTTAAAGGTAGTTCATAAAACCCATAAATGAAAAAATATGACAAATGGAATAAAAATTTCAATGTATGAGATGAGAACACATACCAAATCATCACCCACACTCAATTGTTTCAGGTGTTAGTATTTTTGGGACTATAAAAATAAATTCACCAATTCTATTAAAGAGAGGATTATATGAAACCAATACCTCTAAAGAAAAAGTAAAATGGAAAAGCTTATATAATAATAACGAGGGATGTTAATCATTTTAATTAATGAAAACTTATCCTCCTCTCCTTGGAAAGTAATTTCATGCCATATTTGGTATGAATGTTCCCTAAGAAAACATTAATGTTCATACATTAGTGAGATATATGGGGATTATATCCCTATATATTAATTCTGTAGTAAAAATATCTAATTTTATATTATATTAGAATATTTTTTAACCCATGAATCTAATGGAAATTTTATTATATTATATAATAGAATATATAAGTAATAAAGGGTAAATTAACATTTAGAAGTGTATATGTCTCTGTATAATATTTACTTAATAGTTATGGATACTATCTTGTGTTTATGAGTTCTAGGGTTATCATAATTAATTAAAAAAATTTGGTTTAATGAGGTGAGATTTTTTAAATATTAAATATATTTTTTGAGGATCATTTTTTGATATAATCAATATATTTTGAATATTATTTAGTGAAAATGTTATTCAAGGATAAAATCCATTAATCATTTTATAAACTTTCATAATGGTACTTGTAAAAATTTCAGATTAGTTTATATTTAATTTTGAGTTAATAATGTTAAGAATACAGAATACATTGTCACATTCATATAGGATTTCACTTTATATCGTCTTTCCTGATTATATATTATTGAATTGGTAAGGATTCGTGGAGTACCCCATTCAATTTTATCTATATGTGATAAAAATAATTATATCAATGATATATAAGAGTTTTCATCATGATATAGAATTATAGTTGTGTTTCATCACTATGAGAACTATATAATCCTTAAAAAGTAAGATAAAATCGTTTTTAATGTATTTCAATGGTGGTTGGTTTTAACACCTTCGAAAATATGAGATTTCATTAAACAATATCCTTATCCCAATATTTAATAAGATTTTTGTTGATTCCCATTATGGAATAATGTGTAGAACTGTAACATATTAGAATGAAGTTATATAAATAAAACTACTGGGTCATATGAAATCAAATAAGAAGGAAGGGATGGCCATAGACATTCACCAACATAGAAGGAAATTAAAAAATTTATATAAATGATATGATGATAATAATTTATTGGATTTTTATTTTGAATTTAGTGATATTGTATTTCTATTAATTTCCCCAAGGATGAAATAAGGGGAAAAATTATCCAAATGAATATTGTTCCCTTTGATATTATTGATCATATCTAGATGGTGACATATTCATTGGTTCTTCCACTAAACTTATATTGTGTTAATGATGTGTTCAATGTATCTCTCTTAAATATTTACTCACCTGACACATCACTTGTATAAAACTCAGTGTTAATACCATTAGACTATGATCATTCAAAATGAAACAACTGGTGGTGATTTCGGATTGTATAGATAATGTTCTATGAAATATGAACACTCACCCAACGAGTATTTTTATGGAAAATAAACTTCATAAGTAAGCTACATAGAAACCTGAGGAACTAATGATGTAGAAGTATCTTTATTTTGGGGTGAAATAGTTATAATTGTTTAGTGAGAAATTAATTTCAATAAATGTATAATGTAACACCATTTAATTTTGGGAAATATTTTTTAAAAAATTAAATTTAATCTTCATTGTATTGTAATTACATCAAATATCATTGTAACCTTGAATAACATTGAACGACATGTTTATCTTCTATTATGTGCAACACCATGTGTTCATGAATTAGTAAAAACAATTCATAATATTATATAGAAAATTCAGTATTACTTTGATATAAAATTTCGTCACAAATTTGAATAAATCCTTTTTAAATATTATGTATAAGAATTTTATATAAATAAAACATTTTTATTAAAAATTACACAGTTTTTCAATATTTTATTTTTATTCCATAAAAAAATACCTTCATAAAAATTATTATATTTATTTATTTCTATAAATAATTATGAATATAATTTCTTACACTTTTAAAAAATTATATGATATAATAAAATTTGTTTTTGAAATCAGAATATCAAAATTACATAAGGGTTAATTTCTTTGTTCTTTCTCAATAATTTCATTTTTTAATGAATTGTTAAAAAATAGAAAATTTTAATTGACAATTCATTTATTTTTTATTTATTAATAATGTAAAATTACATTATAAAATATATTTTAACAAAAAATATTTCAATTACATATCCAAATTTTCATTTTATTTTATTGTAATCTATATCATATTGAATTTTGATATAAAAACACCGTACACTTTTGAACATTATCTTTTTAAAAGCCTAGTTTATTATCACATCTTGGGGTTTAATTTTAAATTAATATTTTTATATTTTTTATGTGGAATTTGGAAAAAAATATTATATAGTTGTAATTATTAAAATAAAATATTATCCTATAATTTATGTGTAATGTTTAGCCATAATGTATATAAAAAACTTTAAAAATAATTTACTATAGTTACGTTAAAAATATGTATTCATGGGGGTTAATATGATATTATATGGCTAAAAAATATCCAAAACAATTTCATAACCCATTTTATAGAAATATTAGATGGTATCCCTTCTTGTTTTTAGAATAATTAAGTTTTTACCCTTTTTTAATTTTAAAATATGGGTACACATTTTTATTTTCAAAATATTATACATGTGGCACTCACCTAACATATAAAAGGACACCCATTATCCAATCCTATTAAAAATCTAAAACCCATTTAGTTTTCCAAGAAAATGAAAAAATAAATTCCCTAATTCACCTATCTCGTCCTATAATACATTGTTTTGAAGAAAAAATATTAGGAATCATTTTGGGGAAATTTTAATTAGGATATCCGATAAAGAGTTAATCATCATCAACAATCCTTTTTATTTTATTTCATCTTCTATGTAATTATATTTTTTTATACCGGAGTTTTATAATAAATTATATATTTTAAAAATAGTGATTTTTTTATGATAATTTCAATTTCTAAAACCATCACACTTCTATTTAATGGATTAAGTAATAATTGTTCGTGTATAAAGTGGAAAACTACCTTGCGAAATGATATCATTAATTTTCCATTATAACCAATCAATGTTTGAAATAATGATTAATTTATAATTTATATTATATTTTTATTATATTATAATTCATCAAGAATTATTAAATTACACATTTTTTCAAGATTTACATTTTGTGAGAATATGATAATGTCACTTATCTGTATGTAGGATAATCATCTCACAAGGAGATGTAATTCATTCTTACATTTCATGGGAGCAATGAATGATGGGTTTAATAAAAATATTATATATATATATGAAATAAAAAATATTCTGGAATGATAATATATAATTTAATTTTTTATATTTTAATACGTCGAGAAAATAGAAAGAATGTTCCCATGTACATAATGCCTACCATCTCCATGAACAGTGTATTTAATTATCAATAATAATCATTTATATATTACTATAAATACATATTATACATATATATATATGATATATATATATATGATGTTTTATATAATAATTCTTATGGATGCAAGATCAAAGTGAGAATCCCAAAAAGAAATCAACACATATATGAAAAAAGTTGTTATTACCTGAAACATAACATTAACATCAAGATGTTAATGAACAAGTAAAAAATGTTCATAAGAAAATAATATTTGGTTATATATATATATATATATTGAAAAATAGATATATACCAAACATCTATTTATTATAAAGGACATTTTAATGTGAGTTGTGGAATTAAAGACATAAGGTAATGGATTTCTGTCTAACATTTTTTTCCACTAAAAAACAAAGCATATTCACTACATGTATATTTTCTATGGTGTGTATATATAATTTTTTTTATAATTATTAATTTCAAAATTAGTTATATTTACATATCCATTTTTGGATCTCTATTACATGGGGTTTATAGTTCCATATTTTTTAAATCATTATGGGATATTCTTCTCAATTTTTTTTATTTGAGATAAATAAAATGTTACACACAAATATACATGACTTTTTTCTTATAAAAAGTACTTTGATATGAAATATCAGGAATTTATTTATTCTCATGATATTAAACATATCATTTATCAATAATCTTTTATGAGGATTATGATTGAATGTTACTAAAGTGATGATGATTTTTTGATACAAATCATCATTTATCATGATTTTTATGACTGTAATCGATGATAAAATTTTGTGATCTATAACTAAATAAACTTTTGAATTTCCATTTCCATATGTTGTTTTTAATAAATAAATAAATTTTCATTTTTCTATCTTTTTTTAAATATTTCTTCAAAAGGATGTTTATAATAAAACTTTAATTAAATATTCACTTCTCTTTATACCAATGTTTATACCAAAACCATGTCTTCAAAAAACCCTTTCAATTATTTTAGCCCTTTTCTAATGTTTTGGTAATGTTATTTCACCAATTTTGTAATTTTTAGAAATATGTTTTAATATTAACTTACATGTAATTTTATAAATAATTAGAATTTGTATTTTACCAAAAAAATGAATCGATTCTATGTTTTTAAATTAATAACATGAATGATATTTATTGATATCAGGGGTTCTTAACGATTTTCGGACTCCGTAACAAGTATTCATATTTTTTTCAAATAAAATGTTTTCTTTAATATTTTGGTATTTTTTATATTATTGAACAATGATTTTAATCTAAAAACTGATTTTGAAAATGTTTTAAAAAAAATTCTCTAATGGGGTATAGTTATTTTCTAAATGAAACATTTTAACTAATTTTTTTGGTTTCATTTATATGAATCAATGATTATTATAAAAGAAATGTATTTTCCTATTGTTTTAAGTTCAAAAAATGATTCTCGATAAATATTTTTTTTCCTTAAGAAAATTTCCAAGTGATCTTTTAAAAATTATTTTCAATTTAAGATAACAACCATTGATGTAAAATAAGGTTTGTTGGGGTATGAAGCAATGATACCATTACAATCATTTATTCGAATTAATTCTCATGAAATTTTTTTATGACCCATATTTATTTTCCACATGATATACTATGATAAAATTCTTAGGAATACAACTTTTTCTATGGGTTATGAAATTATGGATGTACTAAATGATTATAAAACATGTGTCATTCCATAATTTTATGAGAAGAATAAATTTTTATTGAAGCAATTTAATTTGAATTTCTTATGATATGACGAATTTTTTATGATCTTTTCCCAAATATATTAATGATTTCCATTATGTTATGGGTGTGGCCTATATATATGTTAAATGAATCAGTTTATGATTAATGTAATATGATAAAAAAGGGTACATGAGTTGTTGTCCCAAATTGAAATATGGTATACATGAGGTATTCCCATGCCCAAGGCTAGTACATATGTAGTTATCTATGGCCTACCATGTTATGAATAACATAGTGGGAAGCCTAGATATAATTTATTATATCTATATGTTTATTCAAAAAGACTTTGTCTTATAACAATGTCATGACATAATAGATAATTTAATTAATTCTATTATGATTCATGCCTTATGAATTACTAATCATGGAAAAATGACTTATTATTATGGTCATAATTATTTATGGTTTGGTTTTGAAATGTAATTCTCATATAATCATACACAAATATTCAAGTTATGATTATTGACCCATGTTTCTGACGCTTATTGAGAAACTAAGGTAACCATTTCTTATATTTCCTTTCACCATGTTAGTATGAATTTTATTATTTATTATATATCTATGAAGGGTATTTTTATGAAGATCAAAGTGAGAAATGATGTAGTTTATATGTGGAAAAGTTGCATAGGCTTCCATGATTCCACATAAACTACATTATTATGATACTATGGATTCTTTTTATGTAATTTTATAAATATTATTTTTCAAATATATAATATATATGTATGAAAATCATGGGTCACTATATAAAATTATGAGATACTATTATTTTTTCATGATCATTTTAATATTATACTTGTCCCCTAATTGTGTTTTACCTAATATTTATTATCTAATCCTTGATTAAATGTTAATGAATTTTTACCTTACTGATAATTTGGACTCAACCCATTATTATGTTTCTATTCCCATGGTTATAAAGACGATGATAATTTAGGATATGTTTTACGGGTGTATTATGTGGTATAAATATGGATAATTGTTCAAAAATATTACATAATATGTTTCTTTAATATTTAGGCCTCCAAGATACTAATGTTGTTGTTCTGGGTATTTTAGGACTATCTATGAGATTTAATGATTATCTTCTAGAAATTATGAAAAATAATGGTATTATTGACATAGATAATTACACATGGAATAAAATTATATGTCTAATTAATGTGTTAAATAAACAATAATTTAAGCTATTTTTCTGGGTTTCTATATGATACATATTTTTCAAGTATTCAAGATGAGTCCCAATACATTTAAATTGGAATAAAACATCTTATAATTACATGTATAACCAAGGAAGTTTACAAAGAGTAAAAAATTAATGTGTGATACACAAGAAGCAACTTACTAGATATTTAATGGTCCCACAACTAATCCATTCTAACACACACAATTCCCTATGAAATAAATCTCACGAGAAAAGAACATAAACATACACATCTTTCCATATAACTAATGACCATGGAAAAAATAAAATGTTTCTCATAGTTACTCATTAATATGATTATAAAAAATAAAATAACATATAACTTCATTAATTAATACCAAAAACCTATTATTGGATTAATATAAACTCTTAGTACCCAAAATGACACCCCATAATCATATTTGAAATATTATCATTTTTCACCAAACACTAGGAAACCAATTACCAAAAAATAATTTATAGAACTATATATCTCACCTCCATTAGTTTGTTAGATCATAAATCAAAAAAATGGAATAGTGATAATTTATGTTCATAAGTTTTTGAAATTCTAATCTATAAGGATTCGCATACTACCATTTTTCATCCTTATAACCAAGAGTTGAAAACTCCAGGAATTCACACTGAGTCATGAGAATCCTTTCTACAAGAGAGTATTTGTATTATTATGAAGATACCAAAACACATTAGGTAATAAATTATATTGATAAATTTATATTGGAGAGACATTTGGATGATTCTATATCCCCAATTATCCATTTTATATTGGGGGGTTACACCAAAACCTATTTAAAAAAGGCAGTGGGGTATAATTTTATATCCCCCCAAAAAATCAATGTCATAGCATTTTTCAAAAAAAAAATATCATTAATAATATAATATAAACACAAAATATATGTAATTATCATACAACTATCACCCTCACTAATGAAAAAAAACATTCCCATAGTCAGAATCATAGAATGTTTCTCTCTTCTTAATAAAATCACAGATGTCCTACACCAAATATTTCTAATTAATTCCTAGGAGGACATCATATAACATTTTCCAAAAATCATATGTATTACCATGAAGGCTTATGTTTCCCCAAATTTTATTCACAATATTTATATAAATAATACATATAAATCCACCACTACATATTATTAATGTCACTAAAGGAATTGAAAGAATATCTAATACTTGTCATGTAGTGTAATGATTATGACCTGAGTAAACCAGAACCAGTTTCTACATTGTTACATTGGAACTATATGCATGGAATCACATCCCAAAGGATGGAATAGATTATTATCATTTCTAAACTATATAAAGACATTAAATTGACATATATTTTAAAACATAAAATACTCAATTTTTTTTATTTAATAACACCATTTATCTACTTAAAATATCCAATCATATCAATTAAGAAAACTTATTAGTAACCTCTTGAATATAAACCAGTATATTGTGTTGAGCTCAGATTTTTAGTAATAGAAAGTTTAAAATTGAATCTATCGTGAATAAATATGAACGATCGATATAAAAATTTAGATAAAGTAATCACATTGCATTCAATAAAAATATTATGAATAATATGGTAAAATTAAAGGAGGATTTAATAAACCATATAAAAAATCACATTACCATAAGAATTATATGTAGATATTAATACTAATAAGTAATATCATGGACCCCAATAACTACTCTTAGAATGGGGTAATGTATAAAGAAAATTATCTAAAACTATCAACACCTTTAAGAATATATTTTAAATATATGTGCAAAAATATATCTAATACTTCCATTTTAATTTCCTCGTGAGACCTATAAATACATCAGGGGTATATCTATTACTAGGACCTACCCATCACTTATTATTTATAATTAATTCCTAAAACTAAAATGGTGAATCATAATATAAATAATCATTCATATTGAATAACTGACATAAAATTTTTTAGAACTTACTATAATTAATCAAACAAAGTTATAAACCTCCAATAATAATATGTTGATCGGTAAAAAATTTACATCCATAAAAAAATGATAAAAAAATATCCAAATATTTTACAAAGGTGACATGGATGCAACATATCTACCATTTCCACACCTATAATAATGGGTTGCTGTCATCGATGAATATAAATAACATTAAAATTTGAAAAAAATATTATTAATGAAAATATACATTGTCATTCAAAAAACAAATTTATAAAAAAATAAAAGAAATAATTTTCAAAATCATTTTATTTGAATTTATCGTTATAAAAAATGAAAAATTTTATTAAAAACATTGAGTGGCTTGGACAGTGGGAAATTACATTCCTGTTGTATTAGAAAAAACATTCCTTTCACATTTGTTTTAAAATAAAAATGGGCCTTGTGTTGAAAACGATAAGAGGATTAGTAATTATTCTTTTTTAAAATAGTTAAAATAGAAAAAAAATATCTTTAAAAATCATTTTTAAATGTTAAAAACAATTTTTATTTATTTTTAGATAATACAGATTTTGATGAAAAATGATTTTCGATCAAATAAAGAAATATAGTTGTACTTTCTAAAAAAATCAAAAATTGTAAGTATCAAGGAGTATAAAATGGTAATATAACAAGAAAAATATCCTTAATAATTAGATTAAATGAAAATATATGGAGTTTAATACTTAGATATCAAATAATTCCATCACAGGGGATATAAAAAAAAACTATCCTGAATAATGACGAGATTGTGAAAAAAAACCCTTTATACTATGACAACTATTGAATCATAATCACCATAAAAGAAATAATAATCAAATAAAAATTAAAATAAAATAAATATGAATATATTCATCGTAAAATAAATCAAAAGTAATAATATATACATCATAAAAATGAATACATTGTGAATATGTGGTATGACTCATAAATGTAAAATTGAGATGAGAAACCCTTCCCTTGGGTTTAACTTTATTCTTATGGGTATATTCCTTCGTTATTAATATAAGTTTATCATTAACATATGATATAAAAATAATCATATATATCACTAAATATATTATTTACTTTAATTATTTCATGAAATTTATATTAACAATACTTTTTAAAAATCATTGTTTCATATTATAATCCTTTAGTTTTCATGTATGTTTTGGTTTTGTATATTTTGGCCCATTTAATTTTATCATTTTTAAATAATATAATTTTTTTATCATTATATATATTTTTTATATATTCATTATATATTCATTTATAGTAATTTGATATTTTTTATATATAAAATTTATTATACCATTTAGGGATACTATAGTTCGTATGTAGGCATGAACATTTTTCCATTTTTTCTAGATGGATGTAATGAAAGGAAAATATAAGTTAAATAATTTTGATATAAGAATTATTAGGTTATATATACCATTTATATTAATTAACAATTTTCTTATTTTAATCCCAATAAAAATGAAAATCATTTCACATTTCTTTATTGAGGAGGAAGTCCACACATACATACAAATGACTATATTATTTTCCAATAGAATGTAATCTATGAAGTAAGATGTGATATTTTATTTAAAAAATAATGTAATTATCATTCATATCACATAAATTCATTAAATTTGACCTCATTAATAGTCATTTGAATTGTATGGGAAAATATAAACACATCACTTCGCGAGGTGGTAGTATGTCATACAGACAAGCGATATTACTGTATCCCATAATCAATTGAATGTAAAATAATATATATAATATATTGATTACATAATTATCACAATAAAATATTTATTCCATAAATATGATAAATCCATTTTTAAATCTACACATTAGTAATTTTTGTTGAAAAATAACAACATTAGTTTGTGAGATGGTAGTATACTGTACACAAGATCAAAAGATTTGTTTCCCATTTGATTGAAGTGGAGATGTTTCTAGTATATTATATTAACATAATAAAATATCCATATATAGAATATATTATTGGTAAATTATAAATTTTTAATATGTTTTTAGGGAGTTGTAATACGGTATAATTTAAATTCACATTTTGGAATTCTTCCTCTTATTTGTATAGCATCTTTAGGTTAATACCTAGTAGCTTTAAAGGATTGATTACAAATAAAAATAAGGCCTCTAATATGTGAATATGAAATTAAGGAATTTATTTTTAATATGATTATTTGGACCAAATTGTTTTGGTATTTTTAATAGGTAATGATTGGGGGTGGTATATCATAAGTGTGTAAGAGTACACACAAAGTATATTTCAATAGATAATGTGATACCATTTTTTTCTCATGCCAAAAGTCTCTAAAATGAATCATTATCAATATTTAAAGGAATTAAGTTCTAGATATGGATAAAAATATGTTTTTTGATATGTTTAGTATAGTTTATAACTCATACCATCTATGTATAAACCTACACCCATAGTTTCCCATGTCGCTACCTTTATACTCTTTATCTCAGTTCGGCGGCGTCCCCTCCTCGACTTTATTTTTTAGAGGCATCTGGAGCGTATCTTGCATCGTTGTGGGCTTGACCTGACGTTTCCTCTATCGGCTACAACCTTTTTCCAATCCCAAATCTGTTAGGGTGTTACACGGTGGCGTGGTGAAGGTTCGTGGTCGAGTCCCGTCTCTCGCAGCCTCGATTCCATGTCAATGATAGGTGCGTAAGGAGGTTCACTGTGGGATTTGAGTGCGATTGTGGAGGTTGTGATAAGATTGAGGTTATGGCTTGCGACTGGTACCTTTTTCTAGCTTGATGGCATTCGGGTTGATAGCTAAGGTGACAGTTTTTGATTCTTGAATTCTTGGATGTTTTATGGCTATGGATAAGTTTTTTGTGGGTCTTGTTGTGTGCTTCACCATTTTTCTATTTGAATATTCTCATCCTGCGGTTTGTGATTTTGGATTATTGTTTCGTGGTTCATAAACCTCTAGACTATTGATTTT
The DNA here is from genome assembly GCA_963277665.1 of Viscum album. Classification (NCBI taxonomy): domain Eukaryota; kingdom Viridiplantae; phylum Streptophyta; class Magnoliopsida; order Santalales; family Viscaceae; genus Viscum; species Viscum album. Next base: position 1,769,781,905 of record OY728142.1, on the reverse strand, counting down.
TTCTACGAGTTAGAAAGCGGCGAGCATGACCTGTTACTGTTGAAGGATGTTTTGTCTCCATCCATGGGGATCTATTAATGTATTAGGGGTATGGAAATCAACTTATTGCAGATCCAATTTGTTTTTTTGGATCTTTATGATTCGCAAGAACATGGTGATGGGTCTTTAAGATGGTTACGATGATATCCGATGGTCCCCGGTTACTGGTGTGGCTTTGGACGGTGTGGAGAGGACATCAATGTCAATGGTGGTTCTGATGATGATGTTGTCTAGTGATGGGACTCGTCTGGAATGGTTCTTGATGATGGTGATTTCGATGGGAACAATGAAATGATGGATGATGTGGTTCTGATGGGTAGTAGGTGGCGGCTTGGGGCTCCATTCTTATGGAGGTTTCTCAGATTTTTAATTTCATTTCAGTGTTTCATTTTGAATTTTGGAATCTGTAGTTGGATGGTTTTTGAATTGTGGTAAAGGTGTTCTGTGTTTTTTGTTTTATTGTATGTACAGTTCCCACCCAACCTAAAAGTGTCCTTTCAGAAAAAACAAAAAAATGGTTTGAGGCAATATAATCCTATTTTATGTTAAAATTAATATTAAATATAAATTATATGATGTTAAAATATAAAATCTATTTTTTACTTTTCAATTATTTTACGTGTCAGAATTCAATATAATCTTAAACCAAAGACACCAAGAAATAACAGTTATCTAAAGATAAAATTCAAAAAACAACACAATGTATTAATATCAAACTTCAATATTTAATTTATTAAAAATAATTTAATTATTTATATTAAAATATATTGGAATTAATACTAATTTATAAACAATAAAAAATATAAATTAAATTTTTATTCATTTAAAAAAAGGATGTGTTCAATAAATATTTGTATATTCATCATTCGTCAAAAAATTAATCCCTTTGAAAAAATCTAAAAAATAATCCAACGATAATTTTAGCGTGGGTATTTAAAAATTATTTTTATACATTTCGAGAATTTATTCCACAATAGTGTTTATAATTAATTATAAATTTTTTTCTCAAATCATAACCATCAATCCTTTCATAAAAATAACATTTTTTATTAAAAAAAATTTCCTTACAAATGGCTCATATATTATTTATAAAAAATAGATAAATATTTAATTTATTATATACAACTATAAGAAGTGAATATGTTTATATGTTATAGATTACAATTCATATACCACATCTTATTGGTTATGTTATAATGGCCATTTTAAAAAAATAATGTTTTAATAGAGTATCACAATTCCTTCAAACCGTGCATTTAATTAATTACATGAGATCAAATAGATTTATTTTATTAAAAAGGTATATATATTATTGTTTTGAGGTTTTATATTCTCTACCAATATTAGTTTTTTTGGGTAATATATTATTAGGTGAAGGACATTTCACATTCAAAATATGAAGGTGTTACATAGAGGATGGACTAGAGTGGGTGAAATTAATGAGTGTGTAAATCATAAATCAAATAAAGTATACTTATAGATAGAAAATATAAATTTATTACATAACAATATATATAAATATCCTAAAATTAAATCCATAGACTAAAATTTGATAGTGTTATACTCTTTGTCCTCCCCGGCCAAAATATCAACCAACTCTATAGTAGAGCTATAGATTGAATCCATTAACATGATGGTTATCTTATGGCTACCCTCTTCACACCCCATTTCTCCATTATTAAAAAAACCATAGAGTTCCCTGCTACTGCTACTTCTTTAAGGATTATACTTTAAGGACCAAACCTAAAGCAGTCCTCATCCACTATAATGTCTATTCAAAAAAGTCTATCACATCGAACCTTGTGGGAATTAAACATCATAATAATTGAATACAATATATGGTAACTTATTACAGGTTCAATATTTTTCATCTCCAAAAAAAGAAGATGTATTATGATATATATGAATCTTTAATATACTAAACCCCAAATGGAAATAAAATATATATCCTCTATTCATAGATATACTCTTCAAGGATTTTCTCTAACTACACATTCATGAATGTCAAAATTGAGTCAATATTATAATGATAACAACCTCATTGTATAACACATTTAGTAATTTTAATAATTGGAATAATGTTACCTAGAATTGTAGTTCTAGGAAAAAATATTTTAGAAAGAGATTTCACTATCCTTTTCAGCCAATAGAATAATTGAATCATAGTTGGATGATCTTAAACCATATACAAATGTAAATCAATATTATTTAAGTATGTATTTATCCTTTAAATAATGACACTGCTAAAATTTTTATTTAACCTGCAATGAATGAAAAATAAATTCATCTTACCATTATAATATTTTCATTGCATTATAATATATAGCTATAAGTGACCACATTTTGAAATTTATTGCAATGACATAATTTTGTACAAGTCAACCTTATGAGGACCACTTTTCCAATAATTGAAAAGAGGTGAAATCACTATGTTTAATGATAGAATAATCCTTATATAAACATCATCATGTAAAACAATAGTTAAATTACCAATGAGAGATTTTCATTCTTAGGGAAATCACTATGAGATCCTTGGTAGTAGAAATATAATATTTTACCTCCATAATTGAATATCATACCCATAAAAATTTGGTTGAGTGTAAGACGGGTTTTATATGGACAAATTTGGTTGATAAAACATATTATTTATAAAAAATTTAATATAATTTTATATCATTATCATTTATATTTTTATTAAAAATATTTATTAGAAAAAAAAATTTAATGTTCAAAAATTTTATAAATTAAATCAATATAATTAATTTTATTCAAATTCGAGGAATGATAATTTAATAACATCTATGAAATAATAAACCAACTATAATGAATGTCAATCTAAATATTCATAACTAAAAATATTTTTTTGAATATTATATTTATATTACATATAATTGACATTAATAAATTTTATAAAAAAATTGAAGAGATTAGTTTCATTTTTAAATTGGAATTTTAATTATTATCCTATGGTAAAATTTTGTGACTTTTCTAAAAGGATTTATTTTTTAGTAAACAATGAAAATATAGTGTTTATAAATTCTATAATTTTCATAAAATTATCACGATATAAGAATATATTACATTTTTTTGAATTTTTTATATAAATGAAATATTTATTTGAAGAATGAAATGAAATATATAAAACATTTATGTGAAATTTATAAACCGATGTTTGAAATTTTAAAACCAATGTGATAATATAGTTCAATTGAATAAATATTTTAGATCATGTACATAAATTACATATCTTAATAGTTACATTGGTTTTTTTTTAATATTTTTAATTTATCATAAATCCCATTTTTTGGCATATAACAAAAAATATTATGGGAATCAAAACAATAAAATATTTTGTGTAATGTAATTTTTTTTCTGTAAAAGGGATTTCATAATGGTATTTCATTTTGTGACATATAATATTATTAAAAAAATTTCCACATCCATTAAAAATTAAATATTATAAAATTTATTTCATATTTGGAATCATCATATCCAATTTTTATGATGATTTTAATTTCATATTATTGTTATAAAAATAGTAACCATGTTAAATGTTATTCACAATAGTTAGGGTTAAATAGTTAAGGGGGTAAAAATAACAGATTAGTCTTCAAATATCACCAACAAGTATTCAAATTTTAGGAGTGGATTTGAAATAAAAAATAACATATATAATATAATATTACCACTACATGGAACATTTCCTTGATAAATACATATATAATATTTTAATGTAATTACTATTTTCAAGAGTTCTACACATCTCACTTATCATAATATATATCCTCTTATCAATTTTATAGAATCACTAATACTCAAATATCTTTAAATACCCACAAAATTACTGTCTAGATTTCTATTTTCTAATTATTATACATTAGTTTTTTAAAAAATCCAAATCCAAGAAGCCTTGGAATTTTTTTATAGTATATCATATAAGGAAGAGGTACATGTTCTAACAATCATCATTCATGTTTTTTATTTATAAAATGCCTCTATATATTTTATATCTATATTAACATATTAGAATCAGTATAATTATTATCCATTAATATTGATAGTTTTTATTTAGAAACGTTATCTACATTCATTTTCTATATTGGAAAATGAAAAAAATATAAATTTGTATGTAAAGATGACTTCCTCCATCATTGACATATCTTATCTTTCATCACTCTCTCCATGGAGACTTATAATCAGTCGTAATATGATTAATAATTATTTTTTACATAATTGTGATTCTATATATATATATATAATAATATATTTTTATTCATTTACATCTAATGGAAAACAATTCACTCATCATTATATGTAGACTATCACTTCAAGGGAGTGGTATATTTATTTTTCTTTCCTTCCTCACTAGTTTAGTAATATTTGATTGATTTAATGAATATATATATATATATTAATATTACTATGATTTTTTTTGATAAAAACTATTATCAAATTTATTTACCTCCAATCTATTGGATAATTGAAATTTCACTAATGTGTAAATGCATACAATCACTTTCCGGAAACAAAACATTTCATTTTTCATGGCTTCCATAGAGGGATATTTATAATTTTATATTATATCATTAAATATATTAAATATGAAATTATTATAATTTTTGATATTATAGAACAATGAACACTTTTACATTGAAAAACCTATATAAGTTATTTCATACATTATGAATGGAATGTCCTCAGAATATCAAATGTAATTTAATTTCTCGAAGGAAAAAATAAGCATTGTTATAAATGAAATAAGAAAAATAATAATAAGTAAAAGAACATTTAAATAATTCCTACGAGTGGTCATAAATAATATAATTTTATTTCCCATGAGGTTAAATTTCATATGATGTAAGTTGGGACTAACAGAGAGGTTTTTTTATGTACAAAATTATTTTTAATTTTTTAATATCATTCTCTTAATTTTAAAATTTTATTAAATTTTCAATAATGCTAATAAATATACATAAATAGTTTATTTTCATGTCTAAATAATTATTTACTTCATTAAAATAGTTTTATGAAAAATATTATTATTTTTATCTATGTGGGTTTTTAACTTTTATCAAGAAAAATTATGAATATAATGTTTCCTAACTTTTATGTCTTGATAAAAAGTAATTTTACTTATAAATAAAATAAATAATATTATGTAAATTATTAAGTAATTGAAATATATTATTGTTTTATTCATATTTTAGTTCTTTTGAATTATATTTAATAGTGTATTTTAATGATATATCCCTCCAATATGTTGGGTAATGATATGGTTTCCATAAAAGATATATTTTAATTCATATAGTATATTATTATATTTTATGTATTCATATAACATTTATTTTAATGGTAGTTATAAGGATAACATCACAAAATTCCAACATGTTTTTATGTGGTTGATATGATTCTTTATTGAAATAATTATATTAAATGTTGTAAGAAAATGATCATATGATTTTACAAAATTTTATGATCATATAATGTTGAAATTATTTTTCCTGGAAATATTATAATGAGTTTTTATGTTTTCCCATGTGACTATAATGGTTTTTATATTTTCTATTATTATTCAAATATTTTTAATAAAAATCATTCTATATTGATGTTTATATTAAGAGTATATAAATTATTATTTTTTAAAAAACAAATATTTTGTAAAAAGTAATTATCTATATAGATTTTCGTGTTTTATAAATGACTAATGGTTTTAGTTTTTCATATCCCTTGTTGTGTTTTTTTGTGCTCATATGTAATTTATAAAAATATTTATAGGTCTTATGGATTTTTAGGAATTACAACAAGGTAAATAATTTTTTTTCTTGTGATTAATATGGAATGAATAAAAGGTTTATGAATGAAATATGATAATAAAATTATGAAAATATATATTTTTATAAGAAATTTAAAATGTGTTGAAATGTCCACCTTGTTTTTAGTAGTTTTTGTAATTCTCTAAAACTATAAAACTAAATGATATTTGGAATTTAATAAATTGATTCCATTAATATAAATTAGGTATTTATGGGTTGATAATGATATGGGGTTTTCAATATGGTATAATAGATATTGTTTTGATAAATATATGTCATGGGTTTTATAAGTTATTTTTGGCCTCGTTGGGGGTTAGTTTAGTAGTTGGTATCATAATTTATAATTCTTCAATTACAATAATGATTTTATTGTTATGAAGAGTTATGATTTTTTAGTAAATAAAGGCCAGTCAAATAGAGCTTATCATAAATTGATCTAGTTGAGGACATCTTAGTATTAAATCAATTCACAAGCGTGTTTACTATGATATTATTTAATATACTCACACTATGAATTTTATTTCTAGTAAATTGGTAGAGAAATTTTTAACCAATGTAAAATGGTTGTAACGGGAAATGTAGTAGTTTTTTTAATTTTTAAAAAATAAAAATTGAAGATATAGTTTGAAATATTATAGTTATGCATAACCATTTATCTTGATTTGTGATTATAAAAATTATTTTATATGGATTTAAAAATATGATGAATATTTTAAAAACAGAGCTTCCATGAAGTTATGGTAATAAATAAAATGGGGGAAATTATTAAAATTAAATGTGTTATGAAGATGATAAAAATAATCCATTTAAAAATATAAATGGAAAAAATATTTAATATGTTCAAAACAAGGTTTTAGAGATATAATTTTGTGATGAAAAATGTAGCGTTCGGTTAAAAGTGTTGGGGAATAATTTTCATTCCAATGTATCAATTTAATTTATTAAATTTTCTGATGAATGGTAACTAGAAAATGTTATTACCAAATAAAAATTAAACTAAATGAAATTATCAAGATTATATGAATAATAGTTATCCAAATTCATACGCGATTACAACTAAAGATGAGAAACTATGAAAAACATATATTTTGTAATAATTATTTTAAAATTTTATATTTTAAAAATTTAATTAACATGATTATATTAATATTAATTTATTTTAAGATATTATTCATATTATTGTGTTTTGGAAGGATTTATTAAGGAATAACATACATATTCTTAGTTTATTTTTATGACGGAAGTTGACTGAGTGAATTATCATTATATAGGGGTTTGAGAGATATGATGTGCTGTTATTTCATATAAGGTTTCTAAATATTATAAATTATCATAATTACAATTATGTAGATACTTTTTCAAGATTTTTTTATTTTATTTAAGCTGATTAATGTTATATTTTAATATTATTGTTGGGTTCTGATAATTTTTTTTATTTATGTAACCCTTTGGATCACAATTGATCTTGATTAATAGTTATTTATGGAAGAATGTTATTTTTTTAGACATAAAATTAATGATGTAGATAAACATTATGATTAATATATTAATTGATGTAGATGTAATTTTGGTTAATTGGTATAAAGTGTTATCATATTTTTGGAACATTGTAGACTTAATATGAATGGGAATTTATTAGATAACATGAAATTTAATTTAAAAATGGTTAATATAATATGAAGAATAATGATTGGGTTGAATTTTTAGACTATATATTATTTTTGGTTCTTTTAATTTCTATTTGATATATTATATTTTTGAGAAAATAGAAAAGTATTTATATTATATATTAGTTTGGTATCAAAAATTTTATTATGTTGGGTTCTAGTTGATTAATATTGCTTGGAGATAAATGTTAAGCAGATTTTGAAGCATATTTCATACAATATTTACAATAAAAAATAACATCATTCGTGTTTCTCATAATCCACTGAAAATTTATTTTTTATGATTCAATAATGAAAAATTCCTCGTCATTATTTATGTGAAAAGAATTAGTGCAGGAAACATAATAAGACACACAACGAAATGGTGAAATTATTCATATGGAATTGATGGAAATATAGTGTGTAATTTAATTTTATATTCTCTATTTCAATGGTATCCAAAATTAATTATTAAAAAACAAGTTAAAGATAATATGTATTACGAGTTGAATATAGCTCAGATATCAAGGTGTGATTTTGAAAAATATTTCTTGCATAAATTATTCATAAAAGAGAATCAATGTTTCGAGAAATATTTATTTATTTAGAAATCAGTTCCAATGTATAAAAATGTACATTAATGTTATTTCTAAAATGAAATTTAAATTATTTAGAAATAATTTTATTTCATTCCACTTAATTATATCTTTATTAAAATATAAATTTCTTCCCTATACATATATTGTAGTGTTCCATTATCTTGGATCCATTTACATTTATGGGTTTGGAAGTCCACTACCACTCCGTTGAAATGATTATAATTTTTTTATTTCCTTTTCAATTATTCCAAATATAACAACTTGTATGGAATAACATAAATATTGGTTGGGGGATGTCTCTCCCCATGATTTAAACAAAATATTCTAATCTTAAAAATAATTATAGAATATATTTTCTCAAAAACAGCCATTATAATATTACCAAATGTGGAATTTATAATATAGATATAGGATTAACTAGAAAAAATAAAATAACTACATTATGAAATGTCAAATAGTGAAATAAATCCATAGTATTATTCCATGTGAGTATAAATTTATTTATTATGGAATAGAGGTTAAACAACTTGGCTTTACCCTTAACCATACCCAAATAGAAACTGATCATGTTTAAAATGAGAAAAACCTCATGTGGGAGATGTTGAAGTTCATAGAAGTGTATTCATGTCTATTCTAAAAAATCCTCCCCCCTAATGATTCACCAGATTATATCATACCATTATTTCTTATAGTGATGTCATATTGGGGTTTTTGAATAGAAATATTTTGACAAAAATATATAATTATTCAAAAATAATTTTTATAGTTTTTAATTATTATTTATAGTTTTATAAAAAATCATTGCAATAAATTTATAAATTTATATTTTTTTAATTAATGGAAAATATCAATATGAAATGTTTGATAATCTTAATTATTGATAAGTTAATAAAAACTAGGATATAATTATTCACTTTTAGAAATTGTAAATTTAAATATTCCTTGATAAAAGTATATATATTTTGAAAACATTATTTATTATTTCTATTATTTATATGTTTTTAATGTTAAATTTATATATTTTATTTTTTAAAATTTATTAAATGAAATATTTTATTGAATTTATTATATCAATATTATCTTATAAATATTTTTATATAAATTTCAACAAAGGAGGATTTTTGGTTGAATAGTGAACATTGTTTTTTTGTAAACACCAACATTTTTATGAAATATAAATTGTATAACAATGAATTAAAATATAATTCCATTATATTTTATGATATATTTTTCAATAAATAATATAAAATTTATTTTATAGCTTAATTTATATGTAGCATTGTGTTTAAAAAAATAATAATATACAATTAAAATTTTATTATGTGATAGTTCTTTCATATCCATTGGAATGGGGTTATTAATAAGATTAAACATTTTAAAAAATATCTAGAGATATTTTATATAAAAATATTTTCATTATTTCTTAAGAAATATTTACCCATTTTAGAGTAAAGTCGTTTTTTCCTCAAAAATATTTTTTCTTCAAAAGTTTGATTTATTTAATTTAATGTGAGGTAATTATAATAATTTTTTATTACCTATAGAAATATTGTTTTCAAAAAATGGATATATTTTCTGATGTCTTCATATTAATATTTTTGTATATAATATTTTAGTGGTTAGTTTATAAAATGGTTTATTTTACAGGAAACAGTGAAAAATATTGATATTAGAGAAACAATCTGTTTTATTCATTTAAAATTACAGTATTTTTCGAATTTGAATTAATGTATAATTATCAATTTTTTTGTATAATAAAATTATTTACATTGGAATTATTTATAACACCCCAAGCTTTCACGATACGCTTCTCTTTGAATAATACAGTAGCATGTGTTGTACGCAACTTCGAGTTCTAACACACACCACAACCAATCAAATTAACTGATATGCATATGAACACGCAATTTTTAAAATTTAATAAATTTTATCTTTCAAAATGGACATCATTTTTGGATTCATAATATCGAAATTATCTTTGGGTAAATTTTTGGTATTTTTCTGAAAAGATTCAATTTTTGATGAATAGTGAAAAAACACTAAGTTATAGTTTAAAACCAAATTTTTATTTAAATAATTATTTATTTTATTTAAATTTAATTAAGGTCAAAATAGATACATAATATAAATATAATCTCAATGTAATTCACTGGATTTAGTTTAGAATAATTTTAGATATATCAAAAATTTATTGAACTTTTCACTGTCTTTTACCCACCTCCTAGGAGAATTTTCAAATTCACAAAAAACATAATTTTACCGCTTCTGTGAGTGGAATTTTAAAAATCTGAGAGACATGGTTAATATCAAAGAGTAAAATGTGGTTCATTAAGATAAAATTAATTTTTTTTTGAATAGTAACTTATTACTTTTATTTACCACGGTTAAAAGTAAATAGGGTAATTAATGGTAAATATGATACTAATATTATCCTAACACATGACCTAATTCTATTTGAAAAGTTTATCTCGACCAAAAACAACCTTAGGAATAAAATATTATCATTTAGGTCCACTTGGATTAGATTAGGACATTTATTATTATTCAATTCGAAGAAGAGTTAAAAGAGTTAAAATCAATGTTTAATAACTAAAACATTTTTTATATTGGGAAATACATAAGGTAAATTAAATTATAAATATTCATTAGAAGTATAATGAAATTTACTACATAATTTTATTTTATTAATAATTTTTAGAACTTAAATAATTTAATTTATTTATGATACAATGGTAATAGAGTAATTACCTAATTAATGAAATATTTAAATAATTGATATTATAAATATCAAAATAAATGTAATTTGAGACATTTTATGAATTCCACTAATTTTATAGGTTAATATGAAAAATTATTATTTGTTATATAAATTATTTTCTAAGTAATAAGGCTGTTGTGAAATTATCAAAAACAAAATACCCAATAGTGTAAAAATTGACATAAAATATTTTCTAAAAAAATATTATCTTATTAATTGATATTATATTCCTAAAATCTAAGGATTGGCCAAAGAAATTATATAATGATAGTTCTATCATTAAGGGACCACTTGGGGGGTCTCTTGGAGGTATATAGTATGTTAATTAATTATATAATATAAAAATACAAAGAGACCTAGAAAATGTCAAACTATTTAACTAAGAGTAAAATATAAATGATAAGGTTAATATAGTGACCCAAACCTGTCTAAAATATATTGTATGAACTTCTTTCGACCCATAACCACCTTAAACTTTAAATAATCTACTTTCTAACCATTAGAAACCGAATATTAATTTATTATAAAATAATATTTCTAGCTTTTCTAAGGTGCCTCTCACCCCTCTTATAAAAGAGAACTTCCCCTTCTCTCAAATTTACACCTCCAAAGCCTTTTTCCTCGGCAAATATATGCCCAAATATACTCCAAAATTTTCTAACTTCAACCTAGAGGCCTTATTTTGATCATAAAGACAACCTATGGAGCCCTTTTGATCAAATCAAAAGGAAGAACTCGAAGAAGGGGTAATAACTTCACCACCGTTTTTCAAGTTCCTTTCTTCTTAAACTTCTTCTTTCTTTGTTATTTCCATTCTAAAATAATAAATCCAGTATCTTATATATAATATTATGTTATTATAAATATGTTACATCCATATTCATTATTCTATCCATCAATTGAATGAAATGTCACCATTCTTGTGTACGTAATGCTTACCGTCTCCACGTCGTAGTGTAATTGTTATTCAAAACATTATTATTTTGATGAGTATAATAATGATGTGTAATTGATGTAAATATTTAATATAACATAATAATAACTCTTTATATATTATATACAATCCATTTATAAATTATTTTAATATCAAAAGAATGATATTGTCGCTCGTGCGTACGTACGAACTACCGTCTCCACGAACGTGATGAGATTCATTCCCCATCGTATCCATGAAAGTATAATTCTCATTTAATGATTAAAAATATCGTTATAAGGACTTTATATCATCCATTATATTAATAATATACAACCTATCCATAGAAAACAAGACTTATGTAACAAAACATATAAAAGAAAACGTGTAAGTTAACACCCGAAATGGTGATAATACTAAGATATTGTTAACAAAGCAATGATAAAAGATCATATATGATATCATATTAATTTACATGATTCTTTCATAATTTAATAAAAATTATTTCACTAATATATAGGAGGTTAATCTACCCTCAACCAAGTAAAAGTACAATGTAAGGGTTTATTTCACGATCTCTTCATTATCTGAGGTTGTTTAAACATAATTATCTATTGGAACCTCTTTATCATCCACATCCATGTTTCTTAAAAATGTATTTCAAATCATTATTAGTATTTTATAGACTATGGGTTAATGTAATTTATACCTTTTTTGACTTTTTATAAGATGTTTATAAAGGAATATTTCTGTCATTTTCCGAACAAGGTCTTTTTTAACCTTTTTGAAAAAATTAAGGGAAGAATGTATTTTTTAACTTATATGGAAGGTGCGGCTATTTTGCTCCATTATAAAATCATCAAATATTCCCTTAAGAGATTATAAGAATATTTTCAAATCAAATGTTTTATTTTATAATTATGTGACTTTTAAATGATATAAAAAAGAGATATTTCTCTCAAATAGTTTTGATTTTATCTATGTCAACATCGTTTGTTAGATTTTAAGCTTATTTGAATTTGATTTATTATGATACAAAACTTACATATTGTATTGAAGGTTTTGTGATGTGTTTGACTATGGACGTGTTATTTTTATACCATTCATTGTTTTTGGGGAAAGTATTTTCATTTCTTATTCTAGTTTTAATACGACTGTTTATGTTATATTTAAACCTGTTCATATGAGGAATGCATTAGACATAATAAGTGATGGGTGTAGCCTGCTATAGATCCTCGATGAATCGGTAGGTCTCATGAGACAACATAGTGTCTGGGCACAAGGCCTTGATAAAATCATATTTTATTCTTGGCACAAGGCCTTGACTGTGTGGCTATGATAGTCTGGCATTATGCATTCCGTCATTATGAAAGTGTTTATTGATTTATCATGTGATTATTCTATTAGAAGAATATCCATGTGAATAAGTAAATGTCATTATTTCATTTTATTTTTTCCATATTATGCTGATGTTTAAGTTTAAAATGCCTTTGTTTTAGTTATACATTGCCTTAAATGTTTATTCTTATTTATAAAAGTGTCTTCTATATTGTTATCCTTACTAGGAATCTGAGCTCACCACTTTCTATGTTTTATTTTTCCTAGGATGTGAAAAAGTATTTCATGAATGAACTGTAATGATAGTGTGAGGGGATATGAGTGTGGACTATGGAGACTATGTTGATGTATTTTTCATTTTATGTTCTAATGTCAACTTTATGAATGTATCTAGTGATTCCAAAGCTACTAAACTAATCATTCTTTTGAGACATGATCTTTTGTGATCATGACAATGTTATGTAATAATGCACCAACTCTGGGTAATTGGGTTCGAGGAATTATAGTTGGTATTAGAGGATGACTAGTAAAAACCTTGGAAGCTAGATTTAGATAAACACTGATTAGATCTCATAGACCTAAGATAGACATTAAAGATTAGTATATAATAACTTAATATAATTTTGTATTGTAGAGATTTTGTGAGTTTTTCGAGCAATAAAAACCATGTATGGATACGAGCAGGTAGAGGCCGCTCTAGGATATATGTACCTAGGGGTAAAACACGAAAACACCGCTTTGATCTAGACTCGAACATGAACTAGTGCACGACAACGGGCCTTGATGCACTCTTGGTTACGACACTCCTTGGGGATATGCTTAGGATAATTCTAATTTTTTTACAAACCATTTTAAAGGGTTTATGAGTATATACTTCCTCAAAGAAAACATTTTTATGATTATGGATTATATCCATAAACTGTTCAATTTATTTAATGTTTTTTACCAGTTTGGATTTATGTATTTCGATTCATAAACTAATCTAGTGTATTCCATTGTTTAGAAATGGAGCGTAGTGGAAGAAATGGAAACTGTATCTATTCACGAACTCCATGTAGGGATTGACCTCCTACTCAAGATAATTATTTTGGAGGTGGTGAAGAAACTAGTGCTGATCAGCTAATCGCCATACTGGGACAACTCATTCAGGTTATGAATAATAACCTTACCCATATGGAGCACCCAGATCCACAACGTGGATTTTAAATTTTAGATCGCTTCATAAGGAAATATACACACACATTCAATGGGAGTAAAAATCCACAAGTAGCTGAGAAATGGATAAATTCCTTAGAGAAAATATTCCATGCCTTGGGGAGTAGGGAAATGGAAAAATTTATCATGGCAGTTTACAACCTCACGGGAGATGTTGGCCAATGATGATCATTGATTCAAAACACGAAGGAAGATGATGAAGTATAATATATAGAATGGAGATAGTTTAAAGAACTTTTCATATAAAAATACTTTCCTCGTAACCATCGAGCCGATATGGAAAGGCAATTTCTGAGTCTAATACAAAAGGACGATGAGAATGTCGCAAAGAATGAAGCTAACTTTAAAAAGTTAGCGAGTCATGCAGCTGATTATATACATAACTAGGGGAATAATATTGATCATTTCTTTGATGGGTTTAAACAATTTCTTCATTGAGCATTAGTCTCACAATCCATCTCGTCGTACGAAGACATTGTCTCATGTGCTATCAAGACTGAAAAGGAATTCCCTAAGTCTTATGAATTTAAATAAAAGAAAGAGAAGAAGAGATATATTGATCACTCTGCAAATGGAAATAAGGGGATGAAGGCAAATTTTGAATATAAATCCTGAAGAAAATGTGGGAAGAAACACCCTGGTACCTGCTTGAAATGAATGGGAGTCTGTTACAAGTGTGGTGAAAAAGGCCACCGAACTCGTGATTGAAAGGGGAAGAAATAAGATACTGATGTTCAATGATACAACTAAAGAGAGATGGAACATTATTCAAATGAATGTCCTAAGGGTCAGGGGAACATACCTCAGAAAAAGACAAGGGATCAAACCCAATCTTATGCTATCACTACTGTTGATGTAGAAGCTCTGAAAGATGTGGTGGCAGGTAATTTAATGGTTTCCACAAGTTTAACCAATTCTTTATTTGATTCTGAATCATCCCATTATTTCATATCATCCCAGTTTTTGAAGAAACTTAGATATTTACAAGTTGATTTAACAATGGAGTTGTCAGTCGAAACTCCTAAGGGAAGTATCATTGAAACAATATTTTGTGAATCAGTCTCCATTAGAGCACATAAATATTCTTTATCTGCGGATCTCATCATCATACCTATGATTGAATTGTATATAATCCTTGTTATGGATTGGATTTCTAACCATGATGCAAAAATTTATTATAAGAATAATGAGGTTACAATTTTTGATGATAATGATATGGAACGCCTTATCTTTAGAGCGAAATCATCACCACCTAATTCTTACCTAGATCCACCCCTAATAGCTCAACTAAATTCAATTATTGGGGAGGAAGAAAATGAAATGACTGTGGGTGAGGAAAGGAATGTTCAAATAGAGGATGTACCTATTGTGAGACAATATGTTGATGTGTTTCCAGAAGATTTACCTGGACATCCTCCAGAATGAGAAATTGAGTTTTCCAGTGACCTAATTCTTGGTTCAAGGCCCATATAGAAAACCCTTTATAGAATGGCCACTATGGAATTAGTGGAACTAAAGAAACAACTAGAGGAATTGAGTAATAAGGGATCATTTTTCCCTAGTGTTTCTCCATGGGGAGCCCCTTTCCTTTTTATTAATAAGAAAGATGGATATATGAGGTTATGTATCGACTATAGGGAGATCAATTTTATAACAATAAATAACAAGTATCCCCTACCTCACATTGATGATTTATTTGACCAACTACATGGAACTCAAAACGTTTCTAATATTTACCTTTGGTCGGGATACCATCAGTTGTGTGTGAATAAGGGAGACATTCCGAAAACAGCATTTTAAACCATGTACAAGCATTACGAGTTTACAGTAATGCCTTTTGGGCTGACTAATGCGCCCTGTATTTTCATGGATCTAATGAAAATAGTTTTCAAGGAATATATTGATGAATTTTTAGTGGTATTTATTGATGATATCTTGGTATACTCCAAAAGATACAAAGATCATGAAAATCACTTATGCATTATTTTTAAGACTCTTAGATGACATGGATTATATGGGAAGTTAAGAAAGTATGAATTATGGATTCAGGAGATCTCTTTTCTTGGCCATATTGTCTCTAAGGATGGAACCACTATTGATCCTTCTAAGACAAGATCCATCTCAGAATGGCTATCACCAACAAGTATAACCGAGGCACATAGTTTTATTGGCTTAGTAGGTTATTATCGGAATTTCATCCATAACTTTTTCCGATTGGATAACCCATTAACAAAGCTCACACATAAAGGTGTTAAATTTTTTTGGATAAAAGAGTGTGCAGAATGGTTTGATGAACTTTAGAGAATATTAGTCAATGATACTATATTGACTCTACCATCGGGGAATGATGGGTTTTTTATTTATAGTGATGCTTCAAAGAATATACTTGGTTGTGTCCTTATGCATAATGATAGGGTTATTTCCTATGCATCACGACAACTGAAAATTCATGATCAAAACAATCCTATTCATGATCATTAGTTAGTAGTTGTAATTTTTTCATTGAAGATATGGAGACATTATCTCTATGGTGAAAAATGTGAGATTTATACTGATCACAAGAGTTTGAAGTACATATTCACATAGAAATAACTCAACATGAGTCAAAGATGATGGCTTAAACTACTCAAGGATTATGATTGCACGATACACTACCACCCGGGGAAGGAAAATAAGGTTGCAGATGCTTTGAGTATAAAGGATCATGGAGTTTTTAAAAAGATGACAGTTTAAAGTGATCCTATTTTCATGGATTTAGTAAATATGGATTTGGGAATTACCATAGAAGGTGAATCATCGATACTTTTTCAAATGGTTGCAAAAACTTCTTTACTATAAAGGATAAAGAGTAGTCAGACCGATGATGAAGAGTTTCAAAAAAAGATTAAAGCTGTGAATGATGGGGGATTGAGTGACTTTATATATGAGGATGGAATTATGAAATTTGGGAAGAGACATTGTGTTCCTGATCTACCAGATATAAAAATCGAATTGTTGGATGATGGTCATAGTTCCAATTTTTCCATACACCTTGGGAGCACCAAAATGTATAGAGATTTGAAGGGATATTTTTGGTGGGACAACATGAAGAGGGAGATTGCCGATTTTGTGTCAAGATGTAATGTTTTTCAACAAGTGAAATCTAGAAGGCAACACCCTGGAGGAGTCATGCAACTGCTTCCCATACCTAAATGGAAATGGGATAATATAATGATTGACTTTGTCATAGGACTACCAAATACTCTTAGAAGGAACGATGCAATATGGGTCATTGTTGATCGTCTTACCAAGACATCACATTTTCTTGATATAAGGGATGATTTACTACTTGAACGCCTGGCAAGGATATATATTAATGAAGTTGTGAGACTTCTTGGAGTACCCCTGTCGATTGTTTCTGGAAGATTCTTCTGAATCCCTTAGATACTGAACTTTGTTTGGGCACTGTATACCACCCCCAAACTGATGGACAATTAGAAAGGACTATTCAAACAATAGAGGACATATTGATATCACGCTCACTTGACATTCAAGGTATGTGGGATCAATATTTACCTCTGATAGAATTTTCCTATAACAATAGCTTCTATTCAAGTATTTGGATTGCACCATATGAAGCGTTATACAGAAAGAGATGTCGTACACCAACATGTTGGGATGATGTTGGTGAATGAAAAATCATTGGCCAAGAACTGGTGGAGCAAATGATGGAAAAGGTGAAGGTAATCCAAAACCACATAAAAGCAGCTCAAAGTTGGCAGAAGAGCTATGCTAAGAACCAAAGGAAGGATTTGGAATTTCAAGTAGAAGATCATGTTTTCTTGAAGGTATCTCCATGGAAGGGTGTTATACGTTTTTGTATGAAGGGAAAATAGAGTCCTTGGTACCTCGGACCATTCGAAATTCTAGAACGAATTGGGAATGTAGCATACCGTTTGGAAATTCCACCATGTCTCTCCAATGTTCACAATGAGTTCCGCATATCACTGTTGAGAAAATACATGTCTGACCCAACGCATGTACTCACCTATGAGGAATTATTACTTGATCCTGATTAGTCTTATTGCGAATAGAATGTCAAGATTCTTGATACGAGAGAATAATTACTGATAAACCGCACGAATCGTCTGGTAAAAGTTCCTTTTGAGAAACCATAAGATGGAAGAGGAAATGTGGGAACCCAAGGAACTTATGATGACTAACCACCCAATTCTTTTCATGCAGTAATATTCTAGAAATATCAAGGATGAAATTTTTTGAATGAGGGGAGAATTTAACACCCCAAGCTTCAACGATATTCTTCTCTTTGAATAATACAGTAGCGTGTGTTGTACATAACATTGAGTTCTAACACACACCACAATAAATCTAACTAGCCGTTATGAATAGTAATAGCCACTTTTTGAAATTTTATAAATTTTACCTTTCAAAATGGACTT
The DNA here is from genome assembly GCA_963277665.1 of Viscum album. Taxonomy (NCBI): domain Eukaryota; kingdom Viridiplantae; phylum Streptophyta; class Magnoliopsida; order Santalales; family Viscaceae; genus Viscum; species Viscum album. Next base: position 1,769,763,145 of record OY728142.1, on the reverse strand, counting down.
CATTTTTTGATTTGGAATATAAAAATTAGATTTGGTTGAATATTTGGTATTTTTCTAAAAACATTCAATTTTTGATGGATAATGAAAAAACAATGAGTTGTAGTTTAAAAAAAATTATTTAAATAATTATTTATTTTATTTAAATTTAATTTAGGTCAAAATAGATACATAATATCTATATATGCTCAGTTTAATTCATTTCAGTTTGTTTAGAATAATTTTAGATATATAAAAATTTTATGGAACTTTTCACCTTCTTTTACACACCTCCTAGGAGAATTTGCAAATTCACATAAAACTTAATTTTACCTCTTCTGTGAGTGGAATTTAGAAAATCCAAGGGACACGGTTAATATCAAGGAGTAAAATGTGGTTTAGTAAGATTAAAATAATTTTTTTCTGAATAGTAACTTTTTACTTTTATTTACCATGGTTAGAAGTAAATAGTGTATTTAAGGGTAAAAATGATATTAATATTATCCTAACCCATGTACTAATTATATTGGAAAAGTTTGTATCAATCAAAAACAACATTAGGAATAAAATATTATCATTTAGGTCCACTTGGATTAGATTCGGGCATTTATTATTATTTAATTCAAAGAAGAGTTAATAGAGTTAAAATTAATGTTTAATAACTAAAAAATTTTAATATAGGTTCATACATAAGATAAATTCAATATTAATATTAATTAGAAAGATAAAAATATTTCCTACATAATGGTATTTTATTTATAATTTTTAGACATTAAATAATTTAATTTATTTATTACACAATGGTGATGCAGTAATTACTTAATTAATTAAATAATAAAATAATTGATATTATAAATATCAAAATAAATGTATTTTGAGACTTTTTATAATTTCCACTAATTTTCTAGGTTAATATGGCATATTATGATTTGTTATAAATTTTTTTTCTATATATTAATCTTTTTATGAAATTATCGAAAAAAATACCCAATAGTGTCAAAATTGAAAAAAAAGTGTTTTTAAAACAAATATTATATTATTACTTAATATTATATTCCTAAAAATCTATGGTTCGGCCAAAGGACTTATGTAATGGTAGGTGTATCATTACTGTACCACTTTGGGATCGCTTGGAGGTATAGAGTAAGTTTATTAACTATATAATTTAAAAATACAAAGAGACATGGTAAATGTCAAACTATTTAACTAAGAGTTATATATAAATGATAAGGTTAATATAGAGACCCAAACCCATCTAAAATATTTTTGTTGAAATGATTTCAACCCATAACCACCTTAAACTTTAAATAATATACTTTGGAGCCATTAGAAACCAAATATGAATTTATTATAAAATAATATTTCTTGTGTTTCCTTAGATGCTCCTCTCCCCTCTTTTAAAAGGGCACTTCCCCTTATCTCAAAATTACACCTCCAATGCCTTTTGGCTCGGCCAACCTACACCCAAATATCCTCAAAACTTCCCTCAATTCAACATATAGGACTTAGTTTGTTCAAAAATCCATCCTATGGATCCCTTTTGATCAAATCAAAAGGAAGAACCCGAAGAAGAGGTAATGACTTCACCACCCTCTTTCAAGTTCCTTTCTTCTTCAACTTATTATTTCTTTGTTATTTACATTATAATATAATAACTCCAGTATCTTATTTATTATATGATGTTATTATAAATATGGTACGTCCATATTCATTATTCTATCCATATATTGAATGACATGTCACCATACCTGCGTACGTTCGGCTTACCGTCTCCACTTCGTGGTGTAATTTTTATTCAAAACATTATTATTTTGATGAGTATGATAATGATGTGTAATTTATGTAAATAATAAATATAACATGATAATTATTCTTTATATATGATATACCATCCATTTAAATATTATTTTAATATCAAAAGAATTATATTGTCGCTCGTGCGTATGTATGGTCTACCATCACCATGAACGCGATGAGATTCATTCCCCATCGTATCCATGAAAGTCTAATTATAATTTGATGATTAAAAATAATGTTTAAGGACATTATATCATCCTGTATATGAATAAGATACATACTATCCATAAAAAACAAGACTTATCTAACAAAACATGTAAAATAAAATGAGTAAGTTAACACCCTAAACGACGATAACACTAAGATATTATTAACAAATAAATGTTAAAAGATCATATATGATATCATATTAATGTATATGATTCTTGTATAATTTAATAACAATTATCTCACCATTATCCAGGAGTTTAACCTACCCTAAACCAAGTAAAAGTACAAGTTAAGTGTTTATTTTACAATCTCTTCATTATCCGAGGTTGTTTATACGTAATTATCTACTGGGACCTCTTTATCATCCACATCAATATTTCTTAAAAATGTTTTCAAAATGATTCTTACTATTTTATATAGTATGGGTTAAAGTCATTTATACCATATTTTAATTTTTATAAGATGTTTATAAAGGAATCTTTCCGTCGTTTTCCAAACTTGGTCATTTTTAACATTTTCGACAGAATTAAGTTAAGAATGTCTTTTTTAACTTATACAGCTAGTGCGACTATTTTCCACCGTTATAAAATAATCGAAGCATCCCTTAAAATATTATAAGAATATTTTCAATGAAAATTTTGTCTTTAATAATTATGTGACCTTTAAATGATTTAAAAAAAACAGATATTTCTCTCAAAGAGTTTCAATTTCATCTATGTCAACATCCTTTGATGGATTTTAAGCTTATTTGAATTTGATTTTTTATGATACAAAAATAATATATTTTATTGAAGGTTTTGTGATTTGTATTACTGTGGATGTGTTATTTTTATACCATTCATGTTTTATGGGGAATGTATTGGCATTTCGTATGTTAGTTTTAATACGAATGTTTATGTTATGTTTAAACCTGTTCATATTAGGAATGCATTGGACTTAATAAGATATGGATGGAGCCCGCTATAGCTTCTCAATGCATCGGTAGGTCTCATGAGACAAACTAGTGTATTGGAACAATGCCTTGAAAAAATCTTGTTCATAGTCTTGGCACAAGGCCTTGACTATGTGGTTATGATAGTCTAGCATTATGCATTCCATCATTATGAAAGTGGTTAATGATATTGCATCTGATTATTAAATTAGTATAATATCAATGTGAATAAGTAAATGGGATTATTTCATTTTATTTTTTCCATATTATTCTGAAGTTCAAGATTAAATGGCTTTTGTTTAAGTTATAAATTTCCTTAAATGTTTATGCTTATTTATGAAAGTTTCCAATATATTGTTATCCTTACTGGGAATCTGAGCTCACCCCTTTCTATGTTTTATTTCTTCCAAGATGTGAAAAAGTATTTTATGAATGAATTTCATGGATAGTATGAGGAGATATGAGTTTGGACTATGGAGACTGTGTTGTTGTAGTTTTCATTTTGTGTTGTAATGTAATCATTATGAATGTATCTAGTGATTCCAAGGCTATTAAACTAATCGGTCTTTCGATACATGATCTTTTGTGATCATGCTATTATTATGTATTAATCCACCGACTCTGGGTAACTCGGGCCAGGGAGTTACATTATCAATTTATATTATTTCATTATAATTTAATTTTTAGACATAAAAATGATTTTTTAAAAAAAAATTACTTCGTCTCGTTCTATGAATTCTCATTAATATTGATTTATAACAATTTTAGAAATTAAATATTGGAAAATTTATTTAATATATAGAATTATGAGGATTGAATTTAGTATAAATTTCTCTTTTATTTTTATTCATTATGAATAGTAATTTTAATTATGATTTTTCACATTAGTAAGGATAAATCCGTTAATTATGGTTTAAAATAATATGATAAGGGGAAATCATAAAAACAAAATATGGAATTTTAAATTTTATTAGTATTAGTATTCCATACCAATAATATATTATATTTTATTTAATTTTTTGGGATTGTTTCATTGATGGTGACATATTTATTATTTACATTAATGAAAACTACAAAATACCACTCTTAGGATTTTGAGAACCCTGTATATTGTTCGAATAAAAATAATTTTTGTAATGAATATTAATAATTTATTTTCATAATGTAAATTTTTTATGATGGTAATTTATTTTTATTTATTACTAATGAGATACTTAATTTAAATGCTTAAGGAATGATGATGTCATGCCCCTGACAAAAGTATAACAGCAAATTAAAAAAATTATAGAATCTCTCAATGTAATATTTTTAGTTGAGTTATATTATCCAAATATATATATATATATATATGAAATTATAGGGATTTTTAATAGTCTATATATCAATTACAATACTATATTAGGGACTATAAGGATAATATAAAATAATAGTTCAATAAATGAAAATTATGATATTTAATAGAAATTTTTTTTATGAAAATTAAAAAATCATTAAATCATTCCTATATAAGTAATTGAATTGTATATTTTTTATAAAATAAAAATTTATCCATATATTATACTATATTTCATTAATATTAGCTTTCATGATCCTAGAACTGTAAAAAGCATTGATATCATGGAAATCAACATAAGGGTTAACAGAAAGTTAAACGAGAAATATAAATGTGAAATAATCAACTATGTTTTTTTCATTTTTTATTGAATATGACTATTTATACTCATTATCACCATATATTATAAATATATAATATTTTTTCACTATTTTATTATTGTTTATTTCAATTAATTTAATATCTTATGTAAATCCAACAGTTACCCTCCCCTCCCTTATAAAACGACACCCATACTTTCTCTTAATTACAATGTATTGAGCCATCTATGTTAAAAAACCTGAATAATTATGTTATAAAAATACCTAAACATGAACTATATGTTATAATATTATTAAAATAAAATTTTGGGTGTTCGTAAGAAGGGATCTAAATGATGTCTTCAAGAAAAAGATGTTATCATTTTAACTATTTATTTAAAATTAATTTCATATACTAAATCCCCTAATCAAATAAAAAAATAAAAAAACATAAAATATAGTATCACAAATATACGTTGATTTTTTATTATTTTCATAAATTCATTTTACATCTCATTATCATCCTACTGAAGGTTGTAATCTTAATCATTCATATGTATGACTTACCATGTCCACATTCCGTTGTGGTTTGTTTTTCATTACCATTTCACTTGGATAGTTATAAATAAAATACTACATTATATATTTTATCATTATAAAATAATCATTGTTTTGTAAATATAATTTATCATCTTCCTTTTTAACCTTATGATGACTGAAAAATGGTAATGTCACCCATTCCTTGGTTGGGACTACTATAACCACAATGTATAGTGATTTATATATCATCTTCACCATTTATGGATGATTATAAATATGTAATTACTGATAAATTATGAAATTTAAATCATGATAAATATATATTATGTGATTTAAATATGAACATATTTTATGGACTGAAACTACCAAAATTGGAAATCCCTAATAAAAGAAATGGTTAACACTCTCAAAATAAAAATTTTATAACAAATTTAAATGAAACACATAACAACATGTTATACTTGTATAATAAGTGATATTACAAGTATTTATATGGATCTATATGAAACATATAAAATTTTTATATTTATTATATTGGAGGGTAATATCAGTTATGAATAATATCAGACATGGGATGATAGTTTCTCATCTCAGAATTTTGTTTTTGTGAGACAAATTCCATTTTCACTACTTATTTCATTTTTTGGGTGTATATTATTCCCATTTATTTTTTATAAAATTATTTCCTTTATATTAATTTAATTTATCTTTTTATTAGATTTTATATTTATCATGGGGGTTATGAATCAAAATATACCAATTCGGTAATTTATTTCTATAATAATCACATTTTTATTACAAGATTACTTTTATTCAGATTCACATTTCAAGAATTATGTGATCCTAACCTATTAACCAAGAAATATATTCTTAACCATTGTAAATAAATTATAATCACATGTTTATTTTGAAAATATTCCATTTTTGGATAAATAATCATTAGTATGTTATATTTAAAGGGTGATTAAAAAACGAGTTTTGATGATTTATTTTAAAATGTTTTCCTCAATGTATATATTTTATTTAAAATAATTCCACGAATTATAATTTTATTTTCAAAATATTAATAAAAATTATTTTTATTCATTTTTTATTCCATTAAATTTTTTTAAAAGCAATATTCTTGTCATTTTATGAATGAGGTACATTTTCCAATGGAATGAAGAGCATCATTATTTTAACATACTCCATACTAAATGATTTTCCCATAGAAAATGATAACATTTTGAATGAATATTATGTCACTTGTTTCCATTGTTATTTCAATGGAATTTTTTCCCAATTATTATAATAATTTTAATATTTAAAATATGTTCTTTTTATATGAAAAGGTAATTCTCCTCAAGATATTTTCTAATTGTTTTTAATGGTATTTATATCTACAAAAACACCTAAATATATTAATAGGGATATGGAAAAATGAAAAAAAAATATTAATCATTATATAGATGGATAATTATAATTAAATATTGACATTTAATAATATTGAATCAAAATAGGTAATCTCGGAGAGAAAGAGAAATTTAAAGAATGATTTGTGTTAATACATACAAATAAAATGAATGAGAAGTGGGAGGAAGTGTGGGTAAAATACTAGTTATTTATATCCTTGTGATGAATATAAATTTATTATGACAAAAATATGGTTTTTATTATGTATAGGATGATTCTATTAGATCATGTCAAAGTATTTATATTATTCATTCTTTCTAGGACATTCAATTATAATATATTTATTAAGAGGACATGGTGTTAAGATTCATGATTTCTTGGTTGAGAGGCCTTGATAAAGAATATCAAAAAATAATTTCCTTCATTAATAATTAAATATTTATTATCAATATGTTTCATTTGTTGATATTTTCTTGGGATTATCCTCAAAATATTATTATTTTTTAAATGGAATATGTTTTGATTGTTCAATCATCCATGTGGATTATACTATATGTATTCATTATAGCCTCTTTTGTATGTATCCCTTGTCGATAATCTAATCTGACCCATAATTTTTTCCTTACCCATGATATTTTGTAGTATATTATGAATGATATATAAGAATCCATACATTATTATATGTTTTTATATATCCAATGTAATATGGGTATTAAGTTTGTATCTAGTTTTCTAAAATTGGTAAACTGATTGATCATTTGTTATGTGATCTTTTTTATTGATGCCAATATAATAAATTAGAAATTAACATGGGGTTATTTTAGTATTTATTCTATATAAAAATTTTATGAAATTGTTTATCTTGTAAAATTAAATGTGTATGGATTAAAATAAAACAACTGAAAATGTTATGTTCACTTTATAGTCCTCTATTTTATATTATAAATCCTTGGAGATAATCTATTTTAATAAAAAAGTTATCAATAATGTAAATTAAGAATTTACAAGTCTAAATAAAGTTTTTTATTCTTTTAACATCACATACTTTTCCTTTGATTACTATTTATCTAAAAACCATTATATGAATAAGATCGGTATAAAATTGTGTTGTATTGTCAATTTTTTTAAATGTCATTTCGTAAATAAACTTTTTATTTCATGACAGAAAATATTTTCAAAAATAAATTTTAAAACCACCAATAAATTGAATATTATAAAATTTATACCTTTTTTTAGAATTAGTATATATAATTTGGAACATGGTGTAAGTTAAATTTTTTTAAAAATATTATTTATAGTGGTAAATGTTAGATCCCATGGTAAAGAGAAAAAAGTTTAAATAAGATATTAAAATAAAGGAAAAACATTTAAATATCTATAAAAAAGGAATTAAATTTATTGGATGAGTTTATTTTTTCTCTTCTTTTTCCGTTATTTATAATTTTTCATCTTTTCCCAACATTACTTTGAAAAATTCATGAAAATTATTTAAAAATTAATATAATTTGCAATTGTTAATCTTCTCATTTATAAAATAAAATGTACTCACCTCAATTATTTTTAAACATTGATCACATTATAATTACCGAAACCCAGTCCTAATATATATCTTACAATCATATACACACCGAATTTATTATTTTGTTCCCAAAGTAAATTCCAATATGTCTTAAAGAGATTTTCCTAGGTGATTATCCATGGATTTATTATTTTTTTGTCTATGAACGATATGGTTCATTTCATCTTAAATGTTCCCTATATATTATATAACCATAATAACATAATAAAAATATTATAATTATTTTAATAATTTGTTATTTTTTAATGTTACAATAATTCTATTCTTTATTTCAACCTATATTCAAATTAAAATTTTGTTCATTTTTATGTGTGAATTACGTTTAACACCCACAATTTTAAAGGGAATTTTATTAAAATAAATAAATATTATTTTATCTATTATATTTCATGATAAACTATATCAAAATTTAATTATACAATATATGAAGATAAGCTTTCCCTACATGAAACACCAACATAGCATGCATTATACATAACAATGAGGTTCTACGAACCATCATTTGATTGTTAATTATAATTAAATGAGATAGTTGAAACCTATTCATTAAACATAGTTATAATAATAGTGATATATTTTTTAAAATATTACTATTAATGTATTTATTTAAATTAAACAAACTGATAATAAAACATGTATTTTTTAAAGTCATTATATGTTTAAAAATAGTATTTTCTCAAATGAACTGCATTTTATACCCTTCTCAGAACAATAATAAAATTAATGTAATTTTTTTAAATTTAATATCCAATAATATATTTATTTTATAATTCATCATTTTAAAATTATCATAGGTTGGATTTTTAGGGTTTTTATGAAAAATATGGTTTTTGGGTAAATATGGTAAAATTGTAAATTTTAATTCAAAAATGATTTTTATACTATTTTATTTAAATAGTTGAATTTTATTATAATTTGGTATTAATATATAATTACCTTTAATTTAAATAAATTAATTAAATTTCTGTCATTGGATATAATTTCACATTGAAAATGGATAGAGAAACATTTCAAACATTAAGTCATTTATAAATAAAACCCTCTGTTATGACATATTTGTGGGATTAATTTTATGTTAATTCTTAACACAAATGTCATTAAAATTTTCAAAATTTGATTCCGAATTTTGAATTATAATAATTAAAATTTTTTAACTAGTTCAACTTAATTTTTAACAAAAAATTGTGGAAAGTGAATAAAAATAATTATAGTGATTAAGGTAAAAGTTAGCCTAACAAAGGGAAAATCATTAAACAATAGGCCCAAAATCACCTAGAAGCCTATCAAAAAACCATCATATGTTCATATTTCAACCTTATAAACCAATTTAAATTAACAGTATAATTATAAGATAAACTTTACATTGAAAAAACATGGGTGAAATTCTATTTTCAAAAATTTACCTGAATTCCATTCCCCCTTGAATATAAAAAGTGACTCACCACTACCAATTATTCACACCTCTCAATCCCTTTGATTCATTCAATAAATATTATAATATTCTCAAAACTTCCCTCCCGTCATATTAGAAGACAACATTTGGGATAGAATGCATCCATGGAAACCCTTTACGACAAACCAAATGGAGTTACCCAACAATGTGGAAGTCTGTATGAGTACAAAGATAGTCAAGACATAAGGTAAAAGGATTTTAAGTCACAATTTCATTTCCACAAGGATTTTTATTTATTCACCATTTATTTTTTTATGCGATTTATATTCTACCCATGAATGTGTTATATTATTATTATCCAAAATTTATGGGTATTCACTAATATATTTGATTATCACTCATTAATGTGGGGTTACCATTAAAATCATAGAAAATAAGTAAGATGTTTTTGTGCGAATTTTCTATATTTAAGAGAAAAAAATTAATGAACCTATATCATTTTTATAGGTTTAAATTCCTCAATTTGACATGTTTTATAATGATTTTCATTATTTTGATGATATTTTTTGCTTCATGTAATTTTATTTTCTAACTTGGTGAGTATGATATAACAATACATAAAGGTAAGAGATTATTGAGACAATATCATCATTTTATTGGGATTATTTATAATTATGATTCAATTGTTTAATATCAGGATCCATCTCTCAATAACATTCATGAAATTTCTCCTCATATGGTAATTTATGATATCCTCATGTATTTGAATAATTTTTAAACTCAACCTTAGATACGAGTAAATGTTTGTTTAGAAAATATCATTTGTTTTCACTTTTTGGTCGGATATCAATTTATTCATAAAAAATGATTAATGAAATTAAATAATATATTTAAAATGAACCATACAATTTATGTTTACAGAAATATGATTGTAATTTTTTTTATTCAAATCTTCATTAAAAAGTATTAAGATCAATTTGGGAAGACAATGGTTTTAAATTTTTCTATAATATTATGTTATATGTTTTCAATGAAACAATGATTTAAAATATATTTTTGGATGAAAAACATTTTTTAAAATAATAAATAATATTTATTATATTTTTTAAAATGATATTTCAATCATAATTTCCTTCAAATATATTATCTATTAGTGTTTTTTATGCCTTTATAGAAAACGATAAAAATGTATAATTCATATTTTTTCTATTTATGTTTTATTTTCTGATAGTATTATATTTATCAATCCAATTTATCTTCCATAGGTTATGTTCTCATGAAACCCACTTTTTATAATTGTGTATACATTGGAAAAATGATTATGAAACATGTCACTTTTTTCATAGGTTATGATATGATCCCAGTTTTATGGTAGCCACCTCATAGCAAGGGTTATGATATGATTTTTTATGATCATGTATATCAATTATGATTTATTTAATTATAATATGAGTGATACTTATATCTCTCAATAATAAATTGGGTAAATATTTATATCTCATAAGATAGGTATGTGATTAATGTCGACAGAATTGGTCTACTATGATATATTAAGAAACCATATATACTACTAAAATATTGGGAAACCTAATACCCTATTGGAATATGGGGAAAACACATCCCAAATAAGGAAAGGAATGAAACTAGGGATTATGGATCTTCCCACTTAATAGGAGTTGTCTTCAAGATGTACCCTGATATGGTTTTGAAGTACACCATAACTTTTTGGGAATGATATTACATGTTTACAAGTGTGTAGTAATTTCCACGTCTTATTGTTCTGATTTTCATCTGTGGCTTATGATCTAAATATCCTTATGATTCATTAATTATGAACTACTATTGTTTATAACATGAATCATTTTAATGATAATTTATTTGAGGGGTTTGATCTTCTAAATTAATAATCATGTTCACGTGACCTTATATTCAAGATTATTTCTACAAATATCCCTTGTATAATCTTGCAGATATTCTGATCTCACAAATTCTTATGATTCATTTCCATAGGTTATAAAGATATGTATTATGTATAATGAGTCTATAAAGGGTTCTATCCACGAAAAACCTTCTGGGTGATGACATAGCTCACTTACGTACTACTATTTATGTTTCATTATTTCTAAGGGCACTAGATTAATGTAGTCATTGGGTGTCTATTTGTCTAATGTATTAATAATTATACAAAAATAATGTAATGGTATAGTATAAAATGAAAGGGTTTCAATAGTTGGTTTCAGAGAAAATGTTTATATAAAATTTGAAATATTTTATGAGAAAAAAATATTGATAACCATAAAGAGGTGTTTAAAGAAAAAGTCAAAGGATAAGGAAAATTATGGGAAAATATCATGGAATTTTTTTAATATATAAATATTGGGGTTTCTCGTAAATACATCCATGTATAGATTAAAGTTGTGGATATGGATCTCATACAGATTTATGATGGATTGGAAACCCTGAAAACATTGTATTGAGCTAGTCTCAATCAATAACTGATGTATAACAAAAAACCATGTTACACCCATGGTTTGACCATATTGGGACATGATTTATGAAATTATAAACTCTCCCCAATCTATTATGATGGATTTAATTATGATTTTCTATGAATAAACTATAACAAACCTATAGTGTCATATATTAAATAATGATTAATATTTTAAGAATCTAATGGGTGAATTTTCATGATTATGTGTTTATTCACTATGATAAATTTTACTTACTCTATGATTTTGGTTTTAGTAAATGTCTTGGAAATTATGGTAATGCATTAATATTAATTGTTATAGGTAATGAATTAATTTTCCCCTAGATAAAATTAATTACATGGGATTATAAATGAAAAATATCATTGCTCCACTCACATATATTACTCAATATATAAATTATACAGCAATTACATATAAAAAACGGAGGGCAAAATTGTCTTCATTCCTTCATGAGGTAATGTAAAACGTAATTTAGATTGTCATAAAATTTACTTGTGGATGAATAACATATTAGACTCATTGAGATTATTTTTTCCATACTCTAATATTTGAAGCATAAAAAATTCATTCGAGTAAATTTTCATTTAGAAGGGGAAGAAGAATTGTGGTGAACCTTAATCCATAATAATGGGAAGAATTTTGAAATTGAATCCATGTACTGGTACAAGTTCAATAACATATTATTCAATAGGTACATTCATCATGATCTTTATATAATGATAGAAAAAGGATTTCATTGATTTTAAGAAAAAGAATAATGAATCTATCAGTACCTATGAGGTTAATATTACAAGACATTCATTGAATGATTTTTGAATTATCATATATAAATAAAGTTAGCTAGGTTCTTTAGTGTCTTTGGTCCATGTATCAAGAGGGAATTTTTTATAATTTGCATTATCAGCTGTGAAATGATTTTGTGTTGTGTAATAAAATATGAAATATAGGTTTAAGTTATGTATCCATCTCATGTTATTAACAAGAAAAAAGAATATAGAGTTCAATGTAAAATCTAAAGGCTATTAAGATATGAATACGATCATTCCTTTATGTTATTTTTGTTGAAATAAGTATTGATCAAATTTTATTATTGTAGTTATGTAATAAATAGATCACATAAATTCTTTCAATAATGATTCAGAGACTCTTAATAGAATGTACAAAGTTGAGTTGCAAGGATTTAGTAGGATACTCTTGGAAAAACCATGATAATGAATTCACTCATCCAATTTTATCAACATGGGTCGCACTGGTTCTCATTGTAAAAAATTATGATTGATCATTGCAACTCTACATTGAATATTGGTAGATGAACAAGATCATGGTCATGAAAAAGTAACCACTTCCCCATATTGGTGACTTTTTTTTGTCAAACTACAAGGAGCTCAATAATTTTCCAAGAAATAATGTCATTCTATATATTAATAATTTTAATTTAATAAATTGGTTATAACCTTGAATTCATTACTTGAATGGTATAGACATAATAAATATATTATAATTATTTTTAGCTTTACTAATTACCTTACTATCTTTAATGAGTTATTGAATAGAATCATTAGAGATTACAATGAATTTTTAATGTTGGTGATTATAAATAGTATTATCATCTTCTCAAATATAAATGAATATAATTGAGACTACATTATAGTTCTAATAATGGCGATAAGGGAAGAGAAATTGATTGAAAGATTTTCTATGTGTGAATTTTTACTACAAAAGTTTTCATTTTTTGGAATATAATATCATGAGAGGGTATAACAGGGATAAAACTAATGACATTGGATAATAAATATTTCCACAGACCCACAATAGTGACTAGGATCCATGTGATTTTGTCTTTAAATAGATACTATAAATGGTTTTTGTATAATTTCCCAAAACTATCACGTACTCTAACCAAGTTAAATTAAAAGGGTTCCAAGTTCATCTGGATAGATGAATGTGAGGAAATTTTATAAGATCTAAAGAGATGCGTTGTTAGTGAACTTGTTCCTACATTTCCCTATAGTGGATGATGTTTTTTAATATACTGAAATGCATTCAAGAAGGTGGAGAGATTTCATATTATGTACAATAACATGGATAGCACTTATACATCCTGAAAGCTAAGTATTCAAGAGAAAAATTACTCAAATCATGATTTACAGTTATTTATGGTAAATTTAAATTATTTATTTTGGGGTATTATGATAATAGAAAAAAGTGTGATATATATGTTGATCATAAATGTTTGAAATATATATTCACTTGGGAGGACATAAAAAATGTAATATATAAGAAGTTTATAGATTATACTGGATTATGACTTCTCAATACATTACCACTTTGGGATGAAGAATATGTTTGTTGATGTTTTGAGTCGAAATTATCAATCTAGTCTATCAATAATGATGATAAAAAATGATCCATTATTTCCTGATTTTTATTGGATGGATATTGAAATACTAAATAAGACAAAAAATCATTTTCATTCTAAATTGAATTTTCAACCATATATATATATAAATATTATATATGAAAAGAATAAATATGTTGAGAAAAAAAGGATATAAATGATCACTATTTTAACCATGACTAAGAACAAATGATATTGTTTAGAAACTATGTATGTCTTCCATCTGTACAAAATTTCATTAATGATATATTATATAAAGATAATATTTATTCATTCTCTATTTATCATGGATGTATGTTGATGTAAATATATTTTATGGAATAATCTTGATGTGGTGGCATAAAGAGAGGTATCATAGTGTTTGTATCTCAGTTCATTATATACCATCAAGTTAATACTAAATGAATAAAAGATAAAGGGTATGTTTCATCAATTTCCCATGCTATAATGGAAATAGGAGAACATGGAAAATGATTTTTTTATTGGACTCCCCAAAACCACAAAAGGATTTAATGCATTGTGGGTGGTAGTCGAACGCCTTATTATTTCAATACAACTCATTCATTTTAGTGAAGTATTCTCTCGATATTAGCTTCCTAGGATATAAATTATTGAATTGGTAAGGGTTCATAGGGTACTAAATTCGAAATTTTCTGATTAGGAACTGAGGATAACCTCATTTTTTTTTTGAAAAATCTTCATCTGAAAAATGAAAAAAAAATTAGTTTAAACACAACATATCATCATCATATGGATCGTTAATCTGAAATAACCATTCTATCCATTGAGGTTATGTTTAGATCTTGTTATATAGATTTTAAAGGTTATTTTCATGAAATACA
The DNA here is from genome assembly GCA_963277665.1 of Viscum album. NCBI lineage: Eukaryota > Viridiplantae > Streptophyta > Magnoliopsida > Santalales > Viscaceae > Viscum > Viscum album. Next base: position 1,769,747,963 of record OY728142.1, on the reverse strand, counting down.
TCTTCTAATTGATCTTTATTTCAATAATATATTTCCATAAATACATTTTTTTGATCCTTATGAATCCTTTTTTGGTAATAAATGTAGTTCTTCAAAAATCTGGGACAATGTTGTTCAATGAAATCTATTGGGACAAGATATTGATATATAAATTGAAGAGAATGTTGTAAATATATAATATAATATCAAGGTAGCTATAAGTTTTCAAAAAAACATGTTTATAACATTAATAATTACCTATAATTTGAATTTTAAGATAATTTGTTTCAATGAATATATCTACGGAAGAAGGTTATGAGATTCTTGAATAAAGAAAAATTATGCCCTCCGTATTTCAATACCTTTGAAATTATTTATCATATTATGAAGGTATAAAATCACTTGGAACATCCTCCAAATCACTCTCTACTCCAATATGTCTTACATGTTTCTCCCATAAGGAATTAAATACCTGAACCTTAACATGTAAGGAAATATGAGGTCATAAAGTTGGAAGAGGATATTTCATAGAAGGAATAACCATTTCAAAATTTGGAACATACTTAGAATGCACTATGAAACATGACCAACCACTTGGCCAATGTTTCTTGGAGAAATCATGATATTCAGTAATCTATTTGGGAATAGTAGGATTTTTATAGTTAGATGAATACTCATTTTTTATACCAAAGTGATAAATATTGAGGGAGAAATTAACTTTAAGGGGGGGAAAATTTATCTTGCTGATTTTTTACGATTTAGTTTTGAAAAATATTATTTTTATTTTATATATTTCATTAAATGACACAAAAATTCAAAATTTTATTATACTTTAAACCAATATATGCTTTATATACATGCAATATCAAAATTGATTAGATTATATGCAATACTGAGTTTCTACAAAACAACATTTTTTTATTATAATTATTTCAATGTTGTAGTTAAAACCTAGCCACCAAAAATAGTAATATGACTAGTAATAACAACATTTTTAATATAATATATATCTATTATATAAATAAAAGATATTTATATAAAAAATGTTATTTATTTGAATCCATTATATTTTTTAAAATACTATTTTCTAAAATGAACCTCTTTTTATGACCTTCTATAAACAAAAATTTAATTAATTTTAGAAATTTTTTGAAATTTAAAAAGATTAAATAATCCTAATTTTTTGATGAATGTAGAAAAATACTGAATTTTTATTCAAAACATCATTTTCATATAATTTATTTATCTAGTTAAATTATATTTTTATTTTTTAATGAAAAATTAAATCTAATATAAATAATTAGTCAAAATAAGATTAGTGTAACCTATTTAACATTGATATATGATGAAAAAACTTCAAACTATTAATCATTTATTATTAAGATCCCTGATGTTGTGACACATCATCATGAATGATTTTAAATTAATTTCTACCACTTATGTGATTTGAATTTGAAAAAATGGATTACTAATTCAGAATTACAATATTATATAACTTCTATTAAGTTAATCACTTATGAAAAAATATATTATTGATGTTGAATAAAATTAATTACATTGATTAAGAGTAAAAAAATATTAACAAAAGATGAAATCGTTAACTTATGGTCTAAAATGACCAAAACACTCTTCAAGAACCCATTTTCTATTCCTTTGTTGACTCAATCCTTCCATAGATTGGACTTCGACATTTAGTGGAGCCACGTGACTTATGAAAAACATGGTTGAAATTACCATTAAAAAATTTACATGAATGACACTCCTCCTCCATTATAAAATCCACTAACCCCTCCCACTTATTCACCCCACTCAAGCACTTTTTTATGCACAAAATCTAATCAAATAAGATGCAATAATACCTTCCTTAATTTGAGAAAACTCCAATTGTGAATGAACCCATATAAAGAATCCCTATAGTGAAATCAAATAAGAGTTACCAAAATATTCTGAGGTTTGTACAAGTACGAGGAGAGTCATTAGAGAAGGTTAGTGGATTTATAGTATCACATTTATTTTAGTGAGAATTATTATTTATTCATTATTAATTACATTTTGGGGTATACATACTACCCATGAATGTAATATATTATTATTACACTTAAATATTTTGGTATTTTTATATCTGTTTGATGATCTCTATCTCATGGGGTTTTATGATTCAATAATTACCAAATCAATAAGATGATTTTGTCTCAGTATTCCCTCATTGAGACACACATTTTGTTATAAACTATATTATTTTACAAGGTATACATACTTCCATTTGACAATTAATAACCATAATATCCTTCTTTTAATGTAATTTTAGGATCATGTTAATTTAATTTTCATATATGGGGAGTATGATACAATTTTACCTAGTTCTAATAGTTTATTGAAACAATATCATCATTTTATGAGATTGTTTTTAAAATACTTCATTTATTGAAATATTATGACATGTCACTTAGGTGCCCTTTTTAAATTTCTTCTACTCTTTTCATCCATGAATTAATCATGTATTGTTACCACTTTTCCATTCAATGGTACTTAAGATAGTCACAATTTTTTTTATGATTACAAAATATCATTTAACTTTTTTGATCGAATGTATATTTATTTCAATAAAAAAAATTTAATTATTTTAGAAATTATTTTAAAATGATCATTAAATACAATTTTTACAGAATTAGGAATTAAAAATTGTTTATTGTTTTTCAATATAACATTATTATGTTTCAAATTTATTTTCAGTGAATTTTTTTCAACATGTTTGTAACGTCCCAGATCCGGAGCCCTTCCATTGGTGCCCCATACCCATTTCGCCACATGACCTCAAGCACATTTCCCCAAACGCTAGAGGTTGCTGACTAGCAGTGAGGGCCTTGGTAATTTATTGAGGAAACTATTCCCTCATTTGGTAAGGTATACACGGTAATAAAAACAATAGTCAATAGAAAAAGCTGTAACAGCATACATAACTGTAACCAACAGTAGAATAATAAATATATAGCAATTATGATAATGATACAGCAGGTACAAGTATCTACAAAAAGCATAAAACACAACAATGTGCTGAAATACTACTAAACACAAGTACTAAAGAAACAACAAAAGAAAACAGATGATAAAATCCGCAGCATCTCAAGCCTCGGCTCGGCCCCATGCTCTACACCTCTAGTGCAATCAAGAACTTGAAGAATAAGGGCACTTTCCATTATCTATACCTACAACAACATAGTGTTCTTGGTCCCAAAAGCACGGCCAAAACCGGGTGTGAGACACAGTCTCAATAGGAAACCACCCAATAATCTGTGCCTAATAGTCAATGAATACATGGAAAGTAATGTACATGAACAGTAAATAGGAAAATACACAACCTCTACCATCCACAGTTCTAGCATATAAAGTAAACAAGTAAAAAACCATCAACAAATAGAAAACAGGTAACCCTCTTGGTAGCTCTCACAGCCTAACCCCTATGGTTATACCTACATGTACTAGCAACCCTCTAGGAGGCACACACAGTCTCACCCCTCTAGTTCATCTAAGAGTAGACATTCAGAGGAATACATCACAATCAATTCCCCTTATAGTATTGTATCGTTCTAAAGGATCTCTTGGGAAGCACTCAATGTCTCATTCCCCCTGTGGCCCGCGTCGAGGAACTAAAGACTCTCTGAGGAAGCACTCATCATCAATTCCCCATGTGGTCTCGCATTGTATTAAAAGACACTCTAGAAAATCCCTTACATCTATTATCCCAATGGTCTACTACACTAGGTTCCCACAGTCCTGTGTGAAAATAAAATTCTCATCATGCGTGTATCATCCAAGTAAACCCCATAACTACTTGGCTATCATTCTAAGGCTCAACAGCATAACAAAAAAACAGTTCCACTGTCCTACAACTAGGCATGGTAACTGGAAAACGCCAAACAAGAAAAACAAGCATGGAAACAACCAAAGTACAAAAAAAAACTACTCTATTCACAAAGGTAAACCTCTACTATAGAAATCAAGCAAGCATGCAATCAATCAAGGGTAAAACACGACAACGCACAATTCTCGTAAAACGGAATTGGTAAAATTGCACAAGATACTCAAAGACTTTCTACATAAAGGAACAAACCTCCAACCTCAATCCTAGGAGATCGATATACGTGTACCACGATGACTGATTCTCCACCGTATGTTGTAGATCTGAGAAAACGCCCAAAATTTTCATCCCACTATATCTTGAGAAGGTGGAGGAATTGGAAAATAAGGATCAAATAGAAGGAAGAACTCACCGCTGCAATTCCAACGCAGCCGACCATGATTGAATCGAAGAACAGACAGAGAGGTGGTAGATCGTCGAAGATTCTAGGATCCTCAGCACTCTCAGACGAACAGAATTTAGAAGAAGACGCTTATGTGTGTTAGGCACTACCCTAGTCAGTTTAGTGAAAAAAATAAACTACACAGCGTTTAATTTTAGTGTACACGACATGTACTAGGTCTTTCTGTACTCTGCCAAAACGGACTCCATGTCACCCCTATACACCGTGTGTGTGGCCCGGACATGGCCAACACACGGCTTCGATCGGGAAAACAGTATAGGACGTGTACTCAGAATGTACACGGCGTGTACTTAAAAAAATTCCAAAAACTCCCTTTTTTCTTAAAAACTCCAGAAAAAGGAAAAACACACCTGAACAAAGATCTGGGTTCTTACAAACTTCCCCCCTTAAAGAAATTCATCCCTGAATTTCCCTAACGAGGAGGATAAGGAGAAACCCCGAACAGCTCCAGCCACTGCAATCGTACATCGACCTCCCTCTCCTAGGTATCCTCCTGTACTCGCCCATGCAACCATAGCACCCGTATAAGAGGGAAAAACCGCCCATAAATAACATTTGTAATGCAATCGAAAATCCAAATGGGATGCTCCTTAAATGATGCATCTGCTTCACGCACAACTTCCTCGAACTCAAAGACATGAGACGGGTCTGAAAGGTAACATCGGAGCTGAGAGACGTGGAAGATGGCATGCATGGCCCGGTCCTCTGGGGTAGCTGAAACCGATAGGTGACCGGCCTAACTTTCTCCAAAACCTCAAACGGCCCGACGTACCATGGTGAAAGCTTACCCTATCTCTGAATACTTTTGTGTCCCAACCTCGTTGCAACACATAGGAAAACCTGATCCCCGACCTCGAACTCCAGTGGTCATCTCCACTGATCAGCATAAGACTTCTATCAAGACTGGGTTGTAGCCATCATCTTCTAAATCAGTTCTATCTACTCTGAAGTCTCCTGAACAAGACAAGGTCCCAGCCATTCTGGCTCTCCTGCCTCCAGCCAGCATAAGGGTGATCGGTATGACCTACCGTACAAAGCCTCGTAAGGTTCCATCTGAATGGTCGCCTAGAAAATGTTGTTTTAGGCAAACTCCACCAGAGGGATATGCTTTTCCCAAGAACTGCCAAATTCTTGAATGCAAGATCGGAGCATATCCTCAAGCACCTGGATCGTGTGCTCGGACTGGCCAACATTCTGGGGATGGTATGTTGTACTCAAAAGTACTTGTGTACCCAAGGCCTTCTGAAGTCCTTGCTAGAACCGAGAGGTAAAGCATGCATCCCTGTCTGTAACAATGGAGTGTGGAACTCCATGTAGACGAACGATCTCTCTGATGAAATGTCATCCCAGGTAATCGAAATAGAAGGACTCCTTGATCATCAAGAAGTGTAAAACCTTCGTGATCCTATTGAAGACAACCAAAACATCATCGTTACCCCAAGGCGACCTCAGTAACCTGGTCACGAAGTCCATCGTAACATTGTTACACTTCCACTCCGGAATGGGTAACTGTTGTAAAAGCCCCATTGGTTGCAGGAGATCTGATTTCACATACTGACAAGTAGAACATCTCATGAAAAAACCAACAACGTCCCTCTTCATACCTGGCCACCAATACTAGCGATGAAGATCCTGATACATCTTAGTGATGGAAGGATGAACTTCCCAAACTGAGGAATGAAAATCTCGCATCAGCACCTCGCGTATGTCTACTGGAACCCTTACACGTCCTTGGAAACGCATGATCTCATCCTCACCCACTGTCCATCCAGGAAGAGGGTACTCTCCTGACATGCTCTCTCGCAGGACTAAGCCTTCTATGTCTGATAGATGCCTCATCCGTACCTGATAAAGTAATGTAGTGGGAACAGCTACATAAGAAAGGGAAGTCTGTCCCTGTCTGTCATGCACCTCCAGATGCATCTCAGAGAATAGAGCCAACAGCTGCCACTCACATCTGGCCTCCTAAACCACTTAAATCTGATTTCTTCTGCTCAACACATCTTCCACTACATTTCCCTTTCCTGTAATATAGGAAAGATCGAAATCAAAATACTAAAGATACTCGACCAACCTGTGCTGCCTCATATTCAGATAGTGCTGAGTGAAGATATACTTGAGACAATTGTGGTCGGTGAAGACCACAAAGTTCTCTCCTAGAAGATAGTGTCTTCAATAGCGTAGGAATGAACAATTGCTGCCAACTCCAGATCATGTGTCAGGTAGTTTCTCCCTTGTGTCCTTAACTGTCGAGACCCGTAAGCAATGAATCCATCTCCCTGCATAAGCACAACGCCAAGTTCGATACCTAAATCATCACAATAAATAGTGTAGCTCTTGCCTGGATCTGAAAAGACTAGTATTGGTGCTGAAGGCAACCTTCCCATCATCTCCTGAAAGGCTGACTCACAAGAATCTAACCATAAGAACTTTTCCCTCTTCTTGGTCAGACCTGTCAATGGTGCTGCAGGGCGTGAAAAGTCCTGAATGAAGATTCTCTAGTATCCATGCTGCCCACGAAAACTCCATACCTCAAAAACGTTTTTTGGATGCTCCCAGGAGACTACAGCTCTCACTTTCTCTAGGTCCATAGATACTTCTGCCTCTGAGATTATGTGACCCAAGAAGTTAATTTTTTCCATCCAAAAGTGTCACTTCAAAAGTTTAGCATAAAGCTGATTCCCTCTCAATGTACTCAGAACGATCTCAAGATGTGTGGCGTGGTCATGTCGAGTGTGAGATTACACCAAGATATCATCCATGAATACCATGAAGAAGGAGTCAAAGTAAGGATGAAACACTCGGTTCATCAGTCCCATGAAAAATATAGGCACGTTTGAGAGACCTAACGGCATGACTGTATACTCATAGAGACCATACCTGCTCCTGAAGGCTATCAGAGGTATATCTGATGGTCTAATGTGCAACTGATGATAATAGGACCTCAATTTGATCTTCAAGAACACCCGGGCTCCTTGAAGCTGACCAAAGATTCATAGATCCTCGGTAAGGGATATCGGTTCTTGACCATCAACTGGTTCAGCTTCTGATAATCCACACAAAGCTGAAGGGTACCATCTTCCTTTTTCACAAATTAGACAGACGAACCCCGAGGATAAGTACTAGGTTGGATGAAACCCCTTGCCTGTAACTCCTCGAAGAGCTTCTTGAGATCCTACAACTCAGGTGTAGCCATCCAATAAGGAGGAATGGACCCCGGTGTTACTCCTGGCATGAGCTAAATAAAAAAGTCTACCTCACTCTCCAGAGTCAAACTTGAAAAGAACTCTAGAAAGACATCACTGAAATGATCCACCACTAGAGGAAAGTCCAACTGTGAAGTCCCCTGATCATCTAGATAATGACTGGAAAACCTGGTTGTCACCCTTCCTAGCCCATGAGGCTTGAGTCCTGCTCGACTCGCCTGTACATCACATTCACCTAAATGAAGAAAAGATTCACCCTCAGGTGAAACGAAACTCACTCTACGGAGATAACAGTCGAGGAATTCCTGGAAGGGAACCAACCATTCCATCCCAAGAATGACATCATAACCTATCATCCCTAGGATGTAGAGATCCCATAAGAAACGGTACCCTGCAACCTCTAGAGGGAATTATCTACACTGACGTATACTAGATGTCCTCTTCCCCAAAGGTGTGTCTAGTGTCAACGAGTTAGAAGAAGAAAAGATGTAGAGCCCAAGGCTCTCCACGACAGCAACAGAGATAATGCTATGCATACCACTAGTATAGAAAAGGGATGAAGATAAAACTAAGGCCACTAAAATCATACCTCAAACTGTAGAAGGGCCTGGATCATGATCCTGATAGGTCTACACCATGGAGAAAGACTAGCCTGCACCGTGGCCCAACACCCTTGGCTGACCACTCTGAGCTGATCCACCTTACTAGTGCTGAGGGACTGGTGGATGACCGTCATGGCATCGACCTCCTCATCGGCCTGAACGGCCGGAAGAACTCTAGTTCCCCAACTGGTGAGAAACTGGTGGTGCTGCTCCTGAATGAGGAGTCATGAAAAAACCCCAGTCACTAGCTGCTGGTGAGAAAACCTGGCAGAAACGCTGTAGGTGACCCATCTTGCCGTATGATTGGAACTCCATGGGGTCCCTCTGGCACTGCGGCCTCATGTGCCCAGACTGGACACACTGGTAGCATACCCCCTGGCTGTCTGACGATGCATATCGCTTCCTCTGATCACCCCGTTTAGACTCCCTATGATGCTTCTTGCTGTCATCTAGAGGAAAAATAGCTCTAGAAATAGAACATCCTGGGATCTAATCTCAGGAGTCTCTCAGATTGTGCTCCGCAATTAGTGTCTAGTTGATGATAGAAGTGATGGAAGTAAACTGGAAGATATTCACCTGTGAGTGGATATCCCGCCTGAGACCATCCTCAAACATCCTTGCTAAGAACACCCCACTCCCATCCCGGATGGGTGTGAAACACTGCAGCTCGGTGAAATGAGAGGAATACTCCATGATAGAAAGAGTTCCCTGCTCTATTCTCATGAACTCCCGGTCTCGGTCATCCCTCAGGGACTCCGGGTAGAAGTAGTCATTAAAGACGTGCTAAAACTCCTCCCAAGCCATAACCTGCTGATGAACCGCCTGTGAGATCACATCCCACCACCTCTTGGCGGACTCTCGGAGCATGTAGGTCGCAATCTTTACCCACCTATCTGGAGGTGTCTCCAGATTCTTGAAGATAGTCATCATAGCTTCTATCCATGACTCTGCAGCCTGAGGTCCTCCCTCCACTGAGAAAGTAGGAGGATGCTGCTACTGGAAAACCCGCTTCAAGTCTGCTATAGTCGTGGCAGGAGGTAGTTCTCCCTAAAAGGTTTGAATCATCCTCATAAAACCTTCCCTGAATTGTGCTTCAGCACCTGCAACTGGTATAATAGCCGGTTCCAAGGCTGGCCTGACTGGAGGATCGGCAGGAGGTCCCTGATCAGCCATATATGGCATCCGATCATTGCATGATGACAGACGTAAAACCAGAGGACATCCCTGAGGTATATCTCTGGAAGATCAAAATCACACCTTAGGTCATAAAAACACGGAAAGAGAACTCAAGAGTGAAAAACGGGAACAAGGAAAGGAAAATACACAAGTTTACAAAACACGACTACACAAAATGTATAAAAACTACACGACGTGTCTTCCAAAACCATTGACATGGGTGTGTACCCATACCCTAGAGGTCATGTGACATCTCAAACTACATGGCGTGTTGACCCCACACACGGCGTGTACTTGAAGACTATTCCACTACCTGAGTCTTTTTACACAGCTAACCCACACGGTCCAACATAACCCGAGACTACACGGTGTGTTCTGAACAAACACGGTGTGTACTAGACAAGGATTCGACGGCCCGTGTTGTTAAACACATGGACGTCTACATGAATAAACCTTACACGGTGTGTTATGAACAAACACGACATGTATGGGTGAAGGGGACACCGTCCCATGTTGTTCGTGACACGACCGGGTACCTAAACAAGACTACACGGCGTGTTCTGAAAACACATGGAATGTCTAAGAGAAGGTAACACGGACCTGTGTTGTTCGTGACACGACCAAGTACCCGGACAAGACTACACACCATGTTCCGAAAACACACAGCATGTCTAAGAGAAGGTAACGATGAATCGTGTTCATGACACGACCTGGTACCTGGATAGCACTACACAGCGTGTTAATTTATAACATGGCGTGTTCTACTCGAGCTTCCCTAACCCATGTTGTTAGTGACACGGCTGGGTACAAGGATCTGAACTACCTGGAGTGTACCTAACGTACATGGAGTGTTCCTAAAGTTATTTCTACAATAGTGTGTCCCTGCTCACATGGTCAGTGACACGGTCTAAAAAGTACACGTCTTGTAGTCAAAAAGTACAAGCCGTTTATTCTGGGTTTTTCTGGGCAGTAACTCAAAAACTGCACAGAAGCCCAGAAAACATAAAAAATAAGGCAGAGGGGTGCCAATTTCTGATTCGTGAGGGCCCATAACACCTCAAGATTCAAAATTTGGTGTTCATTTAAGCAAAGTAGGAAACAAACAATCCTCTAACAAGACAGCAAAGATTTTATCAAGCATCTATCACAACAACATGCATAATCTACACAAAGTCTATCACAACAGCATGCAATTGCTAATGCACCCTAGAAGGCATGGAAACAGTGCATGGAATGTGAGTTATACAAGTGCGTATATGATGCATTAGATGGCATACCCTCATCTCATCGGGTTGCGACAGAAATAGAACTGCAATCTTCAAGGAAATAACAACACAAAGCATGTGAATCACTCTAGGTGAAATATTATCAATCATAAAATCTCAAAACCAGCAAACTGCAATTAATGAGGTTGTATGACTTTTCCCTGTACACGGGTCAGCTAATCCCGAGCATAGCTTAATACTAAGTACTGAATCCATCCTATCCCTGGATAAAGTCTCCAAACAGTAAATCAAGAGAAAAGAACCCCTCTGATACCACTTTGTAACATCCCAGATCTGAAGCCCTTCCACTGGTGCCCCGTACCATCTTCACCACATGACCACAAGCGCATTTCCCCAAATACCAGAGGCTGCTAACTATTAGTGAGGGCCTTCGTAAGTTATTGGGGAAACTATTCCCTCATTTGGTAAGGTATACATGGAAAGAAAAACAATAGTCAATAGATGAAGTAGTAACAACATACATAACTGTAACCCACAATGGAAGAATAAATATATAGAAATGATGATAATGATGTAGCGGGTACAAGTATATAAGAAAAGCAGAAAACAGAACAACGTGTTGAAATAAAACTGAACACATGTAATAAAGAAGCAAGAAAAGAAAACAGATGAGCAACTCTACAGCATTGCAAGCCTCGGCTCGGTCCCATGCTCTCCAGCTCCAGTTCAATCATGAACCTGAACTAGAAAGGCGCTTTCTCTTTTCTATACCTGCAACAACATAGTCTACTTGGGCCCAAAAGCATGTCCCAAATAGGGTGTGAGACAAATTACTAGTAGGAAACCACCCAAAGATCTGGGCCTAACACTCAATGAATTCATGGAAAGTAAAGTACAGGAATAGTAAATAGGAAAATACACAGCAGCTACCATCCACAGTTCTAGCATATAAAGTAAACAAGTAAACAACTAGCAACATGTAGAAATAGTTAACCCTATAGGTATCTCACACAGCTTATCCCCTACGGTTCAACCTACAAGTACTAGAAACCCTCTAGGAGGCACACACAGTCTCACCCCTCTGGTTCATCTATGAGTAGACTTTTTGTGGAAGCCATCACCATTGATTCCCCCTATAGTCTCGTATCGTGCTAAAGGCTCTCTGGGGAAGCACTCAACCTCTCATTACCCTTGTGGCCTACGTCGGGGAACTACAGACTCTCTGAGGAAGCACTCATCGTAAATTCCCCCTGTGGTCTCGCATTGTATTAAAAGACACTCTAGAGAAGCCCTTATGTCTATTCTCTCTATGGTCTACTACACTAGGTTCCCACAGTCCTGTGTTAAAATAACATGCTCAGCATGCGTGTATCGTCCAAGATAACCTCATAACTACTTGATTATCATTCTAAGGCTCATCAGCATAACAAAGCAACAGTTCCACAATCCTACAACTAGGCATGGAAACTGGAAAACACAAAATAAGAAAAACAAGCATGGAAACAACCAGAGTATAGAAAAAACTACTCTATTCACAAAGGAAATCCTCTAATATAGAAATCAATCAAACAGGAAATCAATCAAGGGTAGAACAGGACAACGCACAATTCTCGTTCAAGGGAATTGGTGAAATGCAAAATATACTCAAGGACTTTCTACAGAAAGGAGCAAACCACCTACCTCGATCCTAGGAGATCGATATACTTGAACCACAAAGACTGATTCTCCCCGGAATGTCATAGATCTGAGAAAACACCCAAAATGTTCAACCCATGATATCTTGAGAAGGAGGGGGAATTGGAAAACAAGGCTCAATGTGAAGGAAGAAATCACCGATGTGATTCCAGCGAAACCGACTGTTCTTGAATCTGAGATTGGACGGAGAGGTGGGAGATCATTGAAGATGCGTGGATCATTAGTGCTCTCGGACGAACGGAACCTATAAGAAGACGTTTCTGTGCATCAGGCGCGACCCTGGTCTGTTTAGTGAAAACAATAAAGTACATGGCGTGTAATTTTAGAGTACACTACGTGTACTAGGTCTTTTAGTACTCCACTAAAAACGGCCTCCACGTCACCACTACACACCGTGTGTGTGGCCTGGACATGACCAACACACGACTTCGAGCGGGAAAAGAGTACATGGCGTGTACTCAGATATTACACGGTGTGTACTTAAATTTCCAAAAACTCCCTTTTTCCTTAAAAACTCCTGAAAAAGGAAAAACATACATGAATAAAGACCCGGGTTCTTACAATATTATCATTATTCTATTATATGTTTCCAGAGATAAATGTTTTAAGAAAGATTTCTATTTTTAACTGAATTATTTAATGAATAAGTTAAATATGTATCATGAAATTTTTTAAAAATATATTTCAAAATTATTTTTCATATAAAATGACATGTGTTGGTGTTTCACCTGACTTTATAGAAATTATTCTAAAGGTATCATTCATATTCTATCTCAAAATGGTTTATGTATTGATGGAATGATTTTTATGAATCATTTTTCTCTTTTAGTGGTTACTTTAATGTGAAACCCTCTTCATGTCATGGGATTTTATTTGATAAAATATTTATGAAACCTATATATTTTTTAATAGGTTACAAAATGATCACTTGGTTATGTTAAAAATTTCAATTTATGGCTTCTGATATTATTGATAAAAATCATCGGGAACATGTATGTATGATTTCATTATGATATTTATAACACCTTGAGATTTTGTGACATAATTTAAAATATTAATTTAATATTTTTATATTTTTTAGTTCACACAATAATGAATATTATTATATATATATATAACTATATTTGGAATTAATTATATACAACACCAATATAATCATGATCTACTCACAAGACATATATTATATTTAATAACACACAAATATATGATTCTCATGTATTATACATAATATAAAGTCCTCTCTATAACATTTGTTGCACCCAAGGATGTGTTTTTAAAGAACTAAAACATATTATTAATTTTATTAATATAATATTATTATATAAATTACATATCATTAGAATAGTAAGTTAAAAATAATTTAAACAAAATTATGAAAATATTATTTACACATGTACACTAAATGACTCCTTTGGTTATCAATTTATATATGTAATGGTAATAACTCTTTGAAACTAAAGAAATTAAATTTCTATGAAAACTATTTTCAATTTAAAATAAAAAATTTATCTATGTAAATTAAGAAAACAACTTTTGACTAATTTTATCAATAAATATTGAATATTAAATATTAAATAAATTTTTATTAAAATCATATAATAGATTTTATTTGTATAATATGAGAAATAATCCAATTTTATGAATAAAATGATGTATTTATCTTAATGGTAGTTTCACCACCTCTAAATGGAGAACCCACAAAAAATTTGGATTTTTAAATTTTGAGATTTTTTATTTTAAAAAAAATTAATTTTTTAATTATTAATATCATAATTTAATTTTTCTGAAATTTTGATATTTTCCTATATGTTTTATTTTTTTGAAGAATATTGAAGAACATTAAAATTTATTTCAAAATAACTTTTAATTTTACTAATATATAGAGTTAAATTATATTTTTTTTGTTTTTAATGTTTAATTATAAAATGATAAAACATTTAATTTGATTTAATTAACTTTAATTAATTTCAATTTGAAGTTGTATATAAAAACATGGATACATTTTCAATATTTGTAGTTTAAAATCCTTTGTTTTTCCTCATCTATGGAAATAAATTTTAATTAATTTCTACCAATAAAGTGATTTGAATTTGGAAAAATGTTTTAATTATTTAGAATCATAATTATTCATAATTTCTATCAAGGTCGATATTGTTTTTGAGTAAAAATATTAGTGAATATAATTAAAATAAATTATAATGATAAATATAAAATAATCATAAAAGGGAGCCAAACCATAATCATTTGGGCCAAAATGACCAATAATGTTGTCCAAAATCTATTATATGGCTTTATATTGATCCTATACAGCCTTGTATGACATTTGGATGATTATTAGAGCCACATTACATATAAAAACACAAGTGGAATTACCATAAGAATATTGTACATGAACGACATTTCTCCTCAATTATAAAGAGGCACCCACCCCTCACACATATTCACATCTCTAAAGTCATTTTAATTTCAAAAAATATTATAATATAAGTTCCAAACATCACCTTATTTATTCCAAATCCTCAATTATGTAATTAATTTAACCAAAGAGTCCCTTGGGTGCAAACCAAAAGGTGTTACCAAAAGAATTAGTAACATCCTCCCTTAGGATTATTTATTTTATTTTATTTATACACCTCCTCAAGTATTATTATTATATTGTTATATAATATCCTCAGTATCAAAAATATACTTATATTTTTTACTATAATTTATTGATAAAATCCTATAGACATTTTTATTTAATCGGTAATGAAGTTAACCTTCTTGGGTAAAATGTTCTACCACATCACAAAATGATATTGTTAGTTTTTCCTTTACTAGATCTTATGGTTAGGAATTAAATGGGAATATAAAATTTTTAATTAAATAATATTATATATATTATTTTTATATTATTTTTTTATTATTATATAAAGAATGACTTAATTCATTCCATTTTCTATATATACGATTTCTTTTTTTGTGGACATATGTGATTCATTCACTATTTACGTACACTATTTTAAAGATTTGTTTAATGATATTAATATATATATATGAAATGATAATGATAATTCAATTATATTATTTATATTTATAAATATATAATTAATATTTTATTTCTTTCTATATGATAAAAAAAGAGAATCAACGTTCATGTGTATATACAAACTATGATTTTTTTAATTGTGTATTCCATATCATATTTCTATATATTATAATTTATTATAAATACCAAAATAATGAATACATATTATATATATATCTTTTATTTCATTCTTTATATTTGAAAATCATGATCTATGTAAGTGTATCAAGAATAAAAATTGAAAAATATACAAAACAATTAAGCTGAGATTACCAAAAATGTTACATTGACCTAAACATTTTCTTAAAAGGATAATATAATGGAATAAAAATTAAAATAAGGTATTATATATAGTAATATATTTATAATTCGGATATATTAAAAAATTTAATTTATCATACATAACAAACTAATGAGTACAATTAATGTCAATACTTAATGTAAAGAGAATATTATCTCATTTTTTATTTCTGGGACATAAACCCCATATTCACTAATAAACTCCCTGTTTTGATTTATATACTTATCTATAAAATTTTATATCAATAATTTATATTATTAAATGACATTAAAAATTTTAAATAATGTATTTATTTCTTTGGGATCATGATGGTATGTTTTCTCATGTAATAAGGGTTCTCTCGTCTCAATTTTATTTTTTTGAGACTGATGCCTTATTCACAACTTCTTTTTCTTATGTAGAGTATATACAACCCATGAATGTATTATATTTTATTTATAAATAATTTTTTAATTATTTACTTATCTTTCCTATGATATTTATTTCATGGGGTTTATTTTTCAAAAGTTAAAAAACCAATAAAGTAATTTTGTGTCGATATTCCTTCATCGAGACACATGCCATGGTATGTACCTATATTTTTATATAAGGGGTATATATTTTTGTTTAATTGTTATATCCTGAATCTAAATATATTAATTATTTTAAAAGTTTCATGTATCATTATTCCTTGTTTATTAATAATTATTAATGACACCAATGTGGAAATGGTCAACTGTTACAATCTAAATGGTTATCGAGATTGTATATCACTATACTTCCATTAAAAAAATATTAGGATCCATATATAAATAACAATATTTAATTTTCCTGACCATTAGTTATTCAGTTTATATGATGTAATTTTACCATTTCCCCCCACTTTGGTACAAAATATAATTATGAACATGTTTTTATAAAGATTTTACTTTCTTTATCATTTTAGTCTGATATTAGTGTTCATTCATAACTTCTTTCAAAAATGTTTTACTATTATAATATGATTTTTAAATTTCATTTATACCCATGTTTTACCATTTTAAATTACTGTATACAAAATAAAACATTGTTTTTCATTCAATGTTCTTTACAAAATTTTATGGTGAAAAAAATAATGTTTGGTATATATTGATCTATCCACAATCATGACCATTATTTCCATAATTAACCATTTTTATGATTAGTATGTTATTTTTTATGACTGTTTTTCCAAATATTTGAAGAATATTTAAATTAAAAATTGTGTCAAATGTAAAAGTTTTAAAAGAAAATAATATTAAAAAATTAAAATTATATTTAATGGTTTTTTATATGATTGCAAAAGGATATTTTAAAAGAAAATTATTTCAATGATTTCATTATAACTTTATAAATATTCGAATCCATTTTCATTAAAAGGATTTTTAAAACATTTTTATTCCTTCATTTTAGGTTATCAAATAATTTTTAAAAAAATTAATTTTTTTTCAATATTCAATTATAAGTTTTCTTGTTGTTTTTAATGAAAATGTTTCCTAAAAATATTTTCAGGAGTCCACAATATGTTTTCAATGATAACATAAAAAATATTCAAAATTATTTATATTTTGAAATTATTTTTAATAGGGGAAAATATATTTTCAATGTGGAATGTTTAATATGAAAATGTAAATATTTATGTATATGAAAATAATTTTACTCTAGTTTTATAGAATACTTTTGAAAATAAAATTTATTTTCCTTGAGATATGTTATATTTGATCTATCAAAATCTGTTTCTACATAAGATGAAAAATGATTTTATAGTTAATTCATTACATAGTATATGATCCAATAATACTAATCTTATTATTTATTTAATGGTTTATATTTGAATGGAATGATATTTTTGACACATGTTTCTCTTACAGAGGTTATATAATTTTGAATCATTCTTCTTTTAATGGGTTATGTTCTGATGAAAGGATTATGTGACTTATTATTTCCCAAATATAATTATCTAATAAAATATTTATTATACCCATTTATTTTTATTGGTTATGATAGGATTCTTATTATACAAATATCCTTTTATGTGTTATGATTTGATACATGTTTTATTATCTTGTGTTAGATATTTAAATGATTTTTTTATGTGCCTAGTGAGACCTATGTCTCCCTACAATTAATTGGGTAAATATTTATATATCATAAAATAACGATTAGAAACATATAAAAAATATTAATCCCAAATGGGATACCAATTATTCATGATCCAAAATGGGAAATAGGTGTGTCATAATCCACTATTAGAAAATTTTGATAGCTAATAAATAATAGGATTATAGGGAAACCCGATCCCAAATGGTAAAATGGTGAAACACAATCCAATATGGAATGACGGGAAACCAGATTCCATGTAAGGAATGGAAAATTACTGGGGATGGTTGAGTGTCTGGATCAATAGTTTTAGACCCCATTATGTTCTATAAAAAGTTTTTCAATGATCCTTGACATATAGAGGATGTTTTAAAGTGGATATGTTTTTTCACAAATTAAACACTTTATACCTATGATATGTTCACATGGTTCATGTTTTTGATTGTCTAATGATTCGTGTCTAATAAACTAATATTCATTATTCCATGATCCAAGTTTATGATATTTTATATGTAGGGTATTATCTTCTAAAGGTATACCATGTTATCATTCACCTATATTTTTTTTCTTACATATCTCACTTTTTTACCCTTAACGAGCATATGATATCACCCATTTATTATGTATCATTTCAACGGTTTTGAGGAAATTTTTTATGTAGGAGTCCTAAACCAGAATATATTTAATTGATATGATGAATATCATTCACCATGTTAAAAGATTATGTTTCCATGTTTTCAAAGACACTGACCAATTATTTTTCACAAGAATATATTTTTATAATGTGCTGATTATTTACTGAAAATATTGTAAAATAAATTTATGTTAATCCTATATTTCTATACATGGTATGAATGAAATGTTCAAAAATGTTTTTAAAACATTGAATAATAAACCATATTCAGATACATAAGTATATTTCTATGTGTGTGATTGGGTTTATCTCTAAGTATATGTATAAATATGAGTCAATGTATAGGGAAAAGTCTTGAAATGTTTTTATGGGATATAGAAAGTGGTTTCCTACAAATGAATCCTTGTATTGATACTAAAATTGTATGTGGATACAAACATATCTATATAGAGGTAAACCCCCTATTAATGTAGTATTGGGGAAGGCTCGATCTGGAACCGGTGTACGAAAAAGGGCCTTTACTTCACAACTAGTTTAAAAGTTACTATGGATATTCTTTGGAAATTAAAAATCTCTACAGGAACCATAGTGATGAATATAAATAGAATATGACCATTAATAACCTATGAAATAACTAATTTTTTATATATAAAAGAAGTATGAATCATGATTTAGTTATCTTATAATATTTTTTTTCATTATTTTGTGGTTTTATACTTCGATATGTGTTTCTCACACAATGTTTTATAGTTTTAGTCAATGGCTGGAACACAAAGGAACTTGGTAAACATAGATTGTTTGAATGGTGGTATGTCTAGTTATTATTCAAATATAAGTCCTAATCATAAATATCCCGAAGAAAATAATGATGGATTCATGATTATAGGTTTTAGTAATGAAAAAAAGGACTACAAATGATATCTGTAAGGTATGTAATGTTAAAACTACATCGTTTAAATAAAATATAATTATCATGATTATGTTGAGGTTGAGGTTCTGTAATAAATGATTTTTATTTAATATTCAAGGGAAGGGGTATTATGTAATATGATAGTGAATCCTGTGTAATGGATTAATAATGATGTTGGATGATAAATGGTTATATGTGTTGAAATTAAAAGATTATATTACATGAATAATGTAATATGTAATTATTTTTACTGTATGGTTTACATTAAGGATCGAGAAAGATATTTATAATGGTACTACATACATATAAAATTTATTTAATGGAATGGTTATATTTTTTAATTAAGAGGTTACACATAATGAGTTACTAATATTGAGAAAAGTGTGTTTATCATTGGTAAAGATATTTTTGATATGGATAAAGAAAGTTGGATTGTATGGATTACCATGTAAATTGTTATTTAATTATTGAAAATTTTTTCTACGTTATCATAGATTTATTGTACAGTAATGTATATTTTAATTATTTTTCCAGTAATCATTTGAATAAGGTTGGAAGAATGTTTCTAATAAGTATTAATGGTAATTCTTTTTATTACCATGTATCAAGGAAACACATGGTGAAGGTATTCACAATATTGGTATGTTAAAACAAATAGATACCTAATGACATATGGAGGATCAATTATAAGCTTATTTTTATATATTTAGTAAAATTATTTAAATGGTTTTGTATTTTCTTCATTTCAAAGTGTTATACGGTCAACCATTTATATGAAAATTAATTTAAATGTCAGATGAGGTTGCAGAGAATAATGTTTTATCTTACCATCTAATGATTTATTCACATTGAAGAAACTATTCTATACATTTTTCATGGATGATAACTAAAAATGGATGGAATGACTTATAATTCTATTTAGGGATATCATTATCTGTTTGTTCTCTCAGAATTAAAAAAATAACTCTATTTTCTGAGAGTAATAGATTATGCAGAAATTGATCGTAGTACAACCAAAGGGATAGATTGTTCATATAAAATAAAATGCAACAATATATGTAGATATTATTTAATAAAAATCCATCAATATCAGGAAATGGGATTTCAAATAAATTAGTTTCCTGTTATCATAATTTTTAAGACATAAATTACTGTTTTCATGATTCTTCATTTTGTTGTATTTTTAAAGTTATCATTCTATAGATAAACCAATATCATGTGATCAGTGATCATTATCAATATCTATAATGATTTATTTTTTTATTTCATGTCCATATTTTCAAATCCCAACTATGTTATCCTATGTGGAAACCTAGTTATGTGTTACTTTGGGTAAACATAATGCTTCCAACATTCCCTTTTTAATGGAATATTTAGTATTAATTTTTACAAAGTGGGTTTTTAAGAAAGAAAATTTCATGTATTAATCCACGATTATCTAGACGATGTTTTTGGGAGATATTAATTTTATTAAGGGTAGAATTTAACAACTCATTATTTTGTGAACTATTTGTTTGCTAAATAATTTTACATTTTTGATATTTTTCACTTCACTCAACACTGAATATAGGTTATTAATAAAATATAAAATTTCTTCATATATAATACAAAAATAAAGAGTTAATCGTTCACCACATGAAACAATTAGAATATATTTTCTTACAAACATCACAAATTTTTTACAATATTGCAGACAATACATTATTTGTTTAGTATTATCTATTACATAGAAGTTCGAGTTTTTATTTCACTACAATATTCTATTAATATGTTTAATTATATATTATTATAGATACTGATTCAAATTGAATATAAAATCTAATTATAAGGGAAAATAAATTATGGAAATGTGACATACACATGTTTATAGGAATAATAATTTATTTATCAATTAGTATAAGTGAATGTATGAATTATTTGAAAATAATGAAATTAATTTTCTATGAAAACTATTTTTCTATGATGAAATATTATTTTATCTCAAGAAATTACAGGAAACCATTAATATTAGTTTTTTATATAATATTTTTATATCATACATTCAAACAATATTTTTTTTTTCGGATCCTATACATTTGATAGGTATGAAAAAATAATATATCCTATTTTATGAATAAAAATATTTATTTTTATACAAGGTTATTTTACGAAAATTTAAAAGAGAACCCATTTTCGATCTTATTTTTGAACATTTTATATTTTCTATTTTTCAAAACGAACTTCATTTCAGAAATATGAATATAGAATTTACTTTGGGTGATTTTTTTATATTTTTGAGAGGATTCATTAATTTAATGAATAGTAAAAAACAATAAATTTCAATTTAAATTCATATTTTCATATATTTTTTTGTAGTGTTAAATTACATTTTTATTGGTTTTAATGGTTAATTAGATAAATAATATAACAATTACTTTAATTTTGGTAACATTAATCAATTTTACTTAAAAAATTTGATATAAACACTCAGAAAATGTTGGAACAATTTTACATTTAAATCATTCCATGTCGTCGTGTTTATGGGATGAAGCATAATGAAAATCTTCCAAATCTGTAATAAGATTGTAGAAAATAGATCTGGAATTTATAATAATATTAATTTTAAATTTGTAATAAATTAATCTTATGATTTTAATAGTAATTTTATTGAAACTGATTAATATTAATTACAATGATTTGGGTTAAATTAAGATACACTTTGGACTAACACTTAATCATTTGAGCCAAAATGGCCTAAAAACATGTACGAAAGAAATTTAATTGTCATATTTACACCATATTGTAACTTTTATATAATTTGGACCATTATTGGAGCAACATGACAAGGTAAACACGTGGGTGGAATTCCCTTTTAAAAAATTTACAAGAGTGCCACTCCTCAACTATAAAATGGCACCCACCCCTCCAACATATTCATGCCAATCAAGAATAGTTTCATGAAACAAATATCATAAAATATGTTACAACATCACTCCATTAAACATGTATGTTTCATGTTGGGTAGAAATCCAACCATGAAATCTCTTTGTTGTAATCCAAAAGGAGATAACCAAATAAGAGGGAACATCCTTCTTTAAACAACTTTATTTTGTTTTCATTTTCCACCCAATCAACTATTACTATTCTTATTTTATGTAAAAAATATTTTATAAACCATATACTAATATATTATAATTCTATGGGTTTTATCTAAACTTATACACACTTTCATATAATACGTAAAAAACTAACTCTTCTAGTATACGGAGAACTACTACCTTATGAAACGATGATGTTTAATTTTACATTTCCACCTCTCATAGTATGAAATTATGATCGAAACCCTTTTTCAAATATATATATATATGTGATATATATGAGATTTTTGTTATTGTGTAAATATTATATAAAACATACTTCCATGATTTCTATTTTCTTTAAATATGATAACTCTAATTGTGGATGTGTGGGGTACTACCTCCTCAAATCGATGTGATTCCCTCACATAGTACACTGAATGAATTATAGATGGGTTCAGTGAAATGATATGAAATGTATTATGTATTAATAATACTAGAATTATATTATATTATATTTATATATCATTTTCATTCATTCTTTCAATCAGACAATTTAATAGAAACAGTGTTCATGCGTACGTTCGACCTACCGTCTCCATGAATGGTGTATTACATTTCATATTTCCATAATTTATAGATTATTATAAAAACTATATAGGGAATATATGTTATATTAATATCATAATTAAATTATTTAAATATATAAATCATGATCTATGTAATAGAATCATAAATTACTAGTTAAAAACATATAGAAAAAAATAATGCAGATATTACTAAAAATGTAACATTAACATAGAGTTATTAATAAACAGGTAATATAAAGACATAAAAATAAAATATGGTATAGCACATAAATATATTCATATTTATTAGATGTATAATAATTATTTATTTATTATATAGTTTTTTTTAATTGAGTTCAAATTAATTTAGGACTTGTGGTATAAGAATTTCATCTCACTTTTTGTTTCTCTGAGATACATACCATATTCAACAGATGATAATTTGTGTTCTGTATATATTCTATTGTAAGTTTTATTCTATTACATTAATTAATTTAACTATTTTAAAAATATTAATTAATTTTAATATCTTATGGGGTTTATGATTATAATTTTTTATAAGTAATAATGTGTTTTATCATCTGACTTTTATTTTTGTTAGAATGATGTTGTATTCCTTAATTTTTTTATAGTAAATATACTGAAAATGAATGTATTATATTAATCTCATATATAAATTTATGGATATTTACATTTCCCTGTTATTATATTTAATGCACGTGTTTTATGAATTCAAAGTTACCCCATTGGTGATGTAATTTTATCTCGATTTTCCTTCTGCGAGCATAAGAAATGTTCTAAAACTCTATATTTATATGACGTATATATACAAAAATTTCTAGGTTATATCATGAATATAATTATCCTTATGATGTTTTTTTGTTTCATGTAATTTTATAATTTGTATTTTATTATGATTCAATTTTACTAATGTACTAATGCTACATTGTTACAATCTCATCATTTATATAGATTGTTTATTATTATTCTTCCATTAATGAAATTTTATGATATACCACTAAAGAACACTCATTATTTCTCATAAAATATGGTTATTCATGTTATATCCATGTAATTTCAAAAATTCCCTATATTTTCTATGGAGGATAATAAATTAATTATTTTTTATTAAAATCCAACATTATTTCTTTTTTCAATCAAAAATATGTGTTCCTTCAAAACAATTTTAATTTTTTTACTATTATCCTATTATGTTTAAAAAACATTTACCCATCTTATAAATTTTTATAATTAGGTTTTAAAATGTATGTTAGTTTAATTTTATTGATCAAGTAACATGACTATAATTCATATGAGAAAAAGAAATGTTCGACATATATAGACTTTTCATCTGTCATAACCATCATTTCTTTAATGATCCATATGTAACTATTCGAATATAATTTTTTAACATAAAATGTTTTGAAAATTTTAATTAAATTTTATCAATTTAATGTTATTTTCAACAAAAACTTTTAAAAAAATATTTAAAAAGGGTTCTAATTTATTTATAAAACTTTTTTTATTTTTAGAAGGTTGTTTTCAATGAAATAGTTTTCAATGATTCATTAATTTCATTAAATATATTCATATAAATTTTCTATAAAAGGGATTCTAAAAATATTTTGAACCATATATTTATTTCTTCAATGAATTTTCTTATAAATTTGTTTTAAAATTTATTTCATGATTTCATTTTGAGTTTTCAATTAGATTTAATTGAAAATAGTTTTCAAAATATTTTCAAGAATATAATATATGGGCTCAAATATATTTAAAAACATCAGTATTATTAATGTTTGAAATATAATTTTCATAGAGAAAAATATACTTTCCTCAAAAAATGCTTTAAATAAAATTCTAAATCGTTCTTTTTATGAAAAAGATTTCTAAATTTTTATAAAAAACTATTTCAAAAGAAATTATATATTATAAGAGAGATGATTAATGTGATATTTCAAAATAATTCTCCATATATGATGAAATATAGTGATACAGTTTATCATTTAATGGTGATAATATCAAATAATTCCATTTGTATTCTTTATAGAATTTTTTATTTCTTAATGGAATGGTTTTTTGACACCCAATTATCTTCTATTAGTTGTATTATTTTGAAAACCAAATAATTTCACCAGTTATGATTAGATGAAATGATTATTTGACCTATATATTTTCCGTAGTTAATTATATGATGAATATTTTTTAAAATCCATTTCATTCCGTGCGTTACGATTAGTTGTTTATGAACCCCGTCTCTTTTAGGGGTCATGATAAGATGTATGTTTTATTATATTGTGGCACATGTATGTATGATTTTAGTATATGATATATGGGACCTATATATTCCTCAATTGATTGAAATAAATATTTATATTTCATGGGATAATAATGTATAAAAAGTCAGTGGGCTTGATCAGAAGAGGGAAATTTTTGTGTAATGATCCAAATGGGAAATAGGTGTGTCCTGATCTACTATGGGATAACAGGGAATCTCAATTTACTATGGGATGATAGGGAAACCTAATATAATATGTGGGGAAGGGGAAACATCATCCACTATGTTAACATGGGGAAACAAAATCACTTAAAAATAAAATAACTACAACAAGGTTTGGTGGTGTGTCCCTCTCAGTTGGTGTAGTCCCCATGAAGTGCCCATATATATTTTGGGAATGATCCTTGACGAATAGGGAATGTTTTATAAGGTTCTATTTTTGTCACAAATTCTAAATCTTATTCCTATGAAATATTCACATGGTACATGTTATTTATTGTTATATTATTGTTATCTTAATAATATCCATTATATATTCCATGATTATAAATCATGATCTTTGATATGAAGGGTTTGATCTTGTAATGTTATGATCACATTCTCATACCCATATACTCTTGTTAGGATTATATATATCACATCATTACCCCAACTGAGAATATAAGCTCACCCATTTATTATATTTTATTCCCCCAATCAATGAATATAGTATATAATTAGGAGTATTAAAGGGGAAGAACATTATTTGACATGTTGAAGATATTTCACTAAGTTATAAGAGTGTGCTTCCATGATTCTAGATACACTAAAATATTATAGTCCTTGTATATGTACTATTTTAATGTGATGAACATTGATCTAGAATGTTGTAATATCAATGAATTTTTTGAATGGGTCATTATAAATATTTTGGAAACTATGTATCCCACAAATTCATTGGTTAATGATTTATATCTCATGGGATAATGATGGAAATGATGTTGACAAGCTTGATCCACAATGAATGATGGGGAAAACAAATCCACTATGGGAAGCTAGGGAAACAAGGTACTCTATGGGAAGATGGGGGAACTAGATACATTTTGGGATTATGTGGGAACCCAATCCCATACATGAAAATGACTACTATTAAGAATGGTGGATTTTCCAACTTTATTGTTGTATTCCCCATGATGTTCCTTGATATGTTTTGGAAATGAGCCTTTAATTTTTTAGAATGTATTTATTTGCTTAAATTTTTTAAACACATTTTTTCTTATTTCATTGATATGATCGTTTAGTCCATGTTCTTTATCCCGAAGGGCTCGAAGGCCTTTTTATTATTAATATATATAATCCCCAATTTAAGGTATGAAGGAGAACCCGTACATGACTTGTAGGCCCAAAGAACTCAGCCTAACATGACCCACCATACATGACCCAAAGTCCAATAAGCTTACCATGCCCAATACATGACTGTTAGGCCCAACCCTCTAGCACTGCCCCTCCATAGCTTCTGCATCATTGATTGCCTAACTCCCCACCTTGCATTGCTACTCGGATAGCATTTACCGGTACAAAGTGGCACTGTGCTGGGTCCCGTTGGCTGTTTCCATACCCTTTCATTCCTCCAATCCAGTTAGCTCTGCTTCTAGTGACTTTTATTCTTGTTGATCTAATCCTCTTCTGGGGTCTACTCAATGTGAACTGTGCTACTCCACGGTCTTTTTTGCATGAAGGCCCTGAGGCACGAAGGCCCTGAGGCACGAAGGCCCTGAGGCACGAAGGCCTTTGATGACCAGAAGGCCCTTGAGACCCGTAGTACCAAACTAGTGGCCCGAAGGCCCAAATAGTCTGATTAGTTCTGGAGACTATAGTACCAAACAGTACTGTAACAGTAACACTACATTCCCCCCCACAAAATCACCTCCTCCCAGTTTTGAACCGTGTTCTCTTGGATGCCAACAATGAGACCTTACCACTTAGGTACGGGCTCAATGGCATGGTCCGTGTTCTTTATTATCTTATGATTCTTGTCTTATGAACATCCATTATTTATATAATGAATTTTTTATGATATTTTATTTGAAGGGTATAATCCTTTATTGTTATAATCACATTATCATATCCTTATATTCATGTTATTATTACATATCTCCTTTCCTTACCATTATTTAACATCTTATCTCCCCTCATTATTATAATTCCCATCACTATGAAATAAAGGAATTATTTATTTCGGAATAAAAAATTGGAAGATACCTAACTGAGATTTTGATGATCTTTCCCCATGTTAGATGATTATCTTTTCATGTTTCCAATGACAATATATGTTCTTGGTCCTCAAGCATGTATTTTTGTAAAGTGATGAATATTTTTCTATATTGATTTAATATCCATGAATGTTTTCCTAAGACACTATATGATGGGTGTTACCTATGAAAGCCTCCAATGTATTATTTAAATATTTATATATCATAAGATAATGCTTTGAATCTTGTTGAAAATATTAATCCTCTATTGACGATAGGGAAACCTGATCCACTATATGAATTTAGAAAAACCTGAACACTTATGGGAAGATTGATAAACATAATCAACATTGGAATTATGGGGAATCCCAATATCTTAAAAAGAATGGATTTCAGCTTGGGATGGTGGTCTTTTATACCCAGTAAGTGGATTCCCCATGAAGTTTCTTGATAATTCGATGGAATTAATACTGACTTATAGGTAAGGATATCACATGAATATGTACCTAAAAAAATTCCATGTCTTATTCCTATGTTATACTTCCCAGGATTGTGATTTTAATTTCCTTATGATTCATGTCTTATGATCTGTCAAAAACATTTCCATGATTTATGCTAATTATCTTTTATTTACAGGGTATGATATTATATTTTCATGTTCTTGTTCTAACTCAATTATTCTCTTGGTTATTCGTACACATCTCCCTTGTTTCCCTTACTGAGAATATGATGTCACCAGTTCTTATATTTGTGTTTCCCTAGGAAAAAAGTTAACTATTATGTATGACATGTATATTAAAGGATTTATTCTTGATGAAACTAGTGAGAAATAATTTATATAACTTATGAACAAGTGTTTTTATTTCCATTTTTTCAAAGGTACTAGACTAAAATGGTTTTATGCATCATTTTATAAATGTATTATGTAATCCAAAATAATGATGTAATTTAATGTATAAGTAAAGATAGCGTATATATAGTAAATTTCCCATGTAATACAATATATTTATTTTGAGTATACATGTTTAAATATAAAATAAAACTATATTTTTAATTAAATTGATAATTCATGACGACATTTTTATTAATTTCATTTTTTTTGTATACACTGACGTTTGAATGAAAATAAAATGGGTAAATGATGAATAATAATCACATTTTAATATTTTAATTCATGTGGTAGGATTTTCATGTAATTATTCATCTACACAAAGTTTAGGATGGTGTAGAAAATAGTGTAGATAGAGATGAGTAGAATGAGTCATGGTGTGATTCAGAGTTAATTCAATTAAAATAAAGAAACTTGATGATTATATATAAATCATGAAAATATTCCAAAAAAAATTCCAACCGAGTTGGTACATAAATAAAAATTCTATAATAATCGGTTTCACATCATGATACAATGTGATGAGAATAGAAACATCAAAACTAGTTACGTTTTTAACTATGACCCTCATTAAATTCACTAGTAACCCCCATAGTTGGATTTTCTGCATACAGTGGATGATTTTATGTCATCTATGACATATGGTGTCTACTTAATATGATAAATACAAGTAATTTATGGATCTATAAAATAATTCATGAAATATTCCAATCTTGTAATAAGAAGTGATGTTCATTTTTTGAGGCTTCCACGAGACTAATCCAGCAACTCATTCAGAATCGTTTAATCTATTTCCCACACTCTGATAACTATCTATAGGAGGTTATTTTCTCTTATGTGGACTAATTTAATTAAAGGGAAGGTGTGAATTAGAATTATTCACAATATTATTTATTCATTTTTTTAGTTGATATATCCAATTTTAATTAATGAATTATTTATTCTTTTTTCATTTTGTGGACATTTACAAAGTTAATAAAATATAAAAAATTAATACATAAACTAATAGTATCGAATGTCACATATCCAATATGTTATTTTGTATGCTCATTTCCAGAAAATGTATCAATAGAATTATTTCATTAATAACCTAAAGTAATTATTCATATTAAAAGAATAGATTTTTACATTAAGGGGAGAATGCCAAGAAAAATGATCTTTCCACACCTCAACTATGATGATAAACATTAAAAATTTGTTTATGCTATGAAATTTAAAATTATATGACCCTAGAATTTTAAATGCATGTCTCCTTTTCTCTAGCTGAATTAAAACCAATCACTTCTTCCTCTCTTATTCTCATCACCATCAATCAATCGATAATTTTAAAATTACTAAAATTAACTAGAATCACATGAAGTGGTCAAAATTAAGAGCACCATTAATTATACTCCATTTTTAATAAATTCATTTTATTATGTTTATATAAATTATTAAAATTTATTATCCCCACTATAATTATTGAAACATTATTGTCTGAACAAACAATATATTTATTTCATCAAAACCTCACAAGGATGGATATAATGAAGAAAAATGAATAATTATAATATTATTTCCATAACTATGAATCATTAAAAATGAACTATCATAAATATTCCCCCCATTTTATCTAATGGAATATCAAAATAGTACTCATGCATGAGTGTAGACTATCACCTCAATGAAGTGGCATATTTTATTTTTAATCATTGCCTCACATTGATAGTTATATATTTAGATTTCAGGTATGTATATTATATAAATATATATATAATAATTTAATTTTTTTAAATATAAAACACTATCTAATTTTATTACATCTAATCATTTTTTAAATGTATATGTTGCTCGTGTTTGAATACAAACTAACACCTCCACGATATGATATATTCCACTTTTTATGACATACTGACATGGATGGTTCTAAAATTGAAATTGTTTTTTAATGATAATAAAATTTATATTAAAAAATTTCTTATATTAGGGAACCATTAATAATTTTACCATGCTTAAAATACTAATGGTGTTTTGGAACTCAACAAGCTGAACAAACACCACATGTTCGATTTAAATTTAACTGATTTAGTATCTAAATGAAACATGGTATTAAATGAAACAATGAATATAATAATAAGATAATTACTATTAATATGTTTTTTAATAAACAAAATAATTTATATAATAGTATTATGTAGTGGGAAATAAGTCATATGAGGTAGTTTATAACTCAAGGTAATATATTTTTCATTCAAAAAATATTTTCTGTATTTATAACTATTTAAATTCTATAATCATGATCTTATAAAATATTCCTACATTTTTATATTTATAATTTCAATATTTTTTATTTTCATATTCTGACTTTTTTATTTTAATTTTTAATGTCAAAAAATTAATCTTTTTAATGGATTTTTGATAGGAAATTTATATCTTATTTATAAAAGTGGTAAATGAAATTTTTAAACCATTACCACTACTTTTAATTTTTTTTTAAAGTATGAACATTATTAATTAGAAGGATTCCAAAATTAATTTTTATATATATTCAATGAATATCATAATACAATTATTTGGAGAATATTTATTTTTCAATATTTTTTGGAGAAATGTTATTTGTTCACTTTTTTTCTAAAGAAGTGGTAGTACTTTTGATTATAAGCATGAATAATAAATTGTTATAGTTTTAAAATTGAAATAATATATTTTCTTTGCTTTATTAATGTTATGGTTATTGTGAATTATATATGCCGGTGGATCTGACTGGTATGGTCCTCAATTTCATTAGGTAATGACATATTCTCTATAAATTATATTCTAGAATTATTAGGGTACGTTATTCATTTTTAAGTGTTCTCATTTTGGTGACTATAAAGAAAATATACTAATAAGAAAATTATATTTCTATTCATAATGCTTATTTTTCTTAAATTTAATTTATTCATATGGTGTGAAAATATACATATTAATATGAAAAATATTTTAATATTTTAGTGTTGAAAGGAATGTTTTTCATGGATAATTTGACATGTTCTTTCACACATTTCCATGTAATAGTCTTGATTCATATTTTGATAATTTATATCATTAAATATAATTTAATGAATAATTTTGGGAGATTATATTGATTTTAAATGTTTGTATATGTTTATTTGAGAAAAAAATCACATGTTTTATTAAATATTAATGAGTTTTTTTAATTTCCCCTTATTTATTTTTTTGGTCCATCCCATGACTGCCAATTTTTTTAATGTGTTTAAGGATGTATATGAACTATAGAAATTGAATTATTTAGTATTGGTATACCCTATTCAACTAAAAAATATTTTTCTGAATGATATTGTATTGTAATCATATGAACCATTTTGTAAAAAATATATACTATTTATAAATATCCACATTGTTATGTAGTTTCTCACTTAAATATCTAAAAATATAAAACTATAAGATCATTGAAATTTATTAAAGTGAATACCTTATAATAAAATTTTAATTATGGGTGGAATGTTTTTTTACAAAAAAAATGATGGAATTCACTTGGTGTTGAAATATTATCTCTTAATGACATGCCTAATTGATATTCAGGAATATAACTCAACCTAGAATAGATTATGGACATGTACCTTTAAATTGTTGACCCATATTTATCAACAATAATAAATTCACACCTACAAATTGGATATCCTTGTACTCTAATTTAATCCAAAGGAATCTAGTTCTAATTTTTAGTAATGATAAAAATGAAATAATTATTCACCTATTACATCCATGCCTCCATTTCCATAATAGAAATATTTTCATCATAATATTATTCTCCTCAACACTGGGTATCGTGAATCATATTTATACAATTATCTTATTCACCAACCTCAACTGTTTTGATATTTTATAGTACACAATAATAAATATCACTACAATGGTCGAAATGGGTATATTGATCGAGATCCATACCAGATGAATTTTTCACCTTATGTACATACAAAAATGAAAAAAATAAGGACTTATAAAACCATAAATATTAAATCCTTAAGATTATTTAATTATTGTTAATATGAAATCGAAAATTTTTCCCCAATATACCTTTGTAAAAGTCCATAAAAATTCGTTATTATTACATTGATCTCAACTGTGAAAACAACAAAAATTTCATTACTATGTTTTCCTAATATAAATTCCATCCATGGAATCCATGGGGGGATATAATTTGTACCCTATCTAGTTTCTATTTCTTATTTCATTAAATAATTTCAATCAATTTTTTTTCTTTACCAACCCAATAAATAATTATTAATGTATATCCTCAAACTACATCATACATCTCAACTTAAGATCTCAAAGAACATTACCATGAATTGACCATCCAATACCCCTCATGGGTTAGGAGTAAATATGGGATTAACCCTACAATTCTATCTTTCCATAGGTCATGCATAGTTAAATTGAATTGATTATGTATTATAATATCATATTGGGGGCATTACCCTAAAATATTTTTAGAAAATGATAATAAAACCTACACCAATCTAATCTATATCAATAAAAAATCCATAAATAATTGACGAAATATTATACAATATAGCAATAAAATAAGGAAATATCATTATAACTCCTATATTAGAGGCCATGAGTTACAACTACACTTGAACAAGTTCTATGATCCTT
Source organism: Viscum album (assembly GCA_963277665.1). Classification (NCBI taxonomy): domain Eukaryota; kingdom Viridiplantae; phylum Streptophyta; class Magnoliopsida; order Santalales; family Viscaceae; genus Viscum; species Viscum album. Next base: position 1,769,715,084 of record OY728142.1, on the reverse strand, counting down.
TAATTCATAAATTGATCACCAAATCACTCATATTGACCTAATATATAAATATATGAGTGATAGTAAATTTATATTTTGTATAATTTTCCCAAAAATACTATGATGAAAATATAGATGATGTATACTAATGTCCTAATGAAAAAAAACATTTACCATCACATTACCCATAATAGAACATCCTTTCCAAGGATCAATAACCATGTAGAAAACAGAAGTGTAAATAATTATATCAATTATATATTGAATGAAACTACCTTGCTTGTACATTCCCACCACACCATTCTCCCTAAACCCTAATGTCATACATATGAGTTCGTACAAAAACTCAATTAGTCAAAATTTACACCATTTTATACACATCATAGCTATACACATAAATATAAACCACATTTTTATCTCATACACATAATCATGTATGAAGACTAGGAACAAGTAAAAACAAAATAAATATAACAGAGATACCTCACAACTAGTATGAAGACATATCATACAACCATAATATCCCAGAGACTAGAGTATAAAATATATAAAACAAGTGGAATAAATAATAGGATATAATTATTATTCATATATATCAATATAAATGACATAGATTATGGGGAAAAACATTGATCCCAAAGAAAAATATAATAAATGTTCATACCTTTGGATTCTATTACTAGAGCGTAAGAAATAATTGAACATAATGAATAATGTAACACAAAACTATTGTTGGGAATAAGATAACATACCCTTGAACTATATAAAACATCCCACTAAGAAACATAGATTTTATTAAAATGGTCTAGGAAGCCAATCCTTTTTAATCACACAATAATAAATTTCAATTACAACCACTACTAATTTATTAAATATTAATTACCAATTATTTATAAAATCTCGTGTTAAAATAAAGATTAATTCCCTTTAAAAAAATAAATACAAGGAGTGTGATTCAATATCAAAATATGATTTTAAATAGTCACAGACTTAATAATATTACAAATCCATTATTTCAATTTATTGACATATCATAATTAATCAATAAGTTTAAAGAATCACTCCATAAATATTTTTTCAATTATTTCCATCCATAATCCAATGTACATTGAAATATATATACCGAATTTAGGAAATGAAATACCATATTGGAAATAAGTAATAAATAGTAAAAATAAATACAGGCATATCAACTGGATATGAATAACTCTCCATAAACTAAATATGGATGTAAACATGAACCAACCATCCTGAATTTATTTATAAGTACATATCCACTATATAAACACTATTCCACCGTCAACTACATTATTCGACCATTATAAACATATCCAAATAGCTCAATAAATATAATATTAACCAACCTAGAATTTGTTATCAATTTAAAAACATCAATGTTTTTTATATTATAATAGATTTATTGTTTATAATAATATTTTCAAAAATAGTGATTTCAATTTTCAATCATTACATCTTCAATTAATATTGATAAGAACTATGAAAACAAAGACTGATCATAGTAGGATATTTTTATTAATTTCATCATTTATAATATTTATCCCATATAAATTAATTAATTTCATTTTGGTTAGGTTTTATCAAACCAATAACAAAATAATAAAATTATAATAATTTAAATAGAAATAAAATAAAATTCTTAAAGAAATTATTTATCATGTTTAACATATTTATTATTGAATGGAAATTAAAATGAATGGATTGTTCATTATAATCATCAAATATAATTATTATATTTTTTTATTTAGTTTCATGAATGTAAAATATACAATTTATTTGTAATAATAATTAAAATAATATATCACTCTATCTATAAAAAATCATGATGTAATTACATAATATATGTCCAATATTCTAAGTAGAATTAAATAAATATATTCAACGCTACAATACAATCTAATAAATTATTTATTCCCATGTTTTTATCTCCCTATTGTAAATAAAATATATTTAATAATTAGAAAAAATAGTTAATGATAATTCCACATCAAAAAATAATTTATATTGGTTTTTTTAATATAATTATCTTGATTTAATGTTTGAGGAACATCAAAATAGAATGTAAATACTAATTTTTCCGAACCACCAAAAATTATAAAGACCACCTAAATGACTAATACAATTGAATCATCATTTAACAATACACGAATAGAAAATAAAGCAATTCAGAAACACTTAGATATAAGCACCATAATAAAATAGAACAATATAAAAATAATTAAAGAGTATAAAACGAGAACATTATTTTGAGATAGTTTAATCCCTATGAATTAAGCGGTTGAAACCCTTAAATAGATAATTATAAGGAATAAAATATGTTCTATGGTCAACTATGGTTTAATGGGATGGATTACAAATAAATATTATCAAATCGAACCCCCCTTTTTATAAGTAAAATATGATGGGACTATTCCATGAGATGATATCTTCCAAAACATTCATTATAGCCATAGTAAAATAATAATATAGAAATCAATGCCATAAAATGGGGTGAACCTACCCATTCTCAGGGTCTATTTTGGTATTTTTAACTTATTTTTGTCCAGAAACACAGTATTTTGGTACTAAACGCGATGATAACATACCTTGAACCAACCACATATGAAGAATAAAATTAGAATTGATAAATCACCTCACATTTTAAAAAACTCATTAAAATAATTGAACTTAATAATGAAAAATAAAAAACATGTAGATGAAATCATTAAAAATAATAAAATATGTTTTTAACTCTTCGAAATTTAAAATAGGGACACCACCAGATATCGTTAGGTACAACTCTCACCAAAATAGATATTGTCACAATGAAATGATCTACGATGAACTTGATGAATAATATATTATAATTTAATTGATATCTACTATTATGCCTTTCCCATATAAGGTTCACTGCCATGATATAGTGAATTAATTAAGGGTTACACTAGAATCCCCCTAATGCCACCCTCTTCGAAACAGATGCTACATATTCCCTCATTTTACATAGAGACTTCACCAAAAAAACACCCCAGACACCACAAACATCAAAATGGGCTTCTTACACACATCATTCCATGAAAATAAATTATCCAACACACTGTGAAATAGTAGCCACAAAATCCTCCACCATGCTTCTCAAATAGTAATTTTAGATACTAATGTTCTATATATATTTTATTTATCTAATAACACCCTCAAATTACTAATAAATAGATCAAAATCCTTAGAAAACCAAAATTAAATGTCAGAAAAGGTAATGATTTTTATCAATAGTGTTATTCAATGACTCGTATAAGAATATAGTCATATTTTGTTCTTAAAATTCTTAAGATCACCTCAAACACAATTACTTTTAATTTTATATATAATTATCCCCCGATGATTATATGATGTTTTGTTCGCTATCAAAATAAATAGGCATTTTATCTATGTATATAATTAATAAATAATAAAAATCATATCTATTTTTTTTAAAGTCATGCCATTTGAACATATCACCCTTATTAGGTATTTAGCTCATAATATCACATCCAACTATTAGGGTTTTAGTACCTGTTATATATTTTTTTAATATTTTTCATCTATGGAATGAAAAAATTAAAATAAGGCTTCTAGTTATAAATTCCCAAATCATTATTAGGGAATTTATCTTATATTTAATGTTTATTTTAAATGTTTAATATGATACATTGGAATTATTATTCTCCATATGGATCCAAAAATAATTATATTTAAATAATAAATTAAATTTGAAAAACATATCAAACATTTCATATTGAACTAGTGGTAGCCAAAATAGAACTAAATTTGTTTCATTGTACAAATATGTCATTTATACTAAAGGATATGGGTGATGATAGAATAAAAATTGATTGGGATTTACAAAACCTTCCTTGAATTATATATTAATAAAATATTACACATATACAATATATATATATTTAACTATCATATAATAAATATAATAAAAAATAATAAAAATTTAACACATCACAAAAAAAATCTATATTATAAAAATTTATCATCTATATTTTTCATTCTTAATAATGATCCCATTGTTGATCGTAAATAAATAAGAATTAATTTATTCTAAATAATCCATATATACTCTATTAACCTGTGTCTTGAAATCAATTTCTCAACATTTTATTGACAATAGTTCTATTATGATAGCAATATTTTATTAATTGGTATGACATATTTTATATGGTTAACATAGTAAATACTTTATTATTAATTTTATTATTTTTTGAAAGAATGAATTTTTATATTTTATAAATTCTCAGATGCATATTGAATCATATTACCTTGGCAGGATAATAAATATGTGAAATAATACATCATTATAAGACCATTCAAAAGCATTTATTTTTTCACAAAACCCCCTAAAATATTTAAAAATAATATACATGATTGTAATGTATTTTATAGTTTTTAAAAAAATCAAAACATTTGACCACATAATATTAAAATGAAAATAATATGAATAGATTATTTTTCAATTCTATGAATTTTGTCTCGTTAGTGAATATATGTAATTTTTTCTTAAAATAAAAAAATAAATAATATTTTTTAGAAACAATTTAATATATATGATATTTTGGATAATTTCATCTCTTTTATTCAATCCATTAATTTCATTTTTCAACATTAATAATATGAAAAAAATATACTAATAATTATAAATTTTATTATCACATTATATTTATGGAACACAATAATGAATTCATGATAAGCAACAATGAACATATAATACCTAGTTTCACTAAGATGTTTTAAGTTATTGCGAACACTACAAAGAATGTATCCTAGTTTTAAAAATTTGGCTATTATTGAGAGAAACACCCATCTCAGTGAGGTTTTATATCTAATGAAAATATAAAATAACACCTTGATAAGTGTTCAAATGATAAAAAATCCTACCTGAAGAAACCTATGAATGATTAAATTGACTATTATTGAGGATTCATGGTGGGGTAATAGTTATGTAACTATTATACACAAAATAGTGTATTTTATCTTCATTAATAATAATTTAATAGAAAATGGAAATGTGTTTAATGATAATATATACCCTTGGAAATTATGTTTGAAGATGAAAATATAAATTTTAACACCAAAAAATATTTTTTAAACCCAGAAGTATTGGTGTAATTAAAATATATATGATACCATTGAAGAAATTATGTTTAAATTTGTATGTAAAAAATAAATATTATGTTATTTATTATTTCCATCATTATATAATTATATTTCTATTTGTATATCTTATTTATTGTTATTATATACTGAGTTTATAATGAAAATTTTGAGAATTTATTTACTTGGTGAAGTAATTTTTCTCATTGAAAATTCCATGTTCAATTTGATTACTAAAATAAATAAGTACCTTATCCATATTATAATACATTTTTCTCGTATGAGTTCGGTCAAAGGATGTATGAATTTAAAAAAGGGATTCAAATGATAAAATATATTCCTTCATGGTGGAAAAAATATTTTAATAAATATTTGTTGATATATTTTATGTCTTAGTGAAATATATTATCATTAATGGAATTTATGTAAATGGATTTTACACCAAATCTATAGATGTTTGAGGTGTTGAATTCCACTATCATTCATCATCAATAATGTGAAAATGTTTTCTGAAAAAATTTCAGGGTATCCGTTTATTTTACAATATTTTAATATATGTTAGATTAGATAAAATACATTGTACCGGATTTTTATTAATCGTAACACATTTTTTTATATGATCATTTTGGTAATCAATGATCCATTATTTTGGGAAATTTAATGAAATGTGCATGTGATTATCCATCAGTTAATGAGATATTTCTCACATTTAATTATATGTCATGAATTTTTGGCCCACAAAAAAAGTATTATAACATCACCATTGAATGTTGAGATATATTCTTATGAGTTATAATATAGAATTCAGGTGGATATATATTGACCAATGTATCCTCAATTAAAACCACTACATTATTTTATTATATATATTGAGGATACCATTATCACATCCCATGTTTTCTTATTATCAACCCATAACTTTTATTTTTCACAAAAAATAAAATCAATATAATTATTCCAATATAATTTGATTTGAACATTAATATTGATAATGATGGTGAATATTCATATATTCCTTTAATAATTATTTCATGTTAATTTTAATAAGTTTATAAATCATTTTTCTAATTTTCAAACATAAATTTTATAGTTGAATAATTTATAATGTGACTATAACATATCGCTAAACCTCTTCTAATGTACAATAAATTTCTAGTTCAAAATTATGACGTGCAATATTTCTTATTGTGGGACTTATTTAAATTAAAAAATATTTTTTTTTATTATATATCATTTTGAAAAACAGTATTTCCATAAAACATATTTCAAAATTTTTTAATAAAATTGTTTTATATATTCATGTAGCACCAAATAGTAAAAACCCAATGAATATAAAGAATGATTTAGGATTATATTAGAGTTGAAAAAATTGATTATAAAATATCGTAAAATGGTAATAAAATATAAATATAAAAAATGAATTTTTTATTTTTATTTTCATGAAAATATGATCCTTATATTAATGTTTGGAATTCAATCAGTATAAATAAATTTTAAATGGAATGACAAAATTATTGTATGTTGTTCTTTAAAACATCCTATGTCAAATGGAAGGTGTATCATTAATTTGGAAAATTTATCAAATATATTCCCTGATGTTTTTAATTACTCAAAATGGGTTACAAAATCATAAATTACCATATTAAGTACTCTTCTTAGAACATATGTTCCATAAATTACTTATGACATAGTCATTAATACTTCTTTAAATCAATTTTCAATAAATTGACAAAAACATGATTTAAAAGATAAAAATCAAAATCATATGAAATAGAATAAATCTATGATGGTTATGAAAATTAAGGAATAACTAGAACTCAAAAATTTAAATGATCAACATATTAATTAAATTGTAAATTTAGCTACGAATCATGAACATACATAGGATAAAATCTGCATATATATTTTTACAACCTGAAATTATTTTAACTATGTTGAGATTAATTTTGATGGAATGGTATCATATAATTTACATATTAGATTCTGGATTTCGATCATTAGCCCAAATAAGTAACAAATGATTATAACAGATCAGACTAGGATAAATGTAAACATATCAATTAATATAAATTCCATTCAATTTATACACATCAATTTTTAAAAGAAATTTTTTAAACTCATTATAGTATTAATGACAATGGTTATAATTGTGTGTTTATATTAATTAGAATTGAACGAAATAAATTTATAATATATAATGAATAACTAGAAACTAAATGTTTCTATAAATGAACTTACATTTATTATATAAAACATATTCCATATTATGAATGTAATGAATTTTTTACATCTCATAAAAATGGTTATATAAAACAATATAGCATTTTTTTTTTGTAGGATTTTGTGATTTTAAATAATAAGAAAACATTTGATAATGATGTTTATATGAAAATTCTTAATTAATGGAAAATGAATTTTTTTTGAAATATTTAGATCTATTTTCAATTGAACACGTGATTAATATAGTTTATGTTCATGTTGTATAACATTTTCGATGAATATTTTATTAAATTTTTCGTAAGAATGATTTAATTTTACCATGTGTTGTTATTATGAAGACTATATTGAAATTTCTTATCATTGAAGTATATATTGATTATTTTAATATAACTATAAATCATGATTAACATTTCATGGTTGAATAATTAATATACAATGATTTTTTTAAAAGTTTCTATGAAAAAATAATTATCATAGATTTAAAAATGAATATCTAGAAGCTGATATATATTTCTCAATTTAAGGTATAAAGATAAACTCCTATAGTGGATTCATATGTATAAATCACATGTATTATTTAAATTTTTTGTTTAATGACATCATGATTTTTATCAATTTAAAATTTTACCATGTGTGGATAATAATGAACTTCTATGTCCCATTGTTCTATATCATCATACTATTAGAGTGATACTGTATTTTGAAAATAATATAAGGAAATTAACATAATTTTCTATTAATTTACTATCACGTTGAATTTTTTATCTGTGATGTAGACTTTAAAATTATTATAATAAAATAATATAAATATTTAAAGTACCTTTTGATTAGGTATTATATTATTATAAATTTATGGAACCAACATTTATTATATAGTATGTTTTGGATCATTAGGATCATATCATAATAAATGTAGTGGAATAAATAAATAAAAAAACAATATATAAAATAATAGAAATTTTATATAGGTATATGTCAATCATTGTGAGATTTGTCTTAATCAATCATGTTTGTGTTTTCTTGATAGAGATCACATTGAAAATTCCTTAGTATTTTCACCCCCATGGGCATAACACAAACCACTATGATCCTCGTATACATTTAGAAGACCCCAAACTCAAATATTATGCTATAAAATTAGCCTTGATGATAAATGGAGATTTCGTGGAAAATGATATACTCAAAAATTTATTGACTTAATTATTATTCACAAATAGTGGGACACCAACCATTTAAAGAGGATCCCCTCACTCATTAACGGATGTTGGGGTTGGGTTCTAATTATTTTTAACCATATTGAGTTATCTATAATGCATTAATATTCTAATTTTGAAATAAATGAATGATTCAATTAATAAGTTATACTTAATATTAAATATTTGAAATTAAATCTTCATTTATATATAAAATATACTATATAGATGATGTGGTAGTAGTTATGTACTGATATATTTTATTTATGATATACATCATATGCATATCACACGTAATGAATTTACGATTATCATATAGTAGGATATATAAATTTTAGGGCATGGATTAAAATATCCTTCTTTTAGTACAATTTTATAGATAATTTATTCCAATTTTCTCCACTCTTTTTGAATTCATCCAAAAAAAATTGAATTTTTCATCAATATATATTCATTATAGAGTACATATTTTTGGAAAAATTACATCATTATTATAACTACTAATAAAATCATCTTATGAAAAATTGTATCAATTAAAACAATAATAAATTCCATATTTTATAGATGAAATTAAAGGGTGACCTCTTGGAAAACCATAGTGCCACTAAAGCTATAAAGGGGTACAATGTGATCTGGAATAACAATAATCATTTATATATATGAGTATATTCACCATTAGATGTATCATATATATCATATTATTATCTATAAAATCCCTTCTTACATGAATCCTTGTTACCTTTAGACATGGATGACTTCAATACTTTTTTGAAAAATTATTTTTTTCATTATCAAATAAAATAGTCGACAGAGTAAGAAATAATTTTTCATATGTCATTCATCCATGTATTTGAGTGTTTCGCATGTCAGTTAGATAAGCATATACATGATTTTATTTATTATAATTAAATCAATTTACTAAATCTATTAACCAATCATATGAGGGGAAATATTCCATCATGGCTAATCTCCAACTGAATACATGATCATCAACACACCGAACCACCCTAGATTATTTATTCATCAAATATTTTATAATAAATTTATTGAGGTATGAATGTTATATTTCTTGTATTCTCACAAACCATAGGTAACATGAACTCTTAACAAGCCTAACTCCTTTTTTATATCAACAACCATATAAAATTCAGGGTGATATTCGTTGGTGGTCTCATCCAAATAATATATATTAATGTTTTACCTCATGATTATATCCATTGTTTCACATAAAAATCCTTGGATTGTGTGCAAGAATCTAATGATAATAGGACTAGAATATCATCATAAAATATTTTACTCAATGGTGATCATTGATTTGGGAAAAGATAAATTTATACATTTTTGGGAAAAAAATCTATTAACTCAAAGATAAATATGAATTAAACATGAATAAAAGATAATTTGGTGATATATTTTTTCACAAGATGAAATATTTTTTATTATTAAACACATTTATGAATAGTAAATACAACCATATAGAAGATAAGGTGTCCAAAACCGTACATATATAAATATTATAGCATTTTAGTTCAATATTCATTTTATTAAATTAATATCTATCCCTTATCTATAAATTTTTATTGTCTTTATAAATTAATATATATAAAAAAAATTATATAAAAGATATAAATCGTATCAATGTTTATTCCTCACAAGTAAAACCCTACTAAGACATATCATACATAAAACCATTTTTTTTATATAAGATGAAATGAAACATAATATTATGTAATCTAAGCTTCCAAATAATTATTAATCAAGGAGATTTTAATGAACAATTGAAAATAAAATGAGAATAAGGGTATGTGGGAAGACATTAAAACACAAAAATCATACCCATAAATTTATATATCATATCAATGAGTAATGGTATAGATCACATAATATCATAATATGTGATTCATAAATAAGTCCAAGAACATGAGTCATGAGATCATAACATTGTAATAATATCATGTCATAAAATAATGGAATAGTTTGTGGATTAATAGTAATAATTGAAATCTTTTTAACTTTTTAAATATAATTCCATTCATTATTTATTTGACTTGGGGTAACTACCCTTGTACATATTTCATGATTTTCATGAAAGCATAAAGACTATATTTTTGGATTGGGATAACCTCCCTCTGTAACCTATACTTGTATTTGAATAAGATGATGTATACCCTCGGCGTTTATCAACCATAAATATTTACCCAATGGGTTTCATGGCTATAATATACACACCCATCAAATTATCCTAACACAATCATATGTATTCCATAATATAATTTAAAAAATTATCATTTCATCACAGCATAACTAATATGAAATAAAATGTGTTTTTATAAATATTTTAACTTTATAATCATAAATTGCATTGAAAAATAATCAATATTATATCATTGGATCCACACATCAATGGTGAAGAGGTAACATCAATGGATTCTTCCATATTTGAATAAATCAATAATATATCAATAAAATGTTTTTTGGGTATAATATCCTTTTAATGATGAAATCTCTTATTTCAAAACTAAAAATTTCTTAATAAATAAGGAAAACATATTTATTGAAAATAAACATAGAATATTTAAAAATAATTATCAATGTATAAATTATTCATAATTGTGGTGAAATCCATTCATGAGTTGTATGTTAAAATAATGATTATTTTCACATCATTGGTAAATAGATCCATGTTTTTAAATTTAACTGAATGTCCGTTTTTGATAATTTTATATTTTTTCAAACATAATTAAAAATTATATTAAAAGTATATTAACAATATAAAAATAAATCATTCATACATTTTATGAAAATGAATTCATGTAAGAAAAAATATCAACATGACTGAAAAATATTTTCAAACAACCTTGAAAACATTAATTCAATCTCGTTGTTAGTTATAAATATGAAAATAAAAGGGGAAAGATAAAATCTCCCAAAATAACTAGATAATAAGAAAAGGAAAGAGTTTTATGATATATAGATCATATAATTTCATTATTTTAATTTTAATCATAAACAATTATAGGAAAAATATGATTCTATCATAAAAACCCTTTCCTCAAGTATGACATTTTATATATCTTCTCGATCCTCCAAATTGTTGAGAGACCTCCATTCCATTACATCATAACCCTAAAAATTATTGTCTTAGGATAAATCCAAGGGGTATAAGAAAAAAAGAATAATATATGGATAGTTTTTGGTATTGTGTTAGCTAATCTAAGAGAAAATAACTTGCGAACAAGTTTGGCGAGGAGGGTCCATTTATAAGTGAGTGAGAGTAAAAACATGAAATTACTTAAAATATTTAAATATTATAATTTCACTATCATTTTTCATTGGAACTAGATGGAAAATAATTATAATATAGGATATGATAGTGTTAAAATATATCCCAACAATATGAACAAGAAATATTTATATGGTAATATTTCCCTTATCTATTAGTTTTACTCCTAGTAAACCCTTTTTTACATAAATTATTGTGACAAATATTTTCTTATTTGATGATTAATTATGATAAAAAGTAATATTTGATTCATAAATAAAATTTAAAATACAATTCATTATATATAACTCATTTTACTAAACCGAATTTCTATTGGTGGTATAATTATTTTTCAAATAAGCATATAAATAAAAACAAATAACCTTTTTGAGAAAAAAAATTGAATAATAAAACATCTTTTACAATCATTATATTTCATATAAGAGTATCAAAAACAAAATAAATTATTTAGTTTAATATATAAATATTTAATTAACATAATGTTTTTAATTTTTTTTAATTTTAATAATTTTAATAAAGAAAATTCACACTTAATTAAATTTTATATAAATATAATTCATTATACCATTAAATTATTTTAACTTAATTCCTAATATTTTTATAACATATTTATGAAAGATTATTGAATATTTAATATAAATTATCATTATATTTTATACAATTTATTATTCAAAATTAATCAATATACATTCTCTAAATAAAAATACATAACAAGTATGAAAATAAATTTCTAAAAAAGTTAGACCTTAAAATAAATGAATACTTTTATTTATAATTTAATGATTAATTATTTTGTAGTAAAGAATAAATATAAATTAGGGATAAAATTTCTATATAAATTTTACAATTCCGCAATCTTTATTCAAAAAATCCAGTATAATGGCTCAATAATAGGTTTATAATGTATTATATTTTCATTTACAGTTTGGGTTGCATATAATGAAAACGTTTAAATACGTAAAATTAATTACAAGGAAGTACATTTAAAATCATTCCATGTTATATTCAACCCCATTAGAATGAATTTCACCTCTATATTCTATTTTTTTTTAAAATACAAATGAATATATCATTTCATCATCACAGCCTTGGGTTTCCATATAACTTCATTGATTTTTTTATTACTCTAGAAAGCATGTACCTGGTTGGTAGCAGTGATATTTTTGTACATTATATCTATAATACATTTGTTATAAAAACTATTAATCATAAGAATGGATAAGAGATTTGGTAGGAACTGTGAGTTTAGTAAATATTATGGTTCTAGTACGAACTACTCCATGATATGTTATTGGAATTGGTCATTGTCTTGATAGTGGTTTAGGGGAAGTTCCAAGTGACAAGTAATCATCCTAATTTGGTAAACATTTAGGTAAGGGACAGTATTTCTAGTTTACATATTTCTATTCATGCCAAATAACATATCAATATTCCATAGATAAATTAAAATGAAAATCATCTCAGCAAAATATTCTTCTAGATCTCACTAATGATTGTTAGCTTAAATCATCTATCAACTCTAAGAAACCATGCCATTTTTTGAATATAATTATCCTTTTATACTATAGAAATAACTATCTCATTTATAAATATATTAATTTCTTTATATGGATGTAAGAAGATTATATTTATAAACATCCTTATATATAAGAATTTCTGATGAATCTAGTAAATAATCAATTAAATTGAATTATAACCATATAATAAGGCAAGATTTATGATTATTTTCAGAAAAAATTTCATATATTTGTGAAAATATATTATAATATACCCATGGGATTGAATTAATCTTTATTACTAACCATATGTATGAGTATGATAACAAAAAATAAAACAAAAATATATATGAAGAGCATGAAAATGAAATATCTAGAAAAGTATGGAAGACCAAAAATCATATATGATATAATAAAATGTGTTATTCAATTCATACAAACTAATAACTTGAGGAATGGTTTAGATTGAGTAATAAGATAAAAATATTCTATAATAGATGTAATCTATTAAAAAATCACAAGGTGATCAACTAAACAAAAAATTTCATTTCGAACTATACTTTTTTTTTGTGAGTCTGATGAAGAAAACCATGGTGATGTCTTCCCATTTAAATTTCGGTAAAGGAAATGGTTGTATAAACCCTGTAGAATTCATTCCCTCATCCTTAAATATCTAAAAACCATGAACTGAGATACATAACCATTAATATATATCATCTTGTTTTCAAATAAAACGAACTCTTTTAGATCTCTATATATATTCATACATATAGGATTAATAGAGAATGATGATTTATAATCATATTAAAATATATTTTTCTTCATGTTTTGCATTGATGTTAAATTTAATCTTTTTTAGGAAAAAGCATTATATCATAATTAATTATTAACTCAAGAAGACGTTTAAACTTCTTTATCATCCCATCATCATCCTTTGATAACAAATTAAAATTTACACGGATAGATGATTGAATATACAATTTGGAAATATAATATGTTTACCCTTACTTCAATATCTCATTGTATATGGTATGTAAATCGATTTATATTGGATCTTTTTATTTGTTATTAGGTATAATTTATTAAGATCCTATCAAAAAAACGTTATCTTATTTATCTTCTATCCCATGGTGGTAATGAATTAGAAATCCATAATCCTAAACTCCACATAACAATATTCAATGCTGCATATTTAACTATTTATATGTGAATATATACATTATAATTTTATGATCATTATTTATATCACCCCATTATCTATTATGATAAATCCTCCATATAATTTGGGAAATGAAAACTACTACCAACTCCAATCTATGAGCCATGTAATTTAGCTCAAGAACCATCAATTAGAATGTGAATAAGTTTTCATCATATCATTTTGTATTAATAAACATCACAACCCCTTATTTAGTCATTCAGTAAAAATCACAACACATTCTCTACAATATTTTATTTTCTGTAAAAGTGAGTTTACCAAATTTCTCTTTAGTTCCCAAAAAAATCCTTATATATATGGATCCACAGGAACTTGACTCCATTCATATTAAATATTGGGAGTATATTAGAGAGCCTTGATAAATTATTTACAATTTATTGATAATTTTTACCCAAATCCATGATAACTATAGATCATGGAAACATTGGATGTTCTAGAAAAATATTCAATAACTTCCACCATTGATGGATCCAATGATATACCCTCACATGACATAATATGAATGACAGATGAAACTATGTATAACCAAAATTCAAAGATGGAAGTTTTTCATACAAATTATCTTTTCTTAGGGAAATCAATACACTACTCAAGTGACCATCATGATTTTTCATTCTTGTAGAATATATTATAATTTCATCAATAATGTCTACAAAAAACTTTTCAATGTTGTATATAAAGGTTCTATGAGTTAAAACAAAAAACATAATAAAGGACTTTATAATACCAAAAAGGTTGACTATAAATTCAAAGTCACCATACCTTATTAAAATGATTACTTGTGTATTTTATAACTTCTTTACTATAAATTGATATTATTAAACAATATATTAAATCATTTAGTTTTATTGATTTCACCATAATTGATCATTAAAATATCTAACACAAGCATAGAAAAAAAATTTAATTGTGATCTAATTAAGTTTATTATTGTCGATGTATATTAATCTTAAAAAATAATTCTTATTAACTAGAAGAACTTATGCACTCTATGATGATGAACACATACAAATAAATTGATTATCATGATTATCATTGAGTTTCTTCATAAATTCAATAAAAATCATTATGGAAAATCTAAATAGATTCTCTGAAATATGAATATAAAATTGTAAGAGTTTTATTGAAAACCGAACATCATGAATCTAATGAATGCTCAAACACTATTATATTAAGACACCAAAAACTCTATTAGTATTATAATGGAATATAGTTATAGTTTCTCTCTAACCATTTGAGATAAATGCCCCCTCCCAATACCTAATGATGAATAAATTCCTATATAATTGATATAAATTCAATATTATGTTCATATTTATACTCACACATATAAACAATATTAGTTTGGTTTATAATATCATATGTGACTTTCATTACTTATATATTGATATGGGATTATATTAATATATATTATACTTTCCAAAATTAACATCAAATTCAATAAGAGGTGGAATAATGAGATTCATTGGAAGCAAATTCCTTTAAGACTCAATTGGGGAATAATCATAGAATTGATATTAAATAATAATACCATTATAAGTCAATATTACTAATTCAAATTCTAATATTTATGTTTATAATTTTATATTTGATGAAAATTAATCTTATAAAGAATTGTGGGTAGAGAAAGAATAATATAATACCACAATAGAACTACATTGGATGGTAAGTGTACCTTTCGGAAAATTGTTATAATATCCCACCTAGATAGTCGAGATCATATGACATTCCCCAATATCTCATGGATTAAGATGTTTCTAACATTAATCATAATTATTAACCAATAGATTCAAACCCTGTATATTATAATTCTCCATCTATTTTCATTTGAAACACCGGAGTGTGATTCATGCATTCTATGGATATTTCTCTCTAATAACATCATTAACCACATTATTTCCATAACATAAACATTATATTTAGGGGTAACATTTCTTTTCAATCATAAATTATTTATTAGTAACATTAATAAAATGTCATCCAAGATTATGTCAACCCTTATTTAATATATGAATACTTCACTTAATTCCACAATGGTATTTATTAATATATGTTTCCTTAAATTCCATATTTCATTTCATTGAAAAACAATAAAAAAATTTAGAGACCTTGATTTTAAGGTTATTAAATTAAACATTATATTTTATAGGTTCTTTATAATATAATTCATTTCCCTAATTACAAAATATAATTTAGGTTTGTATTTATTAAGATTTAGGTCACAAATCTTACATAAAAACCCCATATATTAAATATAGGACAAATATATTAAAAATTCATTTTCCAAGTTAAACAAAACATTAAAAAAACATGGTTTCATTTCTATAAAAATTATAATGACTTTAAACACAAACAATTATTTTATCTAATACTTTTTAAACCCAGAGGAAAACATCTTCAAACACAGGAAGTGGACTAAAATATATGTTAGTGACATAAAATGAAATAAATATGTTTGTTAAATTAATATAAATTAAATGAATAAAATAAATATCTTTATTAAATTATTTTTTGAAAATATGAAATAAAATATTTACAAATGAATTCAGTCACTTTTTTCTCAAATGAGTCTTTTAAAAGCCATAATTTTTTTTGATAATATTTAGGAAACTAGGGAACTGTTATCATATAACATATACATATGTATAAACCATCACATATAAAATATAATAACCATTATGTTTATAATTATTATAAACATCCTAGTGTATTACCATAATCACAATCGAGAAACCTAATCGGTTAACTCTATCCCATATTTTAAAAAATCATCACATTATATCCACATATTCTATTCAGAGAATCATAACTGGATAATTCATTTTATATTACCTGTAACATCCCAAGTAAGTAATGAATAATAGATATTTTTATCTATGTCTATTAATGATTAAGATAGTGTTATAGAGGCTTAAAATGAAAATAAATACAATCTTATGCATGGAATACACTAATATTCTTAAAAGATTGTTTTAGTGCCTTTTGATGGCAAACCATTTTTGAATCTATATTTTGACAATTTTATATACTATGTTTGTCAAAATAAACTTATTCATTATGATTGGGACATCAAAATTTACCTTGTATGAATTTTTGGTATTTTTCTGACAATGTTCATTATTTAATGAATAGTGAAAAATACTGCATTTTACATCAAAACTGCTTTTTAATCTAATTTATTTATATGATTAGATTATGTTTTGAATTGGTTTTGAAGTGAAATTAGAATATATTTTTACCATTTTATCCAATGGTGGTCATTGGAATCAATTTCACTTTGAAATTAGACTTAAACTGGTGTCAATCTTTTGATACTTATTGTTTTGTAAAAACACGCTATTTTCTCTGGCAGCGGGAATTAATTATTAAATTAATTAATGTGACTTATATGATTTTAATTTTGTGAAATAGACTTAATTTTTGAATTCGTAATATCAAATATAGCTTAGGGTGAATTTTTGGTAATTTTCTGAAAAACTTCAATTTTTGATGAATAGTGAAACCACTAAGTGGTAATCAAGCAAACTGATTTTTCAGTTAAATGAAAGTTTACCACTAATGTGTATTGAATTTTGAAAATCCGACATACATGGTTTTCATTAAGTAGTAAAATGTGGTTCAATGAGATTATAATAATTTTTTGGTGAATAGTAACTTATTAAGTTTTTAATCATGATTAGTGGTAATTAGGGTAGTTTAAGGTATAAATAATGCTTTAATAATATGAAATGACTTAGACACATGTCCCAACTTTATTGGTTGTGTTATGGCCGACCAAGACAAGCCATGGGTCAACTTGGGGACCCCATGGATCCACTTTTGTTGGGAAATGACAAAAATAACTTTTTATTTAATGTAAAAGTAAAAATGACACAAACAAGAGATGTTTTACAAAAACTATTTTTACATGGGGTTATAAAGATCAGATATTTGATTATAAATAGTCATTGGAAAGATACAAAGATTTCCTACATCATAGTAGTTTTTCTATGATTTTTAGACATTAAATAAATTAAATTATTTATGACATAATAATGATGCAGGGATGACATCATTATTTGACGATTTAAATAAAATGGAAAGATAATGTAAAATCTATGAACTAAACATGGCCAAAACCAATTGGATGAGTGGATTTCGAACCCATGTCACCTTTTCCACGAATTATATCAATGTGGGACTTTTTGAAACCGAAAAACATTTTCAAATAAAGTAATATTTCTTTACTTTCCAAAAGTGCCCCTCCTCTCCTCTTATAAAAGGCCCCCACCTCTACCTCATTTCACACACTCCTCAAGACTTTGGCTCGGCCAACCCCTGACCATTTACTCTCTCCACATCCCTCTCCTCATCCTAGAGGATTCCCTTTGGGCATAATCCTTTCAAAGGAAGCCTTTAGGCTCAAATCAAAAGGAGTTACACTTTTTAAGGTAATTCATTCTCTCATGTTCATTTGTTTTATTTTGCTTCTCCAACCACCTAAACTCTTTTTATTTACTTTATTTGTAACAACACCAGTATCTGCAATATACTAGGATGTTTTTATAAGATTTATTTGAGCTACACCCTCACACAACTACATAAAATGGTTAAAGAACCTACGGTTTCCGTGGATGGCGAAATTCTGCCTCCCGAAACGATGATTGTTCAATACTCATTTAACACATTCAAAGGTGGCCATTATGATGTCACTATTTTTATATATGATATATAATATGTTTATGTATTCCTTAATCTTCTGTTTTTTTCATTATGGGCATACCTTTATGGTTCCCATTATGGGTAAACACGATATCTTCATTTTAGGAAGTGCGGACTACCGCCCCCTGAAAGTGATTTGATCCGTTAATACCATATGTGGGATGTGTAAAGGATAAAGTTAATGATATTATATATGTTATTATACTGGAATTATAATATACTCTTATATCATTATGATTCCATTCCAGAAAATATGAAATAGAAATGGAAGTAGCGTTCATGCGTACGTACGGCTTACCGTCTCCATGAACGGTGCATTTCATTTCTTACCTCAAAATGATTATGTAATATTATAAATGCATGTATGTACTGGATATATATGACATATATTATATCTACATCATGAATACCATTCTGGATATAATGAAGCTTTGACCAAATTAACAACATGTAAGTGTAAGAAGTCTATTTTTGACTTAAGAACCAAATACCGACAAAATGAACATTATTAACTTAACTGATTACATGATGTTCATAACACGGTATAAAAGGAATAATGAACTTGAAAAAGATTCATAAGCAAGTAGAGATTAACTCATGTTTATTATTCAGGATATTAAAGAACGGTCGGGTCAAGTCGGATACGAGGTATGGGACTTCGTCTCAATCTCCTTTCGTTGAGGCATATTTTATTTTATACGCAACTTTCTTTTATATGGTGTATAAACCCCTTTGACTTTTACGTTTATTCAAAAGGAATATTTTTTATACGAA
This sequence comes from Viscum album, assembly GCA_963277665.1. Lineage (NCBI taxonomy): Eukaryota > Viridiplantae > Streptophyta > Magnoliopsida > Santalales > Viscaceae > Viscum > Viscum album. The sequence continues at coordinate 1,769,695,083 of OY728142.1, read as the reverse complement.
GCGTTTACTAAACGACAAAAGGGAATGTTTTTGTCGTACGTATGCGGTGACAACGACTTCTCCGCCGTCGTGACCGTTATTTGAGTTTCGGCTCCCTCTATAAGCCATACCTTCTTTTTAAAAGAAAAATAAATACCATGTTTTACTTTTCTTTTATTTTATTATTGAAAATGGTTTTCATAATGTTTTTATATAAATGTGTTGTATTGATATCTCGTGATTGAAATGTGGAAATTTTATGTTACCTTTATGCATGTTTTATGTGATATGATTATGTTATGGTTCTTGGCCATTATTATGAAGACGGGTGGTTCCGTGATAAACTAAGGGCGGGTGAGCCCGATATAGCTCTCCAATGCATTGGGTAACGCGAAGGAGTGAAACGTTAAGGTTTCTCTGAAGAGATTTTAGGGAATATACTGTGATGGGTATTCCAAACGTAACCAAGAGGGTTACTCCCTATGTAAGAATGTTATGAATGCCTCAAGTTACCTTTATGTCTTATGATTTCTTTGATTTATTCATGATTTTATGAGGTATTTTAAGGTGCCTATGTTTTATGGTTAAAGTATGATTTAATTCTTATGTATATATGAACTCATGTTTCCTTTCCATGTTTTTTTATAACCCATACTGAGTTTTTATGCTCATCCCAAGTTTTTGAAATGTTTTTCACAGGTCAAGGGAAAGGTACATGATAATATGATCGAGTCAAGGATGTGTCAAGAAATAATCCATGTTTTATTTTAAATGTGTTTCCATTGATGGGAATGAAGAATACTATCTATTTGTAACCACTTTGTTTAGATGTGGAATGTAATTCATGTTTTATGATCTAATTCTCTAAAACTCTAAACCTGAAAAGATCCTCAATGTGAAATCTTATAATAACTCAAGATTAAGTAAGGTTTAAGGCTGGGGCCTTATTGTTGGTATCAGAGGTTGGTTTAGATAACTTTAGGAGTTAGAATTATATTAAATGATTATCCAAAAATGTTTTTTTTTTGAAATGATATAGCATTTAAAGATTACCATGTTTCTTCATCTAAGACATGTTTGTTCAGAATGGTTTTCCGTAGAGGAAACAGTGAAGCAGTGCTAGGAAGGCATACAGAAGGAAATAACCTTCTGAATCAGCATCCAGAAATGGTCGGAATTGGAACTAAACAGTTTGTTGCAGTAATGGCGCAGTTGACTCAAGCGATAAATGGTGGTGGTATCCATGCACGAGATCAGACAGATCAACCATAGAGGAACATGTCAGTGGTGGAACATTTCATGAGGCAACATCCACCATCATTCAGAGGATCATCTGACCCGGTGCTAGCTGAAGGGTGGATTAAATCACTGGAGAAGATTTTTGATGTCATGGGGTGTTCAGACAATCAAAAGGTTAGTCTTGCTATTTACCGTTTGGATGGTGAAGCAGATCAATGGTGGTCTATGGTTAAAAATATCAGGGACGCCGATGAGATTGATGCTCTTGACTGGGATGAATTCAAAGGTATGTTTCTTGAGAAGTATTTTCCTAAGGCTGTTCGACTTAGGATGGAAAAGCAATTCTTGGAATTGAGGCAAGAGGAAGACGCAGTGGCTGCCTATGAAGAAAGGTTCACTCGATTGGCAAGGTATGCTCCAAATTTTATCCGAGACCTTGATAGTAAAATCAATCGTTTTTTACTCAGGATTAAAGCCAAAATATCGAAGGGAATTAGCTTCTCGTGAGTTTAAAAGTTATGAAAAGCTTGTTCGATGTGCTGAGAAGGTGGAAATAGAGTTTGCCGATGACCAAGTTTTCTATAACAACTAGCAGAAGAAGAGACCGAGGTGGCAGGATAAAGGTAAGAATTCTTCAAAAAAGTCTGATGGTAAGAGAACTATGTTTCCAGTTTGTGATAAATGTGGCAAAAGGCATGCTGGGGAATGTCTTCTGAATTCTGGAAACTGCTACCGATGTGGTAAGATGGGACATAAGGCTCGTGATTGCACTGAAAAGGATCAAGGTGAAGGTAAGAACAAATTTGATTTACAGTTAGTGAAATGTTATAAGTGCAATGAGATGGGTCACTATGAAAACGAGTGTCCGACAAAGAGCTTGAGTGATGGGAAGCAGTAAGACTACAAGAAGAAAGGGGTGGTGAAATCCTTTGCAACTACTTCAGCAGATGTCGGGCCATCAAATGAAGTTGTATCAGGTACTTTGTTTGTTTTTTCAGATTATGCCAGTGTGTTGTTTGATTCGGGGTCTACACATTCTTTCATCTCTGAAACCTTTTCTAGTAAAATGGGAATACCATCTCAAGAAATGACTCCTGAAATTTTGGTAAAAACACCTGGGGGGAATGTTGAGGCAAAAAGAATTTATAATAATCTTCATATCCTTATCTGTGGAAAGAACCTACTTGCAAACCTTATTGTTCTACCTCTAGTAGAGTTTGATGTTATCCTGGGTATGGATTGGCTCTCTATTTACCATGCTAAGATTGACTGTAGAGCTAAAGAAGTTTCTTTTCAGAAAGACTTTCAGTTTGTTTACCATAATGAACCCTTACTTTTGATAACATATCAAGAGGCTGAGAAACTAGTAAAAGATGGAAATGAATGTTACCTTGCACACGTCGTTGAAAATAAAGGAACTGTTCAGATTAATGATGTTCCAGTGGTAAATGAGTATCCTGATGTTTTTCCTGATGAGTTTCCTGGAATAATGCCAGATCGGGAAGTTGAGTTTATTGTTGACTTAGTTCCTGATGCTAAGCTAATTTCAAAACCCCCTTATCGAATGGCACAAATTGAACTTTTAGAGTTGAAGTAGCAATTGCAAGATTTATTAGAGAAAGGTTTCATTAGACCTAGCACATCACCATCGGGTGCTCCTGTTTTATTTGTTAAAAAGAAAGATCGTTCTATGAGACTTTGCATTGATTATATAGCCTTGAATAATATCACTGTTAAGAACAAATATCCTTTGCCTCATATCAATGATTTGTTTGATCAGCTCCAGGGAGCTCAGTTTTTTTCAAATATTGACCTGAGATCGGGGTACCATCAGCTGAAGGTAAAGGAGGAAGATATTCTGAAGACCGCATTCCGTACGAGATATGGCCATTATGAATTTGTAGTAATGCCTTTTGGGCTAACCAATGCACCTGCTATATTCATGGACTTAATGAATAGAATTTTCCATGAGTTCTTGGATAAGTTTGTGGTGGTTTTCATTGATGATATTTTGGTGTTTTCTAAAAGTAAAGAGTAGCATGAAAAACATTTAAGGGTTATCTTGTAAACCTTAAAAGAAAAGAAATTGTATGGGAAATTCAGCAAGTGTGAGTTTTGGTTGTAACAAATTTCTTTCCTTGGTCACATTGTTTCTAAGGATGGAATAACTGTTGATCCTGCAAAAACAAAAGTTGTGGAAGATTGGCCAAGACCCACAAATGTAACCGAGATTCGTAGCTTCCTTGGTTTGGCGGGCTATTACCGAAGGTTTGTTAGAAATTTTTCATGGTTATCTAGTCCAATGACTAAGCTAACTCGGAAGGGTGTTAAGTTTATCTGGACAAAATAATGTGATGATTGTTTTCAGGAATTGAAAAGCAGATTGGTGAATGCTCTAGTTTTGGCACTACCTTCCAGGAATGGTGAGTTTATTATATACAGTGATGATTCATTGAAAGGACTTGGTTGCGTCCTAATGCAGAATGATCAGGTAATTGCTTATGCTTCACGACAGTTGAAAACTCATGAGGTAAATTACCCTACACATGATTTGGAATTAGCTGCTGTTGTTTTTGCTTTAAAAATTTGGAGGCATCATTTGTATGGAGTAAAGTGTGAAATATATACCGATCACAAATGTTTAAAGTATATATTCACTCAGAAAGAGTTAAACATGAGACAAAGGAGATGGCTAGAATTAATCAAGGATTATGATTGTACAATTCATTACCATCCGGGAAAAGCAAATAATGTGGCTGATGCTTTGAGTCGAAAAAGTAATGCTTCATTAACAATGTTGCATTTGGAACGTGATCCTTTGGTTAAGGATTTAATGAACTTTGGCATAGAAGTTGTTGGGGAAGGAAGTCCTTTTGTTTTGTTTCAGGTATCAGTGAGATCTTCTCTATCAGATAGAATCAAGCAAGCACAGAAGCAAGACAGTGAGTTGCAGAAAAAGGTAGAGCTGGTTCAGAAAGGTAAGTTTCCTGAATTCAACATTGATAGTGAGATTTGGGAAGAGATTGTGTGTGCCTTGTGATTCACAGTTGAAGAGAGAGTTGTTATGTGAAGCTTATAGTTCTCTGTTTTCAGTTCATCCGGGCAGTACTAAGATGTATAGAGATCTGCGGGAGTATTACTGGTGGGATGGAATGAAAAGAGATATTGCGGATTTTACTGTGAAGTGCTTGACATGTCAACAGGTTAAAGCAGAGCGGCAGTTACCGAAAGTGATGCTTCAGCCTTTACCGGTGCTAGAGTGGAAATGGGAGAATATATCCATGGACTTTGTTGTTGGATTACCGAAGACATCTCGAGGTAATAATGCAATCTGGGTTATTGTTGATCGCTTGACCAAACCTGCTCATTTCCTTGCTATACGAGATACTTTCTCTCTTGATCAACTTTCCCGTTTGTATCTTAAAGAGATACTCAGGTTACATGGAGTTCCTCTCTCCATTGTATCAGATCGTGATCCCAGGTTTACTTCTAACTTTTGGAAAGGCCTTCAGAAGTCGTTGGGTACTGAATTAAATTTTAGTATAGCTTTTCATCCTCAATCAGATGGGCAGTCAGAACGAACAATTCAGACATTGGAGGATATGCTACGAGCTTGTTCTATGGATTATCAGGGAAGTTTGGACCAACATCTTTCTTTGGTTGAGTTTTCATATAATAACAGTTTTCATTCCAGTATACAGATGACACCATTTCAGGCATTATATGGGAAGTGGTGTCGAACTCCAGCTTTCTGGGATGAAGTGGGTGAAAGGAAGTTGATGGGACCAGAATTGGTAGAAGAGATGTCAGAAAAAGTTCAACTGATTCAGAAACACATGAGAATAGCTCAGAGCAGGCAGAAGATTTATGCGGATAACCGGAGGAAGGATCTATCTTTCGAGGTAGGTGATCATGTTTTTCTCAAGGTTTCTCCTTGGAAAAGTGTGATGAGATTTGGTAAGAAAGGAAAGTTGAGTCCAAGGTTCATTGGACCATAAGAAATTCTGGAAAGTATTGGATCAGTTGCTTACCGAGTGGCTTTACCTCCGAGTTTATCTCAGGTACACAATGTTTTTCACGTTTCGATGTTGAGAAAGTATATGCCGGATCCATCTCATGTTTTGAGTCCAGAGGTAGTTCAGCTGGAAGAGAACCTATCTTATGAGGAACAACCGGTCCAGATTCTTGACCACAGGGAGAAAGTGTTATGGAATAAGGTGATTCACCAGGTAAAGGTTTTGTGGAAAAACCACATGATTGAAGAGGCAACATGGGAATCTGAAAATGCAATGAGGGATAAGTACCCACATTTATTCGATAAGTAAATAAATTGCGGGGACGCAATTTTCTAAAGGGGGGAAGGATGTAACATCCCAAGTAAGTAATGAATAATTGATATTTTTATCTATGTCTATTAATGATTAAGATAGTGTTATAGAGGCTTAAAATGAAAATAAATACAATCTTATGCATGGAATACACTAATATTCTTAAAAGATTGTTTTAGTGCCTTTTGATGGCAAACCATTTTTTAATCTATATTTTGACAATTTTATAGACTATGTTTGTCAAAATAAACATATTCTTTATGATTGGGACATCAATATTTACCTTGTATGAATTTTTGGTATTTTTCTGACAATGTTCATTTTTTAATGAATAGTGAAAAATACTGCATTTTACATCAAAACTGCTTTTTACTCTAATTTATTTATATTATTAGATTATGTTTTGAATTGGTTTTGAAGTGAAATTAGAATATATTTTTACCATTTTATCCAATGGTGGTCATTGGAATCAATTTCACCTTGAAATTAGACTTAAACTGGTGTCAATCTTTTGATACTTATTGTTTTGTAAAAACATGCTATTTTCTCTGGCAGCGGGAATTAATTATTAAATTAATTAATATGACTTATATGATTAGAATTTTGTTAAATAGACTACATTTTTGAATTCAGAATATCAAATATATCTTAGGGTAAATTTTTGGTAATTTTCTGAAAAACTTCAATTTTTGATGAATAGTGAAACCACTGAGTGGTAATCAAGCAAACTGATTTTTCAGTTAAATGAAAGTTTACCACTAATGTGTATTGAATTTTAAAAATCCGACATACATGGTTGTCATTAAGAAGTAAAATGTGGTTCAATGAGATTATAATAATTTTTTGGTGAATAGTAACTTATTAAGTTTTTAATCGCGATTAGTGGTAATTAGGGTAGTTTAAGGTATAAATAATGATTTAATAATATGAAATGACCCAGACACATGTCCCAACCTTATTGGTTGTGTCATGGCCAACCAAGAAAAGCCATGGGTCAACTTGGGGACCCCATGGATCCACTTTTTTTGGGAAATTACAAAAATAACTTTTTATTTAATGTAAAAGTAAAAATGACACAAACAAGAGATGTTTTACAAAAACAATTTTTACATGGGGTTATAAAGATCAGATATTTGATTATAAATAGTCATTGGGAAGCTAAAAATATTTCCTAAATCATAGTATTTTTTTATGATTTTTAGACATTAAATAAATTAAATTATTTATGACATAATAATGATGCAGTGATGACATCATTATTTGACGATTTAAATAAAATGGAAAGATAATGTAAAATCTATGAACTAAACATGGCCAAAACCAATTGGATGAGTTTATTTCGAACTCTTATCACCTTATCCACGAATTATATCAATGTGGGACCTTTTTAAACCGAAAAACATTTTCAAATAAAGTAATATTTCTTTACTTTCCAAAAGTGCCCCTCCTCTCCTCTTATAAAAGGCCCCCACCTCTACCTCATTTCACACACTCATCAAGCCTTTGGATCGGCCAACCCCTGCCCATTTACTCTCTCCACATCCCTCTCCTCATACTATAGGATTCCTGTTGGGCAGAATCCTTTCAAAGGAAGCCTTTAGGCTCAAATCAAAAGGAGTTACACTTTTTAAGGTAATTCATTCTCTCATGTTCATTTGTTTTATTTTGCTTCTCCAACCACCTAAAATCTTTTTATTTACCTCCTTTGTAACAAAACCAGTATCTTCAATATACTAGGATGTTGTTATAAGATTTATTTGAGCTACACTCTCACACAAATACATAAAATGGTTAAAGAACATACGGTTTCTGTGGATGGCGAAATTCTGCCTCCCGAAACGATGATTGTTCAATACTCATTTAACACCTTCAAAGGTGGCCATTATGATGTCACTATTTTTATATATGATATATAATATGTTTATGTTTTCCTTAAGCTTCTGTTTTTTTTCATTTTGGGCATACATTTATGGTTCCCATTATGGGTAAACACGATATCTTCGTTTTAGGAAGTGCGGACTACCGCCCCCTGAAAGTGATTTGATTCGTTAATACCATATGTGGGATGTGTAAAGGATAAAGTTAATGATATTATATATGTTATTATACTGGAATTATAATATACTCTTATATCATTATTATTCCATTCCAGAAAATATGAAATAGAAATGGAAGTAGCGTTCATGCGTACGTACGGCTTACCGTCTCCATGAACGGTGCATTTCATTTCTTACCTCAAAATGATTATGTAATATTATAAATGCATGTATGTACTGGATATATATGACATATATGATATCTACATCATGAATACCATTCTGGATATAATGAACCTTTGACCAAATTAACAACATGTAAGTGTAAGAAGTCTATTTTTGACTTAAGAACCAAATACCGACAAAATGAACATTATTAACATAACTGATTACATGATGTTCATAACATGGTATAAAAGGAATAATGAACTTGAAAAAGATTCATAATAAAGTAGATATTAACTCAAGTTTATTATTCAGGAGATTAAAGAACGGTCGGGTCAAGTCGGATATGAGGTATGGGACTTCGTCTCAATCTCCTTTCGTTGAGGCATATTTTATTTTATACACAACTTTCTTTTATACGGTGTATAAACCCCTTTGACTTTTACGTTTATTCAAAAGGAATCTTTTTTATACGAAGCGTTTACTAAACGACAAAAGGGAATGTTTTTTTCGTACGTATGCGGCGACAATGACTTCTCCGCTGTCGTGACCGTTATTTGAGTTTCGGCTCCCTCTACAAGCCATACCTTCTTTTTAAAAGAAAAATAAATACCATGTTTTACTTTTCTTTTATTTTAGTATTGAAAATGGTTTTCATAATGTTTTTATATCATTGTATTGTATTGATATCTCGTGATTGAAATGTAGAAATTTTATTTTACCTTTATGCATGTTTTATGTGATATGATTATGTTATGGTTCTTGGGCATTATTATGAAGACGGGTGGTTCTGTGATAAACTAAGGGCGGGTGAGCCGGATATAGCTCTCCAATGCATTGGGTAACGCGAAGGAGTGAAACGTTAAGGTTTCTCCGAAGAGATTTTAGGGAATATACTGTGATGGGTATTCCAAACGTAACCAAGAGGGTTACTCCCTACGTAAGAATGTTATGAATGCCTCAAGTTACCTTTATGTCTTATGATTTCTATGATTTATTCATGATTTTATGAGGTATTTTAAAGTGCCTATGTTTTATGGTTAAAGTATGATTTCATTATTATGTATATATGAACTCATGTTTCCTTTCCATGTTTTTTTATAACCCATACTGAGTTTTTATGCTCATCCCAAGTTTTTGAAATGTTTTTCACAGGTCAAGGGAAAGGTACATGATAAGATGATCGAGTCAAGGATGTGTCAAGAAATAATCCATGTTTTATTTTAAATGTGTTTCCATTGATGGGAATGAAGAATACTATCTATCTGTAACCACTTTGTTTAGATGTGGAATGTAATGCAAGTTTTATGATCTAATTCTCTAAAACTCTAAACCCGAAAAGATCCTCAATGTGAAATCTTGTAATAACTCAAGATTAAGTAAGGTTTAAGGCTGGGGCCTTATATTCCCAATACATTTGAAAGCTATATCTATATCAAAAAACATTGATATATAACGGAACCTCTTATCCACATAAAAATTTCTAGGATCTATTATAGAGTATATAAATTAATTCTTAAAAAATGTTACTTATAACAATATTATTTTTTTATTTATTGATATATAAATTTCTTTCAAGGACTAATTTTCAACAATAAAATTCCCAAAAAGAATAAAAGATGGGTTCTCATTGAATGGAAAATTAAATATTATATTGAAATCCAAATGTAAACTAATATTTACAATGGAATTAATGGTCCTTGTCAACGTATTTGGTAAAATATAACATTCCTTTTGATATCAATAATTAATTTCAAAACATAACATAAATATATTCCTTTTAAAACCCGTTTAATGAAATTGAAAAGAGAAATAAAATTTTTGTTATAATTTTTTTTCTATATAAAAACATCTTTAAAATACTATTAAAAATAATGACATGAATAAAATATAGAATTATCATAAATTTAAATAGTGGATTTTTAAACAATAATGTAACATACAATGTGTACGACTCATCATATATGTTCTATATTTTCATTATTTAACAAATCATTTTAATTATTTACATTAATGAGATATATTTTCATCATTATTTTTCATTTTTTAATATTTATTACTATGTTATGAAAATTAAATTATCATTTATGTTTACATAAAATTCCTCAACAGGATTCAATTCCTCGGTTTAATATTACATTAGTACATTTCTAATAGTGAAACTGGTCTTTATTCAAACATATATAGATTAATAATAGTCACATAAACATAAACATTTTACATCAATTTTAATATTAAAACCATAAATGAAATATGGTTATAAAATATTAAATGTGATTCACTCATGGATATAGAAGGTTTTTTGTACACTTGAGTAACATATCCATTTATATATCATTAATTTGGAATGCAGGTAATTTTATTATTTTTTAAAAAGATAATAATATTATAATAAAAATATTATATCTTTAAATATTATTCTATTTATAAGCCATGTGGCATCTGATGATATTTGAATCACATCGCTTCATTGAGTTTGTAATTTACATAAACGCACAAATAATGTTTTTATTTTTAATCAATATGGAGGTAAGAAAATATGTGTTATAGAATATTCCTATAATTATAATTATATCCATAAAATCACATATATAAACATTATATTCATCATTTTAACCATCCGTGAGATGTGATAATGGATAATAATTATGTTGCCCTACTGGGTGGTAGTAATTGACCCACATGAATGATGGATTCTATTCCCATTTGATGGAAGTTATAGACTGATATTGGACATAAAATTTTTATAATAATATATTAGTGTTTTTAAGATAATAATGTTATTATATATGTATTATTATGGATGACGTGATGGATGTGGAAGAATAAATAAATGTAAAATATGCAGTTAAAATATAGACATCATCATTGGACATTATCCATTGAATTATATCATTAAACCATTAAGTTTGCTACTATGAAAAATCAATTGTGTATAGAGTGTGGATAGGGAATAAAGGAATATAATTGGGAATAAATTCTCAAATTCAAATGGGGTTTTATTTGGGATAAAATGAGATGAACTGATTCCATTTTATAAGAGAGGGGATGGAAACTCTTGAACAAAATTATAATATTAAATTAATATTAATGAATTGTTATTTTAAAATAAAATAATTGTTAATACATGAATCTATGATAATTATGAATCCAAATAATCTCATAAAATAAAATTTTTAAATTTTTGGATCCCATTATTACCATAATCAATTTATTCTAACCCTTTATTATCATTTTTGACATTTATCACAACAGTTGACTTTTCTACAATGTAAGTGTTTATAATGTCACCAAAAATTGTAAAATTACTCATTAATATTCCATAGATTATATCATTAACCATATACCATTCATATGTCCCATGAAATGGTTTTTATAAATTTTAAATCACTTGATATTTTATTATTTTATATAATATATCATTAATGTAAATTTTGTAACTTTTCCTTTACATTAACTTTATTAAATTAAAGTTAAAAAATTGAATAAAAACAATAATCATATCATAAATATTTCATTTTTAGAAAAATAAAATTCACATTTTTTTTCAAATTATACTAATTATTATATTTTTGTTAACATTTATTTATTTTTTAATTAGTCTAATAATTATCACGTAAGTATAGTGAAACCACTGAATTTAGTTATTCCCTTACTAAAAATTAAAAATAAAATAAAATTATGATGATCGAAAATTTAGGTTTATAAATAATATTTAAAAAAAAGTCATCTTATTATACCTATTTTTAATATATTATAGTTATTAAAAACAAGAGTATTCCATTTTTTACTTTTCATTAGAAAAAATTTTAAAAAAATTATAATGACATAAAAATGGAACGAAAAGATATATATTTGTCCTATTTATTATTAGTGGATATATAAAGTCATCAAATTAAACAAAATATAGTTTTCGAGTTATTCTTTAGTCGTCATGTTATATATATATTTAATCAACTTATTTACCAATTACCATGGAATGAAAAATTACTAATATAACTATTCATATATATGAGATAAAAATGGAAAAATATTACAAAATTTGGAACAAGTTATTCCAAATATGGAATTGTTTATTAAAAATTAAAATCACAAATTGGAATAATTTAGCATTAAATTAATTAGAAAAAAATTAATATATATTTTCTTTTAAAAAACTTAAATTTTATGTATATAATGTTTTTATAATAAATTAAACTAAAATTTAATTTGAAAAAAAATAAATGGATTAATTTAAATTAAAAGAAAATAAATAAAATTTAATTGTAATACAAAATATAATTTATTTTTAAAAATATATTAAATGAAAATATAAATTTTAGAAAGATTTACTATTTATAAATATTAATTGAAAAATCAATCATTTGTAATGAATCTAATAATGTCACCACAAAAAAATTATTATGATTTGGAAAATAATATTTATATTAAAAAAACTAATTTATAAAATTTCCCTAAATTAATTATATCATTTTCTCACAAAGATAAATTCTATAAATTTTTAATGAAAAATTAACTTTGATGAAAAAATTTTATTTACAAAAATTTAAGAACATTTATCATAAGAATTAATCAATACATTGTATTGATTACGAAAATAAAATGTAAATATTTCATTAAAAAATTAATATTATTGATTCATGTAAATTTAACAATTTGAATATTATTTTCGTAATTAACTAAGGATATTTCATTATTCAATTATAATCGTTGTAACATATTTTGTATGATGTCAATCATAGTCATTATTTTGAAATATAAGGACAATAGGCTCTCACCAATTTAAGAAATTGTTTCCAAATTTTCTTAACTTGATCTTCATAATCAAATGCAGACTTATTGAAACACCATTACTGAAATACCCAATAATAAAAAGAGTTAATAAAACTACTTCATGAAAATATTGAAATAGAAATAAGAATCTCATCTCAAATAACATATAAATATGTTTTCTAGTAGGAAAAAATTGTTAGGATTTGAAAATTTTGATAAGGAAGTGTAAAATAATATGAATGCACTGATATATTGTTATATAGAACATGGTTATGAGAATGTTAACCATAAAAAACCATAAAGCTATGATGGTTTAACAGACCATTCCATTCAATGAGTGAAATTTATATGGGTAAAATTTTTGTTTCAATATTATTTTCCTAGAGTTTATGAACTCATTTACCATTAAGGATATATGCATAAAAAAATACACTAACATGAAAAGTATAATTTTATTCTATAACAAATATCCACCACATTTTCATATTTTGATCCAAATTATATGTATAAAATATGAATTTATCATTGCCAAAGCACTGGAATAATCTTATAATAAAACACATAATGGAAAAAGGGAAAAATATTCATCCTATCATTATAAAATGTCAGAAACCAAAATAGAAATGATAATATATGATAATTACCAAAATGAATAAACCATCATATAATGAAATAAAATATTAATCTCCAAATTTCACAAAAAAATATCAAAGCTCAAACTTGATAATTATAAAAATAACTACATTTAAAATTAATCAAAATATTTTATACTAGTATTGAAACCCATTAATCTAAATGGTTTTGATCAAAAATTCCACCAAGAAGAATATAATATTTATCCTTAATTACCATCAATCACTCCAAATGTAAAATACAAAAATTTATATTACATAATTATAAAATCTATAAGATATTCTAATAATTTTCATAAATAAAATTAATAAGTGTAAATCAATATTGAAACAATATTTTCACCAAACATAATTAAACCATTAATCCTAAAAGAAAAATACCATATTGTTCTATTTATTGTAATTATATGACAATAATCACAAATTCTGAAAAATATATTTTCAATTAGATGGTTATCTATAAGAAATAACATATGTTCCCAAAAAACATATCTTTTATCATTAAAATCATTTATGAAATGATAAACAAATGTCATACTAACCAAAAAGAAATTTAGGTTATTGGATGGAAATTCACCATTTTAACAATTCAATTGTGGGGTTATGACCCATGAACATATTATATGTGAAGTCATGCCTCCAAGTCCCTAATTTTCCTATTCCTAAAACAATATAATATATAAAAAATTCATATAAATATTCGGAATATCCTAAAAATTGTTGTAATAATTAAATAACTTTTTAAACTATACGGTTTTCTACGAAACAGTATTTCACAAAATAAAATATTATTAAATCAATTTTATTCTATTACCAATAAGAACATATTCTCTGAACTGTTTATCTATCCCATTATCATATGTATTAAATTAATATTTCCAAAAAAATATCATTGAAAAAATAATTTTTAATGGTATTGATTCCATTATATATATGATTCTATATTTTTAAATGAAAACCTATTACAAGAATAATCAATAGTTATTTAATGTTCCTTATATCCTATTTGATTTAATCATGGTATCCTCAACAAAACCGATAAAATATTTATTCCAAAGTAGATGGAATAATCAATTCATAAGATATGTAGTTATATCTATGGAATTTTGAATCCCAAAAGAGTAAAAAAACTTATAATTCCCATTTGAATTCATAAAATCTTTATTATAAACGTAATCCACCTTCACATCTAGAATATTGTACTTGAGGCATTAGTAAATATTCAAAAAATACTAATTTCCATTTAGTTGTTGCCACATCATTTGATGGAACAAAATCTATTTAAGTAGTTTCAAAAGTGATAACCACATCCTTCTACTTATAGTATTGTATCTTCAATTAATACATTCCCTTGATTAGACAGTCATTGAAATAGTGAACTGTCTTATTAAATTTAAAACACTTTAATAATTTTAATCTATTATGTAATTACCAATACAATTTTTTTCACTCCAATCATCATCCATATTCCATATCATACCATATCGATAAAAAAGTTTGCAACCTATAAAAATGCATTGAAATATCTTTTACGATACATAATACTTGGTTAGGGATTACCTCTTAATTGTTTTTCTAGTTTCAGGTCCATTTCCTTCCACCTTGACCATTTCATAATATTGTAATTTTAATGAGCACAAGTTTTTAAAAACCCCATCTCATATTTATTTTCATAATTGACAACCTTTTCAATGCATTTAAATACTCATGTGTCCAAATCTACTAAAAATTTGATTTAATGCTGAGTAAAATCTATTAATTTTATTTCAATTTTAGATAATAAAATATGGAACATAATAATCCAATATTAGGTTTTTTTAATCATAAAAAACAATAAAATCATTAAATGATTCCACAATTTAAAAACATTTTCATCGTCATTGGCCAAAATGTTAATGGTATTTCTTTTAAAAAATATTCCGAACTGTTTCTCATTACTTGACATGAATCTTATATGTCTCCCTTTATCTTATATTCCTAACCAATGAACAATATTGATCAATCAAACCCTCAAAATGATGAATGGGAAGAGTTACCAATAATACCTCGCCATAGGATCCACTAAAATAGTGCCCCAAACTAGTTGTTCATATGGCCTCATGCAGACATTCCCTACATTTATGGATGATGACTAGAAATGAGTGTCCAAGATGGGATGGTGGGGAGACTATATCCTTATATTACTATAGAAAAACTAAAATTATTAATAAATAGAAAATAATATTAGCAAAATATAATACATAGAAGAGTGTAAATAAGTATAAATAACAAGTGTATATGCTTAAATATTCATGGAAATGATTATAATCATAATAATAATAACCAAAAGGCATGGGTAGATTCATATATAGATACTGACATGGAAAACTAATACAAAAAACAGAAACAAGGGTTACATGGAATTATGACCGGAAAAATTCTATTAAAA
The DNA here is from genome assembly GCA_963277665.1 of Viscum album. Classification (NCBI taxonomy): domain Eukaryota; kingdom Viridiplantae; phylum Streptophyta; class Magnoliopsida; order Santalales; family Viscaceae; genus Viscum; species Viscum album. The sequence continues at coordinate 1,769,679,503 of OY728142.1, read as the reverse complement.
AAATAAAATGGACAAAAATAAAACTCCATTAGGATCATGGGAAAGCTCATGGTACAATTATCCATTGATCCCAACTATATGTAAATGAATGACGCATCATAAGAAGGATGCATTCCCTTATCCACACATTTAGTGGTGAAGTATACTATAGAAAAAAATGTTTCTTAAGTAGAGTGTGTGATAATCTCATGAGTCCATTACCAATGTAGTCTTGAAATTATCCATAGAGTGTGTATGACATAGCATTGTGTATGTATAATGAATAATAGACAATGATAGAATATAAACACCAATAGTATTGTGTTCTTGTAGGACCCCAGGTAGACTCTTCCAACATTTGTATAGGTAGAACTATAACCGATCAATATACCAAATTAATATAAGTAATCACTTATATTTATATATATAGAATAATTGTATATGAACAATATACTTAATGTCATGTACATGCATTTATGTGGTTACTAGGTTCTAGCAAAACCGAGTTCATAATTCAGGCATCTCTAATGAGTCTAAAAATATAGATACTACAACAAGGGTAAAATCCATGAATCTACAATGAATTTAAGAAAAATTTTCATTAATCAAGATCGTGTGGTGAGTGGCCATTCCAAACACCTGATACAGTAGAACATGGAGTTTCATACCCATCATACATATAAGAGTGTAATAGTGTGAGATATTATTACATTCACTCAATGTAAGAGATTTTGAAAATATATCCTCAAAATGTCCTTCAACTCTTGTTCCACAACTATTAATCATCAATGACTAATAATAATATAAAAAATGGTTTACCTATGATACATCATAATAATTTTCAAAAATAGCCAAGGGATAAAAATTAATAATTAACTTTTCAAAATATATAGCTCGTGTGGATCACTTTTAACCCACTCCCATTTCATAACTATTAATCCCATCAATTTACATAATAAATAAATTTCAAAATTCTGATACATTTTGAACACATGAATGGTGTTAGGATAGTTAATCATTTTTATAATATTTGAAATTATATTTAACATGCCTTATGTAGTGTAAATAAATTATTTCATCATTATATAATTATTGTATATAGTCAAAATTAGTAATTATTCATTGTATAATTAATTTAATGGGTTTAATATTTTTAATAGAATGTTTTGGAAATTTTTGGCCTGAGGAACATCAAATAAAGTTATAAAAACACATAAACATTGTGTTATAATTTCAATACAACTGAAATTAGGTTCATAGACATCCACTCATATGGTATGAACCGGTTTTTTGAAGAAGAATGGATGAAATTGGAATAATTGGATAATAATGATAAAATAGAATATATTATCTTTCACAAAAATTTCCTAACATATGGAATGATATGGAAGAAATAGGATTAAATAGATTACCATTTTTGATCCATTCTGACTGAAGTTAAAGAAAATAGAGTACACATCATGATGTTATATCAATGTCTATGAATGGTCAAGGGTTTCCACATCACTATAGAAGAAATGTTTTCACCATCCACTAGAGAATAAAGGATGGTTAGGAGTGACATTTAAAAATTTTTGAGAGGGAAATGATAAAATCACCCCTTACTGGGTTTCATAGTTAAACCACTCAATTTCCCAAACCGTGTATCATCTATTAAACCTACCCAATCCATGAACCCCATATGAATGATAAATTAACTTGGTTTGACTAACCATGTGGAACCCATAATAATAGAAATTTTATTTTATCTGATACATTTCATATAGTCATGTTCACTTTCTCACAATGTTTTAGAAAAACTGTGTGGTCTCTCATGTGACCCGGTTAAATCACATGGTTGGGATTCCCAATTATCCCTAATTAGGTGCTTACAATACAACATAGGATTTGCCTCTTTTTTCTGGTGTTCAGAGCACTAAACATGCCTAACACATTCATGAAAACCCTATGACTATTGGTTATGTTCTCCAATTCCAAAAATAATAATTCAATATGAAGAAATGATTCATACCTCCTTGATAAGAAGGGTCACTAAATCATCCCCATGTCAATGAAACTCGTACCTGAGTTGGCATTCATAGGGTAATGAGGGACCACCTCATAAATGATTTGGCCATATGGCATGTATGTCAACATCTTTTCCAATGGCCTCATCCTCCAGTTGGTTGTTCTAACTTTATACATATACTATTGGAACTGAATAACTTATGAGATCCTTTCCACTCCAATACATGATATGAACTCTATAATACACAAAGAAACCATGCACATATAACAAAACCTCATCATAAAGTAAATTAGGAGATGTTTCTAAATAATACTCGAATGATGATACATTATAAAATCATTGTTTATATAATAGTATCACTGAGAATGAACTATCTGGTTATCTAGTAGCACAATTCAATACAAATATCTGAAGGTTCCAACGAATTTGTGTGAGATCATACCTTATTTAATATTTCATCAGTTTCTCAACATAGGGAATGATTTTAGTATCTTTATACCTCATTATTAATAGGTTTTCAATTGAAGTTATCATAATACTGCTTCCTAGATTGTTTCTTCAACATTCAATTCATGATCAGCTAAAATTTCTCTCATGTCTTCTGGTTATAATGTTGTCCTAGTAAATATTTAACCCATACCTTTAACAATCATAAGGGTTATTATTATAGCCTTCTATTTGAGTCTTGGTATGTTTCTGTATGGATTTTATCCAAAAATATTTTATTTTACGAAAATAGATTCATAGGTATGTGTATATTTGGGGAACACCTATATTCAAGAACAGATGGTTAGACCAAGTTCTCTAACACATGAACTTTATTCACTATCTAACCATCGTTCAATGGTTTATAGTCCCCGCATAGAAGAACATATGTACCCAAGGGCTTCTGAGACCCTCTATAGAATGAAGATGTAAAGAATGTATCCTTGTTAGATTTTATAGATAAAAAATCTCTATGAATATGTACAACCTCCATAGTGTATAGAACACCATTATTATCTAATGAGAAGGTTTCTCAAATAGGTTTGAAATGTGTTTCCATCATCAGAAGACCAATGACTACCAAAATTTTATAATTTCAAATAGTAATATATGAAAACCTTTCACGGTGTCCATTGATAAATCATCCCTTTTCCACTCAAAAGTGGAAAATTAATCTAAAAGTCTATCCAGTCTCTAATTTTACACCTTAAACGAATGAATAGTGGGAAACTATGTGATAAAAATTGATATATCACATTTCATTGGAGAATAACAACATTAGTGATGTACATAACTATTCATCTGGGTGATAATGAGATATAACATCCAATCAAAGGCTTCAGATCCTCATGTTATGTCCTATTGAATGTCTGTTGGGACCCAAACACACCCATGTATGTGTAATGTATCATCTTCATCAATTGTCAATCTATAATAAAAATCATCATCAGAGATATTCTCTATTAGGACTTGTCCCTTTGGATCTAATAGTTTCCCCATTATCACATTCTCGATAAGGAAAGTGGGCAATGTTATTGATGAGAGGATAGTTTAACCATGATTCTCTTTCTCATTAATGTGCATCTAAGAAAATTATGTCAAAATAATCCACTCACAACTGGCCTCCTGAACAACATATGTATGAGTCTTCTAACTCATATTATCACATATGTTTTTTTCCTTTTCAATAAATACTGTAATAATCATAATCAAATGATTGTATGTAATTACACTATCTATAATAACTATGATTCATATCATATTGCGTAAATATGTACTTGATTATTTTGTTGTCACTCAATACCAAAAAATGATTGACTTGTAAATAAATTCTCTGACATGGTAGGGAATGATCAAAAACATATATCTCTAGATAATTAATCTTGTAATTCCACTCATGATGCCTTAAATTACTGGACTCATATGCTACAACATGCTCATATTACATCAAAACTGCTCCCATCCCATTACCTAATGTGTCACAGCACAAGATATAGCTCCTTCAAAGATCATGTAGAATCAGAATCAAGACTAAATTCAATGATCCCTTCAACTCCTAAAAGGTTGATTCAATAAAATATTACCATAAGAACCTAAAAAATCTTATTATTCAATCCCATAAGATGTGGTTCGAGGAATGATAACTCTTTCTTGTAGTTTATTTAATACCTGAATTCCCACATGAATCTATGAAAATAAATGATGTTCATGGGATTCATATAAGAAACTATAGGTCTTACATTCTTTTTTCATAGTGATTCTTTTAAATACAAGATGATGTGACTTAGGAAGTGGAAAATATTGATCCATAAGTGGAATTTTGGGACTATAATTTAAAGTGGATGTTCTATCATTATATTATTCATGTTCTCAATATGTTTTTCATTGTCCTCTAGAGAATGAGTAAACACTAATTTGTTTTCCAAAATATACTACCACAAAAAAGAGATATGTGTGGAAATCTCAATTCACCATATCAATAAAATCTGTAGCTGCATTCACAAAACTGAATGACAAGACCAAGTACTCATAAACAACATACATACACAAGAATTTTTAATGAAATATGTCTGAATATATTACACGCACATTTGAATAGAATGAATTAAAATCAACATTTACAAACACCCTCACTTAGCAGAGTTAATCAAAGAGGTCGTCTATTATATTAAATGGATATTTATTCCTTAAAGTGAACTCGTTCAACCAATGGAAATCTGCAAACAAACTAAGAGTATCATCCAAATTCATTAAAAATGCATCGTTAAACCTCATGGAGAGGTAGAGGGGAATATAAAACCATTAGAATCTATACCCTCTATCTATTTCATTTTATCCATAAGCTACATCAGTACAATCCTATTAGGATGAATGGGTATTAGTGACACTACTTTCAATATCTCAAAGATGAATTACACCACTCTAAATCGATTTACCCAAGAAACGTTAATAGAAAAGAGGTACCTAAAATGATCCCCCACAAGAGGGAGAATAGTTTGTTAGAATCCCTGATCATCCAAGGGGATAATGGTGATCTGAGTTGTTAGTTTGTTTAGGCTTTACTTCTAATGTCCATATTGAGATGCACACACATCCCATTAACCCTTTTGAAAAGGAATACCACTCTATAGTGATTTAAATGTCACCATATGATGATAAAAATAAATATGATCAGGATATGGAAATAACCATTCTATCTGATGAATTATATCAAACCATTTATGTCCAGAATGAAAAGCCCCTATAGGAAGGAAAATATGACTATCTCAAGGGGACAATCCACAAATCGGTGAACACCATGTGACTAGATTCCCTATATGAAATAGATTTTCATCACAACATATAATTAATAAATCCCAATGCCCATAATTTCATGAATTAATACATATATAAAATAATTTTATTCCCCAATGTCAAATAAAGATGATAGCAATGTAGAGGCCACTAGAATAGTTCCTCAATTAGTAAAAGGATCCATACTCTCCTCTTCCAACATATGATTTACCACATGTAACTCAACGATACCTTTACCTTGATATATACCTTGACTTCCTTGATGACATTGTATCTATTAGATATGTGAGTCCTCATTATGATTTTCTCTACCTAAACATCCTCCTAATCCTGAACAACTGGTAGTATTCTATTTGGATTCATTTGTAGTACTATTGGGCATGCTCTTTAATGTTTGGTAGGTGTAGAACTATATTGTTATGAATTGTTGGACATGTATTTAAGAAGTGATGGATATGCTACATGCTACAACAACCACTACATTTTACTTGATCTCACATGAACTAGGGTTTTTTGTGACATGGTTTCGTAAATTGATTATTGATAATGAATCGATTAGCATAAGGTGTCTAGCATCTTCTACCCCTTGAGATACCAATTATATAATTTTTTATATATTAAAAGTATTACCACCAAATCCAGGTGATGATCTAGTATTTCACCCACCATCGATTTATCACAAATTATATTCAGTAACGAGGGGTTGAATGATGAGTTCAAAAATTGTTTTTGGCCATAATAAGTTATCTTGTGATCTGATTGTATATACTATCCCATAAAAAATCACATCAAATTAATAATATCACCACCTTATAGAGTAGGTGTGAATCATTGTATCTTAGTATAATAAGATGAATACTCCATGGATGATATGGCTCCCTTCTATAGGTCTAAGAACACTCCAACATGGTTATCCTTCATGGTTTACGGAATGATGTAATCATATAAGATCATCTCAAAATCCCTCCAGACCATATATCAATATCGAAATTCTTTGGTATTGACATCCAACAATCACATGGAAGAACAATGTAACATATATGTAGTGAACATGACCCCCCACTCAGGAGTCATATCCAGATGATCATATTTAGAAATCATGGCCTCTAACCATGGATTAACAACATGTGGTCTTCTATCCAAGGAGAGTGTAAGATGATATTGTTATTGGTTCTCCTAAGTCATCTCTTCCAAATTTAGGGCTGTTATTGAAATACATTTTAAATATTGAATTATATATAAGAGTCTCGCTCTTAACTATGCAATAGTTCCAATTTCACAAATAATAGGTGGTTTCATTTGATTTACTCTAGATGGTATCACTATTTTCTAAAGTCCCACCACCTCTGGAGCATGGTCTTCACCACCCTCCTTCCATAATATTAAAGGTAATCATGGTGGAATGAATTTAAAATTAAAACACTTTCCTTTATGGAGAATTTATCAAATTAATGATTATAAAAATACAAGAATATATTTACATTTCCTTAATATAAGAACTATCGAACCTAAAATCTTACACTAAATGAAAGATATTTATGATAATAAAGACCACAATAGGTTATAAAAACATAATAGGCACTCTCTAATACCTAGTAAGCTGCCTCAATTTAGGTCTTTTCTATATAGAAATTAAAATAGTATCTCATATTTTGAGTTTCAATTGCATTCTATAGAAGTAAAGTCATTTTGCATTGCAATTGGTATCCAAATTTACTAGTTAAATGTAATTTAAATGTTTGATTTCAATGATTTTCACTCACATTTTTATATAATACATATATTTATGTATATATATTATGGTCTATTAAAAAATTTATCCAAAAAAAATTCATAAGAGTCACACTCATTAAAAATATTCATTGACATGACTTTTTTCTACAACATGACCTCTCTATCTATTATCAGGACGTAATAGGTCATTAAAAATGTTTTTATTAAATGAATCATATACATGACTTATAAAATTACATTTTTCATAAATAACATATCAAATTCATGTAATTCAATCAAGTAACATGGTTTCGGTCCATCAAACTAGTAGGTTTAGAACCTATAATATTTTATAATTGGTCAATTATGGTCTAATCAATAATATGTTGGGGGGAAACATAGTTTAATTTTTTTGTAAAATTCATTAACCAAATTTTTTAATCTTGAAAAAATCAATATCATATTAAAAATAAAATAATTCGTGCATTAAATATTTACAGTTGGAAAATGCATACAGAAGGGAGACTTGGCATGGAAAATTGAATGGAATAGAAGTTCTAATGTACCAATAATGATGCATGATTTGAAAACTACATAACCGTGGAGGAAAATGAAAAATATAGAAATATATATTGCAATATTTTCCATATTAATACTATCAACAATCAAGTGAATCAACCAATGGTGAAATATTAACAATTGTAACATGCGTAATTAGAATATTAATAAACCATACTATGTATTTGGGATTCCCCCATATGTTGGTTAGCTACTCTTAGGAAAATATCAGTACCAAATTTCATTCTATCCTTGTATCATTTCTAATTCCGAAATGGAAATACAAAATAAAAAAGTTATCTCATACAACCTTGAAATGTTCTGACGTGGGATCCACTAAAATGGTGCAACATATGGTTTGTCCTGATACCCCAAGCACTCCTCCACATATGCTAGAGTCATATGACTAGCAGTGAGGGTCTACGTTGTATTGTGGGGACAATATAAAAACATATTGGAGTGGAACAATAGAAATGTAAATTAACTAGGCACTATAAGAATCATAATAATATAGGTGGAACAACTAAAAAAGTATAATAATGAAGTTTGAAAGTATAAAAACCATGAAATTGGTATAATTATAACCAAATATATATACTGAATAATATACAGATTATTTCATGGCATACTGATATACAAAAATTAAAATAAGGGGTATATATAACATGCATTGAATGCATGTTATACCAAAATAAAAGACCAAAATACAACCCCATTTGAAGAAAAAACATATGTTAGGTCCTCTTCTCCTAACCTCCATTATATATGTAAATGAATAAAGCATATGTAACTTGGATATTTCCTTTCTACAAACACATATTCATAAATTCTACTCAGGTACCTAACACAAACCAATTATGGTGTGAGTTAAACTAAGTAGTCCATAAAGAATGTTTTGTATATGTAATCATACAAGAATACACAAATAATTATTTTATAGGTATAATGGAAAATAATCAGTAATGTGAAATAAATATCAGCCAACTCATGATCCTTAAAGACACCAAATATAATCTACCTTCTCCAGTGTTGTCCAAAAAATATTTTATTTGTATAACATATATATAAAAAATTATATATATTTACATAAATTGTATACATGTATATGATAAATATATATATGAGGACATTTATTGACATATATGTGGATACATGGTGCAAGTTGGACTTGGGGAATAACTGAAGTTTCCATAACTAGTCTAAAAATAAATATGATTGAAAAAGGATACATTCGATGATTCTAATATAAATGTGTGACACCTCTATCGTCACATGAGATAGTGTGGTGAGTTTTCAATCCCAACACTCTATATGGATAAATGTGGATCATTTTTCCCATCCTTCAGATAAGAGTATAAATGTGTTTGACATCATTCACAACACCCAATGTAAGGGTCCATCAAACAATATGCATAACTTTTCCATTTACAATTATTCCACAGCTAGTGATCATGGTGTATGAATAATATTAGCAATGAAGTGTTTCCTAAAATACATTATAATCACTTAAAAAAATAACCAAGGGTTAATAATACATAATTCAATTATATAAATATATTACTTGTGGGATAGACATTCCTCTAAGTCCCATTTATTTAAACATAATCCATTGAATTTAAATGGAATGGAAATTTCTAATTCCAGGAAAAGAATAAAACTTAAATGGTGTTAAATCCATTATTTATTTATCTAAATGGGTAAATTGAATTTATCACACCACGAGGGGATGAAATTAAAGATATCAAAATCAACTATCTATTAAATAACATCTAATGGTGAAACTAAACATGGAAAATTTAATTTAATACATTTAAAAAATATTAAGAAACATGTGAAAATTTTTGGTGTGTGATACATCATAAAAAAATATAAAAACACCTAAAAATTGTAGGCTAATTGATAGACCTCCAATCTTATGACTATAGATGACCATTAATTAGGTATCATCCTTTGATTAGAATTATAATGGAAGAAATCAGAAAAAAAAATAAAACAACCTAATGAGGATATAAAATATTCCACCATTATAGATCAAGATATAAACATATAAAAATTTATTATAATAACGAGTATTTGAGATCATAAAGATGCAGATTTGATAGTATTGATGAAGATAAAAATGGAGTCTGGATTATAGAGTTTTCTCAATCTTTTGGTGATGATAAAGGATTGATCTCCACATTTGAGGACATGGGTGTTCTATCTATGAGAGAAAAATTGAGGCAGATGGGTGATGATTATAATCATTTTTGGAAAAAAATGATAAAAGTATCCCCCAAAACATGTTCGCACAGTTTTTCCTCTTGATTTCCCAAACTGTTCACAAACCATGCTACCTCTACTATCCATGAACTTCCTCTACCCTAGCTATCATAACAGTTTAAATAACTTTGTGAAATATATGAAAAAAATTTATTGTCTCTAGTATAAGGATTTTCATTTGGTCTTTCCCCCTTTCTCACATTGTTTCATATAAATTGTGCATCCTATCAGGTTCTCTAGGTACCACATATGATTTAGTCATGAGATTATAAAAAATAATTCCCTAACCCTGTGTCATAGATCATCTCTCAATTTTTCAGAGCTAAAGGCTCTAAATATTCATCATACACTTTTGAAAACACTCTAAGACCATAAGTCATATTCACTATAATAAAATAAATAATTCAAGATTTAAAAAAAATTAATGTTAACATAATTATAATATGTGTCTTTAAATTATTTTCTTTTTGATATGAACAACACATGAAATAATATATCTTTTATAGGTATTTATTCCAACCAATAAATGTCATATAAGTTCTACTAAATGTTTTAGGATGTTTTCTCATAAATTTTTTCACTATCTACATGTTCCATTTTTGTAGATATACCTTTTTTATATCATGGATGCCACAAAATATATATATTAAGTCAAACAAGTCACCAAAAACATAAAATTCTTAGCTCAAATTATAACCATTCAAGGATTCTTATTTGGAAGTATATTTTACCCAAGATTCATTCCTAAAAAAATATCAAATTTGTTTCTTTGAATATTAACTCTAGAAATATAGTTTTGAGGAATGAAAATGGAAATCATAAAATGATAAAAAAAATCAGCTTATCCCTTATATAATATCATTTAGATGTATTATATTAACATTATTTTAAATCCTAAAGTTATTTGAACATTAATATTTGAAACACTATAAGGATGTGGGACTAAACATTAAATTATTTAGTGTATTTAGTCTTATTTCATATCAATCATTCCTAGGGATATTTTAGGGTTAGGGTTATAGAGTGTTATATAAATACACTTACATAATGTACCCTGATTTAAAATAGTGGACTATCATGACCCGTTACCTGGGACCTGTGTCATGGCTACCCCAAGCCCACCTTCCATAGCCCAAGGGCCGACGACTAGCACCAGAATGGAATATCCCTAATATCAAGAAGGCATTTCCTTTTTTACCTACCAAATCACACAATCCATGAACATAGAAAGATACAAGCACAAGGTAAAATATATAGTAAATAGGGAGAGTAAAATAAGTAAAGGGGTCGGAATACAAGTCCAACTAGAATGTACAAGTAAAATTGACAACAGATCTTGTCCACACTCTCCATGGATCCTACCTGATGGGTAGGTACAGCTCTCAAACTGTCATCTCTATGGTACGTCTCGTCTAATGGTCCCCCTCCAATAAGCCTCCAATCCTGACACCCTCAGCCTCGATCAATATTTTTTGTTATCCTCACAAGTCCCAGTAAGGTGAGGGCATAGCCCGTACAGGGGTGAGTATAACAATACTTTGTAGGGTCCCTGAGACCCCCAAAGGTCCCTCAAAATCAACAAAAAATAAACCACAAAGCAATACCATAATCACATAGCATGAAAACAGTAGACAACCCTACTTAGGTATATTCCCACACAAAAACCTAAGTTACCACGTAACCCAACTCATTTAATAAAAACACATTGTGTAACGTTTTAGCTAAAATCAAACTTTTCGGTGGAGGAATGAATACCAAGTGGGTAGCACCTCACAGAATAGTACCACAAAGATAAAGAATCAGTTCACACCAGGTATAACATAAGTAAATAATTATAGATTATTAGATATACTTCTATATCATCATAATTCATTGAGAATCTCTATTGTTGACCCACCTAAGATCAAAGATTACCCACACCGTATTTGAAGATGACCCACACATGATCAATGATGACCCACACCGGATCTGAAGATGACCCACACAGGATCTGAAGATGACCCACACATGATATCATGATGACACACACATGATCTTTATATGAATCACACAAGATCAATAGATGAATCACAGTAGATCGATAGGTGCTGACCCAAACAGGGTCCAAAGTTGACCCACACAGGATCTGAATATTCTTCAAGTAAATCTAGCCATAGGGTTCCTACACTAAGCATTCTTGACACCGGAAGGATCTACTTATCAAGCCATAGGTCTCACTTCAACTACAAAAAATTCCCATTAAGAAGTATCCCAAAGGAACTCCACATCATAAGGGTCCTAACAAGATAGACGACATGTAAATCAGACACCCAGTTTGTATGTTATTTGCATTTTTATTCAGAGTGCCTGGTTGGATTCGAGTTCAAATCTAACTCAGTTGTACTCCATGTTTATTCAAAACTAATATACAGTATACCAAAAGTATCGTCTCAATACAAGAATTTTGGAACCTTATATGGTTCATCAAATAGACCCCAGTTCTCAAGATATGGTTGAAAAGGCATATCTAGGTCTAGATGTGCCCGGGTCTGGTCCGACTCGGTCGGACCAACCTGGCCCTGACACGACATGGGCCGACCCATCCCAGTTCGGGCCCTTTCGGTGCTTCCCGCTCGTCTTGGAACGTGGATGGGTGTGATTCACAGTGGAGGGGCCCACCCTAGTCTCCAAATGGGGGAGGCGCCCCTTGGGAATCCAGAACGGTCCTGTTAGACCATTCGACTTCAGACAATATGGTGGCGCCACGTGGCACCACCTTCTGGCATGAGGGACCCACCAAAGCGGGCCCTTCTCTAATGCATAATGGCTATCCGGGGTGCCGGTCGATACCTCTTTCAGCAGCGTGATGGCTCTACTACTCCAACCGCGGCCGACTGGGTGTCGGCCGCCCTCTAGGTGTGCCTCCGCGGCTCAGTAGCTGCGACCTCCATCTCTGGCGGCGCGGACGCGCGCCACCCCAGCTTCCACGTGGCTGGATAGCATGCCAACAACAACCCTCCCCACTTTGGCCTACGTGTCAGGGCCTCCATCGGTGGCATGTTTGAGCCACCGCCACCATTGTAACCAGACAGTGTGTCAGCTACCGCCATTTCCCTACCGGTGTTGGCAGCCAGTAGACTTCTACGGGTCACCGGGCGAGCTCTGATTGCCTGTTATTCATTCTGAAGGAATCATTGTGTGTTCCAGGAAGTCTACTTTGAATCTATCCCATCAAGGCCTAGTTCTGTTCAACCTTAAGTTTCACCCCTGAAGAACATGTCAAGTGATGTAGTATCATAGGGATCGGCCCATGTTCGTTTGGCCCACACAATCTACGTTAGATCAATAGCTGACAGTTCATAGATTGAAAACAATGATTCATCCTGAATAATAATAAAAATCATTCCCTTCCATGATCATTCTTTATAGACTCCATGAGAAAGAAGATTAAGGTGATGAATGAGATGTCAGCATTCGTCGCTCCCACAATACGCTTCCAATCCGTGCTCTAACATTGGTTCAACCTTCATGATCCGGAGATTCGTTCTTCATTAGAGGAGTTTCATCATTGGAAAATGTTATTCCACCAAGTGTTAGCTTCAATACCAGTTTGACAACAATTCCCAACCATGAGAGGTGATGAGCCAATCCCCTCCTAATGAAGTTTAATTACATCATCAATTAAATATTTTATGAAGTCATTAATGGGGTAGGTTTACAAGTGTTACACCACTTTTAACTGGGAATTTAATGAAGATAAATAAATTTCTAACCTCCTCTGGTGGTCCCCACCGCCAAAATTCAAATGAGATGTTTCAGATAAAAAAACATATTTATTTTATTTTTTTCAATTCTCGCACAAAAAAAATCTAACTTCCACCCTCGACATACTACGGTTGAGGATAATTCACCCTTAAGTGAAAATCGGCATTGCGATTACAATGGTGTCCTTAGATTTAAATTTTGTGCACCAGTTAAAAAGTTACAAATTCCAACTCGAATGATAACTGAACATACATAAAGGAAGTTCAAAATTTCATTCCGGCCACTCGAGGCCTCAGAATCACGTGCCATCAATTTTCGTAGACTCATAGTATTTCAATATAATTTAAAAAATGAAATGGAAAATTCAGGGTCTTTAAATTCTCCCCCACTCAGGGCTTTGCATCCCTATAATCCAAAATAAAAACTATGGAAACAAGTGGGGGTATCGGGCACAAATCTGAGCCTCTAACTCCCCTAGGCACTCTTAAAGGTTCTCCTCCTGCCAACGTATGTGCACCAGAGTCCTCCAGCTATACTCACGGCTCTCGAAGCTCATCGGGATACATCTAATATGCTGGTGTAGATATCAGTGTCGTCCCAAGATATAAGTCGATATAAAAGTCCATCTCTCTGCGAGGAGGTAGACCTAGACAATCATCAGGGAAAACATCAGCATACTGGTTCACCACTACATTTTAACTCAAACTCTCAACATCAACCATTCTGAGGGTAAGGAAATCCAACTGATGTGTGAGCGGCTGCACCCTCCTCCAGGTAATTCCATCATGTGATTCAAAGGTTCCCTTATGGTCAGTGAAGGAAAACCTTATCCCATCATCGCAGACACACCACACTGAGTGCCTAATGCAGTCGATCTGAGCCTAGTCTATAGATAACCAATCAATACCAAAGATGACGTCGTAAGGACTTGAAAAAACTATTGGAAGATCCCTACCAAAGCAATAGACTCCTAGAGTAATCTCACACTGCTGACACTAGTGAGTAATCATCGAATCCACTCTCGTAGAAGTCTATAGCTATAAGGATTGAGCAAATGACTGCACCATAAGCTCTATGCTCCGAATGAAGGATGTGGAAATAAAAGAGTGACTAGAACCTGTGTTTATAAGTACTTTCGCTATGTTGTATTAGACACATTTCATCCCTCGAATCATCTCAATAACACATGGTCGTAGACCACTAGTGCTGGAGCTGAACCCGTCCTTGTCCACCTGTTCCCTGTGGTCGGGGTGGATCATATGGATATGCGGGCGGTGGAACCTCGAATCTCCACCCATCACATGTTGTAAGGCTACCTCCACTAACATGTCCCCCTACTGCCTACATACCTCCTCAATCAAATCCTCACCTCTGCCCAGGCGATTCTTTGACCATCTATGAGTCATCCGTATGACGGTTCGGGCCGTCGCGAGCTATGTGACCCTGACCGTCGCACGAGTAACGATGCATGCTCCCCACCTATCCTACTTTATCATGATAGCCCCCCACAACCGACAATGTATCATTCAGTTATCCAGATATAGGTCTGGTCCTCTTTGACCTCTGCATCATCTTTCTGCATCCAGCTGCAGATGACTCTAGTACGTGGTGTTCGATGGTGGGTCTTGTTACCGGTGACTGCTCAGCAAGGAATCTGTCCACCAAGAGTGCTTTCTCTAACAACCAACATGCATCAGGATTATAAGAGAAACCATCAAAGCTCGGATCTCCTGTCTGAGCCCCTGCTCTATGGTTTAGGCCACAAAGAATGGGTCTCACACCATGTAAGTTGGGTAGGAAAAGAGGTCGGTGAACCTTGATGAATACTAACCTAGAGTCATGCTTCCCTACTAAAAGTGGAGAATCTATTATATACTTACTAAGCGTAAGGTAAATGGGATAAACTTTGCCGAAAAAAAGGCACTCGAAGTCCCCCCAGATGAGAGACACCTCATCGTGAACCAAGATCACAATGCTCCACCATCTCCCTGCTACTGCCTAATGAAGACTAGCTACAATGAGGAAAATAAGATCAGCTGGTGTCCCTACCTGTCGAAAAACTGTGACCACGACCTCCAGCCTATCCTCAACCACCAGTTGATCTGTATCACCATAGAACCTATGTGCCCTCTGATGTTAGAACTCGT
Source organism: Viscum album (assembly GCA_963277665.1). Classification (NCBI taxonomy): domain Eukaryota; kingdom Viridiplantae; phylum Streptophyta; class Magnoliopsida; order Santalales; family Viscaceae; genus Viscum; species Viscum album. The sequence continues at coordinate 1,769,663,813 of OY728142.1, read as the reverse complement.
GCAATGTGCTCAATCGGCGTGCACCCTCTACTACTTGGGCAGGTGGCATTAGCTGCCCAACGGGTTGTGTTGCGGCTGGAACACCACCTGATGGTATAACTACCGAAAGGAGATCCTGCACCAAAACCTCGTCACTCAGTGGGATATCATTGCTTAATCTACATAGAACCTTGGATGGCTGTCTATGTGGAGGCATCTTGGAAAGAAACTGGTGCACCACAGTCAATATGTAATACCAAGTGAGCTGACTCAAAGAGACCACAAAGATAACTTTTCAAGAACACACACACAATAAGTGTTTTTGTGAACTGATTTAGAAATAAGAAGTCAGGATCCTAGTGTATAGATATGTTAGCCGATGCACCAACACTAGATTCTCCAAACTGAAAACCACACTCATTACACTAAACAGTATTGTCAAATCAAAATATCAGAGGCCAAGTTCTCTGGTACAATCGAAATCTTTGATACCAATTTTTCACGACCCATTCCTCATGTCCCATTCCATGACTACCCCAAGACTGCATTTCATAGGCTAGGGGTTGGGGACTTGCACCAGAAAGGAATATCCCTAAAACTATGAAGGCATTTCCTTTTTAAGCTGAAAACTCCCACAATCCAAGAACACATCAATTTACAAGAACAAGTTAAACTATATAGTAAATAAGGTGAATACAGAATGTAAAGGGGTTGAAATACAAGCGCAATTGGAATGTACATGTTAATCTAAAAACAACTCCTATGAACACTCGCCAAGCATCCTACCTAATGTGAAGGTACAGCTCTTGAATTGTCATCTCTATAGTACGCCTCATCTAATGCTCCACCTCTAAGAAGCCTCCTGTCCTGGCACCCTCATTCTCAATCAATGTTGTCAGTATTCTATACAAGACACATCAAGGTGATGGTGTACCCCATGTATGGGTGAGTATAAAAATACATAGTAGGGACCCTGAGACCCATAATGGTCTCTTAGAATTCACGAAGGATAAAACACAATGCAATACCACCATCACAAAGCATGAATACAACAGACAACCCTTCTTAGGTATATGACCATACATATACATATGTTATTATGTAACCCAACTCATTCAAGAGGAACACATAGCCCAAATCATAGGCAATAGCCAACATTTCCATGAAGGAAAGAATACCACGTGGGTAGAACCATGCAGAAGAGTACCACAATGGTAAAGACTATGCACAAACCAGGTATGAATTTAGTATAGAAGTATTGATGAGAAGCTGTATTTCTAGATCACCTTATTTCTTTGATAATATCTACTTTCGACCCACACATGATCAAAGATGACCCACACATGATCAGAAGATGACCCACACAAGATCGAAGATGACCCACACATGATCTGATGATAACCCACATATTATCTGAAGATAACCCACACATAATCTGAAGATGACCCACACAAGATCGGCAGATGACACAAACATGATCGGTAGATAACTCATAAAGGATTGGTATATTCTGAACCACACAGGAACCGATGTTGACCCATATAGAATCTAATTATTCTTCAATAACAGCCTCCCACAGGGTTCCTGAACTAATAATTTTTGATTCTGGGAGGAAATTATACACAATCCATAGGCTGCATTTCAACATTCACGAAGTCCCATGAAGATGTATCCCAATGGACCGCCACATCATAAGGTTCCCAACACAATAGACGGTGTGTCAATGGGATGCTCAGTCTGTATGTTATTAGTGTTTTCGTTCCGAGGGCCCAATGGGATTCAGGTTCAACCAACTTGGTCGTACTCCAACATTGTCCAAAACTGATGTGAAGTATACCAAAATGGCCATCTCATTCCATGGATTCTGGTGAAGCAAATGGTTCATCAATCAGATGGCCAGTTCTCAAGATATGGTCAAAAAGGCGTATTGGGGTCCAGATGGGACCAGATCTGGTCCGACCTGGTCGGACCGACCCGGCCCGACCCAGCATGGGCTAACCCGACCCGGTTTGGTCCCGTTTGGCATGGACCACCCTTCTTGGTCTGTGGATGGGTGTGGTCTGCCATAACAGGGCCCGCCCTAGCTGCCACCCGGGAGAGGCATCCCCCGAGATGCCCGAAATTTCCAGTTAAATTGGCCAACATCTGCCAAAGTGGAAGTGCCACGTGGAGGTGCCTACTGGATGGTGGGACCCGCCATAGAGGGTTTTACTCCGACGAGTCATGGCCAGCCGGGGTGTCAGTCTGTGCCTATTTCAGTGGCGCGATGGCGTTGCTGCTCCGTCTGCGGCTGACCGGGTGCCAGCCGTCCTCCGGGTGCACTGCCTCAGCTTCAATGTCGCTAGCAATCATGTTGGTCTCCACCATCCTCTGTCATGGTCGTTGGGGCGTAGCCTCATTTGGTGGTGCGGTTTCACCGTCTGCACCTTAGCGGCCAACTGGATTGCTGACCACTGCCTGTACCCTACTGACACTGGTCGCCGGCGAACTCCTATGGGTCACTGGGAAAGCTCTGGTGGCATGTTCTTCAATCCGAAGAAATCATTATGTGTCCCAGATCATTTCCTTTGCATATCACCCGTTAAGGTCTAGTTCTTCTAAACCCATAGTTTTTACCGTGAAGAACATGGGAAACGACATAGTAGTGGAAGGATTGGGTTGTGTTCATTTGGCTCGCACCCTTTTCATTAGATCCATAGCAGGCAGTCCATAGATTGAAAACAATGATTAATCAGTAAGAACAATAAGATCAATTCTATATCTCAATTTTTCGTTGGAGATGGTGTGAGGAAGAAGATGAAGATGATGAAGGAGACACTGGAATTCTTCGCTCCTGCAATATGCTTCTAATCCACACTCCAATGTTGGTTCAATGTTCTTGATCTAGAAATTCTTTCTTAGTTGGAGGAGTTTTTTCATTGGAGGGTTTTCTTCCACCAAGAGTTATACAACAAACTGTTTTTCCAACAATTCCCAACCACAAGAGTTTAGGAGCCAATCCCCCTAATAATGTTTAAGGACATAATCAATTAAACATTTAATGAGGACATTAATGGGGTAGGTTATCAAGTGATAAACCATGTGTAACTGGGCATTTAATGCTGGGCATTAAATTCCCATCCCCCTCAGGTGGTCCCCACCACTGAAATTCAAAAGGGAGTTTTGAAGAAAAGAAAAAATATTTATTTTATTTTTTTCAATTCTACCATGAAAAACCAAAAATTCAACATCCATCCACGACCTACTACGGTCAATTTGAAGGCTCCCTTATGTGCTAATCGGCACTGCGAGTTAAATGGTGTCCTCATATTTCAATTCCATGCACCGGTTCAAAAGTAACAAATTCAAGCTCACATGTTAACTAAACATACTTAAAGAATGTTTGGAAATTCAATCAGGCAACTATGGGACTCGGAATCACATGTCGTCAATTTTGGCGTACTCATAATATTTCCAAATAATAAAAAAATTCTTGGAAAATTCTAGGTCTCTATATGTAAAATTCAATTAATTATCAAATTTCCCACCTTATATAATAGTTAAAAATAAATGTTATTTATTTTCATGAAATGTATTCCTGAAAATCAACATAACATCTCTATTTATATTATCAATCCTTGAACTTTACAAAAAACATTAAAAAATGTTGGCTGATAAAAAAGATATCAGTATAGAAAATTATAATAATAGAATCCACTAGTCTAGTGAGAAATATAAGAAAATCATATAATACGTAACATGGTCATATAATTCATTGATATCATGAAATAAATCATTTCCAAATGAAAACACACAATTTTTTCTCAAATTAGCCCACTAAAACACATTAGTAGCTTAGATGAATCATATAAATACATATAGAATCATTTGAATGTGCCACTTTCATATTAATTAAAATTGAATGTTACATGTAGAATAATTTGATTGAGGCATTTTTTTGGGTATCCATTTTTTATCTTGAGACCTACATTTACATATATCCTTCGTTGGCACTTAGATTCCATGAATTGCCTTATAGGTTTAAGCCACATTACAAGATAATTTTTCCATACCTACCTGCACTCTTGATTTTTTTTCATGGATATTTCATGTTTGAGTGTGTGGGAAGGGCCTCTTGTGTGCATTATTTGGGATGTTTTTCTTTTACGGGGGTTGTGAGTTATGTATCAACATTTTTGGTAGTGGATGTTAATGATTAAATTGGGCATGTATCATCCTTTCATTGTGCTTTATTTGTTTCGTCTGGTTCTCCATAAAAAATGAAAAAAAGGATAAAAACAGATATGAGTTTGAATATCTCATTTTACTTACTTTTATGACTCATATAACTTTCTAAAATAAAGGGAAATACGGTCATTAATTCATTTTATTAAATTGTAAATTCATTATCCATGAAAAAATTCAAAAAAAAAGAAAATAAAGTTGTGCCTTTGTGGAGATTTAAAAAAAATAAAAAAAGGGAGAACATTGATAAAATCATTATTTGGAATTGTTTCCTCGATCATCTCCCATTTCATACAAAATGGGGATGTGTTGTTTGTTACATTTTTAATGGTATTGAGTGAGGTTCATCCTATGTTTTCACTTGATTATTCATCCACTATGCTTAAGAGTCCAACCACCTATTTTCAGCTTTAAGTTCTTAATCATTTTCCCACCAACCCTAAGCCACAAAATTCACCCTGAAAAAGTCCTCAATATTAAATTCATTTTCATTTTTCGTGCTGTGGAAGGATTATAATTGTCACAAGCCTTTTTTTATTCATGCATTTTCCATGTATGAGCATAAGTCCAGATACAATTTCTCTTGAGTGAAGAGTGACACAAATTTTAAGGCGAGGTAGGTTGTTATTGGGCCATGGATGGATTTCTAAGGTTTACAAAATTTAAATGTCAGGAATGAAAATGATTTAGAATAGTTTTTCATAGAAGAGACATGATAGATTTGTTGGATTGGGATATACCAAATATGTAGAGGAGGGGTTCAATTGTGTCTTTTACAAATTCTTTGTGAAATCATGTTCTTCCCTTTGACTTTAATCAGATGGATTAATGCACCAGAAATTTAAATAGTAGAGACAAATGATGTATAGTGGTTCGGGGAACAGAAGTTCCCTATTCCACTCCACCAACACTCTACTCCATGAGAATGTAGATTTTCAATATCTGATTCTCTTGTCAACATATCGTTCCACAAGTGGGTACATACAGTTTACACATTTAGAATCTAATGAAAAAAAAGCCTTCTGGTTCACTCATAGAACATACACAATTTAGTATGAGAAGTCGATCACTCAAGATAAAAAAATATTTTTTTCATTGAAAATAATGTCCCGTTATTCTTCAAAATTGAAATAGAATGCAATTGACAGTAGATGGATCGTCGCCTTTAGAAATATTGATATTCAAGTAAGAGTCATTCCCAGTCTATCCAGTTATAGTAGATATAGAAATATAATTCACAAATTTAGCAGCAGTAGACTCATAATTGATTTTTGATGATGAATGAGTGAATCTTCTATTGAGATTCTTCTTCTTAAATAAATAGAGCTTTTTCTCTCTTTGAAACCAGCAGATCTGTGTATCGAGATTTTCGGTTGGTATATATAAAATCTATATAATAATGATGAACACTTCTCCTAGAAAATTATATCCCCAAAATTCAACTTCTGAATCACGATATTCAAACAATTGAATTAATAGAGCAGTCGTAACTCCCCTTGAAATTCGGCATGAAAAGATCCTTTTAAATGGATCCTTTGAATCATAGATAAAATTTCTTTGAATCAGTCAAAGACACGTATTACAAACATCTTTTTATCTGGCTTAAAATATGCCTAATAAACCACTTGTAGACCATTTCATAATAATATAGTATCCTATTCTTTGATGAAAATCATAAGGTTGAACTATATAGCATCCATTAGATAGATCGCAAATGTAAGGATGATGACGTAGGGTTGATCAAAAACATAGATTTCATCATCCATACTTTTCCTTTCATCATTCAAATGTATGATAAAAGATCCATACTTCTATTAACATCCAATCTTAAGGAACATGATCCATACATTTGATAAAACATAAGGTTGTTCACAAAAGTAAGGTTGATGAACCATACTTTTGAGAAAAAAACATAACATTTAAATCTTATGTACGGTTCTTCTCCCATTCTTTTTATTATCCCAAACATAGGGTTCCTTCCTAACGCAGGGTTCCTCTTATATACTTTTCTGATAGTGTATGGTTGATTAACCATTCTTTTTGATAAATCATAAAGCATACACCTCATTATATCCATACGCTATGTTTCCCCATGTAGGGTATGAATAGTTATTCTAGAACATGCTAAAGAAATTCCTAAATATTTAGAAAATGAACAATGTTTGTAGAACACAATAATTATAATACTTTAGTAATTAAATCTCGTTGTTCACGAACATAAATATTTATTTCAGATATAAAAAAATAATGAATAATAAATTCCTGAAATATTCATAAAAATAAAATCATTAGAAAACAATTAAGGGTATTTATGAGCATCAAATAATCACAGAGATAGAATATTGTTCTCAACAATCTCCCCCATTTAAATAAAAATATTATGTGTTGTTGAAAACAACACTTTCTCAACAATATCCCACTATCTGATGATCACAAAACCTATAAAATAATAATTGAAATTAATTTCCAAAATTAAATACATATAGTTTTGAATCTTGAAAAGATAAATACAATATTATATATAACAAAATTTCTCCCCCTTAATGGATTTAAGATAATGTTTAATATTTTAATGTACAATGTAATATACTTAAAATAAAATTCTTGTGTTTATCCAAATTTCTCCCAATTTTTGTGATATCAAAAATAAGGATAGAATATTGAATAGAACACCTTTTAATGTAGTAGTGAACTTAAGTTAATGCTATTATTAATTGTTTGTCAATAATCGAATGTGGATTAAAGGAATATTTGAACAAATATATTAAAAAAAATAAAAATATACAAACATATAATGAAATAACATTTAATTAAAATAAAATGTTACATGTACAATAATGATGAACTCTAGAATCAATGTGTGGTAAGGGTATGAGAGAGGGTCTATCTCCTCTGAACAAAGACCTTGATTTCTGTCAACTGCTTACTCATCCTTTTCATCATTCCATCTCCCAGTTTGATAATAATATTTCTATTCTCTTGAGTCATATGAATATCTTCTATCGTATTTACTCTGAAAAACTCATGAAGTCTTTCTTCCTTCTCCATAAACAGAGTTAACTTTATGTGAGCTAAGTTAACACAGATCTAATACTTAGTTCACTTCAAGTCAACTGGTTAACCAAAAATATCTGATTATCTAATAAGACTGATAGGGGAGCACTATTGCATTGCAAATCAGGAAATCTTTCATTCAAATTGCTCGTTGCTGCTATGATAGCCTGATATATTCGGATTAAACTAGGTAAAGTACCTGATCCAATAGCTTCACCAATCTTGACAGATGCACACTATTTCTTCATATAGTTTTTAAACTATGACAGATCTAACTTCATCACCATTTCTGATTTCATATTGGATACTTTTATCAACATCATTTTCATAAAAGTTTCATCTTCCTGCCCTAAAACTGTACTTCCATGAGTCTCTGAAATTTCAACTGTTCTTTCTCTAAGACTCTCTTCAGAGTATCATTTCCATATTTCAAACTTGTCAGCTTCCTGTATAGCTCGTCTACTTCCTTAGTCACTGAATCAGAGGGACCCTATTCTTGATTCTCATTCTCATCTTCAATGTGATGCTGCAGTACTAATGGAAATGAGTCTGCATCAGATTTTTCTTTTGTTTCCTCTTGATCTGGTTGGCCCACAGACTTTTCCTCAGAGTATTTTCCAAACACTTGTAATGAAAAATAATCATTAATTACCACTGTATGATATTCAGAAACATTCTTAGTGCGAACATCATTAATCATTTCTATTACTATATTTTCTAAAATGATATCTTCTGGATTTTCTTAAGGACTGGCCACATCCTAACCAGGCTCTACCTCCTTTCATTTTTCATTTGTAACTTTAGTTTCAGCTACAATTTGAGATTCAATTTCAGTTATAACCACAACTTTCTCCTGAGTCTTTGTTTAAGAATTTTCTTGAATTTCATATTGTACTTGAGGAGTCACTTTAATTTGAGCAGTATCTTTTTCTTGTGGATTCTCAACTACTTATTCTCTATCAAAACATTGAGTGAGTAAATCTCTTGATGTTAAGACATGTATACCAAGTTCCTCATAAGAATTAGAATTTCTTTTCCATTGAATTTAAAATCCCTTCTGACTAATTTCTTCTTGATCTTATTCATTTCCAAATCTTATTCTTCATACAGCAGTGCTCACTCTTGATTCTGCATGTCCCACTTTGGACTTAACAGATTGAGCATGATCACTTTCTTCTTATTCTTCATCTCCTTTTGGAAAATGTATTCCTTTCAATGTGATCCAAAAGTGACCAATATTTCTTAGGGACCTAGCACCAAAAGTTTCACTATGATGGAATCTAACTCTAGCTTCCACCAAACTTACCATATCCTTTTTGAAAAAGAAATATATGAATCTACCAAATAGATAAACATTCATGCATGATTCTTTTTGAAAAAAATAATGAAGGTACCTTACCATGTACCTAGGAAAATTAATTCATATATCACTAATCAAAATATAAATTATATACATGTCTGAATACAAGATTTTCTCCATCTCAGACATCCTCAGTACAATCCCTATTTTCACAAACTTCACTAGGATTTTCTGATCAGGATCCAAGTACATTACCATCATCTTCTTTATATATGTAGAACAAAAAAGATAAGACATAATATTTTCAGAAATATGTATAGAATCTCCTATATATTTTTTAAATGAAAATGAAATACTCCCTCATGAGGGAAATTCAGTGTTCGACTAATCTCCACGGAGGATATCGAAACATCTCTATCTTTAATCTTAGCTACCATAGTATCCTCATCATTCCCCAGAATAAACTGAATAGATTTATAGAAAGAACGAAGTTCAACCTCATATAGAAACTCCATAAAATCTTCATTAAATGTATGTTCAAGGTTTTTAAATACAAGATATTTCTTTAACAACATGTTCTTCTAGTATAACCATTCCAAATCTATGACCCTTCATTGAAAAATTTTCACTCATTCAGAGAGCTGCCTCTTGGCATTGTTGGTCTCAGCCTCATCGTTTATCTTGTTCTTGGACATTTTTGGCAAAAAAATTACTAAATGTTTGAAAGAGGATTATGGTTTTGATGGTTCTGGTTCGAATAGACAAAGAGAGGTAAGTCACCATAGGTTCGAAAGGGTTTTTGGTAGAAATGAAACTATTCAGAATTAAAAAGGTTTCTGATTGCCTTGATTCACATATCATCAATAATTATTATATAGATTTTAAAGACAAATAATATTGATCGTGTGAAGAAAAAAAAACTTATTCTATTTGAAAAAAAATAACATATTTAATTTAAACATTATTAATAAAAATAAATAGCATAATGAAATAAAACATTATTAAAAATTAAATACACCTAGCTCCCCCTTAATAAAATCAAACCTCGTAGTGGGATGTGGTATGGTAAAAATAAAGCTAATTGAATTTATGTACTTAAAAATTCTAAAAATATATCCTTTTTAAGAACATAGTCTCTTAGAAAATGATGTTTGATATCAATATGCTTAGTCCAGGAAATATTAATATGATTTTTTGAAATATTTATATCACTGTCATTATCACATAAAATAGGCTTACTATTAAAACTTATTCCAAAATTCATAAGTGTGTTTTTCATCCACAATACTTGTGCATAGAAACTGCCAGCAGATAAATATTTTGTCTTGGCTGTTGATAGGGAAACTCAGTGTTGTTTCTTAGTTGACCATGTCACTATGGATTTTCATAAAAAGTGACATGTACCCAAAGTGATTTTCCTATCTAATATAAAACTTCCAATGTCGGCATCTGAATATGAAATTAAATTAAAATCAGACATTTTGGGATAACGAAGTGATTGAAAAATTGTTCCTTTAAATATCTAAAAATTCTTTTAACAATAGTTAAATGGGATTCTTTAGGATGTGATTGAAATCTTGCACAAATTCATAATGAATACATTATATCTGTCTTGCTAGCAAGAATATATAATAATATACCAATCAAACCTCTATATAACTTGTTGTCAACTGATATTCTAGTTTCATCTAAATTATGTTTTATATTAGTACACATATGAGTTGTATATTTCTTGCTATTTTCAACTCCAAATTTCTTTAGTAGATCAATAATGTATTTTCTTTGATTTTATACAATTCAAAAATATTTTTAATAAATTTGAAGTCCTAAAATGAAATTTAATTCTCCTATCATACTCATTTCAAATTATGTTTTCTTTAGATTTGAAAACTCATGAAAAATAAATTTATTAGTTAATCCAAAAATTACATCATCAATATAAATTTTAACCAACAAAATGTTAGAATTTACCATTTTGTTAAATAGTGTTCGATCTTCCATTCCAATAAAAAAATTATTTTTCAAAAGAAAAGAGCTTAGTCTTTTATACCATGCTATAGGTGCTTCTTTAAGGCCATATAGAGCTTTATTATGTTTAAAAATAGAATCTGGTTTTTGTGAATTTTCAAAACCAGGAGATTTCCCAACATAAAAATTATTCTTTAAATAACCATTTTAAAAGGAAGACTCAACATCCATATGAAATAATTTAAAATTAATATAAGATGCATATTCTAATAGGATTCTAATGGAATCTACTCTAGCTATAGTTTCAAAGGTCTCATCATAATCTATACCTTCTTATTGATTATATCATTTAGCTACTAGTATCCCTATATTTCTAGTTATTATTCCTCGATCATTTTGTTTATTTATAAAGACCCATTTAGTTCCAATCACTGCATAATTCTGTGTCATTTCAACTAATTTCTTGAATTCATTTATTTTTAAGTGGTTTTTTTCTTCTTGAATTGCTATCAACCAACATTTGTCATCTAAAGCTTCTTCTAGAGACTTGGGTTCTAATTGGGATAACAAGGAAAAAAATTCAACAAGATTTATTATGTTCATTCTAGTTTTTATTCATATCTCTAAGTAACCTATTATAGTTTCTAAAGGGTGATTTTTTAGGGTCCATAACTGTCTAGGTAGTACACTTATATGTTATTCAGAGTCATGTTCTTTGGGAATGGACTAAATTTCATTTATATCTTTTTTAAAATCATCTTTCAGGCTCTCAAGTCTCATTTTATCATTAGAATTAGGCTCATGTATTTGATTTTTCTTTTTGTCAATGGGATTGGTTTCATCAAATTTCACATGAACTGATTCATCAACAATCCTTGACATTTTATTAAAAACTCTATAAGCATTTGAAGTAGTAGAATATCCCAAAAAATGCCTTCATCATATTTTAGATCAAACATACCAAGATTGTCTTTGTTGTTTAAGGTATAAACCATCCAACCAAAAACTATATATTAATTTACTTTAGGTTTTATGTTATTCCAGAGTTCATAGGGTGTCCTTTTCAAAATTGGTCTAATTAAAACTCTATTCATTATATAGTAGGATGTACTTATAGATTCTGCCCAAAAAATAGGTTGGATGACTGTATTAATTTAGCATAGTCCTATCCATTTCGTGAATAGTCAAATTTTTTCTTTCAAAAATTCAACTTTGTTGAGGTGATCTTGGTGCAGAGAAGGTGTGTTTACGTCCCATATTTGAGAAAAAGCAATTGAATTCTAGATTCACAAATTCTCCACCATGATCACTTCGTAATGAAATTATATTAAAACTTTTTTCATTTTAAACAGATTTTTAGAAACATTCAAATAATGTAAAAGCGTCATTTTCAAATATTAAAAAGAAAATCCATATAAATATAAAATAGTCATCAACTAAAACATATAAAAATAGATTACAAGCCAATCTTTCTACTCTTTAAGGTCAAAAAAATCAATATGGACATGTTCTAGAGGTTTATATGTAGCAATTTTGTTAACAGATTTGAAGGATGATTTGTGTTGTTTTCCAAGTTGGCATGTATCAAAAAATCTATCACTTTCAAACTTGAGACTAGGTAAATCAAAAACTAGTTGTTTCTTGGATAATTTCTATAAATCATGTATATTAGAAAAGTCCATGCCTTCTATGCCAGATCCAGGATTCATTTATCATATCACTTATGCAGTTTAATTTTTGTTTACACAATAAATTTAAATCTACGGTATACGCATTGTCAGTTGTAGGTTCATGAAATTTAAGTAGTTTATTTTTAAAAATAGGAAAAAAATTGTTAGAAATATCAACAGCATAACTATCATCACAAATTTGAGAGATATTTACCATACTGTGTTTCCATCATTGTATATAAAGTACTTTGTTGATTGAGACAGCTTTTGGATCTCCAACTGTTCAAATGAAAACGATTTTGCCTTTGGCATTGTCACCAAAAGTGACAAGTCCACCATTATTTTGAGTGAGTGTAGTGAAATTTGATGAGATTCCACTCATTTGCCTTGAGCATCCAATATCCATATACCATATGGTCATTTTTCTTCTGTGACCTACTTACTCATATGTTTCTGCTTTGAAGTACATGTTAGCTTTCAGATTTACTTCTTCATTCTCTGAGTTTGATTATGAAGAGCTAATGGAGACTTCAGATACACTACATGTAGATTTCATTGATTTATTGTATTCTTTCTCATAATCATTCCTTTTGAGGAACTTCTTTTTCTTTTCTTCTTTTAACTGAGGACACTCAGGTCTGATATGACCCATCTTCTTGCACTCATAAAATCTGACTTTTGTTTTATACTTTCTGATAGTTTTTCTGAAACCTTTATTCTTTCTATAGAATTCAATAAACATTCTGGCTAGCTGTTCTAGTTTAATATCATAATTTGATGAATCATAACATTTTTAGTTCCCCATTACATCTTTTTTCTTTAGATTTTGGCTTTTCCCATGAGATGACACTTTTATAGAAGTGTCTTCTCTCTTGGTCAAAACCGTATGCATATTTTCTTCATCTTGAATCTTGGATTCAAACATCATAAGGGTACCAATAATATCACTCATATATATGCCTTTGATAGGTGTTGATTGTTTGATTGCAGTAGAGATTCCATTCCATTTAGTAGGTCGTACTCTCAGTACTTTTAATGTTTGACCAGATTGTTTGGTTGGTCCTCCCAAGGCAGTTATGTTATTCACAATTTCTCTCAATCATTCATTAATTTGAGTAATTCTTTCACCTTCTAACCTTATGAACGTATCAAATTTAATATTAGTAGTACGATATCTCATTCTCCTGCAATTGTAAGTTTCTTCATAAATAACAACAATAGTTTTCCACATCTCATATGTTATCGGGCATTGAGATACACTGTTAAATTCATTTGGTCTAAGACCACATATAATTGAATTCATTTCCTTCATATTCATATCATATTCTGCTTCAGTGGCTGCGATCCATGTTTGAGGTTTCTCTGGTATTTCATATAGAGTCTGAATCATAGAATATACTCTGTATCCAATGTTTTTCAAATATATTATCAGTCTTGATTTCCAGCATCCATAATTTTTTCCATTGAAGTACAGTTCTCTAACCATATAAATTCCTTCTCTTGTATTAGTCATCTTACTCTAAGTATAGTCCTTAATCACATTCATCTTGTTAAGGATTTATCAGAAATATCCACCTTTGATACCAATTGTTGGATCGGGATATACCAAATATACAAAAAGATGGGGGTGAATTGTGTCTTTTAAAAAATCATTGCAAAATTGTGTTATTCCCTTTGAATATAATCAGATAGATTAATGTAGTGGGAATTTAAATAGTAGAGACACACAATATATAGTGGTTCAGGGAATAGAAGGCCCCTGGTCTACTCCACCGATTCTCTACTCCACGAGCATGGTGATTTTCACTATCTGGTCCTCTTGTCAACAGACTGTTCCACTACTGAGTACTCGCAGTAGACACCTTCACAATCTAAGGAAAAACAGAGCCTTCTAGTTCACTAGCATAACACACCCAACTTAGTATGAGATTCTAGTCACTCAAGATAAAAAAAATTGTTATTTGAAATTACATTCTTGTTGTTCTTCAGAATTGAAACAAAATGAAATTGATAGTAGATTGATCATCATCTTAAGAAATAGTGAACTTCAAGTAAGATTAATTCTGATTCAAGCGTATAGCAGTAGATATAGAAATATAATTCACAAATTCAGCAGCAGTAGACTCACAATAGATCTTTGATGACAAAAGAGTGAATCTTATATCGAGATTCTTCTTCTTCAATATATTGTACTTTTTCACTCTTTGAAATCAGAAGTCTCTATGTATATATCTTATCAATATAATAATGATGAGCCCTTATCCTAAAAATTTAGTTCCAAAAAATTCACCTTCTGACTCGCAATATTCAAACCATTGAATTAGCAGATTATTCGTAACTCCCCTTGATATTCAGCATGAAAATATACTTTTAATTTTATCCTTTGAATCGTAGATAAAACGACATTGAATCATATAAAGACACTTATTAAAAATATATTTTCATTCGGATTAAAATTTTTCTAGTAAACCGCTAGTATACCGTTGCATAATAATATCATCTTTAATTATTTGACGCCAAACGTACGGTTGAACTGTATAGGAAGCGTAAGATAGATCACAAACGTAAGTTTGATGACGTAGGGTTAATAAAAAACGTAGGGTTGATCATCCATATTTATCTTTTCAACATTCAAACATATGATAAATGATCCATACTTTTATAAACTTCTAGACGTAAGCAACATGATCCATACTTTTGATGAAACATAAGGTTGTTCACAAAAGTAAGGTTGATGAACCATACTTTTGAGAAACAAATGTAACGTTTAAAACTAATGTACGATTCTTCTCCCATAATTTTTAATATCCCAAAGATAGGGTTCCTTCCTAACGTAGGGTTCCTCTTCCATAATTTTCCAATAACGTATGGTTGATTAACCATACTTTTCTGATAACTCATAAAGTATACACCGCATTCCATCCTTACACTACGTTTCTCTACATGGGGTATAAATAGTGATTCTAGAACATGCTTATGAAATTCCCGAATATGTAGAGTATGAATAGTTTTTCTAGAACACTCTAATTCAAATACTTTAGCAATTAAATTTCATTGTTCAAGAACATAAATATTTCATTCAGTAATAAAAATATAATTAATAAAAATTCGTGAAATAGCATTAAAAATAAAATAATTAGAAAACATATAATGGTATTTGTGAGCATCAAAACCATCATAGAGATAGATTATTGTTCTAAAAAATCTCCCATTTTTTGTTAAATATATTATCTATTGTTGAAAATAACAATTTATCAATAGGAATTTCATTTTGGAAGAGATCATTCATGTTTTCTCATTTTTTATTTTTGAGTGAATTTTGATTTGAATATATGATGATTGTCCAGGAGTGAAATACTTATGTGTGGGGGAGTGATGAAGCATGAAATTTCACATATTTAATAATTTATTTCAATGTTATTAATCCCAAAAAATTGTTATTTTATGCGAATGTTTTAGTGGAATTTTGAGCTCAAATGAAAATATGGCTAAATTTTGGGATTTAACTATTTTATTTGTATTATGTATTTAGGCCATAACATTTTATGAACTGAAAAAAAAAATCAATTTCTTTTTATAATGATTCCTCACATAATGGGCCTCATTTAAACCTTCTGTATCTATATCTCAATCAATCATTTTGAGGCCGAAACTATGCTCAGAATTCATGGCTTGAAAACTGTGCATAGATCTAGACTGTTTAAAATATGAGCAATTATCTTGAAGTGAAATGGCCCAATAGATCTGATATTAAACATGGAGCTGTAAAATCAATAAATTAAAATCTTTCATTAAGATTTCAATGTCTGAATCCACTGATTTCAAGGCCATAATGTGATGGGAATTTAATATTGTGGAATACGAAGAGTCACTTGAGTAGATTAAATGTTCAGCACTAAAATAGCCATAACACCTTCATACATGGACCAAGGAGGCTGATTTTTGTGTAGGAACGTGGGAGGAATAATGAAACAACATTAAATATGTTACCATTTACCAATTATATCATTTAAGGGGACTAAAAGTCGATTACTTCTGGAAGAAAAAATTGAAGTGAGATTTCATCACCCATTTCACCTATAAATATGTCTCTCCTCTCTCTTTTACAGGGATAGCCATTTTTTGGGGGAAAGGTTTATTATTGTTGTTGTAATATTTATTTTTTTAATATATATTATTTATCTATCTTCGTCATAGCTACTTTCTCACATTTATTTTATTTTATGTATTCTCCCACTGTTATTCCCTTCTCAAGTCCACTATAAATGGAGAACTAACCTTGGTGGTAGTTCGAGGGAGGGAATGGGGGTTTGATTGAGTTTATTGTAAATAAATTTATAATTTCTTTGTTCAATTCAATGAATTTTGGGGGTTGTTAAATCAATTACAATGAGTGGTTGCGCCATGTAACATCCCATTTCTGGAATCCACCCAGAGGCACCCCATACCCAGTTGGTCACATGGCTTTAAGTGCATTCCCCAAATGCTGGAGGCTGCCGACTAGTAGTGAGGGCCTTGGGTGTGATAGTGGAGAAACTATGCCCTCATTGGAAGATTACACAATATAAGAGAAAACAATAAACAATATCAGATATAGTAAACAATCCATACACAAGTGAACAGCTAAAGACTAAATATGATAAATAGCAGGAGCACATATATATATGATGCATGATACATATGTCTAGGAGAACGGCCTTACAAGTCACAATGATGGAAATAAAAGCAAAACTATAAAATGTACAAAATAAAGATGAACAACTCCTAAATATCACAAGCCTAGGCGTGGTCCCATGCTCTCTATCTCCATAGCATGTCAAATACCTAAAGTCGAAGGGCGCTTTACCTTGTCTATACCTGCAACAATATAGTCTGTTTGGGCCAAAAATCATGACCAAAATAGGTTGTGAGACTAAATCCCTGTAGTAAACCACCCAAAGATCTATGCCTAACATTTTTTGAATATATGGTAGATAAAAGTACATAAAACAATAAACAAGTACATACTGAACAATAAAAAATCCATAGTTCCAAAGTGAAGAAACAACTAACAAGCAGCAAAGCACAACTGCTAACCCTCTAGAAAGTACTCACATCCATCCCCTCTAGTTCTACCTAATAAGTTCCAAAAACCCAATGGGAAGTGAACTCAGCCTAAACCCTCTGGTTTGATCATACAGAATTATAATGACTCTCTGAGAAAACACATACAGTCAACTCCCCTTATAGTATAGGGTAGTCAGGATCTCTTTGAGGAAGCTCGCAAAGTCAATTCCATTTATAGCCCCTAGGTCAAGGACTCTCTGAGGAAGCACAGTTAGTCATTTCTCCTAGTAGCCTAGGTCATTCATAGACTCTCTGAGGAAGCTCAAACAGTCAATCCCTCCAAGAGCCTGTGGTAATCAGGTGATTCAAACAAACAGAACACAAACTCTTTGGGGATTCTCACACAGTCTATCCCCATATAGTCTAAAAAAGTCAATGAATCTCTAAGGAAGCTCTCATGGTCTATCCCCTTATAGCCAAAAGTAATCCTAGTCTCTCTGAGGATGCTCACATGGTCAATCCCCATATAGCCTAAAGTCCAGATACTCTCTGAGGAAGCTCACTCGGTCTATCCTCTTTTAGTCAATAAAGTAAGGTTCTCACAGCCCTGGGTAAGTCAATTCATAATAATTCTATATGGACAAAGTAACCCTATTTAACTACTTGAATTACCAATCTACAACATATCACACATGTCATAAAACAACATTCCACCCTACGATCACAAGGCATGGAAAACAGGTAATTGGTCAAATATGCTAAACAGAACCAAACGATCATAATGAGAATGATGAATGAGTAGAGAAACCAAGGTATAACAATCAAACGAAAACATGTCCAATTTTCCTCTACACAGGCATACAATCATGGAAGATATACAATGGGGTAAAATAGTAAACACACAATACCCCGTTTAAGGGTATTGGTTGAATTTGCACATAATATTCAAGGACTTTCAATGAAAAGGCACAAACCACCTACCATGGTTCTAGGAGATTGATATACTTGAACCATGGGGATTTACACACCTTATAACATTGTAGATCTTTGAAAATGAACAAAGAGTTCAACCCATGAGAACATGGAAAAGAGGAGGAATTGGAAAACGATGCTCTGGAAGAATGGAGAGATTACCACTGCGGTTCCAACGCAATCGACGGTGGTCGATTCGGAGAACAGATGGAGGCGCGGGGTCTCAGAGAAGATCTGCTTCCTTACCCTAACTCTCAGACGAACCAAAGCTAAAGGGAGGGTGTTCTGTCTGCCAGATGCGACCCCATTGGGTTTAATGAAAAAAAACAAAAATACACGACATGTGCTTTTAGAGAACATGGCGTGTACTTACTGTTTCCATACTCCGCTTTATGTGGCCTCCACGTCACCCCACACGACCATGTGTATGGTCCTTACACGGCTAGCACATAGCCTCGCACGGCAATGAAGTACACAACATGTACTCATAAAGTACATGATGTGTACATCAAAAATTTCCAGAAACAACTATTTTCTCAAAAACTACAGAAAAAAGGAAAAACATAACTAAAGAGAAGGTCCAGGTTCTTACAAACGTCCCCCTTAATGAAATTTGTCCCCGAATATCCCTAGCCAAACATAGAAGAAGAAACCCCGAATAGATATTGTCACACCCCAACCATGAAGGCCCATGTTTTTAATCTTTTAACTGTCCCGCGACTCTGGGTAGAGTTGGGTTTGGGTCCATGTTTGAATTTTTGAAACCATGATGTTTTTGGTGGGTCTCGGGCCAGCGCAGTGACAACACTGCTAGCGATCACCGCACATCTGGTCTGGGTGGGTGCGCAGTCACCGCACTGCTAGTTGCGACCGTGCATTCGGTCTTGGATACTACGCGGTTGACCGATGATTGTTATTATTATTATTATTATTATTATTATTACTGTTTTTGTTGTTATTATTAATATTGTTATTATTGTTGTTATTATTATTATTATTATTATTATTATTATTATTATTATTATTATTATTATTAGTATTAATAATAATATTGGTATTATTATTATTGTTTTTTATTTACTCTATTTTATTTTATTTTATTGTTTCTTTTTATTATTTCTTCTTTTCCTATCTTTCACCTCTTCTCTTTTTTCTCCACGCAGTGCTGCTTCCCCCCTTGTCCCCCACGTGAACCCCTAAGTCATCCCTAGATCACCCCTCAGATCCATGTTCGGCGCCATATCCTGCCCTCATGTTCACCTACACCTACCTACACGGCGCCTCCTCCACGTCTGATCTGCAGTGATGCCCTACCTCCCTGCCATCGGGCTCCGCATCCACCCCTCATGCAGCGCATCCCTGCTCAATCCAGCACCCCTATGATATCGCCCTAGCCGCTCGCCAGCTGCCCCTCTTCTTTCCTGCTTCCCCCTATCTCTCTGGGTCTTCCTCAGGCCTCCACTGTGCTCCCCTCCCCCTACCGATATCCCAGTGGCACAGCCTTTCCGCATCCCGACCTCACCCACTCCCTGAACCCACCCCCTGTGCTCCTAAAGCCAGCCCATGCTCAGCCCTCCTACCTCTCCCCCTCCCAAGATGGCACGCCAGCCCTCATGCTCCCCTGGTTTGGCCTGCACGCCCCACACACCATCCACCTTGCTGCTCTACCTCGCACCAGATGCCCTCCCTGTTCGCACGTCCACCATCCAGCCACCTCCTGTTGCAGCGCCCTGGCCAGTCTCTCCTCGCCCCCCATGATCTTGTTGTGTTTCTCACCAGATCATGCACCCCATACTGTCTCTGGTACCCACTGCATTCGCCTCGCACCGCTGCTGCTAGCTCCCCTGCTTTTCTCACCTGTAGCGACCTACAGACCCCCCCCCCCCCCCCCCCACATCCTTGCGCAGTCCGACATCTGTGGATCGCTTCTGAACCACTGTCCTGCCACCGCCGCTTCCCAGATTCCACCTTTCACGCTACCACCATCCGCCCCCGTCACAATTGGTACACCATCGGCATGCCTCTGCCTTGCTGCAGCTATCCTGCCAGCGCACATCAATGCTGGTGTGCCTCTCTAGATTTCCCATGACCATCCACTTACCCTCTGTTTGCATGGCAGCCATGTTGTCCGCATGTGACCAGCCACGATGCACTACACCCCTACTGCTCTGGCAAGAACTCCTCTCTAGTTATGCGAAGAACACCTCAGTCTTGTTCTTGTTTGTTCCGATATCCACCACCAATGGTAAGCGGATTGATTCCATTTTGGATTGCTGCCGCATCCATGGTAAGAGTTCCTTTTTATTTTATCGTGCGCTCATTTTTTTAGTGTCTATGTTGTGTTCTGAAGTCTTGTTTGTTTCAATTATTTGTAGTGCGAATTATATTATTATTTTTTGGATACAACCTCATCTCTCTGCGTGTCTTCAAGGTTTCACCACCGTCCGAGTTAATGATATTCTTCCGTCATCTTGTTGCGCAATTTATTTGTTTATTTATTTTGGGTTCGCGCTGTTTCACCAGCATTGGGGTTCATTTTAGGTATGTTTTGTCTCTTATTTTGATTTTTTAAATTAATCTATATGTTTGTTTGTAGATATCTCTGCGATGTTTAATTTTTGGGTTACTTCTGGTCAGTGTTTATGTGTTTTACAGTATTTTAATTTTGTTGCAGCGTGTGGTAGGGTAACCCCACCCCTTACCGCGATCATCGGTCTGCACGTGCTGCGCGGCTAAGCGAGGTGTGTCGTGTGTCGTCGTGTTCAAGATGCAATGTGAGGTAGGTCCCCCCACTGCACTCACCTTTAAATTTATAATTTGTTAATTTCTTGATGTTTTATTAATTTTAATAAATTGGATATAATATAAGATGGTTAGTTTTTAATGTATGATTTTGTGTAAAATGAGATGTTTATTTTATACATGACTCTTGAAATATTTTCTTGATGAGCGGACACCTAGTAGTGAAAAAATGCCAGTTTGGCCTTTAAACAAAATTCACCGAATTTCAAATGTTGTTCTGGTTTTAAAGATAAATGATTTATTCTGAACAAGTGTTTTTTATTTTATTAAGAAATGAGGTTTTCAATAAAGTTGGTGAAGGTTAATTTGGTGATTTATTAAAAATAAATTATTTTGGAAAACTCTCTTTGGGGTGAATCAGTGGTGACCTTTTGTGTATGTTGGTTGCATATATTGTGTGTGATGTTTGTGATACTTAATTGACATTGTTGCCTCACCCCTTTTCTTTTTTATTGTATGTGTTGTCATGGGAACCTGGCATAGTGAGTGAATTTTTTGAGAACTATTGTTGCACTAGTTTATATTATGCAATGGCTAGTGGCCCCATAGTAAGGGAATACTGAGATATTGCTGCTATGGGGATTGTGCCCCTCAGTTAGGCCATGTTGGGTTATGCCGAGTGGTAGGGTGTTATGACATCATAAAGTTAGGGAATGCCTTTAGGTTGAGTCACATGTATAGTACGTTATAGAGTGTTCATGATCTCTTAGCTTCAACCCATGTTTCCTTTGGTGTTTTTTTATATGTGGCGGACAGTAGTGAGGACTAGTTCAGTTGTTGGCCTTTGTGTGCCACCTTTTCCATTTCCCTGGGTGTGTGTTTTGAAATTTTTGTGGTTTTTCCTTTTTGGCTAATAACTGATGTTTGGATTTCTAAATGGTTCGTAGAAAATGTTTTAAAAAGAAATATACCTATTCTTTTCAGACATTAATCAGGATTTAAAATTAAAAGGGCAATGGACTGGTACTTGTTTTAGAAATGAAAGTGTTTGTGGAAATTAATATTTTATATAATTTAGTTCAATCCTAGAATTAGTAAATTTCATTATTTAAAGGTATTGAATTGGGAATTGTTTTTTGGGCACACCTACTGAGTTTTAATACTCATGCCTATAGTGTTTTTCTTTTTTTAGTTTTGTTGCAGGATTTACTTGAGGTTGCTCGTCGTGGGTGAGAGTTGGTTGTGGTCTGGTGAGCGAATCATGAATTCGTGAGGAGTTTTTGGACGATACCAAGTTAGTTTGTTTTCTTGGATGCTATTTCTTTTCAGTTTCGTTTATTTACTTTTTCTTTTACTTCTTTCCACTTCTCTATTTATTTTCATTGGGCGAAATGGTTCCCACTTATCCTCTATTGATTCCCTGGTGCTTGCCGCCAGCCCAAGAGGATTGGGAACGACTCTTGGGTCATGTTGCGGACCAGATCGGGTGACCGGGTCAAGGTCGACCTGGGTTGGTTCGTGACAAAATGGTATCAGAGCATGCTGGATCTTAACAGACCTCACTTTTCAGAGTGCCCTTTGTTATTTGGGATGTCTGGTAGAAGGAGATTAGGACTGTCGGGGTTCAGGAGGTAGGTTACGTGTCAGTGCCTGATCACCACCACTCATGATGAGACATGAGTTACCAGGGTTAGTCCGGGATTTGAATCTTTTATCTTTGGTTGTTTTGGATTGATGAATGAAAATGGGGGAGAATCGGTTCACTTTGAGGACTCAAATGTGGTAGTGACCAATGTGGAGTCCAAGTGCCCGGTTTAAGGTCTTCTTAGTGTTATGCCTTACATGGGGCATGACTCACCACCATGTCACTGGGTCAGACATATGAACTAGTTTCTCATTCCAGTGGGATATTACAGCTTGTGTTTTGTTTTATTCTCTGTTCATTTGAGTGTGCGTTAAAAGTGAAATTGGTTTTTAAATGGAAAAGTGTTCCTTCCAACTTGTTTTGGAAATTACTAAAGTGGGTTTTTGAAGAGAAGGTGTGTTGGTTTGGAAAAACATGGTATGTGTTTGGATTTTGTAAGTAAAAAGAAGTTTTTGAACCTTGGAACTCCTTATGGAGGGTCACACGTGCATGGGTATGTATGGGAAGTGCATGGGGGGAACCTGTTCGCAGATTACATGAACGAGATTGAATGAACGCACATGTGATGGTTCATAAGGTTCTATAGGTGAGTTTTTAAAAATTGTAAAGAAATAATGGTCTTGGAAACATGATTTCTCCTTCTGTTATATATGTTTGTCTTATGGTCCTATTGTCCTTGGCTTTGGTTGTTGTTTTGATTGATTTTCGTCTTGATGCCGGTTTCGATGGCATTTTTCGTGTTGTCATGAGTATGCCTCCCAGAAATCCTCAAAAAGTTTTTAATGAGTTTTACTCAATTCTTAGTTCATTTGGTGTGTTTCTTTATTTTCAAGGTAATTGATGTCTGTTAGAGGTAGTTGTGTTGTTCTGAAAGATAATGTGTTTTCGGGTTGTTGGGATGTCCCAGGATAGTTATGGTTCGTAATTCCCTAGAGTTATTTGATGGATTAGTTCTGGACTAGTAAAGATGAAATCACTCATATTCGTTAGAGTTTTGGGTTTGATTAATAGAGGTAAACTTCCATGAAGGATCCCCATTTGGCAAAAAGTACGGGTCGATGGAACCTGTCTCCAAGAAACTGTCCTCGTCGGTGTGGGCTCCTATTTCATCGGAAAACTCTCTTGTGCATAACCAGTATGTCCAATCTGGAAATTCTGAGTCATCATGTTGCATCCCTTTGAAAATATAAGACCATCACGGTTGTTGGAATCATTTAACAGAAGGAGTTAGAAACCAGGAGATCAAAATTCCAGACTGTGAAGCAGGAGACGCTTCAGCCATCAGGGCCCTAGCCACAGGTCTCAGGGTGAAGCTCGCACAATGTTAAAAGTTACCGAGGGTGTGTAGAACCTTGGCTTATATAATTTATTCAGATTTGGAATGGAAATATCCAAAATTTCTCTTGTTTTATTCTCACTTTGTCGTAAGCTCGTCCTTGTTATGGTGGCGTGATGAGCTTGTTCTCCCACAATTCAGGTGGTCTTATCTGCTCTCAGTGTGGTTCTTAAGTTGTTTAGTCTCCTTGAATGGTGTGGGCCCATGAATAGTCGTACATGTTCTATTTTTTAGTTTTCCCTATCTATTTTCAATAGGGGAATGATTGTTTCGTGATGTTGATGGGAGGTGTTGAGTTAATTTCTCATCCATAAGTTGATGGATTATTTCGTAACAAGATTGTCATCAAGTCTCAGGTTTTTTGCTCAGTACATGTGGGTAATATTAATGAGTTTGGTTTGGGAGTTCCCATGTTGCCCCCCCCAAGGGGAGTGGTTTGTTCAGGTTTCAAAGGTTCTTGTATTATTGAAATATTGTGGTTGGGAGAACCCTCTCATGTTCTTCCCTCAATCTCGGCCAATGGTTTGTCTTGAAATGGTCCGGTGTGATGTTTTTTGTGAATGGTCGCCCCGAAGATCTCAGTTCTCTATGATTTTGTCTGGGAATGAACTCAAGTTGTGTCAACTGTTGTCTTAGTTACTTTATGGGGGTAGAAAGTGTCTGTGGTGGGGATAATTGTCACACCTCGACCACAAACGCCCATGTTTTTAATCTTTTCTCAGTCTCGCGACTCTGGGTAGAGTTGGGATTGGGTCTGGTTTGAATTTTTGAAACACTGATGTTTTTGGTGGGACTCGGGCCAATGCGCAGTTACCTCACTACTAGAAGTCACTAAACATCCGGTTTGGTTGGGTGCATGGTCACCGCATCTCTAGTAGCGACTGTGCATTCGTTCCTGGAGACTGCGCGGTTGACCGATGATGATTATTATTGTTGTTGTTGTTTTTGTTGTTGTTTTTTTTCTTATTATTGCTATTGTTATTATTATTATTTTTATGGTTATTATTATTATTATTATTATTATTATTATTAGTATTAATAATAATATTGGTATTATTATTGTTGTTATTTATTTACTTTACATTATTTTATTTTATTTTATTCTTTCTTCGTATTATTTCTTATTTTTCTCTCTTAATCCTCTTCTTTTTTTCTCCACGCAATGCTTATTCCCCCCTTTTCCCCCCGCTAGAACCCCTAGGTCTTCCCTAGGTCACCCCTTAGATCCCTATTCGGCTCCCTGTCCAGCCCTCTGGTTCACCTGCGCCTACCTGCACGACACCTCCTCCTCGTCTGATCCGCAGCGATGCCCTACCTCTCTGCCTCCAGGCTCCGCCTCCGCCCCTCATGCAGAGCCTCCCTACATTATCTAGCACCCCCTATGATCTCGCCCCAGCCGCTCACCAGCTGCCCCTCTTTCTTTCTTGCTGCCCCCTGTCTCCCTGGGTCTTCCTCAGGCCACCCCTACACACCCCTCCACCTGCCTACAGCCCATCGGCCCAGCCTTTCCGTATACCAACCTCGCCGACTCCCTCAACCCACCACATATGATTCAGTAGCCAGACCTGCTCGGCCCTCCTACCGCTCCCCCCCAGCTGGGGCGGCACCCTTCTGCTACCCTGGTTCAGCCTGCACGCCCCATGCACTATCCACTTTTCTACTCCTCCTGGCTCTAGACTCCCTCCTTGTTCGCGCCTCCACCATCAAGCCACCACCCGTTGTAGTGCCCTAGCCGGTCTCGCATCGCCCCCCATGATCTTGTTTTCTTCCACACAAGATCCCACACCCCCTATAGTCTCCAGTACCTGCTACCTTTTCCTCACACAGCCGCTACCTGGTGCCCCTACTTCACTCACCTTCAACGACCTGTAGCCCCCCCTCCTCCTTGCGCAGTCCAACCTATGTGGATCCGCCTCTGAACCACTCTCAGGCCACTACCGCTTCCCGATCTCCAACTTTCACATTTCCACTGTCCGCCCCCATCACAATCAGTGTGCCCTCGGAATTCCTATTCCTTGTTGCAGCTATCCAGCCGGTGCACATCCGAGCCGGTGTGCCTCTCTGGCCTGCCCGTGACCATCCATGTATACTCTCTTTTCATGGTAGCCCCATTTTGTGCATGCGACTGGACACGATGCACTACACCACTGCTGCTCTGGCACGAACCCCTCTCCAGGTATGCGAAGACCACCTCGGTCTTGTTCTTGTTTGTTCCAATATCCACCACCGATGGTGAAGCAGATTGATTACTTTTTGGTTCACCTCTGCCATCCAAACTAAGAGTTCATTTTTATTTTATCATGCACTTGTTTTTTAGTGTTCTTGTTGTGTTTTGAATTTCTCTTTTATTTTTCTATTATTTTTAGTGCAGATTATTATTATTATTTTTGGATACAACCTCAACTTGCCACTTTTCTTCGAGATTTCACCACTGTCCGAGGTAATGATCTTCATTCATCATCTTGTTGCACACTTAAATTATTTATTTATTTTGGGTTCGTGTCGTTTCACCTACATTGGGGTTCAGGTGAGGTATGTGTTGTCTCTTGCTTTGATTTTTTTTAAATTAATGTTTATTTTTGTTTGTAGTTATCTTTGTGATGTTTAATTGTTGGGTAACTTTTGGTCAGGGTTTCTATGTTTTAGATTATTTACTTTTGTTACAGCGTGTTGTCTAGGTAACCCCTCCTTACCGTGATCATTGGTCTGTGCATGCTTGCGAGCTTATGCAAGGTGTGTCTCGTTGTCATGTTCGAGATATAAAGTGAGGTAGGTCCCCCACAACACTCACCTTTAAATTTAGTATTTATTAATTTCTTGATTTTTTATTAATTTTAAAAAATAGAAAATAATATAATATGATTAATTTTTAAATGATTATTTTGTGTAAAAATAGCTGGTTATTATATACATGACTCTTGAAATATTTTCTTGACAAGGGGACACCATGTAGTGAAATAATGCTAGTTTAGCCTTTAAAGATAATTCACATAATTTCAAATGTGGTTCTGGTTTTAATGATAACTAACTTATTCTAAACAAGTGTTTCGGGTTTTCTTGAGAAACGATGACTTTCTTTAAAATTGGTGAAGGACAATTTGTCACTTTAATAAAAATTAATTATTATGGAAAACTCACTTTGGGGTGACTCAGGGGTGCCCTTTGGTGTATGTTGATTGCATATGTTGTGTGTGGTGTTTGTGCTACATGATTGAATTTGTTGAATAAACCCTTTTATTTTTATTGTATATGTTGACATGGGAACCTGGCATAGTGAGAGAATCTTCTGAGAAAGATTGATGCACTAGTTTAGATTACGCAAAGGATAGTGGCCCCATAGTAGGGGAATACCGAGTTATTGCTACTATGGGGATTCGGCCCCTAGGTTAGGCCATGTAGGGATATGCCAAGTGTTAGGGTGTTATGACGTCATCGAGCTAGGGCATGCCTTCGGGATGAGTCACATGTACAGTACGTTCTGGATTGTTCATGATCTCCTAGGTTCAACAATTGTTTCATTTGGTGTTTGTATGTATGTGGTGGACTACTGAGAGGACTAGTTCAGTTGTTGTCCCATGTGTGCCACTTTTTCCATTACCCTTGGTGTGTGTTGTGTAATATGTGTGGTTTTTCTTTTTTGGCTAATAACTGATGTTTTGATTTCAAAATGGTTCGCAGAAAATATTTTTAAAAGAATTATACTTATTCTTTTCAGAAATTAAACTTGATTTAAAATTAAAAGGGAAATGGACTGATACTTGTTTTAGAAATGAAAGTGTGTGTGGAAACAAATATTTTATATAATTTAGTTAAAACCTAGAATTAGAAAATTTCTTTATTTAATGGTAGTGCATTGGGAATAGTTTTTCGGGCACGCCTAATGAGTTTTAATACTCATGCCTATAGTGTTTTCCTTTTTTTAGTTTTGTTGTAGGTTTGGATCGAGCTTGCTCATCATGGGCGAGAGCTGGTTGTGGTCTGGTGAGCGACTCTCGGAGTCGCGAGGAGTTTTTGGTCGAGACCAGGTTAGTGTGTTTTGTTGGCTACTCTTTCTTTTCAGTGTCATTTATTTACTTTTTGTTTTACATCTTTCCTCTACTCTATTTATTTTAATTGGGAGAAATTGTTCCCACTTGTCCATTTTTGATGCCCTGGTGCTTGTTTCCATCCCGAGAGGATTGGGAACACCTCTCGTGTCATTTTGCGGACCGGCTTGGGTGACCGGTTCAGGGTTGACCCGGGTTGGCTTGTGACAGCTCTAGCCGCTGCGATCGTACATAGGCCTCCCTCTCCCACATGTCGTCCTGTACTCACTCGTGCTATCATAGCACATGTACCAGAGGAATAGACTGGCCACGAAGAACCTTCATACTGCGATCGAAAATCCGGATAGGATTCTCCTCAAGTGATGCATCCGCTTCAATATCAACTTCCTTAGGATGAAAGACATGAGACTGGTCAGAAAAGTAATGTCATGGTTGATAAACATGGAAGATTTCATGAATATTATGGTTCCTCCGAGGTAACTACAACCGATGGGAAACTGGCCAAACTCCCTCCAACACCTCAAATGGCCCGACGTACCTCAGTGAAAGTTAAACCTGTCTTGGAATCCTCTTGTGTCCCAACCTCTGTGTGACATGTAGGAAATCCTGATCCCCGACCTCGAACTCCAAAGGTCATCTCTACAGATCAGTATATAATTTCTATCAAGACTATGCAGCATCCATCCTCTTCTGAATCAACTCTATCTACTCTGTGGTCTCCTGGAAAAGATGAGGTCCCAACAAAGATGCCTCTACTGCCTCCATCCAACATAAGGGTGATTGGCATGACCTATAGTAAAATGCCTTATAATAAGCCATATGAATAGTTGCTTGAAAACTATTATTGTAGGAAAACTCTACAAAAGGTATATGCTTATCCCAAGAACCTCCAAAATCCAGAATGCAAGCTCAGAGCATATCCTCAAGCACATGAATCGTACGTTCAGAATGGCCATTTCTCTGGGTATGGTAAGGTGTACTCAAAAGTACATGTGTAACCAAAGACTTCTAAAGACCCTTCTAGACCCCATATGTAAAATGAACATCCCTATCTGAAACAATGGAGTGTGATACTCCATGTAGACACACAATCTCATGGATGTACAACCGTCACAGCTCGTCAACACTGAAGGTCTCCTTGATCGGCAAGAAGAGAGCAACCATCTTAAGTCTATCAATGAAAACCCAAACCGCATCATTTCCTCCAGGTGACCTCGGAAAACCAGTCACTATATCCATCGCCACATTGTTCCACTTTCACTCCGGAATGGGTAACTGCTGTAAAAGACCTGATGGTCGCTGATGCTCCGCTTTCAGCTGCTGATAAGTGGAACACAACATGAAAAAACCATCAACATCTCTCTTCATACCTGGACGCCAATACTGATGGTGTGGGTCACGATACATCATGGTAACACCAGGATAAACTACCCAAACTGAGGAATGAAAACCCCACATCAGCTCCTCACGTATGTTAGCTGGCTCCCATACGTGTCACTGGAAACGCAAGATCTCATCCTCACCTACTGTCAATCTAGGAAGAGGGTCCTCTCTTGACACACTCTCCCGCATGACAAGGACTTCTGAGTCATATATTTTCCTCATTCGTACCCAATCAAGAATAGTATAGGTAACAGCTACAGAAGATTGAATAGTCTTCCCCTGTCTGTCATGCTCCTCCAAATGCATCTCAGAGAATAGAGCCATAAGCTGCCACTCACTGCTAGCCTCCTAAACATCCTGTATCTGAGTTCTCCTGCTCAACGCATCAGCCACTGCATTGCACTTCCCAGGTGTATAGGCACGCTCAAAGTCAAAGGACTAAAGATACTCGACCCACCCGCGCTATCTCAGATTCAGATCATGCTATGTGAAGATGTACTTGAGATTTTTTTGGGTCAGTGATAACAACAAAATTTCTCTCAAAAGATAATGTCTCCAACATCATAAGGCATGAACAACAGCTGACAAATACAGATCATACATTGGGTAATTCCTCTCATGTGTCCTCAACTGCCAGGACCCATACACAACTACTCCATCTTCCTGCATCATCATAGCTCCCTTCCCGATACCTGAAGCATCATAGTAAAAATTATATCTCTTGCCCAGATCTTCCAAGGCTAGTATCAAAGCTGACGTCAACCTTATTATCAGGTCATGAAGGGCTGACTCACAAGAATTTGACCATATGAACTTTACACCATTCTTAGTCAGACCTTTCAGTGGTGCTGCTAAGCGTGAAAAGTCCTATATGAAGTGTCTGTAGTATCCAGCCATCCCTAGGAAACTCCATTCCTAAAACAGGTTCTTCAGATTCTCCTAGGAAACTATTTCCCTCACTTTATCTAGGTATACTATTACTCCTATCTCTGAGATAACACAACCTAAAAAGTGAATCTGATCCATCCAAAAGTAGTATTTCGAGAGCTTAGTTTATAATTAATGACCTCTCAGTTTACTCAAAACTATCTCAAGATGGGTAGCATGGTCATTTCGATTTTGAGAGTACACTAATATATCATCCATGAAAACAACCATGAAGGAATCCAAGTATGGATGGAACACTTTGTTAATCAATGCCATGAATACCACAAGCACGTTTGTGAGACCGTAAAACATAACAATATACTCATATAGACCATACCTTCTCCAGAAAGCAATAATAGTTATATCAAATGGTCTAACGTGAAACTTATGATAACTGGATCTCAAGTAAATCATTGAGAACAGTTGACCTCCTCGAAGCAGATCAAAGAGATCATCAATCCTCAAAAAGGGATATCGGTTCATGACCACCAACAAGTTCAGCTTCCGGGAATACAAAAAATTCCTGAGGGAGCCATCTTACTTAGTCACAAACAGTACAGGAAAACCCCAAGGAGAAGTATTGGGTCGGATAAAACCCTTAGCCTGCAACTCCTCCAACTGGTTATTGAACTCTTGTAACTCATCTGTAGACATCCTATAAGGAGGAATGGACACTGGTGCTGCTATTGGCATAAGATCAATCGAGAATTCTACCAAATGCTTCAAAGTTAAACCTGAAAAGCCCTCTGGAAAGACATCTCTGAAACAATCCACCATTGGAGGAAAGTCTAATTGTGAATTCCCCTAGTCATCCAGATATAGAATAGAAATTTGGGCTATAACTCCTCCTATCCCAAGATGCCCGGGTCTTTCTCGACTTGCCTGGATATCCCACTCACCCCGATGAAGAAAAAACCACCTTCTTGTGATATAAAACTCACCCTATGGTGATAGAAATTGATCACTGTATGGAAAATGACTAACTAGTCCATTTTGAGAATGACATCGTAGCTCACCATCTCAAGGACATAGAGGTCAAATAATAAGTGACAACCTGCAACCTCAAGGGGCACTATTTTCACTGACGTACACAAGCCATCCATGTCCCCAATGGCGTGTCTAGGGTCAAGATGTCGGCAAAAGAAAAGATACAGAGCCCAAGTTTCTCCACAACAGCAATAGAGATTAATCTATGGGAATCCCATGTGTCAAAAAGAGCATAAGATAAAACTGAGGCTACTAAGATCGTACCTCGAACGGTGGAAGGTCTGGGATCAAGATCCTACTGGGTTTGCTCCATTGCAAAATTCTGGCCTGCTCCACGGCCTAGTGACCCTGCCTGACCGATTTGAGCTGATCCGCCCTACTGTCACTGATTTACCAGCGACTGACCACCCCGGCCACGACCTCCACCTTGGCCTGAAGAGCCGAAATAACTCCAGTTCCTAGAATGGTGAGAAACTGGTGGTGATTATCCCAAAATCAGTGTCATAGAAGAACCCCTGTCTCCAGCTGCTGGAGGGAAAAACTGATAGAAATGTTGTAGATGGCCCATCCTGCCGCAAGATTGGAACTCCATCAGGTCGGTCGGGCAATTTGGCCTCGTATTACCAATACTCCTACATTGGTAGAACACTACCTGGCTTCTAGAAGTTGTATCACGTCTACTCTGATCTTCTCATGTAGACTCCCTACGACGCTTCCTACTATTAGAAGAAGGACCACTAACTCAGGATGTCAAACTGCCCTGGCTCACTGCTCTAGATTCCCTCATACTTCCCTCTATGATCAGCTCTTGGTTGATGATAGATGATATCAAAGTCAACCTGAAGATGTTCAACTAGGAATAGATCTGCTTCCTGAGACCATCCTCAAACATTCTATTCAATAACAACTCATCACCTACTTGGATCGATGTGCAATGTTGTAGCTCGTTGAAAAGAGAGGACTAATTCATCTCAGAATGAGTAACCTACTCTAAGCTCATGTAGTACTGGGCTCAGTTGGCCCTCAATATCTCCAGGTAGAATTAATCATAAAAGAAACATAGAAACACCTCCTAATCCATATTCTGGTGGCGTCCTTCCTGAGAGATGACATCCCACCACCTCTTGGTGGAGTCTCAGAGCATGTAGGTCATGAGCTTCACCCTCCTCTCTAGTGGTACCGCGAGATTCTTGTATATCATCAGCGTGTCATTGAGCCATGAATCTACAGCCTGAGGTCCTCCTTCCTCTGAGAATGTGGGAGTGTGCTGTAGTAGGAAAACCCACGTCAAATCAGCCATCGACGAGGCAGGACGATGTGCTCCCTAGAAGATCTGCATCATCCTCAAAAAACCATCCCTAAAATGTGCATCTGTTCCTACAACTGGTATAACCACCGATTCCAAGGTTGGAACAATAGGAGGATCTATAAAAAGTTCCTGATCATCCATATAGGATATCTGATCACTCCCCTACGACTGGCAGTCAATCGGAAGACATCTAGGTGGAATGATTCTACAAATTCAAACGCACAAATTAGATTCAGGATTAATAAGGACTGAGAAACTGAAGGCACAAGAAGGAACTGGGAAAATAAGGCATTCAAGTTATGCAAAACATGACTACATAGTGTGTTCTTTCCCTACATGGCATGTTCCCTTAAGTCATTTACATGGGCGTGTAATCCTACCTAAACTGGTCGTGTAACACCCTAAATACACGACATATTTTCCTAACACACGGCGTGTACAAGAATCCTATTCCCTGCCCAAGTCCATCTACACGGTTAATCTACATGGCTCCTCCAAGGAAAAACTACATGGCGTGTTCAATTCCGACTCAACGTGTACTAGAAATGCCTTACCTGGTCCGTGATGTTAGCTACACAGCCGACTACATGGATGACACTACACAACATGTTCAAAACGGACATGGAGTGTATGATAAAGTGTAACACCGACCCATGTTTTTCGTGACACGGTCGGGTACCTAGATTAGAATTCAGGGCATGTAAAATTAAGACACGACTTGTTTGTTAAAAGGTAACATGACACGTGCCTTTCGTCACATGGCAAAGAACCTATTTCATACAACACAATGTTCTAAACTAGTACACGGCGTGTTCCTACATGATTTTTCACGACCCTGTGTCCCTGCTCGCACAATCAGTGACACAGATATAGACTACATGGCGTGTATTCATAAATTACACACCGTGTATTCTAGGTTTTTCCAGACAGTAGCCTCAGAAATAGCTTCGGAACCCAGAAAACACAGAAAACTAGCGTTAAGGAGCCAAATTCCATTCCGTGAGGGCTCATACTCCTCGTGAATCAAATCTTGGCATCTTATACATGTTATAACAAGTAAACTAGCCAATGATCCACCAAATTTCAGTTCATGAGGGCCTATAACACCCCAAGAACCAAATTTTCATGTCTAATTAAGCAAAGTACTATACATATAGATTCTTTATCAAACAACAGTGATTATATCAAAGAATTTATCACAACAACATGCATAATATACACAAAATCTATCACAACAACATGAAACTGCTAATGCATCAAAGAATGCATGGAAAGAATTCATGGCATGTGATTTCTAACAAGTTCTTATATGATTCATGAGATGGAATACCCTCATCTCATCGGGTTGCGACAAAAATAGAACCGCAGTAACAACAACGATAACAGCACAAAGCATGTAAATCACCCAATAGTGAAATCAAATCAACTATAAAATTGAAAACCCATAAAATTTCAATAAACGTGGTAGTAAGACTTTTCCTTGTTAAAGGGTTAGATACTCCCAAGCACAACTTATTACCAAGTACCTATTATTTCCATTCCCTGGATATAGGCTCCAAATAGAAAATCAAGAGAAAATAATTCCTTTGATACCACTTTGTAACGTCCCAGTTCTGGAAGCCACCCTGAGGTGCCCCATACACGGTTGGTCACATGGCCTCAAGGGTATTTCACTAAAATCCAGAGGCAACCAACTATCATCGAGGGACTTGGGTTTGATAGTGGGAAAACAATGTCCTCATTGGTAGATTAAATAGTGGAAGAGAATAAAATAAACAATAGCGGATGAAGTAAACAATCCATATATAAGTTAATAGCTAAATACTGAATATGATAAATAGCACGAGAGCACATATATATATTATTCATAATAAATATGTCTTGTAAAGTAGCCAAACAAGTCACAATCATAGAAATAAAATCATTACGAAAACAAGTACAGAAGAAAGATGAACAGCTCCTCAACATCACATGACTAAGAATGGTCCCATGCTCTCCAGCTCCACAACAAGTTAAGTACCTGAAGTCGAATGGTGTTTCTATTTATCTATACCTGCAACAATATAGTCTGTTTGGGCCCAAAAGCATGACCCAAATAGGTTGGGAGACTAAATCCCAGTAGTAAACCACCCGAAGATCTGTGCCTAACAGTTAGTGAATATATGGTATATAAAAGTATAGAAAACAGTAAACATGAACTTGATGAACAATAAACAATCCATAGTTCCAAAGTCAAGAAATAGCTAAAAAGTAGCAAATCACAACAGGTAACCCTCTGGAAAGTACTCACATCCATCCCCTATGGTCCTAACTAACATGTACCAACAACTATCTTGGAAGTGCACTCAGACTAACCCCTCTGGTTTGGTCATACAGAATTATAAAGAGTCTCTGTGGAATCACACACAGTAAACTCCCCTTATAGTGTAGGGTAGTCAAGAACTCTCTGAGGAAGCTCACACAGTAAATTCCCCTTATATTGTAGATACCCGAAGCCTGACGTACATGGAAATTACATTACTTTTACGGAATACATATTACATAACAAAAACAAACACACAAGGATCGTAATAGTTTAGTGCCTTTGGAATCTCAGAATATAATCTTCTAATCGTGGTGAACGATCTTCAACATCTCCCATAAAGATCATCCTTTTTTTTACCTAAAACCTTTATTTATATCCTGGGGAAAAGAAAACATAAAAGGGTGAGCTCAAATGCTCAGTAAGGGTAAACAAAAGAAATATCAATCACATCATTTTCATAAGAACATAACATTTTGGAAATCTTAACCTGCAAAAGAGATCATAATTTCATAACATGGGATAAATCATAGTAGTGAAATGAAATCCCAATAATCATAACTTAAAACATGAATCTTTGTGGCATACACACACAATCATAGAGAATCATTTCTTATTATTCAAGACTCATTTCCAAGACTATTGTAGTGGACAAAGTCCATTTTTGAACTGAGTCACCCTCGTTTCAGTCCTGTTTCACTGAACCGGTATAACCTACCATTCCAGCCTTGTCTATCTCATGAGATATAAAATCTTTACCCAATGCATTGGAGGGAGATATAGGTCCCACCCATCTCATAATGATACCATTCTTATGTGTACCACAAAATCATAAACCATACATCATTGCATAACCCATGTAATAAAAATGGGAATCTTTAAACATCGTGACATCATAAAATAATTCATATAAGATAAAAGAATTCATAAAAATATTTCCATCAAAACATAATCAAATCCATGTAATAATAGGGATAGAAACACAACCCTTTATTATCTTATATGGAAAATAATTTTGATAAAACACTTGAACTTCATTCTTGAGGAAAATATCCTTTCTACTTTAAAAACATTTTTCCTTTCTTAACATGTCATACAATTTTAAACTAAAAGAAGTTGATTAAAAATAAACTTGAAAACTTGTAAAGGAAGATTCTTGGAAATTTTGATTTAAAATTACATTCATGTTGTATAAGTTAAAAAAGCATTCTTCTAGTACTTTTGTCGGAAAAGTCAAAAAGTACCTCGTACGAAAAACGACAAAAGATTCCTTTCATATCTTTTACTAAAAACTCACCGAAGGATAAAATTGGATATAAACTATTGTAGAAGGATATAAATATTACATATTTGGGAAACATGTATGTGGATGATAAAATACACCCCAATAAATATCAAAGTATAAACAATCTCGGATAAAAATGAGATTGTAATATTTCCCTTACCTTATGTCTGATATGCTTTGTACGTATCCGAACCTCTTTTATAATGATTTAAATAATGTCATTAACTTATTACAGAATCATATTCATTGTTATGATATTATATATGGTTCACTTATGACTTTATATTACCCGTTCTTTTGTAAATTCCATGTTAAAGAAGCGTTTTGGGTAAAATCATTTCATTTATCGTTGGTGTTTGGACTTTTAGTTCTTGACATTATTATTACTTATATCAGGATTTAATTACTTCCAGAATATAAAATATGATTTATATATCATATATATTTAGTATATATATATATATATAATAGATAGATAAATGAAATGAAACACACCGTTCATGGAGACGGTAGTCCGTACGTACGCATGAACGCTGTTTTCATTTCCTTATTGTCTTGAATGGAAGTAAGTAGATGACATATATATATACAAAAATCCAGTAGATTTACCATTTCATATATTTAATTATTATTCCTTATATATACTTTATAATCATTCTGGAATGGTTAACATGGATAATGAATCTCATCGCGTCGTGGAGACGGTAGTCCGTACGTACGCACGAGCGATGATATCATTCCCATGGTCGTGGAATTGTGTTGAAGTGTATGTATACTATTTAAGTATCAATATCACTTTATAATAATAATATATAGTTACTCATTACACCATTATATCCATCCAATTAATGTGGTGGCGGAAAATAGATTACACCACGGCGTGGAGACTGTATTCTGTACGTACGCACGCGTGGTAATTTCCTTTTTCCGTAGGATGGATAGAAGGTTAATGAGAGTTGTTTCATATTAATAATAACATATCAGTATATAAGAAATAATGATGTTATTACTTTATCATGAAACAACTAAATAAGAAGAAGTTTAAGAAGTAAGAAATTGAAAAAGATCGGTAATGGATATTACCTCTTTTTGATGCGCCTTCAATTAACCTCCACTTAAAGAACTATGGATGGTCGTTGAAGAAGGCCAGGACCTCTAGGATGATACTAGGGAAGTGTAGAAGAGATTTTGGTAGGGGTTGGCCGGGCTTGAAGGCTCAAAGTGGTGTGAGGAAGAGGGGGAGGAGGTTCCCTTTTATAAGGGGGGAGAGGGGCACCTTTGGAATAACTAAAAATATTATTTTATTATAAAGTCAAGTTCGGTTTATAATTGTTCCAAAGGGTCTTATTTCGAAGCTAAAGTGGGATGGGTCGAAATACTCTCATCCAATAGGATTTAGACAAGTTTAGGTTATTATTTTAACCTTATCAATTAGATTTAACTCTAAGTTAAATAATTTAACTTTTACCATGTCTTTTTGTTTTCTTACACCATATGGTTAATAAACTTCCCATAACAAGCCAAAAGAACCCTAAGTTGTTTATTATTAATATATCTATCCTTATCTAAGTCATTTTTCCGAACCTTATTTTTTTAGGAATTAAATAACAATTAATAATATAATATTTGTTTTAAAAACTAATTTATGTCAATTTTGACACTATTTGGTACATGATTTTTATGAAATTCATAAAAGAATGATAAGTTCGAACCAAGTTACTTATATCAACAATAACATGTCATATTAACCTATAAAATTAATTTAAGTCATAAAAAGTCTCAAATGACATTTATTTGGGTATTTATAACATCAATTATGTCAATATTTCATTAATAAGATAATTACTCCATCATAGTTGTGTCATAAAGAAATTAAATTATTTAATGTCCAAAAATTACAAATAAAATACCATTATGTAGTAAATCCTTTTATCTTTCTAATGAATATTTATAGTCGAATTTATCTTATGTATAACACCATATTAAAAATTATTTACTTATTAAACTTTGATTTTAACTATTTTAACCATTCTTTAAATAAATTAATAATAAATGTCCTAATCTAATCCAAGTGGGCCTAAATGGTCATATTTTATTCCTAAGGTTGTTTTTGGTCGAATTCCACTTGTCCAATAGAATTAGGACATGTGTTAGGGTAATAATAATATCATTTTTACCCTTAATTACTCTATTTACTTTTAACCGTGGTAAAAAAAGTAAAAAGTTACTATTCACAAAGAAAATATTTTCATCTCATTGAACCACATTTTACTTACTGACATCAACCGTGTCTCTCAGATTTTCGAAATTCCACTCATAGAAACGGTAAAATTAAGTTTTATGAAAAATTCAGTTTTTTAACTACCACTTAGTGGTTTCACTATTCATCAAAAAATAAAAGTTTCCAGAAAAATACCAAAAATATGATCTAAGCTATATTTTATATTATGAATTCAAAAATGATGTCTATTTTATCAAATTCAAAACACATCAGTTGCATTAATTAATTTAAAAATTAATTCCCGTCGTCAAAACAAATAGTGTGTTCTTATGAGATAATAACTATCAAAAGATTGACACTTGTTTATGACTGGTTTAAATGTGAAATTACATCCAATGACCAACATTGTATTAAATTGTAAAAATATATTCTAAATATACTTTAAAACCAGTCAAATTAATAATTTATCACTATTAATTATTTTAATTAAAAAAAGTTGTTTTTAATTATAATTTAGTAATTTTCACTATTCATCAGAATATGAAAGTTATCCGAAAAGTACCAAAATCTCACCTTAGGCTAAATTCGATACTCTGAATCCAAAAATGAAGTCCATTTTGTGAGATAAAATTTCTAAAATTTTAAAAGGTGGTTATTACTATTCATAATGGCTAGTTTTAATAACATTTTAATAGCATATCGTTGTTTAGTGAAACTCGGTATTGTGTATTACACACGCTATCGAGGAAGGTCGCGATTGCGTGTAATGCAATTCAAGTCAAGGATGCTGGTTGAGCAAGCTCCTTTTGGTGTAGCGTACAACACAAGACATTAATTAAATTAAAAAGAATATTTTTT
Organism: Viscum album; assembly: GCA_963277665.1. Classification (NCBI taxonomy): domain Eukaryota; kingdom Viridiplantae; phylum Streptophyta; class Magnoliopsida; order Santalales; family Viscaceae; genus Viscum; species Viscum album. The sequence goes on along the minus strand of OY728142.1, from coordinate 1,769,624,559 downwards.
TATAAAATCTCGGGCTCACTACGGGAAATATAGATATTTGCGACGGGCATTTGCGACGGGATCCCGTCGCAAATAGCCTTTTGCGACGGGGCCCCGTCGCAAATCGCCCGTTGCAGAAAACGCCGTCGCAACTAATTTTTTTTGCGACCGGCCCGTCGCAAAAACACGTATTTGCGACGGGAAATTGACCCGTCACAAATAGGTTTCTGATTTTTCAAAAAAAATCTTTTGCGACGGGTCCGTCGCAAAAAGTATTTGCGACGGGTCATATTCCCGTCGCAAATGGTTGCTTCGAAGCGGGTATTTGCGACGGGCCCATCGCAAATAATAATAAAAAAATTAAAATTTTTTTTAAATATTTATTTATTATTATATAAATCAATAAACCTATTTATATTGATATAAATATAATATTTATTTTTTAAATATGTTTTAGAAAGGAAGAATGAAAATCAAATATGAATGTATAAGATGTTTAGTAAAAGAGGCTTATAAAATAAAGTAAAAAATATTTTTAATTAGTAATTATGTAATTTTTATCAGTTAATAGTCATTTAATAACTCTTTGAATATAAAAAAAATAAAAAAATTAATGAAAGATGGAAAATAAGTTAAAAATGAAACCCAAACTTCAAACGGCCATAACTTTTGATCCGGGACTCTGTTTGAGCTCCACAGCATATCAAATCGAAGCCTGCGACGAGCTCTACAGCTCTGTGGACCGGTGGAACCCGTTCAATGTGGTTTAAAGGCCAAAAAGGCTCAGAAGGCCTCCAAAACTGAGTTTTTAGTCGGGGTACCCCGATTTTTCACCGTTTAAACAACTATAACTTCTGCTCCCGATGTCCGATAAACCTCTACCATATATCATATCGAAGATCGTTTCATGTTCTTCGATTTGACTGATTGTGGAGCTGAAACAGACTTCTGGATTAGAAGTTATGGTAATTTAAACATTCAAATGGCTATAACATCCGATCCGGATGTCCGTTTGGCCTGTACCGCATATCATATCAAAGATCGTTTCATGTTCATCGATTTGACTGGTTGTGCAGTTGTAACAGACTTACGGATTAGAATTTATAGCCATTTTAACATTCTCAGTGGATTTTCACCCCCTCATTCCTATGTATTCATTCATAACTATACATATATATATGTGTGTCTGTGTGTGTGTGTGTATCTATTGTATATACATATTTATTTATTTATTTATACATATACATAAAAACCCATATTTTATAAATTTATTTAAAACTAAGCTTATAAATATATATTAATTAATATACAAATAAATATACGAATAAAAACTTATAACTACATATATATATATATAGAATAAATATATATTAATATACAAATATATATATATATATATTTATATAACCAAATATATTTATATTAGTATAAATCTATATTAATATACGAATAAATATAATTATATATATATAGATAGATCTTTAAATGTATAAAAAAATGAAATGGCTTAGTTGTAAAGGTTAATGCGCGCATGGGGGAGGTTTATTCCTATTTATTATTAATTATTTCTAATTATTATTAATTACTACTAATTACCATTAACTATGAACAATTAATACTAATAATTTAAATTTATTAAATAACAAAACAATATAAACATAATTAAATTTCAACTAATTATAAATAAATAAAACTAATAAAAAATTTAAATTAAATATTAAATTAAAAAGAAAATAAATACCTTTAAAATTGATCTGAGGTTGATCTCCGATAATTGTTGAAGACATCAATATCAAATCTGGAAATAAAAATTAAACTTAAGAAACTGTGAACTCTAAAAATAGAGTTTTGAGAGAAGTTGAGAATGAATGGAAAAAAAACGGGTGGGGGTATTTATAGGTTAGATTATTTGCGACGAGTCCCGTCGCAAATACTTGATCCCACATTTATCACGGTCAACGGTTAAATAGTTATTTGCGACGGGTCCCGTCACAAATATTAACCTGCCGACATACTATTTTCGACGGGGGGTATATTACCGTCGCAAATAGTTTTTACCGCCGCCGGGTATTTGCGACGGGGTATATTCCCGTCGCAAATAGTTTTTACCGCCGCCGGTTATTTGCGACGGGTGGTAACCACCCGTCGCAAATAACTTTCCCACGGGTTGGCGCGCTTTGCACGCCAAGCCTTTTGTGACGGGATTTATTCCCGTCGCAAATAACCCGTCGCAAAAACCCCTTTTTCCCGTAGTCGCTATTTCATTTTGACCCCCTTAAAATGAATTTCGCCCTCGAAATTCGTCGGGGTTATAAATGGTTTACTACTCAAAAGTTTCTTTAATAGAAACCCGCATCGTAAAAAGGAATACAAAAACTTGGCTTTAAAAACTAAAGTATGAAATGTAATGATTACCCAAATAAACTAATCACTGGGTTTCCACATAGGTGAAAATATGGATATGGAAGAGTAATCTAACCATCATGTTCTGATGGAGAGTGGTAGAGAACATGGCTATGGAAAATCCAGAAATCACAAAGCCATAAATTTGTGATGATCTAAGGTACCATCTGATTCATCAGATATAAGAGCACCAGGACAACATTTTTGGTTTTCAAGATCATTTCCCTAAAGTTGATGAAATTAGAAGAAATACTTTCGTGATTTTGGTAAAGTCTCACTGTTTGTCGTTCTTTGGACAATTTCCACTTCATCTCTTAAAGAAATGAAGTTGAATTTGTCATTCGTGATGTGTTAGCAGATCATGTGATAGAATGATGGGTCATTCCATCTGCCTCAAACAAAAGGTTAGAAAAGTTATCAAAAAATACATAAGTCCATCTATAGTGAGATTAATCATATATAGTTCCTAAAATGGACTTATACTTCATATATCAGACTTCTTAATACAATAAAACTAGTTTCTACTAAACAAGGACTTCCTGTAGGCCAGTGGTAGGCGATAAAAGCCAGTCGCACTTCGGTTGTGGGTTCGATTCCCACAGCATTGTCCGACGCGATGGGTTGTTGCCCGTTCTGCAGGTTGTCCTTTTTCTAAAACTAAATTACTATAACATCACATAAATAATATCAAAAAAAGTTCTATCTTTAAACAATACTAACTTATGGTTAACATAATCCATTCCAATCTTTAGGCTTATCTAAAATACTTCGGTACAAGCTCATAGTATAAAGAAAATGATAACTTGAAATGTCGTCAACCAAGCATGTGAATACCATCATTTATCCCCCATATATCTTGTTGGTCACATTCCAATCATGTGAATACCTTAATGATGTATTCTCTTGAAAAAAGAATACCCATTAAACCTTAGTGAAAACATGAATGCTGTCAAAAGTTAACTCTTTCCACATACCAAAATCTTCAAAATTCTATATAGTTAAACCATGATATCACTTAGTCCTTATATCAATCATGAGCTCATGAATACTGTCAAATATTTCATTTTCTCGCATATCATCTTTTTTTTCCAAAAATATCTCTATCACTTTCCATGGTTACCGGTACCATAAAATTATTAAAAACCACAATAGACCAATACATAAATATTCCAATATTCCACGATACTATATACAACATTATTCTGGAATCCCATTACATAAACACTTAATCATTCCACCACATCGTTGTCATATTCAACATCGCCAATGGTGATCGCATGTGACTTCACTTTGTCCTTTTCCTTAAGTGGTTGCTCATGTCGATCATCGCTAACCCTTGGATTAGGGCATTTATTAGCATAATTCCCCATTTCCTTGCACTTGATGCATTGAAGTGTTGTTGGTGCATTCTCTGCAGTATTTTCTTTATTCACATCATTAGAAACCCTTTTTCCATTACTTCAACACTCAGCTGCTCGATGACCTTTTTTTCCACACAGAAAACATTTTCTAGTCCCTTTAAGACAATCTCCACCATTCTTCTTTCCACACATTGAGAATAAGGAAACATTCATCTTCTTTTCACCATTATTATGAGATTTCTCCTTGAACTCCATCTTTCATTTCTTGTCAAAACTATGATATGGATAAGTAACACCAACTTCCACAACGCACAATTTATTCATAGCTACTGAAGTCTCTTATAGCTAATTCCCTTCGAATATTTGGTTTTAATCCACTAAAGAATCGATCAACTTTACTTTCAGGTTGGATGATAAATCCAGATGCATACCTTGCAAGCCTTGTAAAATTCGCTTCATATATACCAACAGATTCATCATCCTTTTTCTTTAGTTCCAAAAACTTCTTCTCCATCTTTGTTCGAAGAATACGAGCGAAGTACTTATTGAAAAATAAGTTCTTGAACTCGTCCCATTCCATGGACACAATTTCATCTCTTTGCCTCGTATTCTTGATAAGATTCCACCATTGATCAGATTCACCTTCCAAATGATATACTGATAAGATGACTTTATCATGTTCAGAACATTGAAGAACTGAAAATATCTTTTCAGTAGTACTGATCCATTGTTCAGCAACAAGTGGATCGGAAGAACCATTGAAAGAAGGTGGACGTTTCCTCATGAAGGACTCAATAGAATATTGTTCCCTTCTCTGCTCATTTGGAAGTCCAGAATGATTCATAGCTTGTGTAATTATAGAAATACGATTTTTCACTCCATCTCCCATAAAATTTGTTTGTTCAGGAGGAAAATCATTGCATTGTCCATTTCATTGATCAACACAGTTCCTTCGTGTTCCAGCCATCGTCTAAAACCCAAAAAGAATAGTGTGAGAGGAAAAAATCATGCTAGGGAAAACAACATAATAATGGGGGAGTATCCTCAATATCAAACATCTTAGGTTAAATTCTATGATCGTTACCGTAGTTTTAGGACTGTATCCTATACGTATATGTGTCCTTAGGGACATCCCTAGACATACCTTAGAAATATCTCTAGGGATCTCACTAACGTTTTGGCATCCTAGTTTCCAAAGGTTGAATAAACCTTTACCCTGATACCAACTGTAGATACCCGAAGCCTGACGTACATGGACATTACATTACTTTTGAGGAATACTTAGTACATAACAAAAACAAACACACAAGGATCGTAATAGTTTAGTGTCTTTGGAAACTCATAATATAATATTCTAATCGTGGTGAATGATCTTCAAAATCTCCCATAAAGATATTCCTTTTTTTACCTAAAACATTTCTTTATATCCTGGGGAAAAGAAAACATAAAAGGGTGATCTAAAATGCTCAGTAAGGGTAAACAAAAGAAATATCAATCACATCATTTTCAGAAGAACATAACATTTTGGAAATCTTAACCTGCAAAAGAGAGCATAATTTCATAACATGGAATAAATCATAGTAGTGAAATGAAATCCCAATAATCATAACTTAAAACATGAAACTTTGTGGCATACACACAAAATCCTAGAGAATCATTTCTTATTAGTCAAGACTCATTGCAAAGACTATCCTAGTGGACAAAGTCCATTTCTGAACCGAGTCACCCTCGTTTCAGTCCTGTTTCACTGAACCGGTATAACCTACCATTCCAGCCATGTCCATCTCAAGAGATATAAAATCTTTACCCAATGCATTTGAGGGAGATATAGGTCCCACCCATCACATAATGATACCATTCTTATGTGTGCCACAAAATCAAAAACCATACATCATTGCATAACCCATTTAATAAAAATGGGAATCTTTAAACATCGTGACATCATAAAACAATTCATATAAGATAAAAGAATTCATAAAAATATTTCTATCACAACATAATAAAATCAATGTAATAATAGGGATAGAAACAGAACCCTTTATTATCTTAGATGGAAAATAATTTTGATAAAACACTTGAACTTCATTCTTGAGGAAAATATCCTTTCTACTTCAAAAATATTTTTCCTTTCTTAACATGTCATACAATTTTAAACTAAAAGAATTTTATTAAAAATAAACTTGAAAACTTGTAAAGGAAGATTCTTGGAAATTTTGTTTTAAAAGTCCATTCATGCCGTATAAGTTAAAAAAACATTCTTCTCATACTTTTGTCGGAAAAGTCAAAAAGTACCTCGTACGAAAAATGACAAAAGATTCCTTTCATATATTTTACTAAAAACTCACCGAAGGGTAAAATTGGATATAAACTATTTTATAAGGATATAAATATTACATCTTGGGGAAACATGGGTGTGGATGATAAAATACACCCCAGTAAATACCAAAGTATAAACAATCTCGGATAAAAATGAGATTGTAATATTTCCCTTACCTTATGTCCGATATGCTTTGTACATATCCGAACCTCCTGTATAATGATTTAAATAATGTCATTAAATAATTACAGAATCATATTCATTGTTATGATATTATATATGGTTCACTTATGACTTTATATTACCCGTTCTTTTGTAAATTCCATGTTAAAGAAGCGTTTTGGGTAAAATCTTTTCATTTATCGTAGGTGTTTGGACTTGTTGTTCTTGACATTATTATTACTTATATCATGATTTACTTACTTCCAGAATATAAAATATGATTTATATATCATATATATTCAGTATATATATATATATATAACAGATAGATAAATGAAATGAAACACACCGTTCATGGAGACGGTAGTCCGTACGTACGCATGAACGCTGTTTTCCTTTCCTTATTGTCTTGAATGGAAGTATGTAGATAAAATATATATATACATAAATCTAGTATATATAACATGTCATATATTTCATTATTATTCCTTATATATACTTTATAATCATTCTGGAATGGTTATCATGGATAATGAATCTCATCGCGTCGTGGAGACGGTAGTCCGTACGTACGCACGAGGGATGATATTGTTCCCATGGTCGTGGACTTGTGTTGAAGTATATGTATAATATTTCATTAACAATATCACTTTATAATAATCATATATAGTTACTCATTTCACCATTATACCCATCCAATTAAGGTGGTGGCGGAAAATAGATTACACCACGGCGTGGAGACGGTATTTTGTACGTACGCATGCGCGGTGATTTCCTTTTTCCGTAGGATGGATAGAAGGTTAATTAGATTTGTTTCATATTTATAATAACATATCAGTATATAAGAAATACTGATGTTATTACTTTATCATGAAACAACTAAATAAGAAGATGTTGAAGAAGAAAGAAATTGAAAAAGATCGGTAATGGATATTACCTCTTTTTGACGCGCCTTCACTTAACCTCCACTTAAAGAACTAAGGATGGTCTTTTAAGAATACCAGGACCTCTAGGATGATACTAGGAAAGTGGAGAAGAGATTTTGGCAGGGGTTGGCCGAGCATGAAGGCTCAAAGTGGTGTGAGGAAGAGGGGGATGAGGTTCCCTTTATAAGGGAGGAGAGGGGCACCTTTGGAATAACTAAAAAATTATTTTATTATAAAGTCAAGTTCGGTTTATAATGGTTCCAAAGGGTCTTATTTCTAAGATAAAGTGGGGATGGGTCTAAATACTCTCATCCAATAGTATTTAGACAAGTTTAGGTTATTATTTTAACCTTATCAATTATATTTAACTCTAAGTTAAATAATTTAACTTTTACCGTGTCTTTTTGTTTACGTACACTATATGGTTAATAAACTTACCATAACAAGCCATCATAACCCCAAGTTGTTTATTATTAATATATATATCCTTAGCTAAGACATTTTACCGAAATTTAGATTTTTATGAATTAAATAACAATTAATAATATAATATTTGTTTTAAAAACTAATTTATGTCAATTTTGACACTATTTGGTACATGATTTTTATGAAATTCATAACAGAATGATAAGTTCGAACCAAGTTACTCATATCAACAATAACATGTAATATTAACATATAAAATTAATGTAAGTCATTAAAAGTCTCAAATTACATTTATTAGGGTATTTATAACATCAATTATGTCAATATTTCATTAATATGATAATTACTGCATCATCGTTGTGTCATAAATAAATTAAATTATTTAATGTCTAAAAATTACAAATAAAATACCATTATGTATTAAATCATTTTATATTTCTAATGAATATTTATAGTCGAATATATCTTCTGTATAACCCTATATTAAAAATGATTTACGTATTAAACTTTGATTTTAACTATTTTAACCCTTCTTTAAATAAATTAATAATAAATGTCCTAATCTAATCCAAGTGGGCATAAATAGTCATATTTTATTCCTAAGGTTGTTTTTGGTCGAATTAAACTTGTCCAATAGAAGTAGGACATGTGCTAGGGTAATAATAATATCATTTTACCCTTAATTACCCTATTTACTTTTAACCGTGGTAAAAAAAAGTAAAAAGTTACTATTCACCAAAAAAATTATTTTCATCTCATTGAACAACATTTTACTTACTGACATCAACCGTGTCTCTCGAATTTTCGAAATTCCACTCACAAAAGCAGTAAAATTAAGTTTTATGAAAAATTCAGTTTTTTATCTACCACTTAGTGGTTTCACTATTCATCAAAAAATGAAAGTTTCAGAAAAATAACAAAAATTTGATCTAAGCTATATTTGATATTATGAATTAAAAAATTATTTCTATTTTATTAAATTCAAAACACATCATTTGCATTAATTAATTTAAAAATTAATTCCCGTCGTAAAAACAAATAGTGTGTTCTTAAGAGATAATAACTATCAAAACATTGACACTTGTTTATGACTGGTTTAAATGTGAAATTACATCCAATGACCAAAATTGTATTAAATTGTAAATATATATTCTAAATATACTTTAAAACCACTCAAATTAATAATTTATCACTATTAATTATTTTAATTAAAAAAAGTTGTTTTTAATTATAATTTAGTAATTTTCACTATTCATTAGAATATGAAAGTTATCTGAAAAGTACCAAAATTTCACCTTAGGCTAAATTCGATACTCCGAATCCAAAAATGAAGTCCATTTTGAGATCTAAAATTTCTAAAATTTTAAAAGGTCATTATTACTATTCATAACGGCTAGTTTTAATAATTTTTTAACAATATATCGTTGTTTAGTGAAACTCGGTATTGCGTACTACACACGCTATCGAGGAAGGTCGCGATTGCGTGTAATGCAAGGCAAGTCAAGGATTCATGTTGAGCAAGATCCTTTTGGTGTAGCGTACAACACAAGACATTAATGAAATTAAAAAGAATATTTTTTTATAAAATCTCGGGTTGTTACATATATCCCCAAGGTAATGGACTCTCTGAGGAAGCACACTCGGTTAATTCCCCATTTATCCAAGGTATTTCATAGACTCAATGAGGAATCTCACACAATCAATCCCTCCTATAGCCTATGGTAATCAGTTGATTCGAACAAATAGAATAAGGACTCTCTGAGGAAGCTCACATAGTCTATCCATGTATAGACTAAATTATTCATGGAATCTCTGAGGAAGATCTCAAGTTCTATCCACTTATAGCCCAAATTAATCCTAGGATCTCTGAGGATTCACACTCGGTCAATCCCCATTTAGCCTAAAGTCCAAAGGCTCTTTGATTAAGCTCACTCGGTCTATCCCCCTTTAGTATATAGTGCCGGGTTTTATTGACCCTAGGTAGATCAATGCATAATAATGATATATAGACAATGTAACCCAACTGAACTACTTGGATAACCAATATACAGCATCTCAAGCACGTCGGAAAACAACACTCCACCATATGATCACAAGGCATGGAAAACAGGTAAATGGCCAAATAGGGTAAACACAAACAACAGATCATAAACAGAACGAAGCATGAGCAGATCATCCAAGGTATAAAAATCAACCCAAAACATGTCCAATTTACCTCTACATAGGCATACAAGCATGGCAGGCATACAATGGGGTAAAATAGTAAACACACAATACCCCGTTCAGGGGTATTGGTGGAATTTATACATTATATTCAAGGACTTTAAACAGAATATAACAAACCACCTATCTTGGTTCTAGGAGATCGATATACTTGAGCCGCGTGTCTTTAAACTCTTTAGAACATTGTACATCTACGAAAACACACAAAAAGTTCTACCAATGATAACTTTTAAAAGAGAAGGAATTGTAAAACAATGATCAGGAAGAAGGGAGAGCTTACCGATGAGGTTCCAATGCAATCGACGGCGGACGATTCAGAGAACAGATGGAGGCTCGGCAGATCAGATAATATTTTCATCTGTACCCTCGCTCTCAGACGAACCAAAGCTAAAAGGATGGTGTTCTTTCCATCATACGTGACCCCAGTGTGTTTAATGAAAAAACAAAATACATGTCATTTACTTTTGGAGTACACAGCGTGCACTTACTATTTCCGTACTCTGCTTTAGGCGGTGTCCATGTCACCCGACACGACTGTGTGTGTGGTCCTTACATGGGAAGCACACGGCCTCATGCTGCAAGGATGTACACAACATATACTCATAATGTACATGGCGTGTACTCCAAAAATTTCTAGAAACTCCTATTTTCTCAAAATCTCTAAAAAAAGGAAAAACATACCTAAAAATAAGGTCCGGGTTCTTACACACCATTTTTTCTACCACCATTTTCTTCATCTCGTTTATCAGTTTTCCTTCCATTCGCTATTTTTTGTGCATATAGTGGAGCATGAAATGGGCAGTGATGGTCTGTGAAGAGGTCTCCAAGCTGACTATAGGAAGAGAAGTAACCCATATGTAGAGGTCTCAGTATATGGGGTTGACATTTCAAATGAGAAGGTGATGTGTGATAGGTCTTGATCACCTCATTGAGATGAATATTGAGATTATTTTTAAATAATGATACCAGCCACCATGACCTCCTAAGAACAACTGCATACTTTTATTTTTATAACATCATTCAATGTTTCATAGAATTATTATATATTTTATTAATATTTTATGTATTTCAATTCACCCCATTTTATATTAATATTATATTTTTATATTAGATATATTATAAATAGAATAATAGTTCACACGAGTGGCCTCCTTGTGATCGACCATAGGGTGTGCCACTATGGTACATTATTAGGAAAATAAGAATTTAACTGAATTGTGGTTCGCAAAAAAACCACTATCATCAGTCATTCATGACTCAAGTTTATCTTGGCATGTGAAATCATTCTTTACTGCACACCTAGTTAGAATAACCTGGAGATATTCGTAAGATAATTGAAATTTTATTGATAAACCATTATTATGGATTTGAATAGAAAATAGAATTGAATAAACTAGGATTAACCTTATATCAAGGAAGGACCAATTTGGAAATAAAATAGATGAAGTTTTTTTGTATTTTGTTACTATTAAAAACATTAGATAAAAGAAACCTATTTGTTTAACTTTATTTCAAGTATTTTTATAATATTTATTATTAAAATTATATCAACATGGATTTATTATTGCTAAAACATAATGCTTTAGTACATCTAATAATGTTTTTCAAGCCCATGTGACTTGAAGCCAAGGCCAAAGGATGATTAGGGTATTATGGAAACCACTGCCCAATGCAATGTCTTTGTTAATATGTCATTTTTTAGTTGAATAATTTTATGGTGTAATATTAATGATGAACCATTATTGTTACTATTTATAATTAGAGATTAATTTATAAACCATATTAGAATAATAGAATAGTTATACGAAAATGTAAGGACAATACTCTTTTATAGAACTTATTATTCATTAAATTTTTATTTTAGAGCGTCATGGATAATGTTAATTTTTTGGATGTCCATTTCATAAAATAAACAATGATTTAGAATTTTATTGATTAACAACAAAAAGATGAAATTTTTATTATGTAATTGAATTGTATCATGTATTTAAATTTCACTATATTTATAGTTAGTAAAATAATTTATCAATATTATGAAAAGGATTTTAAAAGAATGTTGACTTAAAATAATAATTTTGTTTCTATTAATTGCCTTCTAAAATATCACATATTCATGTCTTTGAGTACATTAAAATTATATATATCATTCACATGTTTGTGATTCATGACCTTAAGCACTCTATATAAATATTTAAAATTTTCCTCACTGAATGTATCTCTACAATAATGTAATGATCTCATAATTATAGAAGTAGTTATAAGTTAGTCCATGTGACCTTTGTAATTCCTATTCTCAAATTTCTAGTGGATTTCATAATAAACAATCTCAGGATGTGTGATTTCAAAAAAAGGAAACGTCAAACAATTTATCACCAAAATTGAGTTTAAATTTGGATTATGTGACTTAATTATGGGGGAGAATCTAACTCATTGACAATCTAATGTAGGAACGTTATATTCGATAGAATGTATGAAACAAAACCCTAAGGGCGTAAGGGAATATAATATCATGAAAATTTATTATATATTTACTAATTTGTCTAAATGAAACATATTTTATATAAATAAATCCAAGCTACACAAAGTTAAAATAATTCACATTTGACTATGAGTTTCCTCAATTGCTTACATTACATACAATAACAAGTAGTACTGAACAATAACGTATTATTAAAATATTATCATTTTATTTGATAAGATATAAAATACATATCACTAAATTTATTGAATATCTTTTGATTTTAGATTTCTTACACAAATATAAAACGAATTAATTGGTTACCAATTAATTCGAATTGAATATATGAACCAATATAAAATGAAGGGAAAATTTTATAGAAAACTATTTTTTTGCTTACAAACCAGTTTCATCCTGATAAAATAAATTATTAACTATTTTGTAATTATATTTATGAAATAAATTGATATTTAAGAAAATATTTTTTATTCTCATCCATTTGATTTTATAGAAATAAGATAGGAAAAACCCCAATATTACACATACAAGAATTTATTTTGTATAATGGCAATTTTAACACATATTAAAAGAGAATCAATTTTATATTTTAATTATGGAACTTTAATATATTTTTTATTTCAATATAAAATTCATTTTTTAATTATAAACATAAAAATTATGTTAGGGTTATTTTTTTGTATTTTTTAGGGATGTTTAATATTTTAATAAATAGTAAAAAACAATGAATATTAATTCAAAAGTTCTTTTTTGAATAATATATTAATGAAGTTAAATAATATTAATAAATGATTTTAAAAGATTAATTCAATTAATGTTTTTCAACTAATAATATTTTGTTTATTGGAATCATTTTCACATTGAAATTTAATATTATAACGTATAATTTTTTTCCATATTAACATGAAAAACTCAAATTGTTGTCATGTATACAAGATTATATTTAAATTAATTTATGACACATATATGATTTGAAGTTGGAAAATTTGTATTGCATAATTTTAATCATCATAATTTCTAATTTCAAATAATTTAAACATATTTTCTTACTAAAAAACATTATTGAATGTAATTAAAATTAATTATAATGATTAATGTGAAATTTATTTTTACAAGGAACTGAACTATAATCCTAAGGGAACACTATTGGTTAAAACATGTAAAAATGTAAATTTTATGGTCATATTTATACACTTTAATACCTTTTTTAAATTTTATATAATATTGGAGCAACATATAATGGGAAAAACGTGGCTGTAATTCAATTTTCAAAAATATACTTGAGTGGCACTCCACGTTTACTATAAAAAGGCATCCTATCCTCCCAATTCCTCACACCTATCATGCTACATTGGATTAACTAATAAAATTTAAAATAGATCCTTTAAATACCTTACATATACCTATAATCCTAACCATTGGCATAAATCCATCCATGAAATTTTTCTTGTTAAAACCAAAAGGAGTTACGAAAATAAGATGTGACATACTTCTACAAGCTCATTAATTTTATTTATTTTTCCAAAAATTAAATTATCATTATCCAATATTATATAATAACACCAATATCCTAAATATACTAAGATTTTTTATGTAAATATTTATACATATACTTAAAAACACTTCAATCTAACTGGTAACGAACATACCATTTATGTGTCTGGAGAACCACCGCCTCACGAAACGAAGATATTCACTTTTTCCTTTGCAAACTATTAGTTTTGTAATTACGATGAAAATATGATTAAATATTTTATATATGATATTTAAAATTTTAGTATACTTTTTTTTTGTACAGATAACTTTTATCACTCTATTTTTTGGAATAAGATAACATCACTTGTCAATGTGTGGACAACTTCAACTCAAAGAAATGATATTTGTTCAAAGTATTCATTTAATGTATTATTTTTTACATTTAAAAAAAATATATAACATATATGAAATAAATATTATATAATAATATCATTTAATTTCAAATATTATATTATTATAGAAAAATGGAAGTAGTGTTCATCCATAAGTACGACCTACAGTCTCTATAAATGATGAATATCACTTCATATCTCCAAATATTATATATTATTCTAAAAAAAATATGATAAATATATATGATAATAAAATCATGGATTAAATTATATAGATTATGAAACCATTATGGATATAATATTAAAAAGGAAAAACATACGTGACAGACTATGCAATTAAGTCCTGAAATATAAAAAAATGAACCATTATTAATAAACAGGTAATAAGATATTATAAGATGATAATATATGATATTATATATATTTTTGTGTCTCTTTTATTAGTTAGTGACATGTTTAAATCCATTATAATATATGATAAATTATGTTCACCCAAAAAGGAAACACATGGTATAATATTTTCATCTCACTTTTTATATCTGTGGTAGAAATGTCATGTTTACAACTTAATTATTTTTTGTGGTGTTTCTATGGTTCCTTTTGATATATTATATCCTTAATCCATTTATCATCCTATTTTTTTTAATATTTAAATTAATTTTATTCATTTTATGAGTATTTTGACTGATCATTATTCATAGTTGTATGGGATATGTAGGAATATTTAATGAGTGTTTTCACAAAGAATAATTTTAAGGACCTTTCATAGATATTTATATTTTAAGTAATTATATAATTTTTTTTCCATAATACCTTTCATTTTACTCAATTATGATTTTTCTTGAAAATGTTAATTTATTAGTTCTATTTTATACTCGTTGGTACACAAAATGATTTGTAATTTTTTTTATGAATACCAGTCATTATTTCTCTTTTTAGACGGAATATATATTTTCAGTGAATGAACATGTTTTATTAAAAAAAATTCAAAAAGTTATTAACATTTGTAATTTTTTTTATAAATAAATTTTTATCTATATTGTCATTTAAATGTTTTTCAAAATAATATACTTTTAAAATTATAGAGAAGTATTTTTTATGACCCTTTTATCAAGAAAAATGTATGATATATATACCATGTATGAAATGTATATATTTTACCACCATAATTACACTAAATCTATCATTTCTTGTTTAAGAGGGTAATTTTTAGGGTAAATGTTTTAAAAATGCGATTTTCAATGTTATGGATTTTCAAAAAAAATCATGATAAATTGGATAATTTCAAGAATAATGTTTTTAAGATAACTTTTATAGACATTATATTTATCAATTAAAAAACATGTAATTTATACTCCACATAGGGAATGATGTATTGATACTGTCCTTATTATTCTCCAAGATTATCTATGAATTATTTTTCCAAGGATGGTATTCACATTCACATCAAGGATTCCTTTTAATTTGCTTGATATTTTCTATTTCCAATAATCATTAGAAATTTAATTTCCCCCACGTGTCCATATCATTTTCATGTATATGATTCTTACATGAACCATACAAAAAATTTATTATAGTTTTCTCATTGAAAGATATATAATTAATTGGGTAAATAATGAATATTCTATATCTTCTATTAAATTATCAAATTTGATAAGGGATATTATTTATTTTTAAAATTCAATGTCCGGAAATATTTTTATTGTAAAAGATGGGTGGATCTCAGAACTGATAAAGACCCACAATGAATAGACATGTATCTATGAGAAATATGTGTTAGAAAAATAAAATGAGTTTCTACCTTTAGTTGTAATCTCTCTAGAGGATGTATCTCGAAAGTATATTTTTTCATATCAGATAGATAGGACATCCCGTAATTAAGTATTTTCATCTGTGAAATTGTAGTCAATAATGACATTGTCCAATAGATTTTCATAAGATAATATTTGTGGATTCAATTCATTCTCATTTTATTAATAAAATGTAACATGTATTTAGTTTTTTATCTTTCCACAATGTTGACAGAGTTCTTTCAAATTTTATTGATTACATGGTATGTGTGTTGAATTATTTAAGATAAAATATTTATTATTCTCACTGATTTATTATTGATTCCTATATACTTCACCCTAATATAGTATTACAGTCACTATTATTTTCATAAAATTCCTAAAGAATCTAACAAGCATATTATAAAATGAATTAATGATTCTACTACATTTAATAAAAATATCATAAAATGAATAAAATATGACATTAGTAGTGTATTCATTTGTAATACAAGACTCGTGTATGTATCTAGATTTAAAAAACTATTAAAATCCTTCATATTTCAATAATGTATTCCTTATAATCAAGTCGATATAATTTTTATAGATAGTAGATCCACGATTTGTGGGGTCTGATTAAAACATATAAAAAATTAATCCTATTTTAATACCAATCCATAAATTATGGTGATGAAAAATGATTTGTATCAATATGTGGTGATGTTAATCCATACTTTTGGATGAGTGACACTTTCACTTCATATTTTATGGAAAATAATGTATATATCGATGTTATCATAATTATAATAACATTAAATATATTGATCAAATTTATTTTAATAGAAATATATTATACTTAGAGGAGGAGAAATTATTTTCATTAAAATAATATAGTTGGTTATCATGATTACAACATCATTGAAATGCCTCTTCTAGATCTCCTCTATAGGGCTATGTGGCTCTTATTTTTTTGATAGAAAAAAATTGGAGTTTTATATGGATTTGGATCATATAAATATGTCAATACATGTCAACATAGAGGGCTCAAATTGTGTTAATGTATTTATTAACATTTACCAATTTATAATTCAGGCATGCAAACATTTTAAAATTGTAAAAAAATAAAATTTCAATAAATATATTCTCAATAAAAATAATCAATATTTAATTAATTTGATACTAATTAGTATTGATTTTTAATAAAATCTTACAATAAAATTTATACAAGATTTGTTAACACTATAAAATTTTCATAATTATTATCCAATTTTTAAGAAATTAAAATTTTAACTAAGAATTAAAATTTTCAAAATTAACGGGATGCAATTTTCCATTACGAGGTAAAAAATGGTTGAAAATAGAAAATATGTGAAATTATATACCATATTACAATTACCTAATATTATTTTATTATTTTAATATTTTTATATGATTTGATTAAATATTATTCTAGTAAAATATCAATAATTTTAATTTCAACACTATTTACTTTTTTCTGAAATAAATTATATAATGAAATTTTTTTATTTCAAATCTACTCTTTTAGTAAAAAAATATTCCATCTTATTTTATAAGATTAATTGAATATAAATAAGAAATTATATCATGTTTAATATTTCCAAAATAATTTTTTTCCATTACAATAATTAATATAGTTTTTTCCTTGTGTAAAAATTTAAGATAATTATATAGTTCATTAATGATAATAATAAATTGACATGTGAATATAATTTACTTATGAAAAAATTACTGTTATTATTCATTAAAAACTAATTGTTTCCTTATTTTAACAAATATATGTCATTTAAAAAATAAGATAATGAAATTTGGTAACTTACATTGATTAAAATAATATTTTTTTCTATTTAATGGAAATGTATCCATTCAAATCACACATACTGACATTGATGTGATAATTATCAAATACCCTTCAACCAATAAAAATTAGGATGACTATTTGTTTCCTTATCTCATATTTCTAAACTATATTTTCCTTAATTTCCCATTATCATGATGATAAATTTTCAATAGTTACAATTCATATTAATTATTAATAAAAGTGGTCTATTTATAATATTTTGAAACTCCTAACCAAAAAAATGTAATTCATTTTATACAATTCAATACTTATGAGTTTCATAAATTAATTTAATCATAAGTGCTTATAATTTGATGAAAACTTCATTTTAGGAAAGAAAACATTTTTTAGAATAATAATATATAAATAATTAAACAATTCAGGGAAAATATATCTTAAATGTTTTAAACATTTAATGAAATTAATATTAAAAAACCCCTTAAAATAATTCCCCATTTGAGGGAAATATACTTTAGTGATATAAAATAAATTGTACGCATAATTTTCTTATAGAGAATATCCTATTTATTTTGAATTTTTTTTTTAAATTATAAAATTTTAATAAATAAATAATTTATTTCCTATATTTGAAGTGAATTTATTTTCTTAGGATTTATTTATTAATATTCATTCACTTCAATACATTATTTTTGTGATAATATAAGCAAAATACTTAAATAATGAGATGTGGTTCATTTAGACCCTCTATTTCTTTTGACACAAAATATCGAATAAATGAAATTTTTTAATGTGAAATATTTCATTAAAATAATAATGTGTTCAAATATAACCCCTTAAGAAGAATATCACCCCCCCATTTGTTTCACCCTTAAAGGTAAATACGTGGACTCTCATTCTCATCAAATCCCGATGTCCTCACAAAGAATGCTCAAATTGGTGGTTTCACCACCCAACATTGAATAGGCGAGTCACCCTATCTTATAACACATTTTTTCTGTGATAAAAAATATCTAATAGTTTTTATTAATAATAAAGATATTTATCCATTGGTGTTACCTTTGAGATGAGAACATGAAAGGATAATACATGTACTTTTTTAAGAGATATACATGTAACACATCTTGATCTTTAGATAGATTTAGTGAAAGTACCAATTGATATGTTACCATCCTGATACACTGACGAATTTGAAAAGGATACATTTATGTAGGGTTTGACCATACATTCTTTCTAATTTCCATCGACTACATACAATGATGTATTAATAGGATGCCTTTTCATCAACTTCAATCTCTTAATCTTTCTGATGATTATTAATATAATTTTTTTTCAACTATGATTTTCTCTTATGTGTTGTTATATTAATATTACATCCCCTTCAACCTTGTTAAATGTATCTAGTCCAAAAAATAATTATAGATTGTTTTATATATTCCGTTTCTAAATAAATAGATTCATAAACATCAATCTCATTATTAGAGTGTAAATTATTTTTGTAATAATATTTATCCAAATGAATACCTTCATCCCAAACATATTTTAAATCCATAAATAAAGATATAATCGTTTCTTATATAGTTTTAATGGTTAACTCATAATAAAAATCCTTCAGTGGATGATAGAATCTAAAAAAATATTACTCTTTATCTATAGCTTCCTGATTTCTTCTCTAAAACATAGTGTTCAACCTCAGATCATGATCATATACAACTGATAGTTGTGCACAATGAAGTATTACCACTTCTGTAAAGTAAAAATCAGAAATTTTATAAAGAAAAAACTTACTATAATGGATATTAAGTGTTATGGATATATAATCTGATCATCTAAAACACAAATAACATTACACCCTTCAAATGTTTTGGGGAACATGATGAAAAAAATACATGGTTATGTTTTCCCATTTCCATTTTGGTATGGGTAGTGATTATAACGTTCACAAAAACTTATATCTCTCATTATTATTATGATGAAATTTAAAACACATAGAAATATACATTTTAATATATCTATTAATTCCATTGCACCAATAATACTATCAAAACTATATACATCGTTGTACTTACTTGATTAATAATGAATGAAAAACCATATGTTTTATCCATTAACATATAAAATATTTTACTAAAGAGAGTAATAAATGGTTATTGAACTATATCATTTCATATCAATCAATGTTAAACATTGGAACACTTTATAACATCTTTTATAGTTATTTATATTCATTATATTCCTCCTAAAAAATCACATGGATGGATTGTTGGATACTAATTTAGGAAAGATAATATTTCTCCTCCTCTATTAAAATTTATGCATTCTTCAATTTCAAATCCATAAATTTTTTATATCTTGTAATCATAATCATAGATAATATAAAAGGATCTATAGTATTTAGAGCAGATTCTTCTACATTAATTTTTCAGGGAGGTAATTTAAATTGAATTAAAAATATTCTCTAATCTATAACCATCCTCTTTGGAACATCTTCAAATATTGTTTAGTTAAATTATATTTTAAGTGTTTTCAACCATTATATATGTCACAAAATATTACATATAGATAATGAATTCATATCATTATTGGAATAATTACCATAGCTACATCCAAATAAAGAGTTGGGTAATTTGTCTCACAGACCTTCCCTTGTCATCAGTCATAATTTATAACCATAATTTTTTTTGAGGATGCATCCAAATTCTCTTTTATAACCTCAACATTTATTACAAACACTATTATGATTTATGGTAGTGTCATCATAGGTGTGTTGCAATACTTCTATTCAATTATATAAAACATTCCTTACATTCTTCAATCTAAAGCAACTTTTCTCCCATTTTAGTAATCATGATGAGTGTATTCGATAATAATGAAAAATTATACGAAAACCAATAATAAAATCCCTCCAATCAAAGAAAATATTGGATCTTTGTAATAATGGTTTTCTTGGAAAAATATTTAATAACATATATCAATGAAGGGTCAACTAATATACATTCACATGAGAATATATGATGCACAAAATAACCATTAATAATCCAAAATTCATTGTTTTTAAATTGTTCAATAAGATTATCATTCATTTGGGTATGCATAATAATTATTAAATAATCTTCCTAGTCTTCATTGTAAAATATGTAAAGTAAAATATAATCATAAATGACTTCTAAATTGTGATCAATGAAATTTATAATGACCCAACTCATTAAATTCATAATGATATAGGGGAAATTATTATTTCAAAATGGAATAACTATAAACTCATATTTTCGACACCTTTTAGTAAATTTAGTCTATGGTAAACCCTCCTGATTGAACCTCAATTGATGATATTAAAAATGAATATCAATATTATAATTGTTTTGAGGTTCAAATTTATAATAAAACTTTTCATAAATATTGGGAACAAGTTACATTTTATTCATCGTGATATTGTTAAATTGTTAATAATAAATTTAGAGTCATATTGATCCATATTTCTTATTATCAAACAAATTAACATCACTTTGTGGTGGAAAACATAGAAAAAAAATTAAATTCTTTTGATTCCACAATATTTTCTTCTTCTTATCGTGAAACTCAATTGGAGTCATTCTATAAATATTCTTGTAAATTAGAGTTTAACATGGTATTATTTATATTGAAAATGAAATTAATTATTCAATTGAATACCTTCAATCTCATCCAGAAAGAAATAAATAAAATCTAGAAAAATAGACATACCATTGATGTTGAGTATCTCCCCAACCATATGAGTTAAACTCTAATTGAGAATAGGAACCATAACCCATATGATGCATATAATTTACAATAAATGTTCATTTTTACTAACATACAAATATGTAATGAATAGGTAGTTTGGATATATAACATGACATCCCTTCATCGGAAATTAATATTGGTGTTGTGTAATTAAATTCAATCCATTACCAATATAACATCAAATTCAACTACAGTGTGATGGAAAATATTTGAAGGAAACACAATCCTATAAACATTAACTAGAGAATAATCATAGACTTGCGATATTACCAACAAACCATTAGTGATTTTGAATACTAAATCAACAAATAATTTTTATGGTGGTTTTGTCATACCAGTTGATCATTATTTATATGTAAATGAGTGACTTAATCTAAAGAAAAATTAGAAATATGATTTATAGAGTGTATAAAAATTATTCCTTTAAGTATATTTATATAGTACCAATCATCATAAATAGTCCTCACATGTGATTCCATTATTCTTCTTTAGAGTATGGTGAGTACAATCATCATTATTAACCAATGAATTTGGCCACAAGTTACTAAAATTCTCACAAACATAAAATTGAAAGCACTATAGAATGTGTGGTAAAATCTATGGAGGTTTATCTCTATTCAAAACATTTGTAATTTTCTTCCCATCACATTGGAATTTGATTCCTCTATAACCATTCATTCCATATTTGAAAAATTTATGAATTCCCTTCGGACAATTTCCCCATGTTTTATTCTACATATCATGCTAAAATGATGGATCATATTCTTCTCTATATGATTATTATAATTTATATTTGAAATTCATTATCCATTTTCTTTTAAATCCATGAGATTGATGTTTAATTAAAATATCCACATGCATCTTGATAGCACATAAAATTACTTCATCATATATACTAATGTTCTTTAAGTCTTACTCTCTTAAGAGATAATGTTTCATGACACTAAATAATTAATCAACCTCATATTCCAGTTGGATGATAATAACAGAAGAGTACCTCAAATGACTTGTGAAATCATCCTCAAAAGTATCAATATATTTATCATCCTTCTTATTTAACATGAGTATTTATTTTTCTATATTCAAATAAATAATAAATGAATTATATTTTTTGAAAAAGATTATTTCAAATTCATCCCACTCCATTGATTCAATTTCTTCTTTTTTCTCATGTTATTGATATGATTACACAACTTATCTAATTCCAATAAAATTAGTATAAAACCAAAATAACATTATCATGGACCAAACAATGAAGAGTGGAATGTATTGTTATAAAGGTATCAATATTTTTCTCAAAGACTAGTGGATTAGTGGACTAGCTATATGAAGTTATTAGGTAACTAAAAATGAACTAAATAGAATAATTTTCCCATTTATTATTAGAAATGTCATCATGATTCATATATTGGTATTTATTTAGAATAAAAATGATATTTTTATTTCTAAATCTGATAAAAATATATTTATCTAGAGAAAAACCATTCAATTATCTATCATATTCATCATCAACATGATTCCATCAAGTCCCTCTAATTGACTAAATCAAAGGATTATATGGTGATAAGTAGTATTCATAGTGGGAAAACACATAATTATGAAACTATAGAACCCTTATTCTATTAAAACTATCCATTTTATTATTTTAATGAGGATAATTAAAAAAACATTAAAATGTTATCCAATAATTATACTACTACCCATGGTTCATAATAAATATTTCTCATCCTAGATACCAAAATATAATTGAGCCTCGATTTGATACCACCTATAGGGACCCATAAATTTCATACAAAGATATTCCAGGTCAATTTTTGAATAAAATATATATACAAAAAAATCAATGCCCAAATTCTGTGGGTAAAATATCATTAGAAACTAGGAAACAAAAAAACTATATAATAACAATTCTAAAACTTCTAGCACATATATATTTATAACTGTATCACTATATTCAATTATCAAACATAATAAATTTCTTCATTACATGGGGAAGTAAAACATATGAAATGAATGAGATAAGATTTTCAGTAAGGGTGGATAAGGGAGATATCAATGAACACATTAGATAACATGAGAAAATGGTATGATAACCTGAAATTAACATCTAAAAACCACATCCTTAATATTATATATCATGATATTGATTCATGGATTAAATAATATGATATTAAAATATATTAATCCTAATATTATCAATAAACATAAGTAATAAAATGTTAACATCAGCATAATACATTGATTTGAGAAAAATAAATATGCATATAAATATAAATTCCTTGATAATAAAGGATCATATGGACGGATATCATATTTCACACGAGTCACTCCCCAAAACATTATAGCATTCATGGTTTTACCCAAAGAAAATCATAATAGTCATGGTCTATTATTTAACTCAGTTCCCACTCCATTTCAGTCCTATTATCTCATGAGATATGAATCATTACACATTTCATTGGAAGGAGATATATGTCCGACACATCACATAATGTAAATCATAGATACAAATTACATTATAGAATAAAAGTTTCATCAATTAAAACTCCTTGAAAATATATGGGTATCATAATCATTGAATAATCAAATAACCCATTGAAAATTAATGGAATTCGTAAACATTTCATCATTCATAAAAAACATGTATAAAAGAAATGTGATTTATTAACAAATCACTATATTTATAATAAATCTTGATACGTAATATAGTTGTTATTCTTAGATCACATCCCTAAAAAATCATAGTTGAAATCAAGGATTATTGCCAATAATGAATAATAAAACCATTAAAACATTCTTGAGGAAAATAATCATTCTATTTTAAAAAAACCTAATAAAAAATAATAAACTATAATGAAAAAAATTAGTTGAATTGAATAATTTAATCATTTAATTGAATCGTCAATTCAAAAATTAATCATGATGGAACAAAAAACGATTCTTCTGTATATGATTAAAATCATCTGTTAATATTATTTATGAAAAAGAAAAAATAACTAATTAAGAAAATATAGTAATATTCCATTAATTTTTTTTTGTAACAAGTTAAAAATTTATAATAATAATTTTAATAATAGTAGTATAATTTTAAAATACTTTGTAAAACATGTATATGGATGTAATTTTATTTACAAAGAGGAAAATTATGTCAATTTTCCTTAAAAACTTATTATAAATATCTTGAGAAAAGAAATGATTAAAATAAATCTAAAACATAAGTTTTTAATATACTAATATCAGATAAGAAAAAAAAATTAGAGATATTTCATAATATTGTATCATTGAAAACATAATCAAAAACAGTCCTAACAAATAGTGAGATTCTGATTTAAAACATTTATATTGAATTCTCCTTGATACAAAATGATTGTAACCTACTGTATAATAAATTAAAAAATAAAAAAATTATATAAGAGATTAATTTTCATACATATAATATCATATATTATCCCTTTATAACATTTCATCACACCATTTTTAATCAATAATTCCTTATTAAAATCATCATTTCTAGGTGTTAACTATTTCATTTATCATGAGTCCTTCAGTTCATTTTATCCATTCCTTGTATATTTATCATTATTACACCACATTAATAAACATAATTATGATTTAAATATCATATAAATTCATTATACATCTATTTAGTTTCATCAAAAAAATTTATGGATTGGGAAATTAATTGCATTGTTTAGGGAGATAATATGTTATAAGAACGTTGGAATATTGTTTTTATTCTTCAACATAATGAAACAAATAAAGGAAAATAATAATTTTTTTGTATAGGATTAGTATAATTTCATATATATCATTAATATTCATAAAATTCATCCTCATTACCATCAATGTAAAAAAAATAGGTAAAATAACGAGATCTCATAATCAGGGTGGTAGTCCAAAAGTACGAAAGAGAAACATAATAATTTTCCCAAAGTATTGGATGGTAAAAAGATATAAATGATATAATTTCTCTATAAGTATATTTATTTTATAAATATCAAATTTCAACATTAATACCATCATAATACCCTCCATAATAAATTTTCATAAAAATGAATTGTATCGCTACGTGGACCCAGTAAGCGGTAAGTATGCACGAGCGATACATTAACTTCTAATATGGTAGAAAAGATGTTGTATAATGGTGTTTTCATAATAATAATAACATAAATGTATATTTATTATTATATATATTGTATATTATTATAAAGATAAAATAATTATAAAGGTAAAATTAACAATATAAAATAAAATGATTGATTAATGAAATTACCTCTTCTTCAAAATGTATCCTATCAATATCCTCTTAAGTGATCATGGATTGGTCTTTTAGGATGAAAAATAGTCAGTGTGGTTTATATGATTATGGAGAATATAAATTCAATGATTTTGTTGATCTATATGTCTAAATGTTTTATAGATAAATAATGATGGAGGTTACAATTTATAATTGATGTGAGGGACATTTTTGAAATTTATTAAAAGGATAAATTTAATAAATTAATTTTAATACAATATTCCACAAAAAGGAAATGGATTATAATATAATGTTTTATTTTTTTTAATCCAATAAAACCATATATCTTATAAAATTTTTCCCGTCATTTTATGCCTTATAATTTTTATAACCAAAAGTAAAACAATTTTAGATTTAACTATTAATATAAATTTTTTAATATTAAAGGTAAGTAATTTTTCCCTTATAAAATTATAGTTTGACCATAAATTTTATTTTTTTAATTTTTATACCATTAAATTACTACATTGTCTTGTTTAAAGATATTTATTTCTTTTAAAAAATTTATTAATCCATTCTTTTGATAAAATACCACTATTTTCAATTTTGGCCATATTCTTTTAATAAGAATTAAATTTAATAAAAATTTTTTTTAAATAGAATATAATATTTTAGGACAACAATAATATTTCATATAAATATATTAAATTCATGTACCACTAAAATTTAATAAAATTATATCACTTCAAAATTTTTGAAAATCATTGATTTTATTTTTCAATTAATTGAATATATATTATATTAGCATTTAAATGGATTTAATGAAATTATATACTGCCTAAAATGTATAAGAAAATAAACATTTTGAAAATAATTTCATTATTCAAAAATATATATTTAACACTCTTTCAAATGTACTTTCTGTCACTGTGTGAAAACATAAGGACATTTTAAAACTAAGAGAGTGACATTTTATAACTGTCTATGTCATAAATGTTATATAAGTCATATTCATGGGGGAGTTTCTATTAATCTAATAAAATAAAAAAGTGTATAATGGTTGATTTATAATCATCTAAGATTAATTAGGATAATTTAGTGGGTCTTTATTACTTATTTTTAGTTTAGAGTAAATTAATTTTACCTTTAATGAAGTGATCAATTTTACCATGGTTACTGTTCATATTGACCAAGAATTAAATGGGCATATTTAAAATATTTTAAACACTACACAACAAAAAATAAATTAGCTTGATTTAATTAAATAACATTAAATAGATTATATTAATTTTAATTAAAATACAAAAAAATGTGGTTTAAACTATATTTTACAAAAAATAACTTTTGAAGCACAAAAAACATTTATTCTTATCATAATTATAGAATTGCATTTCCTGAAATTTTAAATCATTTGACTAATAATTTACTATATATATTTATATAAAAATAATTCTCCAAAAAAAGTCAATTTAATTTATTAATATAAATTAAATTTCAAGTATAAAAATTATTTTTCATAAGAAACATCACATTTAATTTCATATAATTTCATTATTTTAATCAGTTGAAAACTGTTTAATTAATTTTATAAATTTGTACACCATATATTTTTCATAATTTATTTATTACTATTCATTTTTTCTAATCAATTGTCATGGAGATTACAGGGAAAAATATTTTAATAATTCTATGTGGTTCATCTAAACTCATTGTCATATATAACACATCCATAAAATAAATGGATTATTCTATTAAAGAAATCTACGTCATATCATTAAGGTAGGATGATAAGTCCAAAAAATGTACATCATTAGTCATGTAAAATATTCCCCACAAGTACAAATAGATTCACCAACATTCACCTTTAGCTTATGTAATTCCGTACCAATTTTTTAAAAATGAAAATTCAGAATGTACTTGTTAATAAAAACCCATTAAGTAACATACCAATCTATAAATAAAATATTATTTCAAATAAGAGTCCATCAATGGTATAATGTACCTGATAAGTGTCCACCAGTGATTTATTTCCCCTTTTAAACAATTAATAACCAATATATCTTTTTTAATTTAATTAGTAGAGAAAAAATAGGTTTCGTTAGTACCAACCCATTTTATCACAATAGTAGATCAATAGACCCAATAAATGAAGGTGTGAGATTCTTCATAAAGATATCATTGTAATATTCTTCCAGCATAACTCATTTCGAAGACCATCCAAATTCCTATCTTGAGAATGTTACATCTTTATAAAAATCATATTTTTCAATATACCTCCTATATCATTTGGTAGATTAAGAGGATGATCATTACATTTTACACAAATTCGATGTTATTATTGTTCTATTTTCTTCAATCCACTATATAAAACTGAAAAATAAAACTAAGATCAATAATAATCCTGGAGAGAAATCATATCATCATTAGATTCATTTATATTATGTCCAAATAAGGATAAAATCTTACAAATATATGACACCTACAGTTTAAACTCAGTCATAATATTTTCATATCATTCATAATTGATCATGATGATTATTTAAATTTTACAAAGAATATCCCAATGTGTATATGGGAAGGTGTATAGTCTTAGGTTAAATCATTATGAACTGATTACGGATATGTTAATAATAAATTGATCCCATTTTGGATTGTCACACATATTTTCACTTTATCCATAGTCTCATCCACTTTCCGATATCAAGACAAATATTCATTTACATGAAAAATCACTCTCCTTTCCCCGTCATAACATATTTTGTTCTCCATTATGTAGACATATCATAAGGGTTCTCAAAAAAGTATATCATCATATTTCATGAAAACAATTGAACCATAAATTCATTCAAATTGAGTTGGCACAAACATTGTTACATAAATTTTACATAATTTTATATGAATATTAATTAAATTTTTTTACACTCCATTTTAGGAAAAAAATTATTTGTGTCAGTGAAAACATGTATTCCTAATTAAATTGTAGATAGAATTTTTACAAAAATAACCACTTAAAATTCCACAACTAGATCTATTAAAAGGTATATCAAACATTAAAACATTCATCGTATCTTGTACATATGGAAAAACAATAAATATTCGGCTCAAATTTTTAATAAGGTTAAAGAGGGAGATATCCATGATTATTTGTGCACAACATGAGCATCAGGTTCGGAAAAATTCATATTAATGTTATTAACCATACCCCGAAATTCATATATTATAATCATCAATCATGTTGTAATTTTTGAAAGATCAAATGACATGAATCATAATGCAATCAATGAACATGAGCTATGAGTGTATAACATTAGAATAATTTCATTTCAAAAAACAATTCCAAAATGTGTCATATAATAAAAACCATATCAATATTATGTCATTTCCAGTAATTGAAACATTCGTTGCATGTATTTCATGGAGCTCAATGTTCTATGAAAATAGGAAAAAGACATGGCCACATAGATTATATATATTGTGCCTCCCAACCTAAACATATTCTTTAAAATGGCTATTTTTCACACAGTGGAGACCTATAGGCCACACAATTTGTCAAAAACCATGAGACATTAGGGAACATGGCCCTGTGGTTCTACTGGGTTTTGGGAGAGATCCTTTTATAATGGTTTGGTAATGGTTAGTTATATTTTATTTCTAACAGTGGTTGGTTCCACCTTATAGAAGTTACATGAACATGATTTGTGCAAGTTTTGAAAACTATGCACATGAAATGTGGGCAACTATTTTTGGTTCAATTTATATATTTCTCGCAACATATTTATTTGCAACCTATTATTCTTCATTATTATTCTCTATACCAGTAGACTCCTATTTTCCTCTCCGATGTATTAAAATCAACTCACTAGAGGCTTTGATCTAACTCTTATGTATGGTGTCTGATTCATGATTCATCAGATTCATTGAATCTTTCTCAATAAATTCTTCAATCATATACCATCATATCTAGGATATTATTTGGATCAATCAATCTATTTAGGAGAAATTTCATTTGCCCTATTTTTAGGGTGTTATACAATTTCTCAAATCTCCTTCATCCTTTTCAGATTTAAAGGCCAATATCGATCAAGGAGTCACCTACAACTTTGAGGTAGGTGGTCACATCGTTTTCCCTTTGAGTATTTATGCTTTGAAGCTACTAGATTGTGCTTTAGGCGGATGGTTGATGAGGGTCCCCATTCAATGGAGTCCTTCCAATAAATTTAATCATCTCACCATTTTAAATTCCTATATATCCTTTATTAGAATTTTAGAGGTTATACATACATTATATGGTCACCCCTTGGGTGTTACATATGGAATTGGCCATTATGATAAATTTAATTAATTTTTGGGAACTCCTTTTATATTTCGAGATATAATTCAAATAGTTTTTTCTTTTTATACTTGAATATTTATATACCCCTATGTACCTATAAGGTATTTTTTTCAACCTGTTTTTGGAATTTACCATATTGGATATTTGTTTCCCATCACACATCCGATGTGACCCAATGAGATTTATAAAATGAAATATCATGTTTCAATGGTTTAAATGTATTGAATAATGTGTTTTCTATAATGCATGATGGGTTTTATTCATAAAATTAATTTAATAAATTAAATAAAATGGATTTTAATGGGTGAATACATGAAAACTTTATTTTATTATAATATTGATAGATGTATTGTAATTCCCAACGTGTTACATCATTAACATAAATATACCTTATAGATATGGAATGAATGAATGATATTGATTGAATTTAACATAAAATTCCAATTAAAAATATAATCATATTCTGTTCTATGGTTTTTGATTCAATGTTTAGGGGTATGAAGAGAACGATGGTATGAAAATCTATTACATCAGGTGTTTTCATGACATCTCACACCATTTGAGGTGGTGGGATAATTGGCATGACACTAAAAATTTGTGTTAGAGTTATAACCTGATGGATCCGTCACCATCCCATAAGTCA
The DNA here is from genome assembly GCA_963277665.1 of Viscum album. NCBI lineage: Eukaryota > Viridiplantae > Streptophyta > Magnoliopsida > Santalales > Viscaceae > Viscum > Viscum album. The sequence continues at coordinate 1,769,593,858 of OY728142.1, read as the reverse complement.
TGCCTGATTGAAAAACCTTTGGGGTGTTTTGTTTAACAATGTTTTTTATTTGTTGACAACTAATATTTTTTTTGAAGAATGTCTTTGAGTTACAAAATGATGAAGTTTCTGGTTGCTGAATATTTTTTTAAAGAAGATTATGTTGAAGAATAATAAGTCAGAAGTTAATAAAGTATCTCAAACATTCTTAACAAAATTAGAAAATGATTTACTGATCTTAAAGTTCACACAAATCCTGAAAAGATTTATGATAAAAGCTGTTGTAGAAATGGTGAAAGGGATTGATGTTTTTCTCTAAGAGAAATTATGAGAAAATTTAGAGTCTACTTGCGGAGATAGAAGTTCGTAGCCTACCTACTGAGCCTGAAATTCGAAGTCTACTTTCAAAACCTGAGGTTCGGAGTCTACATGCTGAGCATGAAGTACAGAGTGTACTTATTAAGCCATAAATTCGGAGTATAATTCATGAACCAGAAATTCGGAGTGTACTTCTTGAACCAAAAATTAGGAGTGTACTTACTGAACCAAAAATCCGGAGTGTACTTCATGAACCAGAAATTCATAGTGTAATTCTTGAGCCAGAAATTCAGAGTGTACATCCTCAATCAGAAATTTGGAGTGTACTTCCTGAACCAGAAATTCCGAGTTTACATCCTGAACCAGAAATTCAGAGTGTACTTCCTGAACCAAAAATTTAGTGTGTACTTCTTGAGCTAGAAATTTGGAGTGTAATTCCTGAACCATAAATTCGGAGTTTACTTCCTGAACTATAAATTCGGAGTGTACTTCATGAGCCAAAAATTCTGAGTGTACTTCCTAAACAAAAATTCGGAATGACAATTCTGAGTTCAAGAAAACTAGAATTTCAACTTTTCTAAAATCTCTATGAAATTTAAAGAGATTTGAAGAAGTCAAAGATTTAAGATTAAATGTGAGAGACTTTTGGATTTTTTGAGATTTGAGGAAGCGAGAATGTTTTTCAAGATTCCCACCATTGTTTTCTGAGTTCCCTATAAATATGTGCTCAGATCACTCGCTCATTGACAAATTTTTACACACGTGAAAATGGCAGAGCACTGGATAATTCTTTGTGAAAAGTTACTACCATCTTGAAGAAGTTTCCTTGAGTTTTTGAGATGAAGAGAATCTTGATTGAGAATTCGGAGTGAGCATTTGTGCTGAACCATCATTATCTTGCTGAGAAGATCAATTTCATAATATCGTATTCAAGGAAATCGGATTTAGAATTCAGAGTGATCATTTGTGAAGAACCATCATTACCTTGCTGAGAAGATCAGTTTCAGAAAATCAGATTTAAGAAATCAGATTGATGATTCAGAGTGATCATTCAGAGTTATCATTTGTGGATCAGCTTATCAATGTTCTTATACTTCTGTTATGCTCATTTGTTCTTTAAGGGAACATTGTAAACTGACGGGAGTCAGTATAATATTTCCTATCGAGAGATAGAAGGTGTCCAATGGGATTTGGAAAAAGTTGTATTCACTTCTTCATTATAGTGTATTTCTATAGACACATGTGAGTAGCTATGGAAAGGACATAGGTCCTCTTATTGAGAAAGAACCTTGTAAATATTGTGTACCATTCTTGGTTTTCCTTTCTTGAATGATTGAGTTTCTTGCTAAAGGTTGATAAGGAAATTAATATTAACAGGTTACAAGGGTTATTTTTTGTTAATGTCTTGAAACTTATAAAAGTTAAACAACTGATTCAACCCCCCCCCCCTTCTCAGTTGTCATTCAATCCTTGGAACATCAAATGGTATCAGAGTCAGGTTCCCTTGTTTAATCCTTATCATGGAGAATATCAATTCTATCAATAGTAGAGGAATTGTGATGTTCTATGGAAATAATTATTATGGATGGAAAAATAGGATGATTCCTTATCTACTATCTCTTGGCCTTGAAGTTGTTGATGCTGCTACTATTGGTTTTCCACCTATTGAGAAAAATACTCCTATGACATTTACTGACAATAGAAAATAGAAGTTGATGGAATGGATTGAAATGCTATTCTCATGTCCTTATCAGAAAATGTTTATCAAAAGGTGATGGGTCTCACAACATCAAAAAGCATGTGGGACAAACTAGAAAGTATTTTTTAAGGAAACAAAAATTTCAAGGAGGCCAAGCTGCAAATTTGGCGTAGTATGTTTGAAGACATCAGGATCAGATATGATGAAACAATTGATGAATACTTCACCAGAGTTAAGGAAATTGAATGCAACATCATGGGATTTGGAGAAAACTTGGAAGATTCTACATTTGTGAAGAATCATATGAGAAACTTTCCTGAAATGTTTGATTCTAAAGTTTCATCTTTAGAAGATAAGGATGATTTATCTCTTGATGAAGTGCATAAATTTCTTATTTCCTGGGAAATGAGTAATGCTCAAATCATTAAGAAGAAGATGAAATATGAAATGTCTTTTGAAGCTATGAGAAAGATGAAAATCTAAGATGATGAAGAAGCTGACCCTTGCGAGTCTATTGATAAGGAATATGAAGAGTTGAATGAAAAAATCATGTCTCTCATATCCACGAACTATCGAATAGGAATTGGAAAGTTTAGAGGAAAACTTCCTCTCAAATGTTTTGAGTGTATTGGAATTGGAAACTTTGCATTGAATTTCCCTAAGAAGAAAGTTGGATAATATCAAAATGTTTTTAATGATAATTCTTGGTGGATGAAGTATAAAAAGAATTAAAAAGAAGATAAGACTTCAAAAGAATTCATGAAGAATTTTACAGGAAATAAAAGAAGTACATTGAGCAAGACGGTTGAATCGAAATCATCTGACAATGATTCCTCAGAAGATAAAAGTAATGAATGATTCAGAACCTTCATTGAAAAAGTTGAGAAAACAAATATTTCATCAGAAAGAGAAGAAGGTGGTGAAGAATCTTATAGAGAATATCAACTAAGATCTGAACTCCTTTCATATCATGATCAAAAAAAATCTCTCAAGAAAGAAATTCATGTGATGAAGAAAAATCATGAAGAAGTTCATGATGGAAGTAAAGATATCACCAAGAAGGAAGATGAATACATTCAAGAAATTTTCAGTTAAAAACGTAGAATTGTTGAATAAGGAAAGATGATTGAAGAACTTATCAAGAAGCTGGAAGCTAAAAAATAAGAAGAAAACAATATGAAATCAAAAGTCAGTGATTCCGAAAATACCTAGAGGAAGATGAATAAAAACATTAACAAAGATACATATGTAAAAGCTGAGACCTCTAAAAATGTTGTGAAGGCTCATTACGATAATCAGGTGAAATCTTATCTTACCAAAAATAATTTTTCATCTGATTCTTCTAACATTTTATGTTTTAGAGGAAGTGTTAGTAAATCTTGGGTGGAGAAAGGATGTATGAAATCTATCAATCCCATAAAAGTAGAAGACACTCTCAAAAGAAGTGATGGCCTACATCTTGGGTTTTCTAGAGCAGAAAGAAGTTATCAACCTCAACAAATTTTCCTTACTAAAAGATCATTCATCAATAGAAAAGAAATATTTGAGGGATATTACTGGTGTGGTGGAATATATGGGCATAGAGCATATAATTATTGGCCCAATTTATCTCTACCCGGAAGTTAGTTTGAGCAAAGTGGTAGAAATAGTAACTCTTCGTACTCATAGAAAGTTGAAAAGGTGAATTCTTAAGATGTTAGAAACATTCCACAAAAGAATCAATTTGAATGTTTGGAAGAAGTTTGTGGAATATGTGATCAGTTTGGTCATCATGAAGAACGAAGTATGACACTCCTTCCAGAATACGTTTCTTATGATAAGAAAGAAAATAATGATAAAAATAATAAGGTTGATGAGAGAGATTTTTTTGTTGAGATAGATTTGAAAGCAAGTAAGAGGAACAAACCATGGATTCTTTATAGTGGTTATTCTTCACACATGATAGGTGATATAAAAATCTTGTAACATGTTGAAATTCATGATGGAGGATTAGTTACGTTTGGAAATGATAGTTCCCTAAAAATTAAGGGACTCAGAACGGGAGAGATTGAAATAGAGAAACTGAAATCTAAGGAATTATTTCTTATTGATGGGCTAAAACATAACTTACTTAGTTTAAGTCAACTTTGTGATGATGGAAAAGAAGGTATCTTCATAAATGATTCTTGTATCATCAAAAGTGTGAAAAATGGAAAAGTGATAACAAAAGGAGAATGGACCAGTGGGAATCTCTTTCAAATATGAGAATTTAATAAATCTTGTTATTTGAGTGGTGAAGATGAAAATAAGTTGTGGCATCGAAGACATGGCCACCTTGGGCAGAAGAACATGAGTAATCTTTCAAATTTTGATGTAGATCGTAATTTTCTAGAACTGAAAAGAATAGATGAAGATGTTTTTATTACTTGCCAGAAAAGAAAGATGACTAACAAAGGCCATAAATGAGTTGAGATTCAATCTAACAAACCACTTGAGCTTATTCATTCCGATCTGTGTGGGACGATGATACATCAATCAACAAAAGGAGATGTATACTTTATCAATTTTATTAATGACTTCACTCGGATGACAAAAATCATGTTCATGAAGAAAAAGTCAAAGGCTATTGAAATGTTTAAATTATGTAGAAGATATGTCGACAAAGAATTGGGGGATTCTATAATGAAATTAAGACTAGACAGTGGTACCGAATTCACAAGCAATGCTTTTGAAACTTACCTAAGGAATCATGGTATCCAACATCAGTATAGTTCTCCCTATTCACCAAAATAAAATGGAGTTGCAGAAAGGAAAAATAGAAGCTTGGTGGAAATTGGAAGAAGTATGTTATCAGAATACAAACTTTCAAAATCATTTTGGAGAGAAGCTGTTAGCACTGATGTACATGTTCAAAATAGATGCTTGTTGAGACTAGAAACCTACATGACTCCTTACAAGATGTGGCATAACAAAAAACCTTCTTTTAATTACTTCAATGTTTTATGAAGTCTATGCTTCCTCAAAATCAAAAATCTGAACTTAGGAATGTTTTATGAGAAAGGGGAAGATGAAATATTTATGGGTTATTCACCGAATAGAATAAGTTACAAATGCTGGAAAAAATGTTTACAGAAGTTGGTGGATTCATATGATGTGAAGGTAACTGAAAATCCATGTTCCTTCACAAATTTTTTTAAGAATACTGCGGAAGATAAATTAGAGAATCCCCAGCAGAGTGAGTGTGTCTCAGATAGGTCACATGGGGAAGAAAGTGATGTTGGGAAACGAAATGTTAGTTTTCTTACATTACAAAAACATACCGAACCTGAAAATATTATTGTGGATCAGAAGGCTCCAGTTCAGACAAGGAAGTTGAGAATATAAAATTAGACTTCCTTTATCTCAAAATTTGAACCAAAATCTGTTTCAGAATCTATTCATCCTAAATAATGGGTGGATGTTATGAATGAAGAACTTGAATAGATTGAGAAGAATGAAACATGGGAACTTGTTCCAAGGCCATCAAATAAGAATGTTATCAGAAACAAGTGGGTTTACAGAAATAAATTGAATGAGCATGGAGAAGTTACAAGAAAAAAAGCAAGGCATGTGTGTAAAGGGTATGCATAAGTGGAAGGTTTTGATTTTGATGAAACCTTTGCCCCTTTTGCAAGGATGGAAACTATTCAAATTTTTCTTGTAGTGGCTGCTCATCGGAATTACATGGTTTATCAGATGGATGTAAATTAAACTTTCTTAAATGGTGATATTAAGGAAGATGTTTACATTGAACAACCTTTTGGGGTTTTTCATGATGAGGTTGAAAAGAAGGTTTAAAAATTGAGTAAGGACTTGTATAGGTTGAAACAAGCTCCATGAGAAATGGTATTCAAAGCTTGAAAATTCCATGAGAAAGATAAACTTATCTAATGGAATAGTTGATAGCAACTTGTATGTTAAAGATGTTGAATCTGGTACTTCAATTGTAATCTTTTATGTGGATGATATAATTTTTGCTGGAGATGAAGAAATGGTGTGTGAAGAGTTTGATGAAGAGATCAAAGAAAATTTTGAAATGTCAATGTTGGGAAAATTAACTTTCCTCATTGTCTTACAAGTTCAACAACCAGAAAACTACATTTTCCTATCCCAAGAAAAGTACATGAAATAATTGTTAATGAATTTTGGGATGGAAGAATAAAAGGATGTTTCAACCCCTATCTCAGTGAGCGCAAAGTTGTGCAAAGATGATTCGGGAAACATTGTGAATCAGAAAGACTTTAGAAAGTTCATAGGAAGTATTATTTATCATATAGCTTCAAGGCCTGATATTGCTTATGTAGTGACTCTCTGTTCCTGATATCAAAGTAATCCCAAAGAATCACATATGTTGGCAGTTAAGAGAATTCTGAGATATGTTAATGAAACAAATTAACATGGGTTGTTATACAAGAGAAACAATGAGAAGATGTTTCATGGTTATACTGATGCTGATTGGGATGGTGATTGTAATGATAGAAAATCAACATCAGGAGGAACATTTTTCACAGGGTAATGTTGTGTGAGTTGGCACAAGAAAAAACAAAGCTTAGTAACTTTAAGAACAGCTGAATCTGAATATGTTGCTGCTACTCGGGCTTGTACTAAAATGATGTGGATGAAGGTTCAGCTGGAATATTTGAAAGTGAATGTTTCTAAACCTTTGAAGATACTCTATGATAATCAAAGATCCATTAATATTTCTAATAATCCTATTCAATATTCAATATCAATGCATATTGATATAATAATAATTTTTTAAAGGAGAAATCTACTGCTGGAGAAGTCTTGCTGGAATATATTTCAAGAAAGTATCAGATTGCCAATATTTTCATAAAAGCAATGTCAAAGGAGAGGTTTGTTGAACTGAGGATGAAACTCCATGTTTAGCCTCCTCCCATGACTTCCTAAAACAAATAAGGAAGCATCCCCCACCGTGATTTGGATTATGTTGACAAAGGGGGAGAGTAAGTTTTCTTTGATAAATATAAAGTTGTGGTTGTCATATAATGGGGGAGAGAGAAAGAAAAATGAGAGAGAAAGAAAAATTAGAGAGGAAAAGAAATGTGAGAAAGAGAAAGATAATAATTGAGGGGGAGTTTTTAGTAAGGTGATGTCTATCTTTACATGGATGCAAATTTTTCTTGTCACCAAGGGATTGAAATCATTCAAAAACATTACATTATCCACTAGTGTGGTGTCAGGACACTCTTTTTTAGAAAGGCTATGTCTTGGTAGAATTCAAGAAGATGATATGTTTTTTTGAGAGGTGAAAACTTGTTAACAATAGTTTCCAACAAATCCAAATGGGGATATTGAAGAACCTTTGTGGTGTTTTGTTTAATAAAGTTTCGTATTTGTGGAAAACCAATCTTTTTCGTGAAGAATGTTTTTGAGTTACAGAAAGTTGAAGTTTCCAGTTGCTGAATATTTCTTTTAAGAATATTATGTTGAAGAATAATAAGTCAGAAGTTAAGAAAGTATCTGAAAAATTCATAACAAAATCAGATGATGATTTACTGATATTAAAGTTCTCACAAATCATGAAAAGCTTCATGATAAAAGCTTTTGAAGAAATGGTGAAGAGGATTGATGTTTTTCACTAAGAAAAATTATGAGAAAATTCAGAGTCTACTTGTTGAGCCAGAAGTTTGTAGTCAACTTGCCGAGCCTGCATTTCAGAGTCTACTTGCTAACCCTAATGATCGGAGTATACTTACTGAGCCTGAAGTTCAGAGTGTACTTCCTAAGACAGAAATTCGGAGTATACTTCCTGAGCCAGAAATTCATAGTGTACTTCCTGATCCAAAAATTCGGAGTGTACTTCCTGAACTAAGAATTCAGATTGTACATCTTGAACAAGAAATTAGGAGTTTACTTCATGAGCTATAAATTCAGAGTGTACTTCATGAACCAAAAATTCAGAGTGTACTTACTGAACCAGAAATTCAGAGTGTACTTCCTGAACCAGAAATTCAGAGTGTACTTCCTAAACTGGAAATCTGGAGTGTACTTCCTGAGCCAGAAATTCGGAGTGCACTTCCTGAACCAGAAATTCATAGTGTACTTCCTGAACTAGAAATTCGGAGTGTACTTCCTGAGCTAGAAATTCAGACTGTACATCATGAACCAAAATTTAGAATGACAATTCTGAGTTCATGAAAACTAGAATTTCAACTTTTCTTAAATATTGGAGAAATTTAAGGAGATTTGAAGAAGTCAAATATTGAAGATTAAATGCGAGATATTTTCGGAGATTTTGATATTTGAGGAAGCGGGAATGTTTTTCAAGATTATCGCCTTTGTTTTTTGAGTTGCCAATAAATATGTGCTCAGATCATTCACTCATTGAATATTTTTTACACGCATGGAAAAGGTGGAGCACCAGAGAATTCTTTGTGAAATGTTCCTACCATCTTGAAGAAGTTTCCTTGAGTGTTTGAGAAGAAGAGAATCCGGATTGAGAATTCGGAGTGAGCATTTGTGCGGAACCATCATTATATTTCCGAGAAGACCGATTTCAGAATATCAGATTCAAGGAAATCGGATTGAGAATTTGGAGCGATCATTTCTTTGGAACCATAATTATCTTTCTTAGAAGGCCGATTTAAAAATATTGGATTCAAGGAAATCGGATTGAGAATTCGGAGTGAGCATTTGTGTGGAGCCAACATTATCTTTCTGAGAATATCAGTTTCAGAAAATCAGATTCAAGAAATCAGATAGAAGATTTGGAGTGATAATTTGGAGTGAGCATTTGTGGAGCAGCTTATCAAAGATCTTATTCTCATGTTTGCCTCATTTTTTCTTTAAAGAACCAATGTAAATTGACAGGAGTCAGTATAATCTTTCCTATCGGGAGATAGAAGGTGTCCAATGGGAGTTAGAACAAGTTGTATTCACTTCTTCATTATAGTGGATTTCTATAGACCCATGGGAGTGGCTATGGCAAGGAAGTAGGTTCTCTTATTGAGACCAAACCTTGTAAATCTTGTGTGCCTTTCTTGGTTTTCCATTCTTTCATGCTTGAGTATCTTGCTAAAGGTTGATATGGAAATTAATTTTAATAGGTTGTAATGCTTATGTTTGTTAAAGTCTTGAAACTTATAAAAGTTAAACAACTGATTCAACCCCCCCCCCCTTCTCAATTTCCATTCAATCCTTGGAACATCAATGATGTTACAAAATATTATTTTTATATAGGGAATATACCCTATTTCTTGATCATATAATCTCATTACACTATTTATGGATTTTTGAGTTACGCCCTAGTCCATCCAGCACCTAATACTCTAGGTATATGGCCACATACGTCTATACATGCATTGTTCGTATATGTGGATGAAATATATAATATTATAATATATATATATATACATACATATTAGAGTATATATATATTTACACATCAAAAGAATCCTGATTATGAGATGAAGTGGGTAGAGAAATCATGTTTCCTTTTGGAATATATGTGGCATGATAATTTATTTAAGTAGTTTTTCCAAATTCTATTAATAAATGCATAGTGTTTAGTTATGAGCCCTACTTGGAATATTAATAGAAACTGTTGTGGGTGGCCAACTACGATTTTAATCTCACACCCTACCCATGATTCCTTTGGTCCCCGAGTTGATCATATTTTTGTAGCTGTATATATGGGAACGAGACCTTATAGTGATTGTTGATATGCCTTTTTATAGTTGGATCATAGGAGAAGATAGTGATGAATTCCCTCGACATTATTATGAATTATTATTTTTTCCTTTGGTTCTAATATATCATGTGTGTATATTCCTATCCCATGTTCCCATTTTTTCACTCATCATTCCGTGCAACTATATATTGAAACTACCTAATGGATTTCAATTTTTATTTTATTATTTAATCTTCCACTACATATCTATTATTATTTTTATTTAATCACCCATAGTATATTCAATTTTTTTGATTATACAATGATTCCATGTTTGAATACATCTGATGTATAAATTGGGTCATTTTTATAAGAGGGTATTGTCTTTCAACCGAATGAAATTCACTCCTCTAGAGTTTTTCTATAGCCACTACCATACATGGAGGCTTGCATGAGGCCCTATGAACCACCATATTGGAGCCCATTTAAAGTGGATCCTTAGTCCAGATGTTACTATAAGGCCCCGGCCTTAAACATTACTTAATAGTGAATTAAATGAATAATTCTTATTGAGTATCTTTTCAGGTTTAGAGTTTTAAAGAATTAGATCATAACTATTACATCTCAAAAGATTACAAAGTAGACACTTCTACTAAGTTTCCATAAAAACTCTTAAAAAGAAACACGTCTAGTTCAAAGTTTTATATAGCATGACTTTTCCTTGATCCCATATTTGACCCTATTCCACATTAAGTCATGTGAAAAACATTTCCAAAAAACTTGGGGTGAGCATAAAAAGCTCAGTAAGGGATACACAAAGAAGGAAAACTATTAGTTTTTCAAAACAACCAATAAACCAAGAATACTTAATAAAAGTAATCCTTTTCACCTTTATAAAGTAGTAATAACTCTTCAATGAATAAAAGATCATTACTTACCCTTTCTTAACCAAAAGATTACCATAAAACCCATATAAAGAACACATAACATATAAATGTAACTTGGGACATAAACATACATAAGTGGAATAACCATACGGTCGAATTACACACATATCACTTAATGGAATAGCCATACAGCCGACTTCCATACCAAATGCATTGGAAGTTATAACGTAACCACCCGTCCTGATATTCACAGAACCACCCGTCATATGGTTTATCACGTAACCACCCGTCAAATGTACAAGTACCATTATAAAATCATAAGACATAAAAAAAATTAAAAGAAAACATTTCCAAATTTCAAACACAATCTATCACTTAAATATAATTACATAACAAATCTATTATAAAAACCATTTTCAAAACCAAAATACATAAAAGAGTATATGGTATTTATTTCATTTTAAAAAACTTCACGGCTTGTTGATGAAGACAAAGACTAAATTATACTCATGGCGGCGGAAAAGGTCATTTTCACCACGTAGGTTAAAAGAAACATTACTTTTTTTTTATTTTGTAAAATTCTTCATAGAAAAAGATTGTATAAAATTAAAAGTAAAAGGGGTTTATACAGTATATAAAGGAAAGCCTTGTATTAGAACAAAATATGCCTCAATGAAAGGAGATTGAGATGAAGTCCCTTACCTCGTGTCCGATGTGAATCGATAGCTCTTTAATTTCTTGAATAATAAACTAAAGTTAATTTATACTTGCTTAAAAACCTTTTTCATTTATATTATTCCTTTTATATAACTTATTTCCATGTTATAAATGTTATGTAATCATTTAATTTAATAAAGTTCGTTTTGTCGATATTTGGTACTTAAGTCAAAAATGGTCTTCTTACAATTACATGTTGTTCACGTGGTCAAAGATTCATTATATACAGAATGATATTCATGATTTGGATATCATATATATCAAATATATCCAGAATATACATGTATTTATAATAATACGTAACATTTAGAAGTAAGAAATGAAATGCACCGTTCATGGAGACTATAAGCCGTACGTACGCATGAATGCTATTTTCATTTATATATTGTATTTAATGGAGTGAAATAATAATGATATAAGGTTACATTATAATTATAGTATGAAATCATATATGATAACATTAACTCCATCCTTTATACGTCCCACATATGGCATTAACGAATCAAATCACTTTGAGGGGGCGGTAGTCCGCACTTCCTAAAATGAATTTATCGTGTTTACCCACAATGGAAACCATAAAGGTATGCCACAAATGAAAAATACAGAAGTATATGGAAAACATAAACATAATATATATCATATATAAATATAGTGACACATTAATGGCTCCCATCAAAGGTGTTAAAAGAAGATTGAACAATCATCGTTTTGTGAGGCAGAAAATCACCAACCACAGAAACAGTATGTTCTTTAACCATTAGACGAAGGTGTGTGTAGGTGTAGCTCTAAAACTTCTCATAACAACAACCTAGTATATTGAGTATACTAGTGTTTTTACAAAAGAAAGGAATAAAACTAGTTATGGGGTTGGATAAGCAAAATAAAACATAAGAACACAAGAGAAGACACTACCTTTAAATCGGGTAACTCTTTTTGATTTGAGCTCAAAGTCATTCTTGGAAAGACTTATTCCCAATGTTAGGATTCTAGGAGTAAGAGAGGTATGTGGAGAGACAAAATGGGTAGGGGTTGTCCAAGCCAATGGCTCGAGAGATGTGGGTAAGGTGGTAGAGGTGGGGGCCTTTTATAAGAGGAGAGGAGGGGCACTCTTGGAAAGTTTTAAAAGGTTACATTATTATAAAATTATTTTCTGATTTTAAAGGTCCCAAAATTATATATTTAGAGTATTAGGTGATAATAGTTTTAAATCCCCCCATAAAATAGGTTTTTGACAAGTTTAGGTCTTAAATTTTACATTATGTTTTCATTTTAATTAAATCATTAAATAATGAGGTAATCGCTGCATCATCATGGTGTCATAAATAATTTAATTTATTTAACGTCTAAAAATTATTAAAAAAATATAATGATGTAGGAAGTCTTTTTAACTTTATAATGAATATTTATAGACAAAAATATGACTTGTATAACCCCTTTTAAATGTTGTTTCAGTAAAACAACACATGTTTGTGACATTTTTATTTTAACATTAAATAAAAAGTTATTAATGTCATTTTCCTACCAAAGTGGCTCCATGGGGTCCCCAAGTTGACCCAGGGATTTTCTTGGTCGACCATGACACATCCAATAAGGTTAGGACATATTTCAAGGTAATTTCATTTTATTAAAACATTATTTTTACATTAAATTACACTAATTACCTCTAATCGCGATAAAAAACTTAAAAGTTACTATTCACCAAAAAAATATTTTAATCCCATTGAACCAAATTTTACTTCCTAATGACAACCATGAATGTCGGATTTTTGAAATTCAAACCATAGAGGTGGTAAAATTTCATTTAAACAAAAAATATGTTTTTTTAAGTACAACTTAGTGGTTTCACTATTCTTCCAAAATTGAAGTTTTTCAGAAAAATACCAAAACTTCACCCTAAGGTATATTTGTTATTCCAAATTCAAAAATGATGTATATTTTAAAAAATTCATAACATATAAGTTGAATTAATTAATTTATTAATTAATTCCCAGTGTCAAAACAAATAGCATGTTTTTAAGCAACAGTATATATCAAAAGATTGACACTAGTTTCAGTCCAAATTTAAAGTGAAATTAATTCTAATGACCACCATTGGATTAAATGGAAAAAATATTTTCTAATTTCACATTAAAACCAAATCAAAATATAATATAATCATATAAATAAATTAGATTAAAAAAAGGTTTTGAATTACACAACATTTTTCACTATTCATTAAAAATATTAACTTTATCGGAAAATTACCAAAAATTTACACAAAGTAAATTTAGATGTCCCGATTTTAAAGAAGAATTTTATTTGGTCCAATAGAATGTATAATATTGACCAAATCTATATTTAATGAAAGTTCTGCATAAAAAGGTGATAAGTGGACCTTTAGTGAATATTAGAGTATATATGCCTAAAATTGAATTCTTTTTGTACTTTAAGCCTTTAACATTTATTAGATAAATGTAAAAACATTTAAAAAACATATATAATCATATTTTAGTTATTTCTATTCATTCCCTCTAATACAACGGCTACGTGTTAACTACCATTTAAAATAATATTATTTTATTACTAGTGTGCAACGTAAGATTTCAATGAATCTCTTTGTTGCGAATCGGGTACGCTATCAAACATAACAACCTCTTTAAAGTAAAATTAATTTTTAATTCGTAATTATTAATAAATATGAAAACATTTATTCATTATTTACCTGGGATTTTACATCCTTACCCCCTTTTGGGAATTGCGTCTTTGCAATTTTATTCACTTATCAAAATAAGTGGGGGTATTTATCCCTCATAGCATTTTTAGATTCCCATGTTGCCTCTTCAACCATATGAGTTTTCCACAAAACCTTTACCTGGTGAATTACCATATTTCGCAACACTTTCTCTCTTCATTCAAGAATCTGGACTGGTTGTTCTTCATAAGAGATATTCTCTTTCAACTGAACTACCTCTGGTCTCAAAACATGAGATGGATCTGCCATATACTTTCTCAACATTGAAACATGAAAAACATTGCGTACCTGAGATAAAATTAGAGGTAAAGCCACTCGGTAAGAAACTGATCTATCTTTCTCCAGAATTTCATATGGTCCAATGAACGTTGGACTCAGCTCTCCTTTCTTAACAAACCGCGTCACACTTTTCCATGGTGAAACTTTGAGAAAAACATGATCACCTACCTCGAAAGATAGATCCTTCCTCCAGTTATCCGCATAACTTTTCTGTCTGCTCTGAGCTATTTTCATGTGTTTATAAATCAATTGAACTTTTTCTGCCATCTCATCTACCAATTCTGGTCCCATCATCTTCCTTTCCCCTACTTCATCCCAAAAAGTTGATGTTTGACACCATTTTCCATATAATGCTTCAAACAGAGCCATCTATATACTGGACTGAAAACTATTATTATATGAAAAATCAACCAAATAAAGATGTTGGTCCCAACTTCCCTGAAAATCCATCGAACAAGCACGTAGCATATTCTCCAAAGTCTGAATTGTTTGTTCTGACTGCCCATCTGATTGAGGATGAAAAGCTTTATTAAAATTTAATTCACTACCCAATGACTTCTGAAGGCCTTTCCAAAAGTTAGAAGTAAACCTGGGATCACCATCAGATACAATGGATAAGGTAACTCCATGAAACCTGAATATCTCTTTAAGATACAATCAAGAATGTTTATCTAGAGAGAAAGTATCTCGGATAGGAAGGAAATGAGCAGATTTAGTCAATCGATCAATAATAACCCAGATTGCATTATTACCTCGAGATGTCTTCATTAATCCCACAACAAAGTCCAGGGATATATTTTCCCATTTCCACTTTGGCACTGGTAAAAGTTGAAGCATCCCTTTCGGTAACTGCTGCTCTACTTTAACATGCTGACAAGTCAAACACTTCACAGTAAAATCATCAATATCTCTTTTCATTCCATCCCACCTGTAATACTCCCACAGATCTCTGTACATCTTAGTACTGCTAGGATGAACTGAAAACGGAGATCTATGAGCTTCACACAACAACTCTCTGTTAAACAATGAATCATAAGGCACACACAATCTCTTCCAAAATCTAAAAACACAATCATTATCAATGTTTAATTCAGGAAACTTACCCTTATGAACCATCTCTACCTTTTTCTGCAACTCACTGTCTTGCTTCTGTGCTTTCTTGATTCTGTCTGATAGAGAAGATTTCAATGATACCTGAAACAAAACAGAATGACATTATACACCAACAACTTTTATGCAAAAGTTAATAAAATCCTTAACCAAAAGATCATATTCCAAGCACAACATTGTTAATGAAGCATTACTTTTTCGACTCAAAGCATCATCCACTTTGTTTGATTTTCCAGGATGGTAATGAATTGTACAATCACAATCCTTGATTAATTCTATCCATCTCCTCTGTCTCATGTTAAATTATTTCCAAGTGAATATATACTTTAATCTTTTGTGAACAGTATATATTTCACACTTTACTCCATACAAATGATGACTCCAAATTTTTTAAACGGAAGCAACAACAGCTAATTCCAAATCATGTGCCGGGTAATTTACCTCATGAGTTTTCAACGGACGCGAAGCATATGCAATTACCTGATCATTATTCATATGGACACATCCAAGTCCCTTCAACGAATAATCACTATATATAACAAACTCACCATTCTTGGAAGGAAGTGCCAAAACTGGAGCGTTCACCAATCTTCTTTTCAACACCCGATAACAATCATCACATTCTTTTGTCCAGATAGACTTAATACCCTTCCGAGTTAGCTTAGTCATTGGACTAGATAACCATGAAACATTTTCAACAAACCTTGGGTAGTAACATGCCAAAGCAAGAAAACTATGGATCTTGGTTACATTTGTGGGTCTTGGCCATTCTTCAACAAGTTTTGTTTTTGTAGGATCCACAGTTATCCCATCTTTAGAAACAATGTGACCAAGGAAAGAAATTTGTTGCAACTAAAACTCACACTTGATGAATTTTCCATAAAGATTTTTTTCTTTTATGGTTTTCAATATAACCCTTAAATGACTTTCATGCTCCTATTTACTTTTATAAAACACCAAATTATCATTAATAAAAACAGCCAACATTTTTCACCTGAGTCAACTGAGCCATCACTACAACAAACTATTTAGTTCTGATTCTGACCATCTCAGGATACTGATTTAAAAGGCCATTTCCCTCTGTATGCCTTCCCAGAAAATCTATTCTGTTTCCTCTATGATAAACCATTATTAACACAGAAATATCTTAGGAGAATCAACATTTTAATATTTAAATTCTATATCATTTCAATCATACAATAAATTAATTTATAATTTAACGATTTTCTAACTCTTAATGTTGTCTAAACCGACCTCTGATACCAATTATAAGGCCCCGGCCTTAAACATTACTTAATATTGAATTAAATGAATAATTTACATTGAGGATCCTTTCAGGTTTAGAGTTTTATAGAATTATATCATATCTATTACATCTCAAAAGATTACAAAGTAGACACTTCTACTAAGTTTCCATAAAAACACTTAAAAAAATGTCTAGTTCCATGTTTTAGATAGCATGAATTATTCTTTGATCCCATCCATGACCCTATTCCACATTATGTCCTATGAAAAACATTTCAAAAAATCTTCAGGTGTGCATAAAAAGCTTAGTAAGGGATAGACAAAGAAGTAAAACTGTTAGTTTTTCAAAACAACAAGTAAACCAAGAATACTTTATCAAAGTAATAATTTTCACCTTCATAAAGTAGTAAAACATCTTCTCTGAATAAAAGATCATTACACACCCTTTTTTAACCAAAATATTACCATAAAACCCTTATAAATAACACATAACATATAAAGGTATCTTGGGACATAAACATACTTATGTGGAATAACCATACAATCGACATCCACACATATCACTTAATGGAATAGCCATACGACTGACTTCAATACCCAATGCATTAGAGGTTATAATGTAACCACCCATCCTGGTATTCACGACACTACCCTTCGTATGGTTTATCACGTAACCACCCATCAAATGTCCAATTACCATTATAAAATCATAAGACATATATCAAAAATAATGGAAAGAAAACATTTCCAAATTTCAAACACAATATATCACATAAATATATTGACATAACAAATCCATTATAAAAACCATTTTCAATACCAAAAAACATAAAAGATTATATGGTATTTATTTAATTTTTAAAAACATCATGGCTTGTTGAGGAGGCCAAATACCAAATAATACTCGAGGCGGCGGAAAAGGTCATTGTCACCGCGTACGTTAAAAGAAACATTCCTTTTTGTCATTTTGTAAAATGCTTCGTAGAAAAAGATTTCTTTTGTATAAAATTAAAATTCAAAGGGGTTTATACACCGTATAAAAGAAATCCTTGTATTAGAACAAAATATGTCTCAATGAATGGATATTGAGACGAAGACCCTTACCTCGTGTCCGACGTGACTTGATTGATCTTTAATCTCCGGAATAATAAACTAAAGTTAATGTATATTTTCTTAAGAACCTTTTTCAAGTTTATTATTCCTTTTATATGACTTATTTCTGTGTTACAATTGTTATGTAATAATTTAATTTAATAATGTTTGTTTTGTCGATATTTGGTGCTTAAGTCTAAAATGGACTTCTTACAATTACATGTTGTTCACGAGGTCAAATGTTCATTATATCCAGAATGATTTTCATGATTTGGATATCATATATATCATATTTATCCAGCATATACATGTATTTATAATAGTACATAAGATTTAGAGGTAAGAAATAAAATGCACCGTTCGTGGAGACGGTAAGCCGTACGTACGCATGAACGCTACTTTCACTTGTATTTCATATTTAATGGAGTGGAATCATAATGATATAAGGTTATATTATAATTCTAGTGTAAAATAATATATAATAACATTAACTCCTTCCTTTATATTTCCCACATATGGAAGTAATGAATCAAATCATTTTGAGGGGGCGGTAGTCCGCACTTCCTAAAATGAAATTATCGTGTTTACCCACAATGGAAACCATAAAGGTATGCCAAAAATGAAAAATACAGAAGCATAAGGAAAACATAAACATAATATATATCATATATAAATAGAGTGAAATTTTAATGTCCACCATGAAAGGTGTTAAAATAAGATTGAACTATCATTGTTTTGTGAGGAAGAAAATCTCCAACCACAGAAACAGTATGTTCTTTAACCATTAGATGAAGGTGTGTGTAGGTGTAGCTCTAATACATCTCATAAAAGAATCCTAGTATATTTAATATATTGGTTTTGTTACAAAAGAAAGGAATAAAAAGAGTTTAGGGGGTTGGAGAAGCAAAATAAAACATAAGAACACAAGAGATGACACTACCTTTAAATCGGGTAACTCTTTTTGATTTGAACTCAAAGGCTTCCTTGGAAAGTCTTCTGCCAAAAGGGAGGATTCTATGAGTAAGAGAGGGATGTGGAGAGACAAAATCGGCAGGTTTTGGTTGATCCAAATACTTGAGAGGTGTGGGTAATGTGGTAGAGGTGGGGGCCTTTTATAAGAGAAGAGGAGGGGCACTCTTGGATAGTTATAAAAGGTTACTTTATTATAAAATGATTTTCAGATTTTAAAGGTCCCAAAATTATATATTTAGAGGATAATGTGATAAGAGTTAAAAATCCACCCATCCAATAGGTTTTTGAAAAATCTAGGTCTTATATTATACATTATCGTTTCATTTTATTTAAATCATTAAATGATGAGGTAATCGCTGCATCATCATGGTGTCATAAATATTTTAATTTATTTAATGTCTAAAAATTATAAACAAAATATCATGATGTATGAAATCTTTTTATATTTCTAATTAACATTTATAGTCAAAAATATGATTGTATAACCCCATTTAAATATTATTTTAGTAAAACAACACATGATTGTGACATTTTTATTTTAACATTAAATAAAAAGTTATTAATGTCATTTTCCTACCAAATTGGCTCCATGGGGTCCCCAAGTTGACCCATGGATTTTCTTGGTCGGCCATGACACATCCAATAAGGGTAGGACATGGTTTAAGGTAATTTCATATTATTAAAACATTATTTTTACATTAAATTACACTAATCACCTCTAATCACGATTAAAAACTTAAAAGTTACTATTCACAAAAAAATTATTTTAATCCCATTGAACCAAATTTTACTTCCTAATGAAAACCATGTATGTAATATTTTTGAAATTCAAAACACAGAGGTGGTAAAATTTCATTTAAACGAAAAATCAGTTTTTTTAAGTACCACATAGTGGTTTCACTATTCATCAAAAATTGATGTTTTTCAGAAAAATACCAAAACATCACCCTAAGATATATTTGATATTATGAATTAAAAAATGATGTATATTTTAAAAAATTCAAAACATATAAGTTTCGTTAATTTATTTAATAATTAATTCCTGCTGTCAAAACAAATAGCGTGTTTTTAAGAAACACTATATATCAAAAGATTGACACTAGTTTCAGTCCAAATTCAAAGTAAAATTAATTCCAATGAACAAAATTGGATTAAATGGTAAAAATATTTTATAATTTCACTTTAAAACAATCAAAATATAATCTAATCATAAAAACAAATTAGATTAAAAAGAGTTTTTAAATTACAATACAACAGTTTTCACTATTCATTAAAAATGTTCTTTATCCGAAAAATACCAAAAATTTACACAAAGTAAATTTTGATGTCATGATTCTAAAGAACAATTTTATTTGGTCCAATAGAATGTATAAGAGTGACCAAAACTTTATTTAATGACAGTTCTCCATCAAAAGGTGATAAGTGGACCTTTAGTGAATATTAGAGTATATATGCCTAAAATTGAATACTTTTTATACTTTAAGCCTTTATCCTTTATTGGATAAATGTAATAACATTATACAAACATATATAATCATATTATAGTTATTTCTATTCAATCCTTCCAATACAACGGCTACATGTTAATTACCATTTAAAATAATATTTTTTTATTACTATTGTGCAACGTAAGATTTCAAAGAATCTCTTTGTTGCGTATCAGGTATGCTATCGAACATAGCAACCCCTTTAAAGTAAAATTAATATTTAATTTGTAAATATTAATAAATATGAAAATGTTTTATTCTTTATTTACCAGGGATGTTACGGTTACAAATTAGCATTATAGTTTCTTATTATTCCTTTAACATACTATTTGGGTATTATTTAAGAGATAAAGAGTTAACGAGCTTTGGAATTGACTATGTTTCGAAACCTAGCTATCACACATGTTGGGGAAACCCAAATTTTCTAGGGTCGGTAATTGTTATTAATAATTATGTTATTTATATTTGATATGACTTCAGTATTTGCTGACACACATTTCATATGGTGTTTTTAGTATTGATATTATTGAGTTAATGATTTTCTTACTATGACCTGATGAGAATAGGTATTTTCATTAGATAAATCATCATTATTATGCACATGAATACTAATATTCAATGTATTGTTCCATGTCACAAGTAATTTCATTGTGGATTTTCTAATTTCATATTGATATTGACTTTATTATGTATTTAATTAATCTTTAATATTGTACATAGATTAGAAAACATAATTGATACAAAAAATATCATCCTAAACCAAATAGTGTTTTTTTAATATGTTAAAATATTCACTTTATTTAGTCAATTATGGAATGTTAAGCCATGAAACATTGGTTGTGGGTTACCAACATGTTATGGAGTGGATGAAGTGGATTCCATATTTTAGTTCTGATGGAGTACAAGTACTTATGAATCAAAAATGTAAATCCACCTAATTCATCCATTTAAATTTATTTAATTATTTGAAAATACAAAGAAAAATATAATGTGTATGAAAATTAATCTGAATGTAGCTATTATCATTTCCCATGGAATCCCTTCATTCACACACCCTATAGGTGTTGACGACCATGCACCTGATGTTCCATGCCCTAAGCTACTTGTGATTCCTCCAGTAGATCCCCATGTGGAACCAATTATTGTTCCCGATATAGGAACTGGATTTCTATTCTGAGAGGGTATAATACTTATGTTTCAGTCTATGAAACATGTAGCCGGACCAACTCCAAGCATGTTACTCTTGACTCTTGAATTCCATAAGTATCATCATCCCAAAATATCTATGGATGGATGACTACACACTATTGGGTCTCAACCCATTTTTATCTTATATAGAATTGGCCACATAGATATTCCTATGGAGTTATGGTCCATATAAGAAATTTATTTATTAATTGATTATACAAAATAGTGGTGGGACCTGATCACCAAGAAGAAGAAGCATCAAAACGTGGTCTGTACATATTCAGATTCGATCTTCTATGACTATATATTTCCGCAGACATGAAGGGTTAACCGAGGAAAAGTATACACAAACATTCACTTGTAAAATATGTATATTATAGAATACTATACTCATTTCACTAATCTAGAAATGTTTACAACTACTCTTGATGGTGATTTCTTGTGACCACTAGGTGATTTGTGGATGTGTTGTTATATTCTATCTGATCATAGGATAACATGTTCATGTTAACAAAAATTACTAAAAATTTCATCAAATCACTTATTAATGGGTAAAATTTGTGGGTAGTTGATTTTGAGAGTCAGGGCAGTTCATCCCCTAGAGAGTCTATCATATCTTCTTCTAGGAGAAAGAGATGCTTCAAGGCTACTCTTTGAGGTAGAAACTACTAGATCCCATGTGATGAATGATTCTTGATCTGTCAACAGTATCCAAATCTGGGGAATATGAAACCATAGTTCCCATGTGATATAATAGAGTGTAGATGACATAGAATGATAGTCCATATTAAGTATTTTTATAGAACCTTCCCATCAGTTCTAAACAAGTGTGGATCTAATCCTCCCCCCTTATGCAAAAGAGGGACTTATGGTATCATGAGAGGAAAGAAGCTGGAACACTACAATCTAATTAGGTCGAGGTTGAGGTTGAGGTATAGGTCATATAGAATATTATTCTTAGTAGCAGTAGAGCAGGTATACTCAAGTATATAATGCAGTGGATCATGGACATGATGTAGGATAGTTACATAGAGTAAATTGTACTTCAGAGGAGTAGAGTGAAAGCACTATAAATGTATGAAGAGCTATTATAATATCCTCATCTAAAATTTCATCTTCATTTGCCACATCCATATCTAAATATTTTATATATGAGGTAATAACAGAGAGTTTGGTCATTATGACTGAACAATCCGATGTAATTTTGATTCTAGATACCCAGTTAAGTATCACATAAGATGGAATTCACTATTTTAAGGACATACCCCTTAATATAGGTAGTTATATCTCTGTATGGAATCACTTCATCCATGATATGGATAGAATTTTCATAATCTTGTGGATGGAGTTTTTAGTACCCTATCGATCCCTAATTGGATACATTCATTGGATGGTGTTTTTTACGTCACTAAAGGGTGTTAGGAACATGGATAAGGGAGAATGGGATGTTAGTGCGACCTAAGAATGAATCATCTACCATTGACTGTGTAGTGTGAGAAATAATATTTCTTATCTTTACCAAGAAAACTAGTGGTTACTAATTATTATTTTTCCTTATCTAGTGTAGAATTTTAAAACATTTTCCATTCATATTATGTGATCTACCAAAAGTGATAGATTTTTATTTTTCTATTGATATAGTTATAGGTAAAGAAACATTGAATTTTCCTCCTTATAGGATTATAACTGAGGAGATTATGGAAATCAAGAAGAAGTTTTATGATCTAGATGCTAATGTTTTTTAATTCCAAGATTCATATACTATCAGTTCTACAAACCTTTTTTAAGAAAATATATTGTACACTTAGGATTTTTGTGGATTGTCATCTCTTTATTAAGTTTATGATATAAAATTGATATCCACTACCTTGAATAGACGAACACATTTATCATACCTAACCAGAGGTTGTTTTTTAGTTATATATCTAAGTTTGTGATATCATGATGTGTGTTTCTTGACTATGGAAATACCTCAAAAAAATTTCAGAAGTAGGAATTTTCTATAAGACTTCTATTTTATGTCGTTCAAACTCAAGAATGAACCTATTGTCTTCCTGGATCTTATATATCTAGTTTCCACCTACACCTAGATTCATTTGTGGTAGTCATTACAGAAGCTATCGTATTGAATTGACAATATATAAATGATAAGTACAATCATATTATGATCATTATAAATACAATGATAGAGAGAAATTAATATGTTATTCTTAGTAAATGACACTTTTTTATTGAAAATGTCCAATTACATGGTGATATCATCTTAGAGACTGGTGTTTTTGCAAACCTAGATAATGTGAGCATTTTAGTTTTTTTGAACATATATATTTCTCCATTAACATTCATAGTTCATGGGGATTTTTAGTTATTGTAGACTTTTCATCCATGATTTATAATGTCTTTTTTTGATGATTACATTCTTGAAAAAGAATTATGTGAAATTCAAATGGATAATATTTATAGAGAAGCCTTTTAGGATTTGAAGGGATATTTGACTTTAGAACTAATACACGTACTACCAGATCCTAAATGATGATATAGTGTTTACCTTAAGGAAAAAAGTATCTGTCTTATATCTATTCGTATGTAGTATGAGTGAGTCATCACAAACAGGTCTTATCAGTTGAGTCCTTAGAGAGAAATTTCCCAAAAAATGATCTTTAGCTAGATATTGTAGTTCATGATTTATTTTGTTGGTTCACTAATTACATGGAGAGTTTAGGGGGTATACACTAATCAAAAAAGAGACTAGTATATTTTCATATAGAGAGATCTAAATATTATATAGACTATAAGGGTGTAGTACATAATGTATTATGATTTCGAGCATTACTATATTCATGGGAAGGTGACGTCAGTGGCCAATACTCTGAGATAAAAGAGTATGACATACCCAATTCAGTAATGCAGTGGAAATAGGATACACATGTCCATATTCATAGAGAATCACATTGTAATTTTGGAGGAAATTAGTTATAATATCATATTGACCTAACCGGTGACTACAACTCTATTGGACTTGGTATGAATAAGGCAACTATCTAATCCCAAACGACATGTCATAAGGGAATGTGTCTTGGATAATGGTATATATTTAGGTTGGTTAGTGTATGGGGATGATTTCATATTTATTCAAGGAATTTTATGGGTACCATTAGACAACATATTGATGCTGATGTGGGAATTTCATCCCATATCATGGGCTGTTCACCACATTGTCCCCAAAATTTATTGGGTTCAGCAACACCATTTTGGTATCCAAGAATGAAAAATGATGTTTTCGGCTTTATCACATGTTGTTCCACCTATCACTTGGTGAACAAGGGACATCAGCATCATAAATGAATTCTCATATGTTATCTTTTCCAAAGATGAAATGGAGAAATTTTTCAATAGAATTCATGACTGGTTTACCAAGATCACATCATGGAAATGATGCAATGTCGGTTGTAATTATTCATTTGATTTTTCCCACAAACTGCATATATATCATTGACACCATATCAGTATATGATAAAGGAAATATGTATAACTGAGATTATTTATGTCTTCAAGGAGAAGAATATTCAATCATTTCTAAAAGAGATGCTCATTTCACATCGTGGTTTTGGTAGGGGTTGCAAAAATCCTTGGGGTACAAAAGTGCTTCTGAGAGCATCCCACCACCCATAGACGAGTGGAATTGCAGAGCGTAAGATTTAGGTAGAAGAGTATCTGATTCGTGAAGGTTTCATTTAAATTGGAGGTTCATAAGAGAAATAATTTCTTGTCATTGATTTTTCTTATAATAATAACTTTCAGGCTTCCACTGATGCGGCTCCTACATAACTCATGAATTTTAGGAAATGTTGATAAACATTGTGGTGGCTAGATGTGGGGAATGCTACTATTATTGGATCCCATCTCATATAGAAGAATATAAAGAGTTTATAGATAATTAGAAATCGCATGATGAAAGATCTATCTAGAAAACAATCACATGTAAATATATTTTAGCAATATCTTAAATTTGATTTCGAAAACTGGGTTCTTTTACAAGTCTCACCCATGTTGGGCCATAGATTCATTCGATGAAGGGGTTAGATTTCTCCAAGGTTTTTTTAAACATTTACGTTATGAAAACGATCAAACTTTTGGATTACCAGTTTAAAATTCATCTTAAATAAAATTCAATCCTGGATGTCTTTCAAGCATCCCAACTTTTATGATATTGTCAAGACATGTTTCATGTACTCTAATGTGGAAAAATTGAGTTAGATGATGATATTTTATTCGAGGAGTATCTTGTTCATTTTGTTGATTGGAGTACGATGCCACTCATAGGAACAATTGAACTTCTTTTATGGGTGATATGGATGAACATTCAGGTACATGATGAGATATTGGAGTAAGGAGTTGATATATTTGAATAGTGTTTGTAACTCTTCATCGATGTTACCTATTTACCATCATAATACCAACTCAGGAATGGTTTTAAATATAGAGTGGAGTTTATAACATCCAATATTTTCATGAAGTTTTGAATCATTGGTTTTTCGATTATAATCCTCTGTTTAGTATTTTTAAACATGGTTTGTTGCATACGGAAGATCTCATGAGTGTCTAAGGATTTATCAGAGTCCATAGTTCTAGAAAACATTGTCAAAAGACTAGGAAACATGGTTTGGAGATACTATATAACCAGCATGTATAGTTTTTCTAAAACCATGTGGTTTCCAATAGAGGAGACCAGTAAGACACAAGGCATACAGAAACCATAGGACTAGAGGCACACAGACATGCAATTATGATGACATTTGGGATAGAACATTTTATTCATAGTTTGTTCATGGTTAGTTAAACCATATACCTAACCTATTGAGGTTAACCCAATAGAAGTGAGCTAAAAATGGTTTCTACATGGCTTTTAAAACCTTTTCTTAAACCATGCATGCCCTTACTTTTGGCTAAAAATAAAATTTCAACAACATAAATATTCTTACACTTTTCTTCATTATACATATTCCTTCCAATGGTGGACTCGTGTTTTTTCCTCCCATTGTTCAAAATTTTCTCAATGTCAGCTTTGATCTGACTACTCCATCCACTATATGATTCATGATCCACTATAAGCATTTTTTTCATCTGGTTAGTTTAATAAATACCCTCGTTTTTATTTATATAATTATTCATATTAATTAATCTATTTTTGTGAAATATTACTCCCCATTTTTTAATGAATTGGATTAATTCAAAAATTTATTACATTGTGTAGTTAATATAAGGATGATATGGATTGAAGATTTATCTTAGGACTTGAGAAATGAGTTCACATCATTTTTCCTTTGAGTTTTTTAGGCTTTATAGTTTCACATTTATGCCTCATGGGGGATTTTCTAGAGAATACCCATCAAATGGAGCCCCTCATATCAAATTGATCATCACACCATGTTGTGTACCTATTTATAATTGTTTTGTATTTTAGAGGAATGAAATAAATTATATGCTCACCCCTTTTCCATTTCAAATGGAATTGAACATTATGGATAATTGAATTAATTTCCCAGAACAAAATTTAGGTTTTGGATTAAACATAAAATGGAATTTTCCTTTGATATATTAAATTTTATCGGACCACAATTACATATAAGATATTTTCTGAACCTAAAGATGGAATTTACAATTCTGGATTTTCCTTTTTGGACCTTGCCAAATACAAAGTTAAATATTGAGGGTAATAAATTGTATTCTCTATTATAAATTGTTTAAATGTGTTGGTTAATGTGGATTGGTTAATGGATAATGGTTTTACTTCTAAAAATGAATTAGATTAATTTAATGAAAATTAATAAAAATGGTGGATAGAAAATGGACATTTTAGTGATGTTTATAATATGCGTAGAAGTATTGTATTAACCATTGTGTTATATCATGAACCTGAACATTAATTATTTATATAAATATCATATGTATGAATGATATTAATGGGTGGTAAATTCCAAAAACAATTATTATGATATTTCAGGATATAGGCATTGATTACATGTAAAGGGATATGTTTAGAATGATGGAATAATGATCCCTTACATCATTGAATGATAATGATGTCTCACACCATTGAAACTAGATGGACATTTTCCTTGACGTGTCGTGTTCCAATAAGAGTGATGACATGACGAATTATTCACCATCCTGAGTATCATTCATGATGTGTCACATTCTTATTGGGATGCAGATAGTGTAACCTATTACATGATATTATAGGCTCATTAGAGAGGTTATGGATGACTATGCTACGCTTCCATCCTACCATAAGCTAGTACTCTTAATACATGGCCACTAAAATCTTCACGTAATTGGTTTATATAGGTGGATAAAATGTACATATGATTATTCTATCACTATTATTTCTAGATATATATAAAGGTGCACTTAAGAAACTTCTCTTCATTGATACGATGCACGTAGAGTCATCGGGTATTCTTTACGAACTTGACAACCTAATTATTTATTTCTACAATATTTTTCTATTCTATTTTTACCTTCACGCTGATTAGTTACATGAATATCTTGGATTAGGAATAGAAAGCATCGATGGTGGATAAGTTAAATTTTTTTCTCACACATTACTCAGGCTTTTTTCATATATTAGAAGATCATCTATCTACAAGAATTGATACAAAAAAGAACCCTTGTAATTGGTTTTTTCTTTTTACTTATAGTTGGAGCCTAAGAGTAGAGGACAAGGCATTCACTTGATATTCGAGTCGAGAAATTTTAATTATGGTGGAACTTATATATAATATATGTATCTACATTTTCCATGTTCCTCTTTTCAATTCACCATTGTATGTATCCATGTATTAAAATTCATAGTGTATTTCTATTATTAATGAGTAACATAATCTTCAGCATCTTATATATTATGTTTTTTATGTATACTTACACATTTTTTATTGTATCTATTTATATAATTATTTTTTTTATTGACTGTATCAATTTTTTTAGTGGTTTTACTATTTTGAGAGTGTATAGTCTCCCAATTGTACCACCTTCACACCCTCATTTGTAGTCAACATCCTCTAGTGTATGAGGATGTTCTCTTGAGTCCATGTGACCTACCAATTCTAGAAACATATTATGTGGATCTTAGGTCAGGATGTTAGAAAATAACCTAGATTATAGGGATCCCATTATCCTCAAAAATAATAACTTCCACATAACATTATAGTGAAACACCAATATGTATTTACATACAACCCATAAAATTAAAAATTAAAAAATCCACCGTGCGAATATTATTTTCACACATCCAAGACTCTAAAAAAGAATTCAAATAATACACAATTATTTTACAATAAAAATAAATTAAAGTATTAAATAGTTATCAAAAGGTACCAACCATGACTAAAATAATATTTATGAATAACATAAAAACATATTAAAAAATGGGGCATAATATTATTTTTATAATCATATTATTTTAATCTATGAATTTTCATTTATACACTAGGATATGTGTATATATATATATCACTACATAAATTCACATATTATTATCTAAATTTTTATACACACACTCAAATTTTTTTCTACCAATGTATATGTGGATAACAAGAACAAGGAAAGATGATTTTTTGGAAAAACATATGTCCTATGAAAAAAACAAATATGTCCACTTTTGAAGAAAAAAAAGTTTCAGATCCTAAATCTATTTTACTAAATCGAATCAACATTTTTTCAAATGTATGGTGACAAGCACATGTTAAATGAAATAATTTTGAAAACATATAATTATTTGAAAAAGTTTGAATTGATGTGAAAATAATTTCAAACATGATTTTCATTTCAAATAATCTTTGAATAATTTTATTATTGTAATTTTATATTTAAATTATGATCTAAAAATTCAAGGATTCAATGTTCTTAAATTTAATTTCCTAAAAATTTGAATTCCAATTTTGACAACCCTGATTTCAATTACCAGGTCTAAAAACCACTATAAAATTTTTAAGTAACATCACAAAATTGAGTGGAAAACTAAAAATATATAAACCATTATTAAAATTTGTTCTAATGGAGAATCTTGACCAAATCAATCACAAGGTTTGGCTTAGGGTTTTCACAATAATATGGAGGATATGATGGCGAATAAATACTAACCGGTTACTATTTAACACCAACAAATATCAAATAATAATAGATATAATAGGATAGTACTAGCGGAATAATGTATAGGGTAGCCCACTCTATCATGTGTCGATCATGATAGATAAATGGGTGAGTGTGTGTGAGAGATAGTATAATTATAAAATTGTGAGGGGATAGTTTATAAAATATCACAATTTTCATCATGTAAGATGTTTATAATGTTTTTTCCTAGGACATATGTACCATACACTAATCAACTCAGTTTAACTGGTGGTTCCAAAGAAACCTTTCGTGGTATGATATGTAATCGAACTATCAATGCACTAACTATGTGGTTTGGATCTATTATTTTGTTTTCTCAATCACACAGTTTGTGTATAACATCCCCAAACCATATAGTGATACTGAAAAAAATCCAATTCTCAAAAAAATAAAAAAACAAGGAATCCTTGAATTATAGATTTGATAATATTATATTAAATAAATAAAATAATAAATAATAATTTATACAGGGTGTTACGACCCACCATAAAAATTAATATTTTAACTTAACTGAACAAGCATAATAAATACCTAAAAACATACATGTACACAATAAGGCTTCATAATCGTTCATAGAATAACCCTTCAAAAAAATATAGACCATATGTAACCAAAAATAAAAATTTCTCTTTCCAAAATCATCCAATAAAAACATTAACCCCAGAGAAACTATCATAGAAAAATATAAGTGACAATGAATGGTTTAAGAATATTTATTAAATATCCCAAAAAATGGATATCTCTGTAGTGAATAAAAAACCTTTTAATTGTAGAATTTCCCTCTAAAATCAAACTGATCATTTGAAACTTCTTCCATAGGGAACTTATTCATTACTAAAAACCCATATTTGAAAAAACAATTATAATCGACTTTGATAATAACTAGATAATAAAATTATTATCCACTCAATACAAAATAATGATAAAAACATAGGATACATAGCATGTATCATCGACTCACATTCCCCTTTAAAACCAACTAACTGATAACCAAACTTTAATAAATGAACAAAAGCATAAATTTTATAATTATGTACCATCTCTTTGAAATAATTAATCCAAATAGGACACTACATGAACATCATATCATTATTAGATTCCAAATTTTCCTAATCAACGAAACAATTAAAAACTTAATTATACCAATAATACAATGAAATAGGGAAATAATTCTTGAATCTAAATTATCCATAGAGAATGTTCCAAAAGATATTCCACCTCCCCACATGTTCTGAAGCCTCAAAACAACCAACAAATATAGTTGAAATATTTATTCCTAGATAAACCTACATTATCCAAAATGAGTATAAACATATCAAAACACATGATTAGTAACTTCAAATTAGTGTTTTCTAATCCCCCAATAAGAAAATATCAATTGAGGTTTTTGAAAGATGGAAAACTCTAAAGAATCACATAAACTACATTATCTTTCTCACCATTATATTGTATTTTAGATTCACTATATCTACTAACTCGGTCTAAAACAATGTGGATCTGAAAACATAACCATATAGTTATTTAAAAAGATCCAAATTTATATAGAAGTTATAGTTTCAATTATAATGAAACCAAAAAAATCATGGGGGACCCATGAATATCTATAATCCAAAAAAATTATGCAATACATATCCTCTAGAATTTAGAGGGTCCACACTATTAGTAACCCAATTTATAGATAAAATAAAGAGTTAATGAATAATCATGATCAATTATCATGATATATATCCTTCAATGAATTCATGGTAAAATAATGATCTCAATTATAGATTATTGTGCTTGAGAACTGATGATGATATAGAACCTCAATCATTTAATACCTCAAATAAAAAACTTCAGATCTTATATCATTAATTTATAATAAATTTTTCGGCATATTAAATGATTTAGACTCCATATTATAATTAAAAATCACACATATATCATCCAAACCAGTATGGGAATGAGGTAAAATGTTAATGAATGTTTTTTAAATTTTTTTCCATTTATACCAAGGATAATCTAATTGCTACAATTAACTAATAGGAAACAAATGTTTGACATTAACAATATGATAGATCACAGACATAATGAGAAACTATGTTCCTAGGTATTCATCTTCCTATGTAAAAAATAACTCATTTGGGAATGATAAACCATTCCAATTTTATGATTAACTACCTAGGAAGTGATATGAAATTCAAAATTACCACCTCACACACCATTGAGGATTCAAATAACATCCTCTAAAACATCACTCAATTTTAATCATCTTTTGACCATCATATTGGAGTTCATTAATATACTAAATGATCTTGATAAAACACAACCTCATGATATCATCAATGATATTCCGTAGATTAAAAAAGGATGAATTATTATTCATCTAATACATGATAATTCCAAAAAAATTCCCTATAAAAAATGAAAAGATTCAAGATATTTTATCATCCTCAAAATATCATCAGGTTATTAAAAAACCTATCTATTTAAATTCTTTCTCAATATATCAATAACTACATTCCAATTTCCCTATTTATAGGACATCTTAAAGATATAATCTTATAATATATCCAATAAATATCATGGACATGCAATTAAATCAAATTATAAGAAGATAAATTTTATGATCTTATGACATGTGAAAGAAACAAAATTATCTTTGAAATGGTTTTTCTATTAATGATTTAATATAGAAAATAGTATATAACATCGAGATAAGTGGTATCACTATAATATTTATAGAGACATATCTTCCACTCCCTAGATGGGTATCATTTAAATATATTTTCTATGTAGAATACCCATACCAAGATTTGAAGTATTGTAGAGAGCCTCAATAATAATAACAACCATAAGAAAATATAGGGATTTATCCTTGAAAACATCTTCTCTAGGCATATAAATTCATCATAAAACTATATTATGAAAATAAATATATAATAATTTCTGGTAAAAATGGTCAAATTAGATACAATAAAAGAAAAATTAGATGAATATGTCTAAAAACATTTATGAAGACCAATGAATATAATATCATATATAGCTTTATTGATATCCCCCAAAACAAAAAATACCACAATCATTGATATATCAACATCCACACCATGCTAAGTGATGGAATTGATGATAAATTTACATTCACATGTCCATAAATTACAATTAGAATCTTTTTTATAGAGTAGATAACATTGATGAACCACATGAATGACCCCCAAATTACAAATATAATCCCTCTATGTTATTTAATACATGCGTTTTTTTATGAAACTAAAAATAAACAGATCTAGAAACACCTCAACCAATGATATCATTAGTACTATGAAAATATATGGGAAATCTATTTCATAAAAGGAAACTTCAAAAAAAAAAGGTGTCCATGAAGACACCGTAAATAACCTTTCATAATATAGTCCCCCTTCACCATCATATAATGATATATCCACTTGAAATCATTAATAAAGAACCAAATATATCCATTCATACAATCAAACAAATCACAAATACATGGGAGGGGATTATGTCTTATCATTATTGCTAGATTTCACCAAATTTAATCAATACAAAATGACTGATTCCATTTTCATTCATTGATAAAAAAACCAAAGAAACCCAATGAGACACAATTGGTTTGATGAAACCCTTTTATAATCAGATATAGAAATGTATTATAACTCTTGAATCCAATAATATTGCATCCTATAATTAAAGAAAATGCTAAAATATTTTGTTACTCTATCATGAACATGATATCACAATATGGGAACAATGTTATAACATATTTAGTTAAATATCAAGGAACTCCTCCTAAAGTAATAAAAATAGTACCTTAACCTCCAATGAAACAAATATTAACTCTTCAACTTATGAATAAATAGGCTCCAATTTCCTACCACATATTTGATGAACCCACTTCTTAATGAGAACTGAATAGTTACACTCTATATTAGTGAATAAATAACTCTTCAATTAAATATGAACTACGTCATAGACCAAATTCAACAAATACATTCTAATGATAAAATTATATCGTTTTATCTATAAAATGGAACTCTCAAATTTTCTATTATTTCAAAGTTATCACCTCTCAACCCATAAAAACGTTAGACAGGATTGACTGACTCTAATTGAGAATAGTCAATACCAAGGGAACTACATTCTTCATGAAATTGAGTCCCACATATTGGACCATGTTATTTAAAAAATTAGGGTATAGCGATAAAAAAATAAAACAAGAAATAAAACAATGAATAAATAAAAATATGATACATTTAATGATATATTTTATCATTAAACCTAGATTCTCTATAATATAATTCATACTTCACCTAACCATTTTATGTTTCCAACATTAACGTTCTGAGATTTTTATATATGATTTTATATAATTATCTAAAATGTGTTCAATAGTTTCTCCACATGGAACATTAACCTATAATGAAATCTTGCTATAATATATGTATATATAAATAGATTAATGATGAATTAAAACACTATCCATTGAATTAATTGGTGCGAATAAACATATCTTAATTATACATTTTTAAATATATATATGTGTGTGTGTTATTTTCTTCAAATTCACTTAATTCAATGTTATTTTTAAGAAGCTATCTTTTTTATTTTCATTTTTTTAACAAATTAATGTCATCTATTATTAAATGATGATAGTAATAATATTTATTTATTATATCATTATATGTTTTGTTTAGAAATTAAGAATAGGAAAATCGTTTATTTTATGAATATATTATCCAATAAAATTATTTTCCACTATGCTTAATAATAATCTTATTTTTTAGCTAGAGTTATATATTATTATAATATTATATTAAAAAATAATCTTCATTTTTTATTTACCATGAAAAAATTTCTTATAGTTATTTATAGAAATATTTATTTTATGATGAATAGAACAATATAGTGTTTTTCTCAAATATTGTTTCTTTACGGAAATTATTAGTTTATGATTCAGATTCAGAAATGTATGAAAACCATTTTCGTAAAAAAAATATATTTCAGAAGTGACATTATAAAATTGGAACTATAATTTTTTTACAATTATATTTTTATAATTTTAAATCATGAGTATGAATTTTCTAATAAAATTATTTTAATAAATTTTACATTTATTATTTTAAAATGAATTTTCATCAAATTAAAAAAATAAATAAAATAAAATTGATTTCATATATGGAATCAAGAGGTGAAAATTATTACAAAGGGACAATGTTATTTTTAATCAATATGAAAGAATTACTTTGGTAAAAACTACAAGCATTAGTAAAAAGTTAAATTTACTAAAAATGGTATTACCAAGAGGATATGACCATGAAAAAGAAAATAAAATGGTCAAGAATTTGGGGTTGGTGAATTTCATGAAAAAATGAATTCCCCTCTCCATTATATCCCAATTTTATTGAGACTATCGTTAGGACTGACTACTGAAATGAAGAGTAAATTAGATGATTATTGTGATAATTGTGGTTGATGTACAGTTGAAGAGGATATGATTCGGTTTATTATAATTTTTTAATAAATAAATTATATTCTAACTAAATTACAATGATTATTAATTTGTTTTATTTTTCATATATAAAATTTGAATATGTTTTGATTCATGAATATTTGAATCAGTAAACCAAGTTTTTCCACACCTCATCAAGGATATTACGTTATAGAAGTTCATCGGACAAGACGTATAACTCTGTAACTAAGTCCATGATCCAAATGTTGACAGAAAATTCATATATAATGAAGAAGATATGTCTTTTCTATGAATATGCTGAATTTGTAAGTACAAAGAAGATGGTCTATTTAACCGCATGTTGTAATGTATATTTGTACACTAGAGAGGAGACTGAATTAGATTTCTCCAAATTATACTATGATGGACATGTTTTAAGGTTGGATAATTCATTTTCAATGGATATTTAAAAAATGTTCTCTCTGTAGTGAAGGTCCATTACATAATCAATGGTATGATTGTATTCAATGGATCTGGATAATTTTAGACCTCGATACCATATTTTTTTCCCACACTATAGTCATTAAAAAAATATTTCGGACTATATTATTGGGAATAAATTTCATCGTAGAGTTTATCAATTTTGTTTTTAATGGTACTAAATATTTTCCAACCTCCAAACTATATCACATATTCCAGGAAATATTATTGGTTGTAAGTTGATAGATAATCAATTAAACCCAATATGCTATACTATAATACCCTTAACAATTCACAAAGATATTTTTTATAGGGATAAGCTTGGTGGTTCAAGTATGAATGATGACATATCTATATATGTGAATTTTTATAGTTATCTGAATCAATTTTAAATAAATGTTCATATTTAATATTCATGATTATAATGAAAGTGATCCCATGGTTGTGATTTGAGAAAATGATTTTAATTTGAATCTAAAAATCAAATATGGAGTCATAAATGATCAGGTTACAAAAAATATTTAAAGGCTTTATTTTTTATAGAATTAAAAATGTGTATGGAAATATGGAGATCCAATTCATTATGTGTAAAATATAGTGATGATTATGTGAATCATCGTGGTAAATTAATGGATGATGATGTATAATATTAATTTGGTTGTGTTCATTTTTTGATTACACAATGTCAATAATAAATATATTCCCTTGAATGATTGAAGGGACATTTTTTCTCTCCCATTATAGTTCATGTATAGTGAATTTTTTATTATTGAGAACAACCAATAACTTAGTGGGAGTGTATTTGGTTGAATAAATTTTAGTTATTATTAAATAAAATTCATTTATTATCAAATTATTTTAATTTATATAGTGCGGGATTCATTGAAATAATGACTTAAGGCATGCAAATTTGAGTTTTAGGTTTATACCATAATATATGTAATGAAATAATGAGTCTATAGCACATTTTGACTCTATAGAAATCCATATAAAACAATGTAATGGACCAATAATACTAGGATATAAACCATTAAATTCATCATGGCTCTCTTCTGTTTTCATGTGTTTAGTTTCAATAGAGAATTTATCACTACATCTATATATTAAATAATGGTTATATCAAGATAATTATAATAAGATTATAATTCACTGATTTAAGAAACCTCTCTATTCACTCTCTGATCTAAATGTTGTTCTTTATGTGGTGTTGGGGTGATAGGAACACATCCTTTTTGGTTGGTTGTCAAAAGTTGTTGGTTTTTGAAGATTAATTTGGGATTTTTTATTATTCATAATAGTTTATTTATATTCATTGGAAAACAATTGGATTGAAACATTTTAAGAGAAATTATATAATGAAAATAAATACAATATGATTTGATAATCACTATCTATTATTTATAAAGATTTTGAGGCTATAATGGATATTTTCA
This sequence comes from Viscum album, assembly GCA_963277665.1. Taxonomy (NCBI): domain Eukaryota; kingdom Viridiplantae; phylum Streptophyta; class Magnoliopsida; order Santalales; family Viscaceae; genus Viscum; species Viscum album. The sequence continues at coordinate 1,769,556,972 of OY728142.1, read as the reverse complement.
TTTCCTAAGCTGAAGGTGTTTCTATGATAATAATAGATATAAAAATTATAGGGAAAACCTACCATCAGAGGATTAATATTCATTGAACAATATTATATTGTTATTTTATAAATATCAAATGCCTTAATACCATTAAATATATATGTGATAAAACTCACCAAATTTTATAAAGGAAATGGTAATGTGATGTGAGAAATAATAATATTGAATAGAAATATCTATTATGATATTGAAACACAATATGATGAAACTATTTATAGTTCATTCACAAGCGTGAAAGATATTATGATAACTATCAAAATATATGGTGAAATATTGTAGTTTCTTAATACTGTATATACTATTTTATGTATATAACCATATAAGTTTTATTATAAGTTATATTCTTTGTTATAAAAACATATAAGAGATATATCACATAATTATTTATATATTATCTAAATGTCATATTAAAAGTGGAAAGTAAATGAGATCATGAATAAGTTCAATCCAAAAAAACCCTTCAAAATCCACAATTAATGTGAATTTAATGAGAATTGTTAGTGTTTATGAAGAATCATTTTATTAGTTTTACATTGAGGATATAAATTTATAGTTTTATGATGATATATGTAATATCAAATGATTAATTATATGGGGTAAGGTAATTTAAAAGGGTAACATTCATTTAAAATGATTATTACGTGGAGATATTGAACATTTTGTTATAATTTTCTAGTAAAAACAAAAATAATCATAGGGAAGAGAAAATAATATTCCTTGGATATTATTAATGATGAAATGAAATTAGAAAAATGTCCTTGAAAATTATTAGGTTATTATGTCCTCTATATTTCAAATAAAAAATTTGACTATAATGTATATACAAAAAAATTAAAATGAAAATCAAGATTTATTTTCCTATAGTGGAAAAAATAAAAAAAATCACAGCCAAAATCTGAATTAAGAAAATATTTCACATGATGAATATTGATTTGATAGTGTCTTTGACGATGCAACTGAGATGTAGTTTATGAGGAAGAGAAAACTAAAATAATTTGTTTTAATTATTTCCAAATACGATAGCATGGTCTAAAAAGTAATGATTTATGATAATTGTTTTATCATCTAAAGATCTATATTTTAAAAACAAAATTATATATCTACTGATTAATATAAAGAATTAAATATGTATCTTGATTACTAAAAGTATCATAGTATAATGTAGGATCAAATATTGAATAATATATAAAGAGAGTTTGATTATTTATAATAAAACACCACTAGGGTATAAGAGGATTTAGAGAATTGGATATCTAATGTTTTTAATTTTATTTATGGAGATGAAGAATGTTTTATGAAGTAAAATGATGTATAATAAAAAAATGAATAACTCTATTAATATTAGAAGAATTATAAAATTCTTGATTATAAATTAGTGAAGTAGAAACAATTCATGAAGTTAAGTATTACATCAAAATCCAGTATTTTCTTAAATATGTAATGTCATGATGAAACAACATGATTGAAATATATTCTACATATGGGGTATCAAAAATAGCCAAAAAAATTATTGAAATGAATACAAATTATTTAGTATCTCAAAAAAACTCAATTTCTAAAAAATGAGTAAAAACATATTTCATTACGAAGGATGACATGAAGGAAATAAAATATATACTGTGGGTTACATTAAAGGTAAAAATTATTTCAACGGTTAAATTTATTATTGTGGGAGATTTTGGTAGTAGTTAAAGATTTATTTATTAAATAAGTTACAAAATATTCAATACATAGGATATTATATACATGGATTGAGGGGGATTCATTCATCTCAACAGAAGAATGTTAAGAAACATCTTATGAACTGTGAAAAAAATGAAAATACATTTGATGTTATTGCCGAAATTAGAGGAAGGTGCGGTCATATAGAATATCATGATAATTATTTACTTATCATCTGATCATACCATCAAAATAGGAACTTCATTAATCAAAGGGAATATAATAATAATAATAAAGAATGTGAGAGGGAATTAATGATGGATTTTGAACATAAATCGTCTAAAGGGGATTGTAAAAAAATCATTGATTGTGAATTATCATCTCACACGATGAGATATTTAAAACAATTGAATGATATGAAAAGCATAAATGATTCTTGATTTCCTTTTTTTATTTTTGGATCGTAAAAAATAAAATGATTTGTATATGAATTTTTTTGGAAATTAAATAAAATAACCAAAAGAAATTTCTTTTCTTGGATTGAAACATTGTTTCTAAAGTGTTTCATGGAACTATAATGAAGAAAGTGTTATGGTATTGATAACTAATAGAATATTTTTTTAGAATCTTGATGATTGAAAAATTATTAACAAACAATATTGGAATAAAAAAAATATTTTGAATTGGGTGATTCAAGAAACACATGTTATCTACGTATGAAAGATGATAATGAATTTTATAATTGATGTCTTGGAATTATATGGAAGAATATGTTGAATATGGTCACCCGTGGATTCAATTTTTGGGTTGTCATTTTTATAAAAAGATATTGATCAAATATGTGGTCAATATGTCAAAAGGGGATGATATCAAATTCATTAATGTTGAAATAAGAGATTCAAACTACTCAACCACTCGTGGATTTTCCTTGAATGTGTATTATCCCATGAGTAAGAAGTCGACCATTGGAGAAATATTGTGTATTTATATCATTGATGACTCATCAATAATTATCAGTTTATTTTTTTGTAACATAAATAAAAATCCTTATTAAAAATTAAAGGGTTTTGAAGGATTTCATAGAATGAGTTTGACTTTTTTATTAAGAAGATCTATATAGATAATTTAACATAGTATATAAAAGTGATATTTTAATACTATTAATAGAATCATGGAATCCACCATGAACTCAGTGAAGTGTAAAAAACATTAAATTTGTTTATGTGGAATATAATAACATTTGTTTTGTTGAGACGGATCAAATAATTGTAGTTGGGCATGGTACTACTCGTTATTTCCAGAGAAAAGCTATTTGTTTTGGGGTTCATATCTAAAACTGCTGTTTTTATACAATTAATAAATATTTCATTGAATGAAATTTATTATAACAAAGAAATACATTTCAATTACCTTCTTGTTTTGGGTGTTCCATTCATTATTAGTGTAAAATTTAAGAATATTGGAACATTTTTAAATATAGTAGTAGATAGAATATCTCTAGGGTTTCATCCAAAATGAATTATTATCATTGTTTTCACTATTAAAATAAAATTATACTTTACTATATTGATTTTAGTATGATTGAAAAATAATGGAAATATATTTCTAAGGATGATAAATGTTCAAATAACGACGTTGATGTTTTTTATGCTAAATAGTTTGTAGAAATTATAGAAATGGGAGAAAGGGTTGAATAGTTTCTGGATAGGGAAGTGGATTTATCCATTTTAATTGATGTGGGAAAAATCACCCAACTTATCCAATGATAATAATGAATGATGAAGTTCAAAATATCATTTATAATTTTTAATATTAGGTTAAAACATGGATAATTATGATGATACAATCTCATAGCTTATTATATTTAGTACTTGAACTAGCATATGTTCAAGAATAAATTATACATAAATATTAGATTGTTTCTATTAATTAAGGGTTACATTGTAATGAATAATATATGAGCCAATAGTTGGTACATAGGAATAATTAAAAGAACATTATTATGATATTACAGGTTTTTAAAAATATAATTGATGAACGAGATGAAGTGTCACGAACCAGGCGTAGTCGACATCTGACCCTGTGCCTGACCCAGTCCACGACAAGACCTGATGGGCGTTCCCAATCCCCACAAGCTGGCACAAGTTACCAGGTATCAAAACATTTCATGGGAATGATTTTCCCGAAATAAAATATAGAGAGACAACTAATAAGATAAACAAGCTGAAACTGGGAACATAAAACAGAACACACCATTAAACTATAAACAAGTTTAATGTCTACAATTCAACTAAAACCCAAAATGAACAACAAAAAAGATAGAGAACTAAAACTCCAACACCAACCTCCACGTGAAGACCACTACGAACCCGAACCACCATCACAAAGGATGATGTCACAAACTAGAATACACAAGAAACAAGGTATGAATACACCCAAAGGTGTAGGTATTGTGTGAGAAAAAGGCCTATTAGGATGTCACCTAATAAAAAAATTCCATGCCACAACACCAAGTAGATAATTTAACATGAATATTTGAAACCTTACTTTTAATAAGATTTGTTTCTAAGAAAATAATTTAAAAGCTGAAAATGAAAAGGAAAGAGCACTGAAAGAAATAAAACCATTTCACAAATACTACTTTAAAATGTAATAGAAAATTTATAAACAACATGCATATACTCAAGTGGTCCTCCATTTGCTGATGGAAGGCACCACGTCCTGAATAGTAGAGCACTATAGGTAAATCCCCTATAATTTATATACATAGAGTAGGACACTAGAACCTCGTGTCTTAGTGAAACATTGCATGGAAACCACGACCCTCTGAAAACATGTATTAGAAGACCAAAACCTCAGAAAACGTGGCTTAGAAGACCACAACCCTCAAAATTCATATTTTTAGTTAGCGTTTCTATCAACAATCTAGTTATGTGAAACAGGGAAAATACCACTCCGGATAACTAGCGCACTAGTTGTAGTCCTACCACCAAGATACATGTGGTTTTACCTTTTTCTCAATCATGTTTCACATTCACATAATATGTATCGCTTTCAAATATCCCAAAATAAACAATTCATTGCCCACAAAAGTCACCACTTGCAAACCCAAACACCATTTCAAAGACACACGCACACCAAAATACCTTTCCAAAAACATTATTGTCGTTACTTTATCATTTCATAAATCCCTATTTGGAAACAATCACATAGAAACAAAAACAATTTTCACATCTTAGTAAATAATATTAAATTACACAACAAGTGTTGACATAATAAAACATCACCAAGTGATGCAAATATGGATTACACCAGGAAACAAGTGTCATTTTATATAAACATACTACTTAAAAAACACTTACACAAATCTTCCAAAACACCACATTTGCACCATCTAAATAAATCAATAAATAATTTAAACTATTTCTCAAATCACATCAAAATAAACCAAGAAAACATTACCCCAAAAACCACTTGATCCCATATTGGGACGTCACTTTAGAACCAAATGCTCAAGGTAATGATATCAAAACATGTTTTCCTTCATTAAAAAAATTTACAATTTAAATTAAAATGTGCCTAATAGGGAAACACACCCAAGGTGACTCATTTTTCTATTAAAATAACTATCTAAATATACACACACCTTGAAGACTTTGAAAATGAATTTCACACCTACCAAAAAACCCCAAAAATCCATACAACCATGTTTTTCACCCAAAACACCTCTTAAATAAACTATTTCTCAATTTGTAAAGAAAAATTTCAACCACATGCCACAATACCTCACTTCAAGGACACCATTTTTTCCATGAAAAACTAATTTTAAAGTCACTCGGATGTCCCAACACTTTGAAAACCTCAGTCACACCCCAAAAAAATTCTTTAAACATTTTTGGAAATTACCACAATAATACTAAAATGAAAGGTACAACCAATTCTAAAAGAAAATGAAATCTCATCACACATGCATGTCAAAATATTTATAAATCATGTTTCACACAAACAATAAAGAACTACCATGACGCAATGAGTGTTTATATAAAAAATGCACAATAATTTATGTAATCTTGCCTCTTAAAAATCAAATGCACGTCTTAACCTTTTCAAAATATAATCTTCATAACAAAATAATCTAATAAATTATTTACACAAGTGCAAGCAAAGAAGACATGCCCAAAATGATTCACTTCATAATAAAAATCCACATTTAGACATAAAAGACTCAATTACCATTAAAAGCTATGATTTATCCACATAATCATCCCCTAAAACATGTTTTGAAAAACATTACACCAAAACAACACCATACATTCCCATTTTCGTAAATCAGATATTTATTTCTAACTAAAAAACACACTAAACATTCTAAAAATAGCATACTCACTACCAAATTAAGACAAATAACATATTTATAAATTTGTCTAAGCATAATGAAATTATCAATGCTCAGGCATGGAACCACCTACCTTGGTGTAGGAAAATTCACAAACATGGTGCACAAAGACCGCCACACGCCCACCATACCTCAACAAAGAGAAAGGTGAACACGTATCCATGAAATCGAACAATAAAATAAAAAATTAAGACCCTAATTAACACCCTAAAAATCAAGAAATACAAAATCCCCAAACAAGTTGGAATAAAACCCTAGAAAATAGAAGGCAGGGATTACCTGGAGGGGTCGCGTCTGAAAGGGGAGTGTCGGTAGGGGAAAATATGTCGCCCAGACTACGTCAGGAAGCAGGGATTCACGTGAAACATGGAAGATAAGAGTAGGTGATAGTCGGAATAGCCTTAGGGAGGTCGCGGTGGTGGTCATGATGGGATCGGCAGACTGTGAAGGACGCAGTGTAAATGATCTGTGTCCAAGGGAGTCCGGTAGATGGTTCTACTGGCTGCTTGGAGGGTTGTTGTGCTGATATTTTGGGGGAGGTCGTGCGACTGTGCAAGCTGGCTTCAATGGGGGTTTGGAAGAAAACACAATTCCAGACATAGGAGTCCACCGAACAACAACGCATAGGGAGGAGGGGTCCGACCAAAAGCATCACGCACAGGAGGCCAATCCAGAGACGGCAGGTCTGGTGGATTGTGTAAGTGATGAGCTGTTGTGTAGTGTGGCGCGACACAGATTGATGGTCGGGATAGGGGGCGTCGATGTGAGGGAAATGGGGAGAAGGGATAGCGGTGAGGTGTAGCTCACAAGGGGGGAGGGTGTGCCGTGACGGGGAGAAAGAGGGAAAGGGGAGCCCGAAAAAAATGAAACCCTAGAAAATGAAAAGAACTATAAATAAATTAATAAAAAGGAAAGAGAGAGAAAAAATCATAATAATAACTAATGCTATTTATTATAATCATAATTATAATAAATTATATGATAATTTCATAAAACAACAACCATAATAACAATTTTAATAATATTACTAATAACTTAATTTAAACCATAAAAAGGGTAATAATAATAATAGTCTTAATGTTATTTTTATAAATACTATTATTATTATTATTATTATTACTATTGTTATTATTATTATTGTTATTATTATTATTAGAAAACCCCTTAATAATTTTATTCTTCTCATTTAATTGTGTGAGAAAATATTTATTCACCTCCATTATTAATTTTACTTCATTTATTTGTCATGAACATTGTGCTGGCTGTTCGAGGAATCGGACCAGGTCGCGTAGCGACCCAGTCAAGTCGCGCAGCGACCCAGTCAAGTCGCGCAGCTTTATCCATTCCAAGCCCGTGTGTTGGATTCCATCAAGCCCAAAATATTCATTTAACTTCAAAACCTAAATTTTCAATTGGGCTCAGCCCACACTCTCACCAAGATTTGCAAATGAAAATGAAAATAATAAAAATAATAAAATAAACATTGTTTTAGAAATCCGGGAGTGAAACGTTTCCCGAACAGAGCACATTCCATCCCCAAAAAGCCACAAATAAGATTGAAACAAAAAGTAGAAAATGACACCCCCTTATGGATCAAATTTGATCCCTACAAAAAAACAAGAAACAAGATACAAACACATCGTGCTTAGAGAAAGTGACTTAAATGATGACCATAAGAATCACATAAAAGGACATTCTGATACGTTTTTTCCACCCCAATGAGTTAAAAAACTTATAGTTGATCAATCAAGGAAAAGACCATAATCAAAAGGCCATCATGGGGAAGCCCGAAGGGGCTCCCCACCATTAAAAACCTTCCAACGCCCAATGAGAGAATGGAAAACCGACATGATGAGGCCCAAGCTGACTCCCCACCATTTTTACATTTTCCACCACCAACTCATTCTGGGGACACATACGTAATAACCATCATGAATCTCCCCTCTATTAGAACTAACAGAAGGTTCAAAAATTGAAAATTTTCCGACAGTGACCAAACACCCCACCACAAGGGGCGGGGAGGGTCGGGCCCCACCACTAGGGTGTCAAAACCAAGATAGAAGATAGAATGGCATCTCCACATCCCAAAATTATCACTATTCAACATTGAGACCAATCTACCCAACAGAACACATAAGGACTAATAAAATAAATTAAATTCAGTGAGATGCAACCCATGAGACTTTAAGGTAACAAGACGACCACACTTCCTCATAGCCAGGAGAAACCCCACACACCCAAATGGGTCGTTCGAAACGAAACCACATGAAACAATTTAAACCACATTCACCTTTAGTACCGATGACATAAATAAGGTCGGGGACCCATACACTCCTAGGGTTCCTGACTATGTGCTAGCTTCACTCCGAGGCCTATGGAAGGAGCCTTGATTTTTGAAGAATCTAATGCCTGTCAGTTAAGTATTGGAGACTCCCGAACAGAGATTCTTCTTTCGGTGTCACACACAACCTCACCACAATCGAGACAACACCCGAAAACACAACACATTACAACATCCAACTGATCCCACAAAGAACCTTTAACAACGCAAGAGATGGAATGGTGCATGTGCATCACCCTTTGTCACATGGAATGAGAACACAACACCGCAAAATGTCACCTAACATGACCATTACTATTGAGAGAAAAATTATATATAGAAGGAAATCAAACTGAGTCTTAAAAAACATGTGATTCCTACAATCTACTCTTGCATCCCCATGTGACCTGGTCTGCCACACTGGTGGCCTAACACAGACCCTTTCATAAATGAAACCAATGAAGAACCAAAGGTCATTTTGAATTGCATCCCAAAACGAAAACTCCAGGATGCTTCCACCATTCCCAATTGGAATCCCCTTCACTTTTTCCAATAAGGACTTTCAACCTAATGTGGTCAAACTTTACCCTTACACACTAGAATTTATTTCACGGTTTCTAGGGGACCTTAAAAAAACAAAGTCAAACTTCATACCTGACGACTCAAACAACTCAAAGAGACCCAATCATTCTCCTAATTCCCTTGCATCTGTTATCCTGCTGCAAGAGGATCCACTTAGTTGTATGAAGGAGATATGGGTTAAATTCTAGAATTCAAGAAGAGAGTCCATAGATAAACTAGAGAGTCGGCTAACGACGAATTACCCATGGCCTCACTTAAATTTCAAGTAAACACTTTATGGGGGGCATGCACTAGTCGAGAAATAAAGCCTTGGACCTAATCAACCTAGTCTAATGGTCAAGACATACTACAAGAGAACACTAAATGTGCTGGGAGAACCACCACAAGGGATTCTCGAGGCACTTTTATAAAAAACATTAACCACTTTCTAGTGTACAAACATTCAAATAAGAATTCAAACTCAAGACACAAATCATTCAAAAAGGATTCCCAGCTCGAAGCGCCTCACATCCAACATTTTTGAAACACAAGGACACACCACACACCCACTGATATTCAAATCACCAAATCATTTTTTACATAGAACCAGATTCCCATGAATTCAAAACAACATGACGAGGGATGATGCAAGAGGAGACTAGTATCCGCAGGTGACTGGTACAAATGGATGGCGGCCACACGCCAATCATGCCACCTCCATGGAGAGTATTCTAGGACAGTGTATTTAGCTCTACATGGCCTACCAAATCATGCGAGATCACTGGGACCACTGACCCCACTCTTTTTTCACTTCTCCTAAAAAAGATTAACCACACAGACCATTTTTTTTGGCAATCCTCAGCTTAATTTGGTTACATGAGTCCCGCCATGAGGTGTGATGTCCAGGTACCTTACTCCTAGCTAGGACATTGATTCCCTAAAACCTTAACTTGGATATACACAAAATATATCCCAAAAGAACATTACCCCAAAGAAAACCTCCTCTAATATCATTTTTCACAAACCAAGCCGAGCCTCTATCCGACCCGGCACCCGACCAGGTCTGTGACGAGGCCCGATGGGTGTTCCCGATCCCCTCATGCTGGTACAAGTGTCCGAGTATTAAAACATTACATGGGAATGATTTACCCAAAATAAAAGGCATAGAGACAACTAAAAATATAAACAAGCTGAAGCTGGAAATAGAAAACTGAACACACATTTTATCTATAAACAGGATTAAAAATACAATTCAACTAAAACAAAAAATGAACAATAAAAATGATAGATAACTAAAACTCCAATACCAACCTCCAAGTGAAGTCCATCAGCAACCAGAACAACCATCACTAAGCATGATGTCACAACCTGGAATACAATGGAAACATGGCCTGCATAAAACCAAAGGTGTATGTTGGGTGTTAGCGAAAGGCCCAGTAGGATGTCACCCAATACAAAGATTCCATTCCACAACACTTAAGAGAAAATTTAACATTCTTATTTGAATCCAATCTTTGAAAACACATTTTTTTAAGAAAAAAAATTAAATGATGAAAATGAAAAGGAAAGATCACCAAAAAAAACAACATCACAATTACTACTTTAAAATGGAAGATGAATTTTATTAATAACATGCAAAAACTCATGTTTTCCTCCATGTACTGACAGAAGGCACGACGTCAAGGAATAATAGAGAACTATAGGTAAATTCCCTAAGGCTTATCTAGCTCGAGTGGGACCTTAAAACCTCGTGTCTTAGTGAAACGGGGCTTAGAAACCATGACCCTCAGAAAAATGTCTTAGAAGACTAAAACACTCAGAAAACGTGGCTTAGAAGACCAATACCCTCAGAATTCATATGTTTAGTTAGTAATTCAATCATCAATACAGCTAATTCAAATAGGGATGATACCATAAAAGTCACCACATTCATACCAAAACACCATTCCAATGACACACGCACGCCAAAATACAATTCCAAAACATATTGGTCTTTACTTTATCTTTTCTTAAATCCCCATTTGGAAACACCCAAAGAGAAACATAAACAATTTGTACAACATAGAAAATTATATTAAATTACACAACAAGGGTTGACATAATAAAACGTTACTATGTGATGCAAAAAGGGCTTACACCAAGAAACATGTCTCATTTAATATAAACATTCCACATTAAAAAACACATACACAAATCTTCCAAAACACTACTTTTTCACCATCTAAATAAATCAATAAATCATTCAAACTATTATTTAACTCATTACAAAATAAACCATGAAAAATTTACACCAAAAGCCACTTTATCCCATATTGGGACATCACTTTAGGACCAAATGCTCAAGGTAACGATATCAAAACATTTTTCCCATCATTCAAACAATTAGAAATTAAAATTCAAATGTGCCGAAAAAGTAAACACACCCAAATTGACTCGTTTTTCATTGAAAATAACCATCTAAATATACATGCACCTTGAAGAATTTGAAAACGCAATTCGCACCTACCAAACAACCCAAAAATCCTTCCAACCATGTTTTGCATCCAAAACACCACTTAAGTAAACTATTTATCAATTTATAAAGATAACTCTCAACCCCATGCCACAAGACCACACATCAAAGCACCCAAGTTTTTACATAAAAACCCTTTTTAAAATCACCCGCACATCCCAACCCTTCTAAAAAATTATTCACACCCCAAAACAATTGTTTAATAAATTTTGTAAATTACCACAATAGGTCCAAAATATAAGTTACAACCATTTGGAAATGAAAATAAAATCTCATCACAAAAACATGTCAAAATATTTATAAAGCACATTATTCACAACCAATAAAGCACTACCATGATGCAATAAGAGTTTATATAAAAAATGGACCCCAATTCATGTAATAATAGATCATAAATTTCTAATGCACATCCTAACCTTTTGAAAATATAATATGTATAACAAAACAATCCAATAATTTTTTTACACAATTGCAAAGAAAATCTGACGTGCCCAAAATGATTCGCTGGACATTAAAAATACACATTTAGACATTCAAAACTCAATTACCCTTAAACCCAATGTTTTCTCTACCCAAACAACCCCTAAACCCCATTTTGAAAAACAATGCACCAAAACAACATAAAAAATTTCCATTTTCATAAATGAGAAATTTATTTCATACTAAAAAACACACTAAGAGTTATAAGAATGGCATATGCACCATAAAAAGAAGCCAAGAAACACATTTATAAATTCAAGTAAGCATAATAAAATTATCCAACGGTGCTAATGCATGGATCCACCTACCTTGGGGTAGCATATTTCACAAACATGGTACACAAAGACTGTTTCAGGCCAACTGAACCACAATGAACCCATTGGAAAACCTCTATCCATGAAATCGAACAAAAACAAAAAAAATTAAGCCCCTAATTAACACCCTAAAAATCTAGAAACACAATAAACCCAAATGAGTGGGAAGAAAACCCAATAAAATAGGAGGAAGGGATTGCCCAGACGGGTCACAACTCTAAGGGGAGTGTCGACAAGGGAAATTAAGTCACTCAGACAACCTTAGGTAGCATGGATTTGGGTCGTACATGGAAGGGGAGGGTAGGTAAGGGTAGGAATATCCTGATGGAGGTCGCGAAGATGGTCATGATTAGAGAGGTGGGATGTTAGGGTCACAACACAAATGATATGTGTCCATGGGAGGCCGATGGACAGTTTTCCTGGCCGTGAGAAGGGGTGTTGCACCAGGATTTCATGGGAGGTCACGTGATGACGCGAGTAGGCCTAGCTAGATTTGGGCAGAGGACACAACACTAGACATGGGAGGCCACCGAACATCAGCACACCAGGAGGAGGGGTCTGGACAATAGTGGAGTGCGCAGGAGGTCAGTCCGGAGGCGGAGGGTCTAGCGAATGGCACAGGTGACGATCTGGTGTGGATGGCGGCGCGATGTGGAGGGCTGGTCAGGGTAGGGGGAGCCGGTGTGAGTGAATTATGGAGAAGGGTTGGATGATAGGTGCAGCTCACAAGGGTGGAGGGAGTAATATAATGGGGAGAAGAGGGAAATGGGGGTCCAAAAAATGAAAGCCTAGAAAATGAAAAGAAAATAAATAAATAAATAAAATAAACATAGAGAGAAAAAAGTTATCCAAATAATAAAAAATGTTAATTATTATAATCATAATTATTATAAAGTTTATGCTATATTAATAAAGCAACTACCATAATAATAATTTTAATAATATTACTAATGAATTAATTAAAAGCATGAGAAAAAGTGTAATAATAATAATAATAATCTTAATGTTGTTGTTATTATTACTATTATTATTATTATGAATATTGTTATTATTATTATTAGAAAAATAATTAATCATTTTATTTTTTCTCATTTAATTTTGTGAGAAAATCTTCAATCATCTCATTTCTTAATTTTACTTCATTTACTTGTCCTGAACATCGTGTAGGCTATGCGAGGAACCGGGAAAGGTAGCGTTTTGACCCAGTCAAGTTGCATGGCTTTGACCATTCCCCACCTGTGTGTTGGATGCCGTCAACCCCAAAATATTTATTTATCAACAAAACATAAAATTTCAATCAGTCTCGGCCCACACTCCAAACATGATTTGAAAAAGAAAATAAAAATAATAAAACCAAAAAAATAAATTTTGTTTTAGAAATCCGGGTGTGACATTGAGTGGTGATAAATAAAGAAATATGGATGTGTAAAATATATTCATAGGTTGATGGATTTCACTCCTATAATGTCTTTTCATCCCATTCACTCATTGAAACCATGTATATTTTTAATTCCATTGTAGGACATTGTAATTATATGTTTTTTCACTTGGATATCATGTTATCATTCTTCAATGATGAATGTATAGTGGATGTGTTCAATGAGAAAAATTATGGTTTCATTCGTTGTACAGTTTATAATCATGTCTCATTTAAAAAAAGGATTTATATAGGTGGATTCAATATCTAAAATTGTGGTATTCAATGAATGATAAATGTTTGATGAATTTTTGATAAAAAAAATGTTTTTTTGACAATAGGCCTGAGTGGATAAGATATTTTTAAAATTGAATTGGTTCCCACATTGAAATAATTTTTTACTAGTTAACAATCCCACTGATAATGGAATAATTTTAGAATATATGTCTTATATTTTTATTTTAGCCCCATCTTTCTTGATGCCAAAGAATTGTTTCTCCAAACACCAACATATATTGTTTTTAGATATTGTTGTCAATGTTGTATTATAAATACAATATAAATTATTCCTTATGTTTAACTGCATATTTTTTTTTGGGGGAACCCATTGATAAGTGTTAATTTTCTCTTGAATGGAAGAACATATTCCAGAAAAGCTATATCATGGAGTGTCCTTCAATTAAATAATGGATGAAATGTTTTACAAGATTGTTATACATTTTTGTAAGTAAATCTTTTAGGCTGTAATGAATTGTTGATTTGATGATGAAATACGTTTTATATATTTTGAGGTATGTGATAAATAATCTTTATATATATCAAAACATTATGGATAACATGGTATAATTTTTTCAATATTATTATTTCCTGCACTCTGTTCACTAAAATAGCTTTAGAAATCTAAGTTGGTGATCAACTAGTTTTTTTTTAAAATTTCATGGTGATCTATACACCTTGGTTGAATTACAAATTTAAAGGGGTAGATTGAAGAGTCTAAGAGGTGATGATATGGTTGTTTTTATATGTAAGGTTGAATAATTGATGAATAGGATATGAATGAGTTTGTTGGATTTTGATTACAAACTGTTAATAATATTCATGTAAAATATAGATTATTGTTATGTGGGTGATTCATGTTTATATATCGTAGAAAGAGTTTATGATGCTAGCATATACAATGGAGTGTATTAAGGGTTTCTACACCACAACATAGATGTTTTTTCGTATATGTTTATTAGATAGGCTAGCACTATAACATATGTCCATGTTGTATAATGATGATATCTTGTTGGGCTATACAGAAGTATAAGTGTCTATTTATTGGGTATTTGGAATTTTGAAACAGATAGAAAATTTTCTTCAAGACCTCACATTATTGTGTATATGTCCATGTCACATGGGAGAATCAATAGGAGTTATCTATTATTTAAAAGGAGGACCTCATCCTAAATGAGGATTTGACTATTTTAGGGGATCTATAATATCCAAAAAATTCATACCAATGGGAAGGTTTAGTTCATAATTCATTGTTGAGGTGGAATTTAATGGATCCATAGAATTTCGGACCTCCACACCTCAAATTTTTGTCATGCTTTAGTCATGAGAAAATATAGGGCAGTATTCTAGAGTCATTACACATTTCCGCATAGGAGATCAACATAGATTTTAGTGGATGTAGTGATATCATGACCACCACACTATATTACCTACTCCATGCCACAATCAGTGGATGAATTTGGGTGAAAAACATTTCAATTCAATTGGTTATTCCATTATTCAATTTAACATCATATAGAATATCTTTTATCGGGAAAATAATTCCGAATTAAGAAGGAATCCATATATAGATCCATATATGAAATTTGTGGGTTATTTCAATCTATTTAACTACAAATTAAAATTTAATGGTCAATATTAATAGGCTAATTATCTGATGGTTGTGATTAAATAATTTTATTTTAATTTGAAATTAAATTTTAAATGATATTTACATACGGATTGAATTGTTATGAAAATTTTATGTTCGAAGATTTATAATGAAGAATAATTTGTGTAGAGGAGAATGAGATGTTTTGGATATTTTTTATACAGTGAGGCTTCTGTGATTATTTAATGTAGAATAATGGAAAATAAGAAGATTACTTATTTTTTGTCCATGTGTTGAGCATACAAAGTTGAATAAATGTGATCCTATGAATGCTTCAAGAAGATTTCTTGATTTTCAATAAAAAAATTAGTATAGTGAATGCGTATGAATAAATTACACTCTACATCTTATTGAGATTCTATTTCGTTGAATTCATTTGATATTTTACCCAATAATTTTTCTTTGTAATTTCTATCACACACATATGTATGGGAAGCACCAAAGAACAATCAGTCGACTTGAATAATTGATTTTCCTAGTTATTCCCTTCTTTTGGTGCTCAAATAATGATTAGTGTGGGTACTGTTTGTAACTCCCGACAATGGTTTCCCATAGCCAGTGCATCATTTTATTACAGTGGAATAGTTACATGAAATATGGATCCAAAACGACCAATTAATTTAGAATTTTTGGAAAAAAAGATAAATACATAACTTCAACATTACAACTTGAAATACAATATGAATATTCCATTGTAAGCATCTATAAAATCTAAATTATACCTTCACATAATCATGATACATAAATTTTAATCTGAGAGAAATATAAAACTTTAGAAATGGGAAAGATCAGAAGTTCATTAAGGGTAAATAATTCAATTAATGTAATCATAATCATAATCAATAGGCATGCTGAGAAACTAACAACACATTCCTTTAAAATATTATTTTGCATAATTTTTTTGAAATTAAATCATAATAAATAATTATACTATAAAACATAACACTTTATATTTTAATAATAGAATAATAACATTTAATATCAATTAATCTTTTCATAATGATGTAATTAACAATAATATACATCATAAATATTCTTTCAAGGACTCATGCCAAGATCCAACACAAAAGGGTAAAAACCCAAACTAGTTTGTCTCATGATACCTACTGATGCATCAAGGTGATATAGAGGGATGCAATCATCACATAATATATCATATTCATTACAAATTTGAATTTGGATAAACATAAAAAACATGTAAATTTATATTTAAAGTAACATATGAAATGTAAATAACTTTCCACAATTAAAAAATATGAACATTTAGTATTTGTATTAATATGGTAAATGGTATCACGATGGCACATCAAAATTTGAAAAAATCAAAATCCATTAGAAAATATATGATTCATTATTTCATAATATATTAATCCCAATAAAAAAAATTCAAAAATGTTGTGGAAATGGATGGAAATAATCATATAAAATTATTCATTAATTCTTAATATAAATACTCGTTTACATTAAAAAGAATAGTTATTTTGGAAATATATTTTCATAAAACCTAAAGTGAATTAATTATGTTTTTAAATAAATTTATTTATTTCATAAAAACAAATGGGTATAAAATGATATTATGCAGTGTATTTTATAACAGGTTAGAAATCTAGAAATTCGTGTAAGGTAGGCCTATTTATCGGGAAGAATTTTTGAAATATCCCTTTATAAGAAGTAATTAACTATAAAAGAAAAAAATTCTCTTTGGTAAATTTATATAAAAAAATTCACAAAAAATATAATTAGGATTAAATCATAACTATTAATAATTTAGTTGAGGTATGTAGATAATAAGAGTAACCTGAAAGAAAATAGAGGTTTCGGTTGAGAACCCATACCTTATGTCTGAACGTGTTTTTAAAATGACCTTAACATCATGGATAATGAAATTACATCCATTATGTATATAATTAAAAACCATATCTATTTTTATTTTTTCATTTTAGTTTTATTATGTTCAATTGTTACCTTATTGATAAGTTATATGATTCAATTCTATCATTCCGGAGTGTCTGTTTCCTTTATTTCATTATCTGTTCTCTTGATTATATGTAATTGACTTCATTTAAAATTTGTATAATTATACAAGTTTTGAATTTCATGATATTAATGAGAATAAATAATTATTAATTGTTATATATATATATATATCATTTTTCACATATTATGAGGATGAATCAATATGTAATAAATTTTGTTAGAATAGTTTAGATTGTGCCAGTGGTTATTGATCATAACTAACTAATTTAATTTTATCATTTAGTATTGTGTAAAAATATTACATCTAGAAAATAAAATGGATAATATTATAAATTTTAAAATCTATATAAACCACTAAAATGGTTTCATGAAATTCATTTAAGGAGAATCATAAGAATGAAACTTCATTGTCTACTAAGAATGTAAATTGGCAGCCCTAGAATGAGGATTTCCATTATAAAATAAAATATTGGGAGTAAAGAGATTTTAGATACCCATACATGAGGTATATGGAAATTACATTACTTTTGCGGAATACTTAATACATAACAAAAAAACACCCAAGGACCGTAATAGATTAGTGTCTTGGGAATCTCGGAACATAATCATCTAATCATGGTGAAAGATCTTCAATATCTCCCTTAAAGATATTCACCTTTTTTTCTTACCTAAAACATTCCTTATCTCATGGGGAAAAGAAAATATAAAAAGGGTGATCTCAAATGCTCATTAAGGGTAAACATAAAGAACATAAAAAAATCCATAAAAATTTGAATGCCAAAACATGAACATAAAATCTAAACTTCAAAATCTTGAGCAATGACATAAAACATAGAAGTACGTAAGGAATATATGAAAGAGGATCATAAATCATTATAAAAAATCATGGTAATAAAACATGTAATTGTGGGAAAACATTAATCACATGATATGATATCCATATTATCCAAGGCGTTGCTGCCAAGACCAGCATAGTGGACAAAGTCCATTACTGAATCGGGTTTAATGGTCGTTCCAGCCCTGTATTACTGAACCAGATTCACTTTCCATTATAGCCATGTTTATCTCATGAGATATAAATCTTTAACCAATTAATTAGAGGGAGAGATAAGTCCCACCAATCTCATAATTAAATCATTCTTTCATGTGACACAAAATAAACATAAATCATTCATCATAAAACATCAAATAAAACGGGGTACATAAACATCATCCCATCATAACGTAATCCATAAAAAAATGGATATAATTCCATAATAAGAAGAATAAAACCATGTAAATAATAGAGACATTACACTTGAAACATAATCATACTAAATAATTTCATCTTATATGGAAAATACTTTTGACAAAACACATGAAATGAATTCTTGAGGAAAATATCCTTTCTTTTTCAAAATCATTTTATTTTCAAAAAATGCCACTTAATTTTAAAAGAAAATGTTTTTTTTTGAAAATAATCATGAAATCATACAGTGGAAGCTTCATAAAAATAAAGCATTATGAAACCGTAAAAATCCGTTGATGCTGTAGAGGTTAAAAAACATTCTTCTCGTACTTTTTCCAGAAGAGTCAAAAATTATCTCATATAGTAAACAAAAGAAAGATTCCTTCCATACAACATAGTAAAAGTAAAAAAGGGGTGAACATGACTTTGAAAATACATGGATTAATAGTAAAAAACATTATTAAAACATTTTTATAAAACACGGACATGGATGATAAATATTACCCCAATAAATACTAACGAATAAACAATCTCGGATTAGAACGAGATTAGAATAATTATCCCTTAACTTATATCCAAATTATTCCATATGTGTCCGAGACTCCTATATAGTTTGTTTAAACATATTATTAACTTTTAACATAACCATAATAATATTTATGATATCATATATGATTCACTTATGACTTTATATTAATCGTTCTTTTGTAAATTCCATGTTAAAGAAGCATTTTGGGTATAATTGTTTCATTTATCATACGTGTTTCAACTTTTTTTCTTCATATTATTAATTATATATTGAGTTACATAATTCCAGAATTTAAAACATGATTTATATATAATATATATTTAGTATACAAATATATATGATAGATCGATAAATGGAATGAAATACACCATTCATGGAGATGGTAGGTCGTACGTACACATGAATGTTGTTTTCGTTTCCTTATTAAATTTAATGGAAGTAAGTAAATAACATATACATAAATCCAATTTCATAATTATTTCACATTTTTCATGATTATTTTTTATATATTCTTTATAGTCATTCTTGAATGGTTAACATAGAGAATGAATCCCATCACATCGTGGAGAAGGTAATCTGTACGTACGCATGAGCGATGATATCATTTTAATAATTATTGAATGGAAAGGAATTGGATGATATAATATCATAGAATTAGTATCATTTTATAATAATCGTATATAGTTTTTCTTTACACCATTATACCCATCCATGTAATGTGGTGGTGGAAAAACAGATTGCACCACAGTGTGGAGACGGTATTCCGTATGTACGCACGCGCGGTGATTTCATGTTCTGTAGGATGGATAAGAGGTTAAATATGGTTGTTTAATATTTATAATAACATATCAGTATATTTTTGATACTTTTTTATAACTTTATAATGAAAAAATTAAATAAGATGAATTAAAAGAAGAAATAAATTTGAAAGAATCAGTAAAGGATATTACCTCTTCTTTGAAGAACCTCTTCTAAACCTCTTATTAGGGCACTAATGATGGTCTTTTAAGAATAAAAAGACCTCTAGTATTTTTATAGGTAAGTTTAGAATATATATTGGTAGGGTTAGGCCGAGCCTGAAAGCTCAATGTGTTGTGAGGAGGAGAGAGAGGAGGTTCCCTTTTATAAGAGAGGAGAGGGGCACTTTTGGAAACCTCTAAAATATTAATTTATAATAAACCCAAAAACCACATAAAAACATCCAAAGTGACTCAAATTAGGATATTATATAATATAGGGTTGTAATATCATCATACAATTAAATTTAGAAATGTTATGATTTTATTTTAAAACATATCATTTTGATTTATCCTTATTTAATCTATTTAATTTTATTTGTGGTAATAATGTTATAAATTTTATATAGTGTAAATACTTACTTGTGTGTCATTAATTATAAATAATTTGATACTTTATTACATGTTAGATCATATAAATTTTAATTTTTAATTGTTAAATATTTTTGCGATTTTTAAACAATTTAATTATATAAAATATCAATAGTGTCAATTTTGACACAATTCATTTATTTTAATTTAAATAAAATCAAAATAAAATATATTTTCGAAAAAAACTATTTAATAGATTAGAAACATGTCCTATTAGTCTATAAAATTTGTGGATAACATTAATTTGTTCATATAATAATTATTTTTATACTTTTAAAATCAATTATTTGATATTTCTCTTAATAAAATAATTAATACAACATTTTTGAATAATTATTTAATATACTTATTTCTTGTATAAAAATTAAAAATAAACTACTATGATAAAGATAAATATAATATATTCCATAAGAATAATTTTAGTCGAATTTATCATCCTAAACAACCAACTTTTAAAATTTTATCTTTATTAAAGTATGAAGGTGACAACTTTGACATCATTTAAAATAAAATAATATAAATGTCCTAATCTGTTTTATAAGGCTCCAAATGGTCCATATTTAGACCCTTGGATGATTAATGTATATATATACACGACCAATAAGGTTTGGTCAAGTTTTTATTCCTTATGATGGGTATTATTATTGTGATGAAAACAATATTATTGATTTTTTTACTAAATAAATAATTTCTGCATCATTAATGTATAAGCTATTAAGGTAATTAAATATCTATTAAAAATTACAAATAAATTACCATATCAAAGAAAAACATCTTAGATTTCAAATTAGTTTTTATAATTTAATTTATATTATGTATAACCTTATATTAAAAATACATTAATTATTAATGTTTGAGTGAGACATATTTCACTTTCTTTAAAATAAAATAAATTAAAGGTCTTAATCATATCCAAGTGGGTTCTAATGGATTCCATTTTGACCCAAATATGCATTAGGACAAACTATAATAATCCAATTATATTAATAAAGTGTTAGTGTAATTTTATAATATTATATTTACCCTTAATTACCTGATTTAACTTTAACTATGGTTAATAAAATTTACAGTAGTTACTATTCATAGTGCCCAAAAATAGAAAGTAGCATATTAACACAATTTTGAACTTCTGATTCCAAATATTGAATCCATTTTCCAAAATTCCAATTACATAAGTTGCATAAAATAGTTTAAAATTAATCATGTTGTTAAGAAATCGAGTTTCAAAAGTTAAAACATTGCAAAAGATTCAAATGATTTTACCTATGAATTCAATGTAAAATCAATGATAATGACATAAACTATATTAAATGGTAAAAATATATTCTATTTATACTTTAAAACCATTAAAGATTATAATTAGTCATATAAATTATTAAAATGAATAATGTTTTTTAATTAAAATATAGACCGTTTTTCCTATTCATTAAAATATGAAAGTTATTAGAATAATACGAAAATATTATCCAAAGTAAATTTTTATATCCTGATTCAAAATAAGAATTTTATTTTTCCAAATTGAACTTATAAACATGTCAAAACACATGATTTAAAGTGGGTGCGCCACCAAAAAGTGGCAAAACTGCATTATTTTGAAAAATAATAATTTTACCCGAAATATTTATTTTTTTCTCATACCATATTCTAGAAAATGAGTAAGATTAGTAATAATGTTATAAAATTAAAAATTCAGTTAATACTATTCTTAATGTCTATTTCATAATAATATTATAAAAATATATCGTTGTTCAGTGAAACCCGGTATTGCGTACTACACACGCTATGAAGCAAGGTCGTGATCCTATGTAATCACTACTATAAAAACGGGCAAGGGAAGCGCTACCCCTTTATCAGTGCTAATAAAAAGAAATGATAAAGGGTGCCTTTATCAGCGCTAAAAAAAGAGCTGAATAAGGGGGGCCTTTATCAGTGGTAAAAAAGTGCTGATAAAGGGCACCCCTTTATCAGCGTTGATAAAATTTATATTTCAAGAAAAATTCATAAATAACAAATTATGGTTATATAAGTATATTTATTCTTATATAAATTAAATATATATTTTTTAAATATGTTTTAGATACATATAAATAGACTATTACATTTAATATATAATAAATTAAGTGAAAATAACATTAAAATATTTAAAACATTATTATTAATTAATAATTTGGTAATTATTATCGATTAAAAATCATTTAATAACAATTTGAAGACACAAAAAATCAAAACAATTAATAAAAAATCTAAAAAGAGTTGAAAATGTAACTCAAACTTCATATCACCATAACTTTTTATCTGGGTGTCCGTTTGAGCTCTACAACATATCAAATCGAAGCCTGCGATGAGCTCTACGTGCTAGTGGCACAAGAGAAGCCTCTATCACATTTAATTAGGCCATAAAGGACCAGAAGTCCTCCAAAACTGAGTTATTAGTCAGGATACCGCAATTTGTTAACATTCAAATAGGTATAACTTCTAATCCGGATGTCTATTAGGTCTGTACAACATATCATATCGAAGATATTTTTATTTTATTCAATTTGACTAGTTTTGGAGTTGAAACAGCCTTCTAAAATATAAGTTATAATCATTTTAACATTCAATTTATTTCAAATACACATATATATGTATTTATTCTTAATTATATATGTGTCTATGTGTGTGTCTGTGTGTGTGTATGTGTGTTGTATATATATGTGTATGTATTTATTTATTTATTTATAAAAAGACCTAAAAAATTAATTTTTCATAAATTTTTTTAAATCAAATCTTATAAGTATATATTAATATACAAATGAATATACGAATAAAAAATTCCAACTAAAAATAAATACATAAATAAATATTAATATATATTAATATACAAATGAATATGTCTATATATACTAATATATGAATAAATATATTTATATTAATATGAATCTAAATCAAAATACGAATAAATATAACAATATATAAAAATATAAATAGATATATCATTAAATTGAGAATAAAAAGAAATTCCTTTGTGGTAAAGGTGCAGCTGCGAATGGGGGGAGGTCTCAGGTTTGAGTTCAGGTGGAAGCAAAGCGGTACGCACGTGTGAGGATGTGCTTGAAGGGAAGTGTGAGAGAGACCTCCTAGCACTGATAGGGGGGGTTCAAGCGCTGTTAAAAGATCTCCCCGAATTATTTATTTATTTTTATTTATTTACCTTTATCAGTGCTTTTTAAGAGCACTGATAAAGGCCCCTTTTATCAGCGCTAAAAAAAGCACTGATAAAGCGGTATTTTATCAGCACTTTTTAGCGCTGATAAAGGGGGCCTTTATCAGCGCTTTTTGGAGCAATAGTAAAAGGGACCCCACCCCATATTAGCGCTGAGCTTTATAGTGCTTTTTTAGTGCTGTTAAATCTCATTTTGAATGCTGATATAAGCCATTTTTGTAGTAGTGAATGCAAGCCAAGTCAGGGTTTCATGTAGTGCAAGATCCATTTGGTGTTGCGTATAACATAATCAAAACATATTTCATTTATACATTAACAAAAATCCATACTTATTGTTGGATAGAATAATTTCCACAAAAAGAACTTGAAATTGTATGTAACACGAGCAAAGAATAGTGTTGCGTATACTGCAAGCTAATATGGTGTTGCATATAGTACAAGCTAATATTGGTGTAGTGTACAATAGAAAACATCAAATAAATTTAAAAGAATATATCTCATAAAATCTAGGGGTGTTATAGAGATTGATAGTTTTTATTTGATTAAAATTATTCAATTAAAGTATATATATGATACTAGAGTAATCATGATTAATTAGATATAAGACATTAGTATTGAATTAGAAAATTATATAAATAAAAATGAAATTAAATAAAAAATGGTATAGGATTTACTTCATGAAATAACCTCAATGGGAACCTCCTTGTTGGAAAGGGTATTGGAATTTTGTCTAGAACAAGGGCCCTTAGATGTAGTGAAGGAATAAAGAAGATTATGTGAGTATAATTTTGATAGCCATTAACTATTATATGATTGAAGAGAAGAGGGAGCGAGTTTTGAAATTTTTTAATGGGAGAGAGGGGGGATTAATGAAAATCTTATTCATTATTTTCTTATTTTTCTCAAGTATAGTAATAATGTTGATTTTTGTCCCTATAAATAGTAATATGATCATGTGAGATCAGAACAATGGAAGTTTAAATCATCCATGGCTCATGCATGATGCATAAATTCAATCATTTATCATATTTTTGAAATTATCTAATTTCCCCATTCACTAAAAAATTATGTATTAACTAAAAATCCCAATAAATAACCATATACCATTTATGACGTATAAAATTAATAAAATGAAGTCTATTTTTTCAAAACAATTTTCTAAACAAAAGTAATTTAATTTTTAAATTAAATCAATATTTCCTTGAAAAATACAGATTTAAAATATAAAAATGATTTTATAATAGATTAAAAATTTAACAGAGGTCTCATAAAAGTATCCACAAATAAATGGAAAAAAAAAATATTTATTTAGGAATACATATTATGATTTTTTATTTATTAATTTAAAATATTAATTACATATTTATTACACACGAAAATAACTACACGTAATTATTATTATTTTAAATATTCACTCTCATCTATATGGTGCCTTAATATTTTTTATTCTTACATGCATAAGGATACTATTCATAAGGGTATATTACTATTCACAACGGTAAGTTAAAATTCACAAAAAATGTAATTTGAACCTATCAGACTCGAAATATCTTACTGATTGCAACCATTAATGTGAGTTTTTTGATATTAAAATATCAGAAATGAAAAAATTATGTTCATTTCCTAGGTAATAAAAATGTGTATTTTCAGAGAGACTTAGTTATTAATATGTTCAATAACGAATTTAGGTGTAAATTAAAAGGATACAACATTATTCCCCCAATAAAAAATTTCCATCCTCAAAATTACAAAAAAAAAATTAACTTATAAAAAAATTTGGGTAGTTCATCATCATAGGTTCCACAGGCTCCCATGTTGTCTCTTCCATATTATTTTTTTTCCAAATTACCTTTACTAATCGAGAAGTATTATTCCCCACCATATTTTCTAAAGTGTCTGGATTTAGGATAGGCTCTTCATAATAAGAAAAGTGAATTTCCAATTCTATGCATATAGAATTGAGAACACGTATTGGGTCTGGCATGTACATTCTCAATAATTAGACATGGAACACATTGTGTATCTTAGATACACTATGTAATATTTCCCAACAATATGCCACAATTATAATTATATCTACAGTTTCAAATTTTCTGATGTTTATAGTTCTTAGTTTCCATTTCGTTCTAAAGCTTATAACACCCTTCCGGGGATATACGATCATGAAAATCTGATCTCCAATTGAAATGGGTTTGAATAGTATTTACAGTTGTTCTTATTTCCTCCACAAGATTTGGGCACATAAGCTTCCTTTCATCAACTTCATCCAAACCTATTGGTGTAAAAAATCTCATTCATTAAAATTCATCATATGGTTCCATTTGGACTCTTGTATGGAGACTATTATTCTAGGAAAACTACAACAAGTGTAAAGACTAATTTTACATACCACGAAAATCAAGTGAACACACTTTCAACATGTATTCTAATGATTGCATCATCCTTTCTGATTACACGTTAGTTTGGGGTGATAAGAAGTACTAAATTAAATCTCAATGTCCATTGATTTTTAAAGACATTTCCATAATTTCAATGTGAATCGTGGATCACGATCAGACACAATTGAGAGAGGTTCTCCATGACTTTGTACAACTTCAATTGTATAGATTCATGCAAGGCACTCTAGGTGATAATTTTCTTTTTAGAGAGGAATAGTGATTAATTCAGAATTCTATAAACAATTTCACATATTACATAATTTTTTATTTGATTTTATATTAATCTGTTGATAAAATCTATCATTATTTCAACTCATTTACATATTGTAATTGATATAGGTTACATGAATCCTCTAGGATGTTTTCATTTTCTCTGCACTTGTTGAAATACTACACATCTTGATACATAATATGTAAATTCCTAATAAACAATAAACATCTATGAAATCCTTCTCCATTTCATTACTTCCCAAAGAGAGAAATATCATCAATATGGAACTTATCCATTTCTCTATTATGAATGGGTTTATCTTTACATTAAATGATGGAGGTTTGTGTTTCATAAATAAGTATAACAATTCTCTTCCATATTTTGGCTCCTAATTCTCCGTATGAGTTGTGTTTTTATTCATAACATGTTTCATTTGTCCCAGTACAGTTATAATGTTCTCATCCCCAACCAGAACATCATTATTATGAATATTAGGTAAATCCCTACATGGGATACATGTGTTCATGTGATTTATATTCCATCCACTATGCTCCATTTCTAAATAATGTCATACACTAAATTAGGTTATGTATCATAATGTATAATCTCAACTAGAAATATTCATAATATATATTCAAATCATATGAATTGATAATCCTATAATCCTAAACATGGTTTCATTAATGAAAAATTTACTTTTAAATTATTTGTAATGGAATTTAAAGAAAATGAGAATTATCCTGATCATATCCCCGAAGATAGTCAAACTAGGTGCACAGTAAGGCCCATTGTAATGTTAGAGGTTACCCCGAGTCAAGACCAGACCACCTTTTCTATGTTTTCACTCTTAGGTATATATGGGCCTAAACGACATCAACTTGTATAATAGTTATAAGGTTTTATTTATAGGAAGGTACTAATAATCTATTCCTTACGAATATTCTAGTATGTTCTTATATACATATCTTCAAAGTCTACAATAGGTATTGTTCCTAAAAATATGATTTCTATATATAGTATACATGTTTTATACTTAATTTCTTCTAATACCAATTGTAACGCCTCAACCCAATTTCCCCAAATCCGGTGCATTATTTTATTTCATTGGACTGATTACAAGAATGTTTTATCCGAAAGGACTGTGTATTTCATTAGTTCTTTAAAATAAGATAAAAACACAATTTTCCCATCATAACTTGAAATTCAAAATTAAAATTCCATTTTAAAAATCCATGACGTCATTATTATCACTACAAGATATCATAATGGGTTTCATCACATCATGGAGAAATATAAATTATAAGAAAGGGTTGACCTTATATTATTATTATGGTTAAATAATACACTGGAATTAATCATAATCATAAACACTACGCAAGGAGAGAGACTAAAAACACATGCCTCTAAAATATTATTGATAAAAATATTGAAGAAATTAAAATAGAATAAATAACTCCATAATTAAGAATATCAATGGATAGTCTACTAGTAAAATGATGACATGGGATATCAATTAATAGTCTCATAATGAAGTAATTCTTAATTTAGGTCACCATAAGTATTCTGTCATAACTTCATTCAAAGATCATACATAAATAGGTAAAAACACAAACTTGTTTTACTAATGATACCTACTCATGCATCAAAGGGATATAGTGTGCCCCACCCATTATTTAATAAGTTCATTGAACTCCAAATATGAATTATTATAACCATAAAAATGTATACATTCATATATAAACTAATATATTAAATGTAAATAATTCACCTTGATCATTAAATATGAATACAAACCATTCAGAGAAATATGGTTAATGGCATCAGATAGCGCATACACATTCAATACTATTATAAACCATTAAATAATATTTGGTAGATGATATTATTAAATATTAATCCCATCTAATCAAAATAATAAACAAGAGTTCTTAAATAGATTAAAAAATTTTTATAAAATCATTGAGTAACTCTTAAGATACGCACTGTTTTACTTTCAAGAGAAGAGTTATTTTTGAAAATTAATTTCGAAAAACAAAAAGAAAATTAATTTATTTTTTATAATAAAATAGGTGATTATATAAAAATAATGGTGGATATAAAATATTATACCAGGAATTTGAAAATTTTTATGAATTTGAGAAGTTCTTTTGATACATGATTGTTTATCGGGATGATTTTTTGAAAATTATATTAAACAATGTAACTCCCCATAAAAAATGATTTTGTTTAGTAAAAACATATATAAAAAAAAATAAATGAGTACATATGAAAAATTATGATTTTATTGAGGTTTTTAGAGAATAATATTAACCCAACTGAAAATGGAGGTTTGGGTAGAAAAACCGTACCATATGTTTCAATGTTTTTTGAAATTTACCTTAACTTCCTAGATAGTAAACATAAATCCATTACAAAATTAATTTATAACCCTATATAAATTTAATTGATTCATTATAGATTTATTGTGTTCATTAATATCATTACAGATAAGTTATGTGATTGAATTCCATTATTCTGGAGTGTTTGTTTCCAGGATTTCACGATAAATTTTCTTGATTATTTGTAATGTAGTTCATTTAATATTGGTAAAATTATCTCAAATATTAAGTCAATTTTTTCAATGATAATTAATAATTTTAGATTGTTATATATATATATATGTGTGTGTGTGTGTGTGTCTATTACATATTATGGGGATGAATCATTATATTATACATTTAGTGATAATCGTTCAGATTATTTCAATAATTATTGATCATGATTAACTTATTTTATATTATAATTTAGTATTACTTAAATATGTTACATCCATTATGTAAAATTATATATGGAGAATAAGGATATTGATAGTGGTTATTAAATTTTCATGATAAAATTATTATATATAGATGATATTTTACTTATCACGATCAATTGGACTGAGTAGGTTAATATAAAATAATTAAATAATATATATTGAAATGTTAGTAACTGAAATGGAACAGAATTTACCTCTTTAAATAACCTCATTATGAACATTTTTAAGGGACTGGCTATTGGCCTTTTGACATTAAAAGGGATTCTAGAAGTTGAGAGGGTCTAGGGAAAAGTATTTGGTAATATCATTTATACTCATCAAGTATTAGATTAGTTAAGAGAAGAGGGAGTGAGGGTCTATTTTTTAGTGGATATGAGGGTGATTTTTGAATATCATATTAATTATTTTATTAACTTTCTCATGAAAAGAAATACAGTTAATTATTATGAATAGAAAGAGTATCAATTTCATGTGACATTTAACCAATGGACATTTACATCTTCTATGATTCAATAATGATGCATAAATTCATTTTTTAGATTATTTCATAAATTATCTAATTTCACTTTTCACCAAAAATTAATTTATTTAAAATCTACAAAAAAATTAACCCTATCAATTTTTCTGCATGTAGATTTTATCAAAATAATTTTATAATAACATTAATTTATTTTTTCATAAATTTATAATATACATGAAAAATAGACATTTAAAATTTGAAAATAATATTATAATAATTTCATAAATTAACAATGGTCTCACAAAGTTATTCATAAATCCTTAAAAATATATTTATTTGTGAATAAATTTAATAAAGTTTAATTTTATTAATTTATTAATTTAAAATTTTAGGTAAATATTTATTACTAAATAAAATACCAATATGTAATTATTAATTTTTGAAATGTTCACTATCGTTTCTATGGTGCCTAAATACTATTTATACATATATAGGTGATGATACTATTCATATGTGCTCATTAGTATTCATATGGTTAGGATATTATTCACCAAAAATGTATATTGATACTAAAAAGAAAAAAATATCACACTGATCACAAAAATGAATATTCATTTTTTGAAATTAAAATATTAGAAATTGGAAAATTATGTATATTTGGTAGGTTATAACAAATTTATGTCTCCTAGAGACTCAGGATTTCATGAATTCAATGTTAAATTTAATTTTAAATTCTTGCGATTTTAAATTTTTATCCTAGAGAAATAAAAATCAAACCAAAGAATACTTGTCTCATATTTTGAGATGTAGCCTTTTAATTTTCCATGTTCTATTATGTTGTCGTGTGTTTGGGAGTGTTTTAGCAATTTTCACTATGTCCTTATAGTCAATAATGAAATTATAGAAATAAATTAAATAAAATTATTTAAAACCGAATCAACTCATTTTGATAACTCTCTCGGATCCAATTGTTAATCACGAATTACAACCCAATATTAAAAAATGTTTTCAATTTACAAAAAACACCATCACTTTTCACTTATAAATGTTAAACCGGTCTCATAATAAATAATCACACCATAAGAAAAAATATATAGGAAAAATTTAGCCAACAAAACTCTTCAAAATTATAACTCTAATTCATGATGTTTTATTCATCTTAAAAGAGATTCTATCAGGGAATTAAACACCTTTACAAAGGAGATAATCAATGAAGTAAGGAATAAATTTCTAACAACTCCATTCAAAATTTCAATTTAATATCGTGCACATAATTTTCAAAAATATGCATTATATCATTCAAAATGATTTAATTATTATCATTAGTATATTAGTATGTTATTATATTGATGATATATGAATTAACCACCACTGCATTTTGCCTTTTGAAAAAAATTGTCATTCGTGTTTTGTGTAGACTACAAACTTCACAACAAAACATGATTCATTTTCCATCAACACTATACAATAATGTTCTTCAAAAGGATCTAAAAATATAAATTCTAAATTTATAAGGTATATTAGATTCTATAATGATAAACCACATTACTAATTTTTCATATTCTATATAATAATAAATCATTATCTATCA
This sequence comes from Viscum album, assembly GCA_963277665.1. Classification (NCBI taxonomy): domain Eukaryota; kingdom Viridiplantae; phylum Streptophyta; class Magnoliopsida; order Santalales; family Viscaceae; genus Viscum; species Viscum album. The sequence goes on along the minus strand of OY728142.1, from coordinate 1,769,525,517 downwards.
ATATACCCCAACTACTGGTTCCATCAAATGATTGATTTATTTAATTTCATCAACAACCTACATGGATTTTAATTATAATGGTTTTATGGGATACAAATAATTTTTTGGAAATTGATAATGTATCTAAATCAAGAAAATGACAACATATTATAAATATGAGAAATAAACATCCTTGGTAAATTTACCCTTCCAAAAAATAATTCTAAGAGAAAAAATGATTTCTTCATACAAATAAACAACTTCATATATGATTTATTATTAATTCAATTCATTATAATTTTTATATAAAATAAAAATAAACACTATATAATATCATTATTCATCTAGTATAATTATATTTTTATAAAATAATTTCATAATAATCCATTAATTGAAATATAATTGTAATTAGGTGGGTTTATCAACCTAATAAAAATATTATATACAACTCATATCATAGATGACTTCCTGAATTAATTTAATTTTTAACATATGATTGATATAATTTAAAATGTGTTTTTTATATAATTAATATTAATAAATTTAACTCGTTATTAAAGAAACATCCATCAGTTTATAAGAAATTTTTATGCATGATCATCTAAAAATTATTCTCTAAATATCATAACCAAAAATAAAATAAAATAAAATAAAAAAATTATAAATAATTACAAAACATCATTTATAGCGCCTTGAATGATCACTTAATGGTGATATTTTTTATATTAATAACGAAAACTCTGCTATTCCAAGCAATATCTAAATTATTATGTTTACTCAAACACTATATCGAACATATATAATTACAAACTATTATACATGGAGATAATAATAAAAAATATATATCAAGGTATATAAACCATAAAATGGTTCTAAAATGTGTGACTACGATATTTACTATATATATAAATGATTTTAGATCAAATATTAACTTATAAATAGTGGATCTAAATGATTCATTTCTAAAATTTTCATTCATTGATATTAGATTCTTAAATTTCTCCACTATAACATTAATAAGTATCCATTATTTTCAGAATAATTATATTCAACATGGTAATGAGGTTTGAGAAATATATATCATGTTCTCTTTTAATTTTAAATTTGATTAAGATTTTTTTATGTTTTAGGGGTATTTTCAATAAAAAGAAATCGGAACAGTACATTTTTCTCTTCCAATCATATTTTCAAGTCATATTGTTTTTGAAATAGAAACAAAATTGACAATTGGTTTTTATTTATAAAATAATTCATAATTTTTATTTGATATTTTCTAGGTTTTACAAACCACGTTAATCATTAATTTCCCCGGGACTCTTATTTTACTCAAATGAATTATTATAAGTGAAACTGACCCCATCACCTATTCTTGGTTGGGTACCTCCTTTGTTTAATGTATCTATTCATTCGATGATTTTAGAAATGTAATTACTTATGAATCAATAATTTATAATTGAAGTTTTGTACTACATGACCTTATTATAAAATTTTGAAATAAATTTTATCATTTTATCTATGTGAAGTTTTCATTAATATATGAAATCCTTACCATTTTAATTTTTAAGTGGAAACATGTCATTATGTTATCTTTCTAATTCTATACTCTAAGAAGATATTTTAACTATATATTCCCACATAGTTTCGAATAAAATATTAGACATGTAATCTCAATGAAACATTTTTAGTAACTTATCATGTTTTTCTTTCCATGTGAATGAATATAAACATCAATTTCACCAAACATCACTCCCATTTCCAATTGAATATGAAAATAACTAACAACACCTTATCTTGTCATAGATGTTCAATAATCCTCCTATGATGGCATATGTTTCTCACCATATTATGGCACCTTTCTTATGAATTCAATCCATCTTATCATAAAACAAAAGAACTATATTGTCACTTGAAAATAATCTCATTATATATTGAAATGATTATTATTTAATTAATCTAAATTTAAAAAAAATTCAAAAAATAAATAGTCGGTTATACAATATCCGTCATTATTTTTGTTGTCTATACACACTTAATAAAATTCATTCCATTATGGTTTATTTATTTTCTCCCATAATCACCATATTGATAAAAAAATTAAAATGAAAATTATACAAGAGTTCATAAATTCAGATATGAACTTTTTCATAAATTATTAAAATATAGTCAACATGATTCTTTATTAGTGTAGAAAATAAGTTGATTTTTTCTAAAAAAATTAACTATGCATTAATAAGTAAAAAATACAATACTAACAGATAAATTATTCAAAAATTGTTGTCCAAATGTTCTATGGTCATCTTAAAGTGCTGAAATAGTTATTTTGATAATAAATAATTAAAATCATGCACTCATCATAACACACAGTTAAAAAACTTTCAGAACCAACAATATATTGTTAACATCAGAAACAAGATTTGTAACTTCTTGAGGTTTCATTTTTTTATTATATTAATTAAATTAAATTATACCAATTAAAATAAGAACTAATTCATTAAAAATTATAATAAATGAATATATATACATATATATATTCCTCATCAATGAAATTATTTCAATCACATTTCGTAATTAATATATTTTTATAAAATACAGATTTGGAATTATCTTAAACTCTTCCATATGTGTACCCCTCATGGAGAATATCTAACTCCACAGCATCAAGGGTGATCATTAATTAATATGAGAGATCCCAAAGGATTTATCTTAAAAATATTACGACTTAAACTATTTATAGTACATTTTTTGAGATCAATAATAGCATATCATTTCTAAGTATTGAATATAAAAATAAATGTCAATTCCCTATTTTTAAAGTCAAAAAAATATTTTGGAATTAGCTTGAACACATTATATCTATAATGACCATACCATAGTTCAAAATTAATTTCATTTAATAAACATCGTTCTTTTTTTTTACATGTTTCGATGAACTATTCATGATATCACTTCTAGTTGTCTAAGAAGATATATAAGGTAACATGGTGTCCCTGTTCCTATCAATAACATTTTTATGTTGTCCCCCATACATGATTTAACTTTTATATAAAATTATTACCATGTTTTTTAAATATATTTTTTATAATATATATTTTAGTACATACCTTGAAAAATAGTCATTTGAGAAATTTAAAGCATACATGAAACTCATACAATATTCCACATTATATTTTGACTCACCACCAGTTGAAAACTATCATGAAATTTGATTAAACTGTATGATATCATGTCATAACCACTAGTCTATTAATTTTTTATTACCCCTAAAAATTTTCATTCTACATCCAATTGGTTTTAAATAAATATCATTCATTAATTATGATGATGTTTAGAATGTTTTTCTCTTAAACAAGGATTTATGTGAATTTTTGCAAATAATTTAGTATATATGTTATTAACTTGGAAAATTATACTAATTTTCTAGGAAATTAATCAATTAATAACAATAAAATTACCTTTTTTGATGAAATCTATGATGTGTTACCTTCTTTTAAAAATGATGCAAGTCATTATTTTTGGTATTTTACTCATCTTAAATTTTTTGTGGTCTCATTATCTATAATATTTATTATTCTTAATTCCAAATGAATAATTTTTTTCCAAAATTGTAGTGTCCTCCTTAAATTATTTTTTCCATGTGAATTGATAATATGTATTAAACACCCAAACCTGACCACTTTGTTCGGTCCATATTTCATAAAATAAATAAATTTTTGTCCTATTTTAAAATCCAAACCAAATTAATATCACCCAAAGAATACATAAATAAACTATTTTATCTTCTATAGTATGTCCTCAAACTACTCCTAGCTCCATTCTCCACTACTCAGCTTCCTACCAAGGGTCCCTTTTTCTTTTATAGATCCATGTACATGAATTATACACATTTTTCAAGATTCAAGTATATTGTTTTAGTAATAAAACCCCATATAACACCACTGATGTGTCATTGTCACATGTAAACATTTGTGGAAAGTGTACGTATTGATAAAAAAATGTGAAGGAAATAATAAACAATCATATATTGGGATCTCGAGTGATAATATATCCACCATATTCCCTGACCGTAACAATTTCATCACCATGGTTGATGCAATATCTAGATATAAAAATAATTAAGAAATACCTATAATAATAGTAAGCATGCATCTTATTATAATTTAATCATACAAATAGTTATTCACTAGACAAAACGTGTCTCATGCTACTCAGCATGCACTATATGTTGAGTGATTGTGCTACTCAACATAAGAAAGTCCTTGATTAAAAAAATTACTCATCTTACAATTGAAATCACATTAATATCATGAAATTCACATGGAATTTTTATACCCCGGTCCTATTCTCTTTTCCACGATCTCCACCATAAAACTATATTCACACGCCCACTCTAATCGATTACCATGTCGCAATGTCCCACTAATTCTAATACCCAAAAATTACCTCTAATGTATTGATATCAAACGCAATGGTGCAATGATACATATAAATAAATGAATATAATTATAAGGAATAGTAGAAATAAATATTATATGCTATCAACATCAAACATAATCACGGAAACTAAAAGTATACTCATGGAGAAAAGTATCGTAATCTTGTCTCAGGGGTTATTCATACTCCAACATGTGATCATAATCGAACAAAAAATGAAAAAATTAAATGAGGACCATTATATCATGTAAATAATTTAATCTATGCTCAGAAAATGTAAACAAACTTCAAACATTTTTTTTATTTTAATTTGGAGGTTCTATAATGGGTTTTCTTCTCAATCATCATTAATGGAAATCTTGAAGAATAGTTTTTGGATGAAGTAAATTTTATCTCCTAGATACAGAATATGAATAGAGTTGGGGATCATATCAGTATGAAAGAAAAAGATAACAACATCCTGCAATTATCATTAAATAATAAAATTAAATAAATGAGATAACTGACTAATATTTAATAAATGTCATCAATGAATTACCGAAAATTAGAACCAACAATGAAAGAGGATGTATGGAGGCCATCAATAAATCTATGGAATGGTAGGATCTTGTGATACCATGATTAAATATGGGCTTAAAAAAATATACAACACATCTTATCATTATGTTAAACTCTCAAAAAAATACCAATCAATGAACATGGAGAAGAATCAAGAGTTTTAATTTAGGGAATAAGAGTGAAATGGGAAATAGTTTCTCCCTCATAACATTTTATCATACATTGATGAAAAAATTAGAATTGGTGGAGATATTAAGAGAATGGAGGAAATTTTATTCACCATGTTGAAACCCAACCATGTCCACGACCTACACAAAGACCCATACATAGTCATGGAATACTTGAACACTTCGCAATTATGGATTTTAAAATTAGTATGTTTCCATTCTATAATATAATTTATTATCATCATACTTCAAAAATAGGGATGTTATAGTTTTAAATTTTTTGGACGATGTGATCCTTATTTGAGACCCACTTCTAGGATATGGCTAGTCCAAGCCATTTCCAATTTTATATTTCATAGAGATTCACCCCCAGGATACCACGACATTCACCAGGTCATCACATATACTTTTTTCAATAAAAAAATGATAATTTTTTTAATCATTAAAAATATAATATATGATCTCTTACATTTCCCAAATAATTGATCCAAAAAATAATTACTAGATAAAATTGGATGCCCAAAATCTCCAAATATTAAAGATACATTCCTAGACTTTACAATATCCTACTCTAAAGACTTTGTGTCATTGATAATAGTATATTTGGGCCCCACTCTAACAACCTAGGAAACTAATCGGGAATATATGGTTAGTTATTAAGGTTTTAACCGATATATCTTTCTAATTTTACGAATTATATATCTAATGTTAGATACCGTGAAGGATTAGAGTTCTAGGGCCTGGAGATCCTTTATATGGTGATATAAAATATTTGAAAAATAATAAATATACCATAATATGTTTATTTGGAAAAATAGAATAACTCTTGAGGGGAGCCTTGGATCATAATTGTGTGGCTGTAGTTGATTTTGCAACGACATTTTTTCCATTGGCAGGAAATAATCATTTTTAGCGCCAGGTGTTTAGTTGGAGGCATTATTACAGGGCATGTAACCTTAGAGGTTTAAATGGGAGTATTTATTTAAAAAAAATTAAATAAATATCCTCCTTTACCCCATTGGTTTCACATGGAAGGATCACATACCCTCTTCCCATTTGATTTATGGATGACCTGAGGACTGAATAAATGAAATGAGGTGATGTTGATATCATATGTTGACGATGATAGATCTCGAATGAGCATCAATATCTTCCTTGTTTCAATTTGGACATTAATCTTATATGATTCACAAAGGGGAGTAAAATATGTGTTTTAAGTATAAATACCTTATTTTATATATTATTTTAAGGGTTTAGATCCAATTAAACACTTTAGGGTCACCTTGATGGTTGATCTATGTGTTTTTGGGTATGAACGTGTGTGATCTGAGCTTCTCATAGGTGATATCCTAATGTACTTCCATAATACATGATATTTATACTATAGGGACATGCCATGTATTCTTTCCATTTTAGGGAGATGTGTTTTTGGTACTACACATAGAGTAGTTATCCCATGTCATGTGGCTTAAGGAAAACGCTAGGGATTCTTTGTAAAGGTACATGACTGTCTAAATTTACATGACCTGAGTAAATTTGCATGAGGGGTCAGACATGCGAATAATATTAATACTAGGTAAAGGATATATATAGCATGAAGGTATCATGTAACAAGGTTTTCATGAAATTTTGTTAACATGGATATATGAGTCATGTGCAGGGAATACATGACTAGGTGTTCGGGTAGGGCCACACTCATTATAAGCCCCATTAAACCAGCTGCAGTGGAGTGAAATACCATTGTTTTCCATAGATGTTATATGTTTCACTACATCTTTAGTATATTATTGTCATCCCATTTATAATATTATCATGGATATATTATTAGAACCCCTCTTGAGAAGCTAGGGTGGGATACTCTATCGTTTGGAATGTAATTGTGCATCCACATGGAGAGGCTATGGTGAGATCCTATAGAATTTCATTTTACTAAGATTGGGTTCTCTGAATCACCATGACCAATACTACATCAGTATTGATCTACAATTTAGGAGTATATCCCTTAAAGGTTTGTGTTATCATCCATAGTATGATCCTATTTGTAGTGAGAAGTTACAGAAGTGTTGTGAAAAAATCATATATATAACCCCTTACATGGAAGTTGGGGTACGTATGGTTTATGAAATTATTTGGTGTATGATCCCATTCATTAGGAGATATACGATATGGGGTTTGGGAAATCTTTAGGACCAACACTACATGGTTGATTACCCTCTATATGGGTAACGAAATTTATATGATGTAATATTAGATTGTCGTGTCCCATAGAAGACCATGGGAGTGATACCCTATTTCATAGTAATCATTGGATTTCTAGAATGGGATTGTGGTGTTCCTTATCAGATCTTATAAGTGATCTCCAGTTCAAGGATATGTGGATCATGAATATCTAGATGTTGTTCGTATTGTACTCCAATAGATCCTAGTAGAGATCCTCTTTCTAAAGGTCATGAAATTTTAAGGTTCTAATATTGTATATTTAATACCACATCAAGGATTGGTGAGACCCCTTATTTTAATATCAAGATATTGTATGTTTCAACATGATGTGATGGGTGTATATATCAAATTAGAGTGTTCTCTTAGATGTATTCCACTTGGATGGTGGTGTTTCTCTATGGTAATTGTGTTACTAAATTGAGAGATATATATTAGATATACCATCTAGGATGAAATTATAGTTCCTATTGGAGCGTATCTCTTAGAAGATTGCCATCTGGGATGATAGGGATCATAGAGTGTGTGATCCTAGCCAAGTGTTGTTTAGATTCATGGATATAAACCTCAATTGATATGGTGTTAGAACATCAGGAGACTTGGTTAATGAGAGGATTATATATTGTTTTCATTATAATGTTGACAAATAATTGATTGAAACACATGTGTTTTGAGATAAATACTCAAGTTTAGCCGAGGATGGTCTCAAGATTGAGTTTTTCTCTCATTTGGGTTCCCTCTGGCTGGGTTGTCCAGACTGTTCCCTTTCAGTTATTATCTTTCCTTATGAGTATATGGGTTGACAACTATGTATCATTATACTCACCATTACCATGTCTTTTCCCACAAGACTTGTGTCTTTTGTAGACCACATGCCTTTATATGGATTACTAGATGGATTCAAACCAAGCCCAACATAGTGTGTTGGACTGACTAAAGGTTTTATCAGAACATGGCCAAAGAGAATTTCAATGATTTCTATTGACAGTGATCCCATTCATTTAATAATGATGGATTCTTTTATAGTTTTTTAATGATGGGGATTTATTTTTCCTTTTTTATTTTTTCTACACACATGTATGGGATATAGTCCTGCATCCCTTTTGTTTCAGTGTTTGTATATCATTACACTATTTAATTGATGTGTATGTGGGTTTTTCCAAACATGTCAAATAGGATAAGTCCTCCCATGTGTGTGATATCCTATTCGGCACTGGATTCCATACACTAGCATATGGATGTAGGCTTGGGGTGTCGCAGATTAGGCACTAATAGGTCTGGTCATGACAGAGTGGTATCCTAGTGAGTTCTACATTGGGGTTATAATGTCATAACCTTGCTATCGGTTACATAGTGAGATTTTGAGGGAGTTTTTTTAAGAATTTCAGGCTTAGGACTCTAGTTATAGTGCAGCGGGTCATCTATCCATTCACCAGGGACCTGATAACCCACTATTCAACTATGTACATTAGATCATTGATCAAAATAAAAATAATTTCATATGAAACATATATAAAGGGGGGTTTTGTTTTTAATTTCATTATTCATTTCGATAACTAGATGTACTCTTTAAACCTCATGCATCATGATTTTATTTCAATATTCCTCCATGATGACAGCTATAAATTGTTTCATAGTGGTATTAATGTGATGATCCACCCTATGTTTGAAATTTAATGAAGGGAATGGGTTTTAAGACTGGACCTATGGATGGTTTTCTAGTTTATACACCACCCATTGAGAAGTAGGTATTTCTAGATGTGTAGTTATAGGATTCACATAGGATGAGTGGACTTCTTGGGTTTCAAAGACATCAACCTCTAAGGTACTAGGGTTATCCATATCTCTAGGCATCTGATGGATTTCTTGTGGTAGTTAAGCATGTTTTCCACCTTGTGATAACACCTCCCAATAAAATTGTTATACTTGAAGAATGCCTTTTTTGTTTGTCTAGGTGGTGGGATTGTCTTTTTTCCTTGTCACATGACATGGTTACACACACATTGGTGGATTTTTAGTGGATATTCACGAGGACTTAAATATGTCCATGTTGAGGTCATTTCAGATCAAATAGAATATATTAAATTGGTAGGATAACATGACCATGGAAGAGTACTATAAAATGTTCACAGACTTATTTAGATATGATTTGAAATATATTATTTATATATATTAACATTGATAAGTTCCTGAACTAGGATATCAAGCTTATAGGGGTGTTATTTTGAGTTCCCACCAATCTAATGTTTTTAAGCGGGCCCTAGTGGTGGAGAGAGTTCAAGAAGAGAAAACTATGAACATTAGTACATGAAAAGTGGTTTCTAAGACCTTGGAAGTTGTTTAGGACGTTAGTATCTAATGAAAAGATTGTTAATATAGGTATTCATTAATAATTAGGATGAAATCCAATGATTTACAATCTATGACTATGGGATTTTAGGCTCGTTTTTTCTGTACATAGGATGGTTAGTGTTACTATTGTGATACCTGGGTACAACATGTTATTAATTTCAATCCAAATTTTCTCTTGAGAGGGATCCATTTTACAAACCTACACGAAAAAGGTTTCATTTTTATCATGGAGGTCCACATGGTTGTGGTCATGGTGGAGATGAAGGTGGAGTAGTAGGAGGTGGAAGACGATTTGAGTTTCTATCACCACCAACATGTTATCCCAACCCAGGCTTAAGGAGATGATGTATGGGGGTGAGTAAAGCATCATGTTATAGAGGCATTTGTTGCAGATTCTTTAAGTATATATTTAGGCACTCTATATTCCTATAATACTTTCTATAGTAGAATTAATATACAACTTTTTGAGTGATTCTTTAATTTCTAATTTATTCAAGAGGTATGTCTCTTGTAATGTAGGAAATTGGTAAGACCCCCAATTGGTGTGTTGTGTCATAGATTTAAATTATCAAGGAAGAAGGATCATTCCCCTATTGGGATGATTATTTGGGATGTGAGTAAATATGTAAGGTCATGCTTGTGTCACCGAAAGTTTATTTTGTTGATGTGTGGTAGAATATTTCCTCTGAATTATGTGTTCAGTGTGAGGTTTTGTGTTGGTGGTTTACACGAAAGTCATGGTAAGACCCAGTGAGCATTCATGGGAAGCCCTATTTTTTCATTGGGACAACATGTATTCAGTTTTATTTTTTTACATGTGATTATTTTAGATGAATTAGTTTGGATTGATGTTGTGTTGGGATGACATGAATGAGGACTGATTCGACAACTATGATGTGTACTTGATACATGATGATAAAAATTCGTGGGTGTTGTTAGTGCCTCCAAATGTGGATCGTATCAATGTTTGAGGGATGAATTCATTTTATTTTTATGTTCGGATAAGGTTAGAATTGGTTTATGCATCAGGTTAGCATAGTGTAATTCTACTAGATCATATGACTATATATAGATCGTGGATCTTTATATTTTCATCCTATAGAAACTAAGGAGACACATGATTGTATTGTTGCATGATTTCAATCGCATTGACATGTACATGGATGTGGTAGTCCTTATTGTTCACCTGATTGCGTGCATGTAGGTAGCATGGGAATCCATGGATGCCATAATGGTGGCCCTAGTGAGCTCATTAGCATGGGAGTCCAAGTTTAGGAATCTGTTTTTTCCTATGTACCTACGATTTTTGTTTTGGGGGATGAAAATAATTAATTTGTGTTGTATTTAGTGAATCTTTTTTTAAAATGTATGAATTTGGATTATTTCATCGAATATTTCTATATCCTGGAATGGTGTCAGTACAATGTTCTGATCCACGAAGAGCCTCATCACAGTGATATCAATAATATAAAATGTATCATATCAGAGATGTATAATTTCATTGGAAACATTGAATAACTTTCAAGAGATGTCTTGGATCACATTTCTAACATGAAAATTGAATTCCGTGCATCAAATTTTTCTCAGGCATCATATAAACATTGTCGAAGACATGTGTTTTGTCAGATATGAGTTTTTGGGGAGTTTAATGGTTTGGTATTAAATTGAAGGAATTATTTAATAAAATTAAATCAATGTCCTCCTCAACCCCCTTTGGTGTGAACATAATGACACCCCTACCATCTTCCCCATTGAGAAATAGATTACGTAATGATTGAAAGAAAGAAAACAATTCCTTAATGTCCTTAGATCTTGATGGATATCTCTCTCAAAATGTGGAAGAAATTAAGTTAAGTGCGTATTGGATCGCAAATATTTGACGTTTAACCATGAGGTTGGATTTTTTGAATTTTATATCTCAATATCATTTTTATGAATCATTTTGATGTTTTTGATCCCATACATGTTTTCTAGGGGCCCCATTAAGGATGATATGATTGTTTTAGGGTAAAATGTTGTGATTGGGGCTACTCATAGGTCGAATACGGACATATTTCCTTTCTACATGACATATAGACTAGAAGAACACATCATTTTTTCTTCCTATTTATTTAAGATTTTTTTGGGATACTAAATGTTTTGTACTTGAGTTTCATTTCATGTAGTGATCCTGTGTCTAATTACTTGAACACATTGTATGGGAAGCCATGTGATGGTAAAAATCCATTTACAAGCATGTTTATAGATTACAAGAATATAGTGAGCTGTACAAGGACTCGTAAAAGAAACATGTCCTAGGGGCCATGTATCAAGGATATTACATGTATAAAGGGTTATACTCCATGTGGGTAACATGTTTGGATGAGTTTTTTGAATGCAATACATTGTTGATTGTTCGTGAGGGGACACATGTCATGTATAAAACCTTACATACCATGTATTATCATCATGGATGGGTTCATCATTTCTTATCACATCCATCAGAGCTTAAATTCAGGATTCCGAGTAACATATCCTTATAATTTTCTATGTAGAGAATGATGGTGGCCACATTTTGGACTAGGAGTTGCGAGGTGAGGTGTTGTTTTGAATATCTTTGGAAAAAAAATTTTATTCCAGTACTGGGTTAGTGAATTCCCTTGGGGATTACATATGAATATATGTGGTGAGTTACATCCTTAGTACATGATTGTGATCCCCAATATCGGATGATATTGGACATAGTTGTAGTATCCCTCTAATAAGAACAAAGTTATAACCTCATTCCCATCATTAGACTTGTTTAATCCATCTATAAGGGATATGGTGGGATCATATGGCATTCCATGTTCCCTATATCAGGTTCTCAAAATCCCCATGAAGAAAAGTACAAGGGCGATTATTTCATATCTTGTAGGATATCCCGGTAGGGTTTGGGGTATCATTGGGATTATAATACCCTATGTAGTGTGCCGTTTTAGTAGTATTGCAGCACCATTTGATATATGATCCCATACTCCACAGTTTATATGTATATGGATTTTGGAATCATTGGGTATATGATCCCCAACATCATTATTTATACTAAATGGTGCCAGTGGAATAATAATGAACAACACTAGATAGTCAATGATACCATATATGGATGATATGATATATTGGTGGTAATATTATGTCGTGGTGTCCCCCAGTGGATTTTCAGAGTGATATCTTATATAAAATAGATCATTGGGATACCATGTTGGGTTTCTTTTGTTTGTATAATATCATAGTAATGGTCCAATATTTCAGGATATGTGGTTTGTGACAATCAATTTGGTGTTCATAGGGTCCCTAGTAGATCCTGGGAGGGATACCCATTTTGACGGTTGAGTCTTCTAATGTTTTGACTAGGGTTTTTCATACATAATCAGTTATGGATGAGATACACTATCAAAGAATCAATATATGTGGATTTTCATTGTGACGTGCTTATTGTCAATATCCGAAAAGAGTGTTTCATGGGAATTATTCATCTATGGATTGTGGTGGTGTGACATAAACAGTTTGACACCCAATTGAGTGGTATATCACATACATATAACTTGGAATTGTTGATTGGTACATGATTTAGAATATCTCTTGGTAGTGTATCATTTGGGATGATAGGGATTGTGGAGTGTTTCCTCCAAGTAGATTGTTGTTTAGAACCTTAGGCAGGAACCACACTGGCTATAAGGTTTGAACCAAATGAGACTTTATGTTTGAAATGATTATTTCTATGTTCATTTAACGGTTTCTCTATAGTGATAAAAAATTTTGGATGAATTAATTTTATCTAGGATATGAATTGTTGATATTAGATAATGATGTTATCGAGATGGAGTTTTTCTATTGTTAAAATTTCCTCGTTATGTGTTGAGTGGACCGTTTCCTTTTAGATTATCCCTATTAATTTGCGTATTTGTGGATCCCACTTAGTAACTTTTTACTCACCCATTCTTGGGATTTTCCCAAACATATTGTGTATTTTGAAGACCATAGTCCATTCGACTACATCCCATGAGAAACTGGAGTAGGCATAGAATAGTGAGCTAGACCGACCAATGAGTTTACCCCAACATGGCTGAGGATTTTTTATGGGGTTATTTAATTATTATCACATATATCTAAGTAGGATATACTCTTTTATAGTATTTATTTTTGGGAATTTATTTTTCCCTTTGATATTTTAGTTTTACCTTGTGTTTGGATAGATGTATGCATCCTTTTCTTTTCAATTTTTTATGTATTTTCGCAGTATCATTGAGGTGTATATAGGTTAATGCATATTTTTATCTCAGAATCCAACTTGATGATAGACACAATCCCCTGGCCTATCGAGGTGGGATTGGGGAGTTACGGCTTGATCCCCATTTGTTCAGCCCATGAAAATATAACTCTCACTCCCTTGGATCCTTCTATATTTTCCAAGATTCCAAAAGAGTTAAAAAATTGATACTCACTTACTTTTTTGTGATTTCTGCCTCTAGTATACAATCTACCCTAGTTGATCCACATACAATGAGACTATCCCCATCTCAATATCATCATGGAAGATTAAATGTGTGGGATAATGAATATACCTCCAGAGCGGAGACACCTAAAAAAAACCCATATATCAGAGAGGGATGATTGAAATTGGATATAACCATTTCAATTGACATTGTTATCTCAAAGTGACTAAAATTTAATTATTCTAGATTTCCATGCTTCCTCTAATGATGGTTTCCTAACATATGTGTCACACATAGAAAAATCTTGTCTCTAAAAGAAACATTAAAAGGTATCCGCCAACATTGGGCATAGGACCTCTGACAGTGATTATCTATGATCAACCATTTCTAAATCAGATTCACTCTTTGGAAGGAATTATTTACTATAAAATACCCTATAACTGCTACCTCAGTAGAGTAATAACAACAATGAAGTGAATACCAAATCATAATATTAAGGGCCACATAAGGTTCTGTATAAATTTATAACAGGGAACTATGGTTGTAAGAAAAATAAATGATGGAAAAGTGATCAACAACAAATCTTCTGATGTCCAGTATGTAATCACAACACATATACACAAATATAAGTATTTTCTACTCCGACTATCCAAATATGTAGGAATTGAACATTGTGCTGAATATCTTATTTTTTCTAAAAGACTTCTATAAAACATACTAAAATTGTGATTTCAAATATTCATCCCTTCAATATAATATGATTTTGTGGAATCCATGTATACATACTACCTTAGGGAAATATGAAATTCCATGATCATATACTGAGTGATTATAACATATTGTTTGGAATTAATAAATTTTTTATTTATTAAACAATAGTCACTATAGCATCAGGGATTCATGAATTCCTAGGAAACCCTATTAAAAATTCCATAATGACATCCTCCCACTGTTTCAGAGGCACGAGATGTTGATGGAGCTGTCCACCAGAATTATGGTGCTCAACCTTAATCCACATGTAGGTAAACTATTGGGAAACTAATCCAGCAATTCCCCTCTCCCTACTAGATAACTGAAAGCCCCAAGAAAATGTTTGGAATATAATTTTCACACAACGATGAACTACACATGTAAGAGTATGGAAGCATAAAACCATCAAATCCACGATAGATGTAGTATTATACATCTTCCAAATACATGGATCACATCATAATTGTCTATGAACCAAACTACTATCAGGTAGCCACCAATTTTTCATTCCCACTTTATAATAAACTCTTTTTTTGTTGTCTATCTAGACTTTACCAATTCCACTAATGTGTATGTGAACACATTTATGAATGTTTTTTTCATACCAAATATTCATAATAATATTTCATCAAATTGGATAACAAGCAAATTAGGCTCCACTATTACATAAAAGGTAATTAATTATGATCTCATGTTAATTAAGTCTTACAACTAAGAGAATATGTAATAATATTTCATTTACATGGTTCATATGCCATATCAAAACCATACATCTAGGAATTCCCAATTCAGTACCTCTACCTAAATTTGGGGATCCACATTTTGAAAATATAAATAAGGGTCTTATTCTTCATATAAAAAAAACCCTTCCACCACTGAAATTATTCTACCAAAACATTAAATAGTGGACCTCAGTTTATATATCTAGAAATTGTGTTGGGTATTTCTTATCATTTGATCATCACTTACATGTTTGATAAGCTACTACCCACTCCCTCTAATTTAATACCCCCCAATAAAATGTCTTCTTCATTGAAATAAAATTCACAATAAATATATATCATGGTATTTATCAACAATGGAGCTATAGTTAACCTCTTACTAGAGTTAATAAAAGATTAGTTACTGTAATCCACACCCTAAAAATACACACCATTATTCATTAAAAAACAAATGAGTGATAATAAATAAGATAATTATTGGATAATTTATAAATAAAATCCCATTAAACAAGAAAATAGTGTTATCTTAAACACATTTTAGAGAAATATAAATGGCATCACTATATTTACATTCTCTCTATATACTAATGTGTTGGTATCAGACACTGAAATCTCCTAGAATTGAATGTTATGAGTCATAAAGTATAAATTTTATAGTATATAAATAATATTATGTGCTCAAATTGTTATTAGGTCATAACACACATATATTATAGTAAATATATTTTCAAATGGACTAAATTTATTTCATATCTTGTATTACATGAAACCCTTTGTTTTAAAAAACTCTAATATACTATTAACATTATTATCATAACCTGAAATTAATAAATTATGAATTAAATTGGTTGTATGAATTGGAATAATCATAATTAGAATTTTAATAGTAATTTTTTATTAAATTTACAAGTTTATATAAAATAGTCAATTTTTACTAGATTGTTTTTTTTCATTGAAAAATAATTTTTCTACAAAAATGTTTTTAAATATTTTTTTGAAAAAAATTAAAAGTATTTATTAATCAATTATAATGTTTTTTGGAAGGCTAAATTTATTTTTAAATCACCATTTAAAAATTATCCAAGATATTTTTTTTGAATTTTATGAAGAAATAATTATTTTTCCTGGAATATTAAAAAACAGTCATTTAGTAACATTATATTCGTTCAAAGAGTTTACAATTTACATCTTTAAGATGGTTTTAAAAGAAAATTTAGTTCAATTATATTATAATTAATCAAAATTTTGACATTGTAAAAACTTTTATGTTATTTATTTATATATTAACCATGTTACACTTATGAATACATTTTGTGGGAAATGCCTTTTCGTTAACTATATGGTATTTATTTTAAATTCAATTCCTCCACATATGATAATTTAATTTCCAATAATTTGTTAAATTCTTTGAATTATAATAATTAATAATATATAATATGAAAAAATAATTTATCCTCATAATAAATATAAAAAACATAAAAACATAATTTCTTTTTATGAGGTTAATTTTTGTTTACATAGGGTTAAACAAAAAATATAAGGGTTTAAATGACCTAAAATTTTATTTGAATTACTATTTTATAATAATATTTATACATTACATCATTATAAGTATTCATAATGAAAAATTATATTTACTTAGTGATTTTTTTAAAAAATGGTATATATTTTTCTTTTTATAATTTACAAGTGTGTCCACTCTACCATTAACAAAATAGAAAAATCACATATCATCTTCAAAATTAAAAAAAATTTGATTATCCAAAAACTTCACAAACACCATAATTAATCAAATAACCACATCCTCTTAGAATTATCTTGTTTTTGAAAGAGTCCTAAAATGTTATTTTGACTTAAAGAGGTTGTCTCAAAAATATGTATTGTTCTTAGATGGGTGTTTTTTTATTCAATATAATAAATACTAATTCAAATATTAATCAATAGTGATGAAATAATAAAATTGTATCACAATTATAATTATATTTTTTCATAACCAATATCAATATTCTCCTCCATAAAAAGGATAATGAAATTGTTGATCCTGTGAATGGAGGACTATCACCTCATGAACTGATGTAATTCACCTCTCATCTTCTATCACAAATAGAGAGAATGATGAATTTAACATCAAGAAATTATATTAATGAAATGTTTATTTTATATTAATAATAATATAATATATACCTTCATACCCTCAAATTTATTGGCTAATTATAATGCCACTCATGGAAACATGTGGACTACTGCCTCTATGTGGAGATGTGATTGATTTATAATTTTTATTACATGGATTCTAATAAATATAATCATTAAAATTATATATTACATAAAAATTATTCTTGAAATATGATATATTTTGTCATATCTTTCATTTCACCCATCATTAAAAAGGAAACTACATTCATGTATAGATATGGCCTACGGTCTCCATGAAAAATCTAATTCAGTTTATATCTCCATCAATAATAAATTACTATTAACAGAAATATACTTAAAAAATATGATATTTATATCATGAAGAAAATATTATAAGTTATGACAAAATTTTTACTTTTAATTGACTAAAGCACTCATTCAATAGAAGTAATGAAAAACAAATAAGTTTTAACCTGAATCAATGATTTTAAAAAAATTATTTTTATTTAACATCTGATGAAATGTTGTATTTTAATAATATATTTTATGATATATATGAATATGGTTTTATACTATATATAATTTAAACATATATTTTTTATATAGTTTGTTAAAATGAGTGTGATGAAATTTGGAAAATTATTTAATGGATTTTTTTCTAAAATTTGTTATTTGGAGACACATGCCATATTCACCAGTTTTTTGTATTGTATAGTGTATATACTGATAGTGAATGAATTTTAACACTATTAATTTTAAAATATGTTCGTATATATGTATATCCAAAAATGGTTATTTCTTTCAAGGGGATTATAATTAAAGTGTTAGCTACCTATTAAGGGTTTTACATTAAAATATCATTGTCAGTCATGAGGGTTAATGATTTAGTTTTCAATAATGAAATATTTTTTATATATCTATCAAGAATATCATGACTGTTGTCATACTATTGTTATTATTTATATTATATGTTTCCTTTAGTTTTACACAAAATAAGTACTCTATAGTCTAAAGTAATATTTTTTTAGTAATAGCATCATTGTTTATCTATTCAGAGGAAAATACTTTCTCTTACATGTATATTTTTTCTAAAAAAATGACTATGGAATTTTTTATTATTCTTCAAATATTGTTAAAATTCATTTTTTCCTTGTTTTAATTTTTAAAAAATCATTTAAAATGAGTCTTCTAATATTTTTTTCAATGATTAGCATTTAATTTAGTATAAAAATTGAAAATAATCATTGTTTTATAATGTACTTCACAAATACTATTTCACTCAATCGTTAATGGTCAATAAATTAAATATTCCATTAAATTATCTAATTTTATTTTGGAATAAAATTTTTAACATAATATTTAGGAAATTTTTATATTTACAATGAGTGATTTGAAATTATTAAATTTTTTGTTTTCCCATGAAATGTTAAAACTAAAATTTTAAAATAATTTCATATCTAATATGATATCAATTGATGTAACATAATCATTATTGGGAAATTAATCCCATGCTTTCATCTCAATAAATTCTCAGGATTTTTTATTATTATGAATTCAGTAAAATTATTAATAAAAATTAAATATACTCGTATGATTTCATAGGCTCATATATAGTTATTCATTTCCATTGTATTGAGTAGTTTTCATTTAAGTACTAACATATTGTGTGTGTCTTTAAAAATTTGTAAAAAAATGATGAATGAGGGTAGTGCATAGTTTTCAAAGGGTTTCTATAATTGTACACCATGTCCTAAAAAACCATACAACCCATGAATGTGGGAATTTTAATGGATGGAGAATGGATTTCTAAACTAGGTGAATTAGTAGAAGAAACCATGAACCCCATAAAAGTGGTCTAGGGTTAGGCACACAGTTAGGGGAAACAACACACCACTAGCCGGAAACCGTTCATATGAGTATTAATCCCAAACAATTGTTAAAATGATTTCTAAACACCCATATTATACTCTTTATTTCCCTTTCCCAATTTATAATCCATTTATTTCAATTTTGGGGCACCTGAGATGGACTATAACACCATATACCCTCTATTCAGTGTGATTTGAAGAGCGATATATAGATTTTCATTACTTCGGGTTTTTTTCCATCCTACTACATAACCCATTATTCCTCCAATACTAAAGTTTGTTTTTATCCTTAGGTTTCTTATCTAGATCTATATTTGATTATTGTAGATATAATGTAGTTTTTCTAAATCTAGAAAAAAGAGCTCATGATTTTTTCAATCATGGACTGTGGTATTAGATCCATACCTCATGTTATGTTTTAATTTCTATCAAATATGGGATTTCCATTGGGTGATCTCTTGTCTTGTAATTGACTTACATGGCATATAATTCAAATAACTGAGTATTGATTTTTATTTTCTGTATGTAATTGTAAAATATCTATTAAAATATTATCAACCAATTTCTATGATGATATAAATAATTTGTCGAATTAGTTGATTAATGGAATTGTGATATTTTGATTTTGGAATTGTAGGTCATGAATAATTAATTAATATATTAAATATGAGGTAATAGAGTTTGTTGTTTCTGGGGAAATTAATTGTTGAGTAAATTATTTCAATATTGAATTGTAGTTTGAGATAAATAATTTTTAAATTAATTATGAGATATTATGTTTTTTGAATTGAATTAATAATTGATGAATTAATTAAGATATATTAAGATAGTATATTTGAGATAATTAATTGATGAATTAATTACGATATATTGATATTATACATTTAAATGATTAATTATTGAACTATTTATGTACTAGATATTAACAAATTTTTGAGTTAATTATAGGGATTAATGTTAATAATTGATTGTGGAATTAATTAAGGGGAATTATTTGATGACTAATTTTTGAATTATTAATTAGGTTGAGATGATTAATTAATTTTTGAATTAAATATCGTGATTGAAATGATAAACTAATTGTGAATTTGTAGTGAAATTTATGTGGATAATTAATTTTTTAATTAATTTTGTATTTATGAATGGTAACATGGTCATTCACTTGTAGGATAATATTATTAATTGTAACATTTTAATTTACATATTATTTGAGATAATGAATGGTAAAATTGAAATTGGATAGTAAATTTTTTAGTGGTAACATAGTAATTCCCCTATGAAATTATGATTGGTATCATGGTGATATAATTATATATTTTGTGAATGGTAACATGGAAAATCATGTATGAATTAAAGAATGGTAATAATCAAATTATAAGATATTATAATCCTTGGGAATAGTTCTAACTCCTTCATGGGTTGAAGCTGTTAATGAGATACATATTTCCTTGGGAACCCCAGGGGATTATGTGGTTAATTAATGAATTGATGATAATTTGATAACTATTTCGTTATGCATCATGAATTATTCATTATACAAAAACATATAATATTATTTAACAGTATGTTTTTTAGGTTACCATTTATGGTGGCCTATAATGTTATACTCACACACTATTCAGGCTACATGATTGGTACCTGAATAGATTTTAGGGTTGAAGGAAAGGATAAGGGAAAAGGCCATGTGTTAGATGACTAAGATGGGGTGGATCACGATTTAAGAAAGTAAACATGTTTTAGGACCCTCTTGAGAGTTTTCATTGATTTTACTTTTGAGATTTCATTTTTACACATGACACTTACATTAGCCTGACATATCAACTTTTCAATTCTGATTTTTTATTTCCATTTTTATTCATAATATAATATTGGGATACTTTAGGTTATGGTTATATATGTGGTTGTTTTTTATTATTTTTTCACTAATGGTTTATTAGGGAAAGGTGAGTAGATTATCTCATGATATATATTAGAACCTCTCTTATTTTTAGCATCTTCTGGACTTCGGAGAGGAATGATCTAGGTCATGTAGAAGGCCAGATTGGGGCACCGATGTGTGACACCTGGGTCGGGACCTCAAAAACATGTATAAAATGTTTTTATTTTATTTTATTTTCTCTTACCGTTATGTAATGTTAACTGGAATAATAGGATGATTTGAGCCTTTGTTATGATCTATTACATGGTAGTTGTTATCCCATTAACGGATGTAATAATCAAGTACCAATGGTGGGATTTTTTTAGCAATTTTTTTAATGTTGATTTTTTTTCATCTTGGGTGACACAATTGTTGTCTTATATCATTAATGTTTTAAAGATTTTTTTTTGTATTTGGATCATGGAACAGTATTGAATAGGATTTGAGTATTCACACATCATTCAAGGAACTCTAGATTATTATGTGAAAAACATTATTTTAGGCATGCAAGGGAAATAAGTTTTGGGTAAGTTGTTAAAAATGAACTATTATGTCCATTTTTGTGAAATTTTAATGAAAATGGTGTGTAAAAAAAATGTGATAAAGATTGTAATCTGATGAATGATAAGAACAAATGGTTTTCTGAATAAGAAACATGAATAATGAGAATCTGTGTACCATTTTAAAAAATGACTTATGTGTAGTATGGTTAAAGGTAGTAATAGAGTGTATATTGTGACCATGTTGTCAGGTTTGGGAAAAGACTTCTTTTTAAATATTGTGTTTTTTCTCATAATAAATATTGATAGTCTTCTATTAAGAGTCTTACAATGTGTATTTGAAATCATAGAGTGTATGCCTCTGTGATTATGATTGCTGATATGATTAGTGGAGGTTATGGTTATATATGACCCTTCAATGGGTGATCTTGAGGCATCGATCATTCAAGGTGAGGATGTCGGGGGAAGTTATAAGATTCCATCACTCACTTAGTCTAGCTTATGGAAAGAGACCCCAAGAATGTTTTGAAAATAATGTCAAACCTTTCATGGGAGTTTCCATCTGAGCACCCTCAGACATTATTTTTAAGGGTCAAAATAATAGAGATGTGTTATATATTGAGTATATATCAATGATAATTGACAATTTAGAAACTCCTGCAGAGTGGATAGTGATTTTGGAAATAGATATGCTATGAAGGTTATGAAATATCTAGTAGGAAATTCATTGGTGGAATGGACATGATGATGGTATGTTAAGGGATGGCATCTTGGACACATTCCTAGAGAAATTATATCCAAAGACACTGTGATCGGAGGGAGATACTTGGTTCATAAGGATGACTCATGTGAGAATGTTAGTGATAGACTATGTTGGATTCTTTATAGATTTTTAATTCATTCCTCGATCATTCATTGGTTATGAGATAGATACAATGAGAAGCTTCCATGAAAGGATTAAATGTGAAATTATGTCCAAAATTTACCTCATTTGGATTAATAATTTTTTCAGTAGTGTATCATTCTCTCATAAATGAGAGGAGCCTGAAAGATCATACCCGTGTAGGGATGATAGTTTCTGTTAGCTGATTTGTAGCTATATATTTTGAAATAAGGAAGTATCGATATGAGAATTTTATCCACATAAGTGGAATGATGAGTGGAAAGACTGTATGGTTGGTTTCCCAAGGCCCTACTAGAGTCATCTGTCATTAGTTCTGTAATCCACTCCATTATCATAAAAACTATTCTGTACCATTATTAGTGTTCTAGTTTTGTGGCATGATGGGACACCAACAAATGTTTTGCAACACCCAGTGATAGAAGGGCAGTTAGGGTATATCAAGGCATAATCAGAGAGATGGATAGGAATCTTATACACCATATAAAGTAGAAAGTTATAGTTCTACTAGCTCAGATGGTATATTATATAGTTGAGGTGATTCTGAGTGAGGGGACTCATATCATTATGTTGGTATTGCTCTAGAATGTTATAGTGATTCACAAGGAATATGGTTATGATTGTTTCTTGTTGTATATCCTATAATTGTCAATTTCAAGGATGGAACATTTACCATGATTGGTACTATTCTTATATATTATACATTATCTATTTCTATAGTTGATAATGGTTCCTCGCATTATTTTATTTCTCCACAATTAGTTAATGGTTTGAGACAAAAAATGGAGTTTGTGGGTAGGGTGTTGACAATATAGACTCATCTGGGAACAGAATGGAGGGACATCAATTTGTTCAATGGATGTTCTCTCAATGTTGGAGAGTATTTCATTCTATGGGATCATCACATCCAAGACATGTTAGGTTTTTACCTAAAATTGGATATGTATTGAATAGTTGTTTACTAAGCCCACATAGAACTTTACTGAAGTAGATGGAATTTTATATTTACTATGCATGAATATATATTCATCCTAGAGAGTGGAATATATAATAAAGATGAGTAGAAAAAATTACTCTAAAACTGGGAGATCTAAAATCCTAGGATTCTACTCTATTGTTTTAAAATGGAGGTATAAATAATGATGTTTTTTCACTGGTAGTGTACAATTTTAAGGATGTGTTCACTAGTGATTTTCTTGGTCTTTCACCTCAGATACATGGAGAATTCACCATTAATGTCATGCTTAGGGATTATACTGTTTCAATTCCACCATATAGAGTCATACTTATTGAGATTCAAGAGCTTGGTACATAACTAGAAGATTTATAGTAAATGATATTTATTCATCTGAATACATCACCTTCAGGTTCACTAGTATTGTTCTCTAATAAGGATGATGAGAGTATACACTTATGTGTCAATTTAAATAATTTTAATTGGTTGATAGTGATGAACCAGTGTCCACTTGTGCATATCAATGATCTATTTGAGAAGCCTATGGAATATTCTCTCCATTAAATGATAGAATATAGATCTAGGTGTCATCAGTTGAGAGTTTTTACTTTTTATATTCTGAGTACTAAATTCAGAATTAGGTGCATCCTTTTTATGTTATCAATAATTATGTTTGGGTTGACGAATGAACTAGTACTGATTATGGCCTTGATGAATAGTACCTGTCATTCCTACATAGACCAGTTTGAGGGAGTGTTTTTGGATTAAATCATTGAGTACAATATGACTCATGATGATCTTTCCCAAAACAATGGCATCTCCCTGAGCACCCCATGTGGGAATCAGCGATATTCCAATATCGGTAAGTTACATTTATAGATTGAGTAGGTACACTTCATGGGATGTATCATGTTGGAGGATTGTTTGTAAGTGGAAAAGATAAAATTTAGGTAGTTTTATATTTAGTGCATCCCTTGAACGTGTTATATATTCGTAGAGTTATGGGGGAAGAAATATATTATCATATATTCATTCAGGACATTTCCAATTTGATGGATCCACTTTTTGGCATCACCATAAAGGTGGTAAATTTTTAATAGTTTGGAGAATGTGATGATTCATTTCAAGAGAAGTATAATCACATGTCATCAGCACTAATCTTGATCCTACATGAGCCATGTGAGGGGAGTAGGGTGTGTTGTGATAAATATGGAATAGGTATTGTAGATGTTTTGATTTAGGGAGATTGATATGTTTCACATGGTTTATGAATATTAATTCCTTGTGAACGGAACTACCATATACACAACCACGAGTTGGCTGTAGTTTTTTATGCCTTTATGTGTTAGTGGAACTATCAGTTGGGAGAAAAAATTATATAGTATGTTGACCATATTATCTTGATGTATATCTTCTTCCGATTATATTTGAATATACATAATTGGATATGAGTTTAGTATATAATTTCATATTATTTTGACCTAGTATATAGGCCTAATAAGGAAATAGTGTGGTAGATTGATTGAAAAGGAAAAAACAGACTCATGGGATTCAAGAGTGTATTGTTGAGTGGAAGATGATGAATTTACCATATGACCTACATATTGTGGTTTGGAATAGTCAAGTGCATATGAATCTCACATCAGTTTTTGCGGATTGTACACTTTTGAGTTGGATTGGAGGAAGAAAGTATGAGCCTCTAGAGTACATGGCCCTAAGGGAAATCCTAAAAGGTGAAGATTCTGCTTCTGAATGGATTATAGATGACAAAAATATCATCTATATAATTAAATTATTTGTGGTTCATATGATTATGCGGTAGGTGCCGATGAATGAGTTTCATTCCTTCAAATGGGAAGTACTACTAGTTGTGAATAAAATTTATCATGACATACAATGATAGTTTTTAGGGTTATACCTCAAAAATGAGGTTATAGGGTTAATGATATGATGCTATCGTTGTCAGTAGGTGATGGGTGAGCATACATAACTTATTGGATTATATCACTCACTTTCCATTTTGGAACGATATGGGGAATAAATACCATATTTGTTTTGGTGGGTCTATTGAGGATTCCTCATAAGAAATATTCTCAATCGATGATTATGTACATACTAATAATGCTAGTTCATTTCATTCTGATCATGGAAAAATTCACAGTATAACCACTATGATATTTTTATATTATATAAATAGCCTATATCCACAAGGTTCAATGGTCTATTCCTTCATAAAATGACTGGAGATTTATATTGGGCTTATGGAAGGGATTGTGGAAGGTGATTTGTACACATGTTTTATTGAGTATGACTTTCTACCCACAGACATTTCACCAATCAGTGCGTACTATACAGGTCTGCTAGTATATGCAGAAACCAAGATTCCTGGACATTGGCAGATCATGGGAGAAGAAACTAGCATTGGTTTAAGTCAACTATAGCGATGGTTATTAGAAAACTACTCATATTGGACCATATGAGGCCATTTATGGTAGTTTATTTGATCACTACTATGTTGGATGGTGGTTGGTGAGTCAGAGTTGTTGAGACCGAGTCCCTTGCAGGCGACATTAGAGTATGTCCAGTTTATTTAGAAGCATATAGATACGGATCATTATCGAAATATGTCGTTTATTGTTTGACATCAAGGACTATTAATGTTTACAAAGGGTGATTGAATATTCCATCAGGTGTCTCCACTTTTGGGTCACTAATAGGTTATGATGTTGGTCCGGATAGCTCCCCAGTATGATGGAAAATATGATATTTCGGAGGGAATCGGGTTGGTGGCATAAAAATTGGATCATCATAATATATTTAGTTCTATGCATAATGTTTTTCATGTATCAACAATATATTGGAGTAACCATAACCCTTATCTTATGATCTATGTGGATGATGTTGATCTTGAGATATATGCGCCTTTTAATGAGAATCTAATACATATTTAGGATCAATATGAGAATGGTTTGAGGAGAATGACAATGATATTATTTCATATGTTGTGGAAAGTGTCCATGTTCAAGAGGAAACATGTGAGAGAGGAGTTGATATGATGGGTGAAAGACCTGATGATCTTGACACAGAGTCATAGAGATTCTTGGGACTACATCTCAAATGTAAGATTTCATATATTAATGATATTGTAAAACCAAAAAATTTTCTCAATATGAATCAAGATCATTTACAATTATTTTTTTTATTTTTATTTTTGATTAATTTTTTATTGTGTTTTACTTTGGTGTGTGTTTTTTTGTAAATTTGAGAAAAATTAAAGAAATAGGGTAGTTCAAGGTTGGTTCACGGTTTTTCCTTACTAGGTACCCTATCCCTAATAACCATGAAACACAAGATAGTGAAAATTTTCATGGATAGTGCAAGTTTTTTCAGACCATGAACCCACTTTGGATAAACAATGCACCCACCTATAAGTGGAACATGATTAGGATAATAGAGAGGGGAAACATTGCGCCCAAATAAAAAAAACATGTGTATGGGCTTTTAATCCCCCAAAAATTATTGAAATATCTTTAAAACACCAAACATATACACCAAAACAACCTATAATGACCCATAATCGATTAATCTCAATTTTAGAGCCTCTAGGTGGGATTATATGGTTGATTGAACTCTATTTGTGTTAATTTGATGCCGAGAATGTATATCTCTATCTCTTTGGGTATGCATTTTATTCCTGATTGCACTCATTTTATTATTCTAATCATTTGATGGGTTTTTTTCCTATTTTTTTAACTTGTATCCAGGTTTGATGAATCTATATCTAAGAATGTGGATATATATATAAAATTAATATAACATGGTTTTTTAAATGTGATATATATGTTTTAGATCCAAATCTAATGATACATAAAAATTCTATAAAATTTGGGGATTTCTTTTGGGAGGTAATTTTTCAAAGAACATATATATGTGGTATATAAATAAAATTCAATCACATTGATTGAAATTTTGTGTATCTAATTGTATAATACCTATTAAAAGTTTGTTAATTTAGTACATGTTTAATTAAATTAATTTGGTAAATTAACTAATTAATTTAAATGTGATATTGGGATATTGGTAATGTTTATCATTAATCACTACATACTGAACTAATTATTTGTTAATCAACATTAATAATTTAGGAATAAATAATTGTATTGTTAATTATTGGTATATTTAATTATTTTTTGAGATGCATAATTTTTAAATAATAATTATTTATTTATATTTTTGAATTTAATGATTATTTGTCAAATTAATTTTGATATATTTTCCTAGTTTATTTGAGATAGTTAATTTATGAACTAATTATCAAATATTGGAATTTATAATTGAGATCATTAATTTTCCATTTAATTATGGGTTAGTGATTAATTAAAAATTGAGTTAATTAAACGGATTCATATGCCTAATGGATTGGGGAATTAAATAAGGGGAATTTTTGGATGTTTAACTATTTAATTAATAATGAGATTGAAATTATGAATCAGTTAGTGAATTTATTAATGAAATTTGTATGATTATATAATTATTGAAGTACTAATGAAATATATGTGGATAATTAATTGTTGAATCAATTTTGGGTTGATTTATGGTAACATGGTCATTCACTCCTTAGATAAAATTATGAATGATAACATGGTCATTTACATATTAGTTTTGATAATGATTGAAAAAAAACGTCATTTTAATTTGAAATTATGATTTGTAATAGGTTTATTTAGTTGTCGATTTATATATGGAAATGTGAACATTGAATTGTATAACAGTTGAATGGAAACATGGGAATTCATGTCTAAAATAATGGATGAAAATAAAGGAATTTTTAGATATGATATCCCTTTTGGATAGTTCAGAATCTTGAATGAGATGAAGTAGGTATTGAGATACTGTTGTCCCTGGGAACTTGGGGGATTTATGTGGTTATTTAATGAAAAATTTATAATGTGGAAACTAGTATTTACAAATTTTGATTTTTTTTATACAAAATAATATATATAAATTTGGACATATATTTTTTTAAACATCATTTGATATGGCCAACTGGGTTGTACTCACACCCTACATTTGATTCCTGATCAATAACTGAATATATTTCAGGGTTTTAGGATAGATAATTTAAATGCCCAATGATATTTTACTAAATATGGGTGGGGCATCAATGAGGGAACTAGATGTGGGTTGGGACCCACTTGTAGGATATCAGTGTCTTTAATTTTAAGGATTCATTTTTACATGTGAGGTGTACATTAGCATGGAAAATCTACTTTTCCTTTTTGAAGTAATAATACTAGTTTTTTTCATCAAGAGATTTTGGAATCCTTCAAGTTATGATAATTTATCATGTGTACTTATTTTCCTTTGATTTTTGACACTAAAAAAGAGGGTATAGATTCCATATTAATGGTATTAGACCATTTATTCTATTTGGTAGCCCGTGGTGTATGGGGAGACACATATAATGTCATATAGTCGACCATATTGGGCCACCAGTGCGTGAATCCTTGGTTGAGACGTTACATAATGGATCCCATTTCCTTTTGATGGGTTATTATTATGAAACACATTTCATTTCCATGATTAATAATTTGTTGAATTGATGCAATATTTTTAAAACATGATTGGTTTATATGGCCTTTTCCTGGATGTAATATTTATTAAATCCATTTATATTCAATGGGTTATGCTATGATGAAAATTTTGCGTTCTTTTGGAACACATCTATCACGTTTTTATTTTGTGATGGGTGGTCCAAGAATTATATAACCAACCAATAAATTGGGTATGGACCAAAATATCTTGAGATATGAAGAACTCTAATAGAGTGTGAAAATAGTTTAGTATGGTAATCCTTCCACTATGATAGTCTTGGGAGTAACACATGACTACTATATTTGATTGGTAAGTGAACACATCCCTCTATGATAACCATGGAAATGAGCCTTGACTGCTATGGAAATGATATTTTATCCTTATGAAATATATTTATTCATCCAATGTTATTCTTTAATGGCTCATGTTTTCTTATTCCATTATGATTAATTTATTATGAACAAACATGATTTATTCCATGTCTCATGTTAGTGATCATTGATATGGATGCTATGGTTTTAAAATGTTATTCTCTGGTATAGATACCATTTTTCCAATGTCATTTTGATTACACCATTATTTACGCTACTAAGAATTATAGTTCACCCTTTCTAATATTTCTATTCTCTAGGTTATGAATGAAGGTACTATGTATAATATTTATAATAAGGTATCATTTCATGTAGATTATAGTTGGAGACTATTCAGTTTTCTTATGAATTACTGATTAATGTATTAAGGATCATAAATGAACTTAACCTTTGAAATTGTAGAAATCATCATTATGTATTGTTAGGAATATTCATCTATATTATTTGTTATTTACTTACGAAAATGATGGGATTCTATAATTTTTTTAGGGAAAAGGATGGAATCCTATCCTTTGGAACTCTAACACATAAGTGTTGGGGGAAACATGAATCTCTTTCTAATTTCATCATGGGGAATGTTTTATCACTATTGATCAAGGAAATATTCCTTCCCACCAATAGAGTGATCTCCTATGTATAAACAATATACCACTTATAAAAATTATAGAAATCGATTGTTTTTATTAGATAATCATTACATTAAATATTAGAAACTACAATAAGAAAATGTTAGTGAGAACCCTAAAGACCAGTCTAAAAAATATCAATGTATAGTAAAATATCTTATAATATTTATAAATTATATATAAATTGGATTCAAGGAAATTATATTATTTTATAAATAGAAAAATTGAAGAGGATCTAAAATAGTTTTAACAATATGAAATTAAATTGAATAGGGTGAATTGGGATTCGACGTCATATTCCCCTTGTTCATGATAGCAGGTCTTGCAAAACACCTAGATTGACACTCCCAAGGGAACTGTATTGTAACTTCATATGGTTGTTATAAAAAATCATAATGTATTTTTATAGTTGATTAAAATGATTTATCGAGGTTAAACCTAAGGTGTTATAATTTGAAAGAAATTCATCATGATTCAGTCATCCTATGAATGATTGATCAATATGATCAAATATTAATAATGGTCATTCTAAACTTTTTTTAGTAAGTAATTAGTACTACAATAATGAAATAGGGATGGTGATAGGTATAATCAAATATTAAAGTATTGAATTTGTTGTTAGATGTATTCATTACGCTAAATATAAATTAATTTTAAGAATAATGATTCATTTCACTAATGAATTAATATTTAATTAGTAGTGAAATATTTTAATGGTACAATGATGGTATGAAAATTATTTATTTATTTGGTTCTTGGGGGTTCAATTACATTAAATAGACACACACCACAAACACTGGCCGGAAAGGTAGTCTATAACCCCTATTGATATCCCACCAATCAACCATTAATTTATTTAGCACATGGCCCAACATCATAGTTCACATGAAGCTAATTACATAGAGAAATGAAACAAATAATATCCCAAAAGCCCAGTACAATTCCATGAAAGGCTCATGGTTATGTCACTGTCTACCTACGGCATGCCTTCGTCACCACTGACCTACATCATTCCATTGTCACTGCCTGCCAGTTAAAATTTACACCTACTCTGATCTAAACTCAGGGCCGATGTTGGAAAGTCTCATTTTAAATGATAAACCAAAATATGATCATATATTAATGTAACGATAAATAAGAACAATAAATAGAAACATCCTCTAAATTTTTATTTTGATTCCTATTCAATAGGGGTGTTCATCATTGATGGGTGGGGGAATCTCAAAATCAATTATATGTGCATTGGGTGAGTGATCATTATTTTTTTTTAAAAGTATGGTATATTAATAATCAAGATTTTGTGGGTGAGAGTTTAATATAATTCATTCCAATTTCAACGCTTGTTCCAATGATTTCATATTGAATGTCAATGATTATGTTCTATGGTTTGGGGAATAAACTCTAGGAGATCATTGAATGTGATTTATTTAACAATGTCTATCACCTTGGGGTGAACCTGTTACTTTATTCAAAAAAATATGGATAGATATGAATAATAATTGATTATGAGGAACACTACAAGATCAAAATCAAGAACATTTATCCCTTACCATGTATTTATTACTTGTTTGTTCAACTACATAAATATCAATATTTTTCTGTGATTTTCAATCAGTCTTGATATCACCAATCAAGGATCAAGAAGGTTTATATGGCCAAGGCATAATTCCATATAAGATATAGACATGTGAGTAAATAGAGATTTTATTTGTTCTTACAAATGATCATGTAATCTTCATAGATTTAATTAATAGATTATTTACATTTTTTGTTTACTGGATTGTGGTAATCATAATGGAATACTTTCTTTTTTATTTTTATGGGCTGGTACATCATAATGATCACATGTGGATTTAACTTATGTACTTGTGGAAGGTCATGTTGAATGATAAATATTCTTTCTGTGATTTTTTTTAAAACTGGTTTCAATTTTGGTTATATAGACATAATAAAGAGTATATTTGTGGATCGATAAGAGATTGATGTTATTGAATATTTCCCCAGACCAAACACTATGATACAAATCCAAATTTTACCTGATCTGGATGTATATTACTTGTAGTTTTTGGAGACTTTATCATTACTATCAAATCCAATAACCACGTTAAATTGGAATGGAACAAAGTTCAATAGTAAAGAAGATTGTGAACAAAATTATATGAACTAAATAAAACATCACTAAATGTAAAGATTCATACACTACCCTATAGTGGATAGGTGTTTTTAATCAATCGATATTCATTGATAAATGAAAATGGATGGATCCACATATTTAATGATATTTTGATAGCTTATTCCTCATGATAATTGATGTTTCATGGTTAAAAATAACCAACTCATGATTTAGGGTTAGGTTAGATATTTTTTGAAATAATTATATTGAGGAGTTATACTTACATATAATTTTTTGATATATATTTAGATCATAAATTTTAAAAATATACATTCAGTCATGTTTTTTTATAATGAACAAGAGAATATGGTTCAAGGTGAATAAATATTATGACTACTTTATATATTACCACCTTGGGAATCCCAAAATTGGTGGACGATGAATTGGGGAAAATGAATCATACTAACTTATATATGATGAAGATCATATGAATCCATTTTTTATATTTTAATGGAATATATCGTGAAGAGGCATAGAAATACTAACTTATTTGAATATAATCGTACATTTTTTAAGGAAGGGGAGAAATTATATCATTCACAAATGAGGGTTCAGCAATCTAGTTGAGTGACGATTAAAGAGGCATAGAATGATGGTGTAGAGATTCAAAAGAAGATCATAAATATTCCTGAGATCTACCTTGATGGTGATGAAATGTTATTGTTCCAGAATGATGAAATTTATCCATAATTACCATATTTAAAAAATTTTTAATTATATAAAAAACATTTTTCTATAAATTTATTCATTTTTAAAATAAAATGAATTATAGAGAACATAATGATTAATTACAGTGGGATTGAATAAGGAGTGATATGGTTTATTTTAGATATTTTTTCTTGAATGATCAGTAATTCAATAATGATATAAAGTATATTAAAGTTATATTACAAGAATTACTTATACCCAAATAAAAATGAAAAAACGTATATTTTGATTATGTTTTGAGACTCTACAAGACATCAAAGGGCCTAATGATATATGTGTTTTTGTAGATCACCTAATGAAATAAGAACACATCATTTCTATCAGTGACTATTTCCTACTAGAAAATCATGGTAGTATATAAATTAATAATTTTGTAAGGTATAATTTATTACCACATTATATTGTATCAGAAATAGATCCACTATTTAAGTTGATGTTTTAAATTTTTTTCAGTGGGATCGAGAAATATTATTGTGTTTCACACCTTTGTATCATCCAAAAATAGATGTTCCATAAATGAAAAGAAATCAATACCTAGAGAAAATTTTGTGATGTTGATTTTTCTTTATAAATGTTGTTGGGGATCAACACATTCCTATAGTCAAGATTTCTTATAAGAATTTGTTTTACATGAGCATTTTTATGACACTATATGAAAAATTCTATGGAAATATCTTTATAAATACACAATACTGTGATATATATCGAATAATAAAGTTATTAGGACCTGAGAAATATATGTAAATGGAAGGTAATATCATAGAAATTTGACACAACATTAGGGTAGTTGAGATTATACATCAAATTTATGATGCCAATCATTAGTGTTATCTTGAGTTTTACAGATGATGAGAACGATTACTTATATATTTATCTATTAACTAATGTAATAATGTTTGAAAATAATGAAAATATGATCTATAAATGGGATGGTTTTTTATTTATTGTATCATCCACCAAACCTCTATCATGACTACAATTTTATCCATGTATCACCCCTAAGGAAGTGAATAAATGACCATTCACTAGTTTTGAAATCAGTGGTCATACAAATAAACCATGAAAATTAATATGAAGAAAAAATTATAGAGATTATTAATCACTAAGATAATATGATAAGAAACTAGACCAAATCTAACACACATATTTTTAATTGTATTTTATTTTCTTTAAAAATTTCAATAGCTTGCGCTATACACAACATCGAGTTTGAGCGCATCACGACATACCAAACTAGATATTAAAAAAACTGGTATGAATAGTATTAATAGAATTTTATATTTTATATATTACATATAATTTTAAAATCCATATTACGTGTTTCATGTACAAAATATATAAACAAATTCCAATTTTCAGATAAAATAATTATTTTTTAAAAAAATAAATTTTTTATGCTTTTTAATGGATACTAAATTTTAAATTCAATAATTGACACTTTTATTTATTAAATTTTGGAAAATAAACATCTTATTTACTATAGGTACATATGAATTATGTTTGGATAAAATTTCTATTCTTTTCTGATAACATTCATATTTTTATTAATAATGAAAAATACTAAATTTTAATTGAATACGACTTTTTTAATCAAAATAATTTACATTGATAAATTATAAATTTTAATTTTTTTGATGTATAATTAAATTTTATATTTGTCATTTAATACAATTTTGGACATTGGATGTAATTTTACCTTTAAATAGGACATAAACACATATACATTTTTGATAGATTTTACTCTCAAAACCCAATTTCTGGTTTTGACGATGGGAATATTTATTTTTAAATTAAGAAATAAAACATATCTATTTTGAATTTGAAAAAATCAAAATCATTTTTTTAGTATCTGAAATTTCTTTGTGAGATTTTTCTTTTTGCTAAAAACATTCAATTTTTGATGAATAGTAAAAGACAACGCGTTATTAATTTAAGCCGAATTTTTATTTAAATAGTTAATTTTAATTTAAATTAATTCTAAAGTAAAAAAATAGATACATAATAACTATATTATTCCAACTTAATTCATTGAAGTCATTTTATAATAATATAAGACATATAAAATTTTATTAAAATTTTTACCGTCTTTTACTCACCTTCTCAACACATTTTCAAATTTGTATAAAATATAATTTTATCGCATTTGTAAATTTAATTTCAAAACTCTAAGAGACATGGTTTAAATAATTATGTAAAATTTTGTTCAATATAATGAAAATTATTTTTGGTGAATTGTTACTTATGAATTTTATTTACCAAGGTTAAAAGTAAACATGGTAATTAAAGGTAAAAATGTTTTAATAATTTCCTTAACCCATGTCTTAATTCTATTTAATAAGATTATTTCGACCAAAATAAACCTTAAGAATAAAATATCATCCATTTTACCCACTTTTATTATATTATGATATTTTTATTATTTTATATAAAGAAGAGTTAAAAGTGTTATATTCAACGTTTAATAACTAAACCGTTTTTAATATAGGGATATACATAAATTAAATTAGACTATAAATAATTATTAGATAGATAAAAAAAATTCCTAAATCATGGTATTTTATTTATAATTTTTAGACATTAAATATGTAAATTTATTTTTGACACAATTTTGATTTAGTAATTGCCTTATTAATGAAAGATTAAAATAATTGATATTATAAAAATCATAATTAATGTTAATTATGACTTTATAGGCATAAAAAGTATTTTCTAGGTTAATATGACATATTATGGATGATTTAATGTATTTTTGTATAAGTAATCAAGTTTTTTTACTTTCACAGAAACTAAATACTAAATAGTTTCAAAATTGACATAAATGAGTATTTAAAACAAATACTATATTATTAGATGATATAATATTCCTAAAAATTGAACATTTAGTAAAAGGACATGTATAATGATATATATTTTATTAATGATCCACTATAGGCTGTCATGAAATTTTATAGTATGTTTATTAACCATGTAATATAAAAATACAATAAGACACGGTAAATGATAAACTATTTAACTAAAAATTAAATCTAAACTATAAGGTTAATATGTTGACCTAAAGTTGTGTTAAAAATAGTTGTTTAGATTATTTTGACCCATCCACACATTATACTCTAAATAAATATATTTTAAGCCACTATAAACCGAAAATAATTTTATAATAAAATAATATTTCAAGCTTTTCCTACAGTGACCCTCACCTCTCTTATAAAAATGTACTTCCACTTCTCTCAAAATCACACCTCCAAATCCATTTTGCTTAGCCAACCCCACAAAAAATATATTCCCAACTACCCTCACTATAACCTATAGGACATAAATTTATCAAAAATCCAACATAAGAATCCGTTTTGATCAAATACCAAGGAAGTACCTGAAGAAGAGGTAATAATTTCATCACCGCCTTCAATGTTATTTTTTTCTTCCACTTCCTCTTTCATTGTTCATTCCCAAAAAAATAACTCTAGTAACTTATACATTATGTGATGTTATTATAAATATGGTACAACCATATTCATTATTCTATTCATCCAACGAATGACAAAGTCACCATACGTGCGTACGTAAGGCTTATTGTCTCCACTTTGTGGTGTAGTTTGTTATTCAACACTTAATTATTTGGATGGGTATAATAATGAGTATATTTATTGTAAATAATAAATATAACATGTTAATGATTCTGTATATATAGTATACCATTCAATTATAAACATTTTCACTACTAATACGATGATATTGTTACTCATGCATATGTATGACATACCATATCCACGACACAATGAGATTCCGTTCACCGTCATAACCATTCAAGAATAATTTTCATTTGATGATTAAAAATAATGTTTAAGAACATAATATAATTCTTCATATGAATCAAATACATCCTATAAATAACAATCATTACTTATGTAACAACACATATAAAGGAAAATGAATAAGTTAACACACAAAACAATGATACTACTGAAATATCTTTAAAAAGGAAATATTAGAAGATCATATATGATATCATATTTAAGTATGTGGTTTTTTTATAATTTAATGATATTTATTTCACCATTATTCAATATTTTAACCAACCCTTTACTATGGAAAAGTACAAGGTAAAGGGTTTTTATCTCACATTTTAGTCACGTGAGATTCATGCTATATTTGACACTATTTTCTTTTGTGTCATGTATGTACAACCCATTATTGTATTTTTTGTGTATTATAATTTAATCTATTGGTATTTAAATTTTAATTTTATGATCCTTCTTTCATGGTTTTTGTGTTTCATATGTTATGAAATCGGTATGGGAATTTCTAATTACAATTTCTACAGATTATGTTTTACACAAACATCATTGATTATTTTACTCCAAGATTATGTATGAAATTAATTTTTTTTGTTTTTTTAGAAATATCCACTCCCCTTTTTGTGTATATACTTCTTATACACGTAATATCTCCATTTATATATTCTTAATTCATCTATATGATCTTGATAAGAGTAATCTTATGTCAATTTCCATTCATTGAGTTAAACATCCAAGTCATTGGGGTTGTTTGTACAGGAATATTATTGAATGTACTATGATTGATTTACACTAAATATCAAATCATACTGAGTGTATTTATATTTGTTACAAATAATTATGTCATTGATTTATCCTTATTCTAAGTATGTGGTCTTTATAAGGAATTTCATCCCAATTTACATTCTATTGAGACTTCTTTGTTGTTAAGCACCATTTAACTTTTATATTGATTATATAATGTACATTGACATATTATATCATGAATACCTTTGTTTTAATTATATAATAAGGTTTTTATTACCTCAATTAGTTGTATTAAATCATTTTTAATTTGGTTACAAAAATCTAACTAAAATATCATTTTAATGTTTTAAAGATTTCTTCTTCTAAATCATTCTCATTAATATCCTTGTTTTAAAAATGGTTTTAAGGATTTATTTATATGGACAGGGATGTTTTAGATTAAAATTACTTTTAAAAGTTTCAAAGTGGTATGGGAGACATTTATTAAAAAATCTCTTTTAAATGGATTCTACATAAGTAGTGAGAAATTTATATGTTTTAAAAAAGTGATATTTCTCTCAAATAGTTTTACTGATTATTTACATCTATGTCAATATCCTTAATTGTTCTTGATTGAGGTTGATTTATTATAATAATATATTCAATATTGTTTTTAATGAGTTATTTTTGAATTTTGATGACTTATGTTTATACCATTCATGTTTTGTGGTTAAAATATTGACATTTCATATGCAAGTTTTAATACGAATTTTTTTGGATTATTTTCTAACCATTTCATTAGAGGAATGAATTGGACATAATAAGTGACAGGTGGAGCCCACTATAGCTCCTCAATGTATCTGTAGGTCTCATTAGATAAACTTTTTTCTTGGAACAAGGCGTTGAAAGAATCTTATTTGTACTCTTGGAACGATGCCTTGACTATGTATTTATGATGTCTGGCATTATGCAATATATCATGATGAAATTAGTTATTGATATTACAAGTGATTATTCGACTAGTAGAATATCAATCTAAATAATTAAATGTCATTATTTTATTTATCATTTCTATTATATGCTGAAGTTTATGTTTAAATGTCTTTTGTTTTAGACTTATACATTACCTTAAATGTTTATGCTTTTTTATGATAGTTTATGCTATATTATTATCCCCACTAAGTGTTTGAGCTCACTCATTTTCTTTTTTTTTCTTTTTCTCCGTATTTGATCAAGTATGTTATGATTATTCTGAAGGGGTAGGACAAAGGATATGACTGTTCTCAAAGGGGACCCAATGTTAGTTTTCATTACTTCATGATGTAAATTAAAACTTATATACTAATATAGTAATTTCGAGGCTA
Organism: Viscum album; assembly: GCA_963277665.1. Classification (NCBI taxonomy): domain Eukaryota; kingdom Viridiplantae; phylum Streptophyta; class Magnoliopsida; order Santalales; family Viscaceae; genus Viscum; species Viscum album. The sequence continues at coordinate 1,769,486,252 of OY728142.1, read as the reverse complement.
CTAATATAATCGGTCCTTAAATACCTAATCTCTATTCATCATAACAATGTTTTTTATTAATTTACCTACTCTCGGTAACTAGGGTTGGGGTGTTAGTTTTGGTATCAGTGATGTTTAGTACAAACCATGGAAACTAGATTTAAAAAAAACTCAGATTCGAAAAAACAACCCTAAGATAGAATTGAGGGATTATTAAAGAAAACATTCAAAAAATTCGGTAATGTAATTATTATTTGGGTTTTCAAAGAATTAAATCCATTTTTGGATTTGAGGAGGTAAAGGCGGATCTTGCACAGATGTACCTAGTGGTAAAACCTAAAAACACCGCATTGAGCTAGAATCTAATGGGAAATGGTGTAAGACAACAGACCTTGATGCACTATTGGTTTTGACACTCAGGTGGGATATTCGTTGGATAAATCAGATTTTAATTAAAACCCAATTTGAAGGATTTGAATAAAATTTGAGAACAAATAAACTTGGTTAATCCTAAGGTATTTTATATTGAAAATAATGTGTCATGATATTCTCTAAATGATTTTATGAATATTTTTTCTCACACTATGAAATCATATTTTAGTTAATGGCTAGTTTCCATGGAATTCATAGTTACATTGAACATGATGTATAATGTGGTCAGGGTGGTGGAAATGTGAAACTAAATGGAATTTTGATAGCTATAAAAGATATCATGTTCATGATGAAGTAGGTTTCTAAAAATACAATAAAAAATATAGACATTAACCAACTCACAAACTCAATAAACAAGAGGAAGGTGGGGAATGATAAGAGCTCTTACAGTGGAGACCATGGAGAAAATAATTCTCAATTTCTATCATCCCAAAAATGATGAAGAAGACACCTAGAAAAGTGTCTAAATGGAATAAATAAATCATTATGTATGGAAAAGTAGTAAACTATGTAAAGAATTTACAATGAAAAATTAAGAGTACTATGGAATAAAAAAAAAATTATCCTATGAATAAATTTACAGTCATTTACCATAAATGCAGTGGACCTGGGCATTACCTGAGTCAATACCTTATTATATAGTATAACCACGAGGTCAAGTAATAACCATTGAAAACAATAAATGTATGGAGAAATGTTTAAATGTATTAATGTTATTTTTTTGATGAGATTACATTGTAAGACTTTTCTCTTGTATGTTTAACCCTACAGTTTGTTGTGAGAAAATTATTTTTGAGGAAGAATTATCTTTTATTTTATTGATATATTTATGAATAATTATTTGGGTTTATATGATCATTGAATTTGAGTTAATTATAGGTTATTAATTTTTGGGATGAAAATGTGAGGTATGAGATACCATTTGTGGTTAAATTATGTTATTGTTATTTTGAGGAATTTATCTCATTTTTGGAATGTTATAAAATGTATTTTTTTGGAAAATGATAACACATCAATCGTGTGACAACCAGTAGCATCCGACAAAGCTGTGGGAATTGAACACACAACCAAAGTTCCACTGAGATTTATCACCTTCCACTGGACTATGTTATGTCCCAAGTTAGTGTGACCAAATAATTTTTGTTATATGATTTTATTAATCAATAATATTTTGATTTGGGATCTTCTATTCAATCAAATAGATATCGTTAGAATAGGAAAATGATTTGGTGATTAAGTGACAATTGTTATTTTAGAAGACGTTTTCTCCATTTGGAACACTATATACATAAGGAAAATAGAATACTCTGAGATTTCATTTGAGGAGTAATGGTGGATTATTTTACATTCATAAGAATATATGTTTTTATAGAGATTCATGTTATTAACAGAAATGATTATGCTTTCATAAAGATGATGTGATTTGGTTAATTACACATCTTTAAGAGACTTTATGAGTGGTTGATATTATTTGGAGATAATTGTTAATATTTACTATGAAAGACTATGTGATTAAATTCATCTGACTTTTGGGTTTCAATCTAAGTTAGGATTATAATGAGGAATTTTAAGGACAATTGTTTATTGAATGGTCTTCATTGAACATTGGGCACTATTTGTTTAATTTTTCAAATTAATATTACTATTTATTTCAATAAAGGATGATCCATTTTGAGGATCATCGGATCTTATAATCACCATTTGGTTTTGGTTATCTTATAAAGACAAGGGAAATATATAGTTTGTCCTTTTTGGGTTATGTGATTCTATATATGTTCATTCTAGTTCTTCAGCTGTAACCAAGTCATATGGAATACCCATCATTTTGAGAAAATATTAGTAAGTGGTAGAAATTTATTAAAGGATGAAACTATAATTGAAAAGTAAATATATTTATTTATGTTCATAGTCAATCTCATAAATAAATTCCTCAATATTATGAAATGGAACATAAAACAAAAAAACATAGTCAATTTACTTTTCATACTAGGAAAATAATTACCATTTAACCCATCCTTGTTTATGGTTTTAATGTTGTTAAATTTCTTTGTATAATGTTTTCTACCACTCTCCATCAGAATTTGAAACTTAATTTATCTTCTATATCCATGTTGTCTGACATGGAATCCTAGTATGGGTTATCTCAAGTGACCTTTGTACTTTGGTTTCTTTCTTTTAATGTGATAGTTTTATTAACTCTTTTTCTGATATGTGACATTCAATGATGTTACCAATCCAAAATTTAAAATTTTCTGGATGCAATTTATAATAGGGGGAAGAATATAACACCCAAAAATTTTATTGTGAGTTATTTTCTTCTAAATAATTAAATAGATTGTGTTACATGCAACATTATATTTGAGCACACCACGACATACCAAACTAGCTGTTCAAAAAACAGTTATGAATAGTATTAACCACATTTTGAATTTTATATACTTCATATAATTTTAACATCCATATTATGTGTTTCATAGACATAATATAAGAACAAATTCAAATTTTCAGATAAATGATATTTTTTTAAAAAAATGCGATTTTACGTCCTTTTAATTGAAAACCATTTTTAAATAAAATATTTGAAATTATTATATATTAGATTTGAAAAAATAAACTTCTCATTTACATGTGGAAAATAAATATTTTTGGGTAAAATTTAGGTTCTTTTCGGACAACTTTCATATTTGGATGAATAGTGAAAAAATAAAAAAATTTAATTGAAAACCACTTTTAAATCAAAATAATTTATTTTGTTAAATTATAAATTTGAATGGTTTTGAAGTATAATTAGATTTTATTTTTATCATTTAATCTAATGTGGTACATTTGATGTAGTTTTACATTTGAATTGGACATAAACACATAACAATCTTTTGATAAATTTAATTTCTCAAAAACTCACTTTATGGTTTTGACAATGGGAATAATTTTTTAATTTAATTAGTAAAACTTATAAATTTTAAATTTTTTAAAATATTAATCAATTTTGAATTTTTAATATCATAATTATATTTGTGTTATTTTTTTGTTCTTTTTTAAAAACATTCAATTATTGATTAATAACGATAAACATTGAGTTATTATTTAATGATGACATTTTATTTAAATAAATTTTTTTAATTTAAATTATATTTAAAGAAAAAATAGATACATAATACCTATATTAGTCCAATTTAATTAATTGATGTCAATTTAAAATAAGATTAGATATATATAATTTTATTTAACCTTTTACCATTTTTTACTCACCTTCTAGGAACATTTCCATATTTGCATGAAACCTAATTTTATAGGTTCTGTGAATTGATTTAAGAAAATCTAAGAGATGTGATTGAAATCAGTTTGTAAAATTTGGTTCAATAGTATGAGAATAATTTTTGGTGAATAGAAACTTTTGAATGTTATTAACTACGGTTAAAAGTAAATTTGGTAATTAAAAGTAAAAATGATTATATAATTACCCTAAAACATTTCCTAATTCTATTGGATAAAATTATTTAGACCAAAATAAAACTTAGGAATAAAATATGATAATTTTTATCCATGATTGTTAGATTATAAAATTTATTATTATTTTATTTAAAGAATAGTTAAAAGTGTTAAATTCAATGTTTAATAACTAAAACATTTTGAATATAGTTTAATAAAAAAGATAAACTAGACTATAAATATTCATTAAATGGATAATACTATATCCTAAATCATGGTATATTATATATAATTTTGAGACATTATATAATTAAATTTATTTATAAGACAATGATAATGTAGTAATTACCTTATTAATAAAGGAATAAAATAATTGATATTATAAATATAAAAATAATTGTAAATATATACTTTGGATGCATCCCACGAATTTTATAAGTTAATATGACAAATTAGGGTTGATTTAATGTATTTTTTCCAAAGTAATGAAGTTTTTTTAACATTAAAAAAAATCAATTACAAAATAGTTTAAAAATTTACACAAATGAGTATTTAAGAAAAATACTATATTATTAGATGATATAATATTCCTAAAAAATAATATTTTAAAAAAGGAATAATATAATGATATATATGTCATTAATTAACCACTTGAGGTTCTCTTGTAAATTTATAGTAAATTTATTAACCATGTAATATAAAAATATAAGAAGACATGTTAAAAATGAAACTATTCAACAATGAATTAAATATAAAAGATACAATTAATATAGAAACCTAAACTTGTCTAAACCCTATTTGTTGAGAGTATTTAGAACCATAACCACATTATACTCAAAATAAATCCATTTTGATCTATTATAAACCGAAAATTATGTTATAAAAAATCATATTTCATGCTTTTCTTAATGTGATCCAAACATATCTTATATAATTTTACTTCCCCTTCTATCAGAATAAAACCTCCAAATCCATTTTGGTCGGGCAAAACCTGCTCAAATATTCTCCCAACTACCATAACATGAACCTAGAGGCCTTAAATGTATCAAATAGATACCCTATGGATCGCTTTTGATCAAATCAAAAGGAATCACCTGAAGAAGAGGTAATAATTTCACCACCTCTTTCAAAGTTATTTTCCTCTTCGACTAAATCATTCATTATTGTTTCCATACCAAAAATAATAGAACAATTACCTTATAAATAAAATGATGTTATTATAAATATTTTACATCCATATCCATTATTTAATCCATTCTATGAATGAAAAAGTCACCATCGTGCGTATGTACGACTTACCGTCTCTACGTCATGGTGTAGTTTGTTATTCAAAACTTCATTATTTGGATGGGTATAACAAAGATTATAACTGATATAAATAATAAATATAACATGTTAATGATTATTTATATATAATATAACATCCAATTACATAATATTTCACCACTATTCGAATGATATTGTCACTCATGCGTACGTATGACTTACCGTATCCACGACGCGATGAGATTTCATTTCCCATTGTAACCATTTAAGAATAATTTTCATTTCATGATTAAAAATATTATTTTTGAACTTAATATCATTATTTATATGAATCAAATAAGTCCTATCCATATCAATCATGAATTATGTAACCAATCATATAATAGAAAATGAATCAGTTATCAACTAAAACAATGATACTACTGAAATATCATTAACAAAGCAGTATTAGAAGATCATATCTGATATCATATTTTTGTATGTGGTTCTTGTATAATTTTATAACAATTATTTTCCCATTATAAATGATTTTAACATACCCTATACTAAGGAAAAGTACAAGGTATGAGTTTTTCATCTCACTTTTTAGTCCCATGAGATTCATACTATATTCGCCACTATTTCCTGTTTTGTGGTCTATGTACTACCCATGATTGTATTCTTTTGTTAATATAAATTAATTTATGGTTATTTATAAATTCATTGTATGATCCTTCTTTTATGGGTTTTATGGTTCTTACGTCACCAAATCGGGAATGAAATTTCTAATTTCAATTTCCATTAATTGGGTTTTATGCAAACATTATTGATTATTTTACTCTTAGATTATGTGGGAAATAAAAATTTATTTATTTATGTAGTAATTTCATCTCCTCATTGTGTGGATATACTTTTGATAAATATAATCACTCCACTAATAAATTATGAATACATCGATATGAACTTGATAAGAGTAATCATAACACAATTCATATTCATTGAGTTAAACATCCATGTCATTGGAATTGTTTTTACTAGAGTATGCGTGAATGATCTCAAATTTATTTACACTGAATTTCCATTAATATTCTGTGTATTTATATATTTACACCAAATTATGTCATTGATTTATCCTTAAGATAATGATACAGTTTTTATAAGGGTTTTCATCTAAATTTACATTCAATTGATACATTTTTGTTGTTATGTGCAAATTCACTCTTATATGGTGTATATATTGTACTTTGACATAGTATATCATTAATAAATTTTTTATCATGATTTTATAAGTTTTTTATTTCCTCAATTATTTGTATTCAAGCATCACTCATTTGGTTAGTAACTCTAACTAAAATACCATTTAAACATTTAAAAGATTTATTCTTCTTAATCTTTTTCATTAATTTCCTTGTATTAAAAAAGGTTTTATGGATTTTTTATATGAACATGGATGTTTTGAAATTAAAACTCATTTTAAATGTTTCAAAGTGGTATGGGACACTTTGATAAAAAAATATCTTTTTAAACGGCTTCTTGATAAATAGGGAGAATTTTAAATGATAAAAATGGAATATTTTTCTCAAATAGTTTTACTGATTATTATCATCTATGTAAATATCCTTAATTATTCTTGATTGAGGTTGATTTATTATTTTAAAATCTTCCATATTGTATTGAATGAGTTATATCTGACTGTGGATGTCCTATTTTTATATAATTCATGGTTTTTGGTTAAAAAAATGACATTTTGTATGCTAGTTTTATTACAAATGTTTAAATTTTGTTCCAAATGATTCATTTGAGGAATGAATTTGACTTAGTATTTGATAGGTGGAGCCCACTATAGCTCCTCAATGCATCATTGGGTCTCATGAGACAAAATATTGCCTTATCACAGGGCCTTCAAAAATTTTATTTGTAGTCTAGGCACGAGGCCTTGACAATGGGGTTATGATGTCTGACATTATGTATTCCATCATTATGAAATTAGCTATTGATATTACATGTGATTATTCAACTAGTATAATTCTCATGTGAATAGTTAAATAGAATTATTTGATTAATATTTTCAATATTATTGTGAAGTATATTTTTAAATGTCTTCTGTTTTAGTTTTGTACATTGTCTTAAATGCTTATTCATATTTATGATATTTTCTTCTATATTATTATCCCTACTAAGAATTTTACATCACCCATTTTCTTATGTTTTCCTTTTCAGAAGATGTGAATAAATATGTTATGATTAACATATAAGGATATGCTAAATGATATGAGTTTGTTTAAAGGGGACGTAATGTTGTTTTAATTCATATAATGATCTAATGTAAAAATTATGTATGTATCTAGTATTTCCAAGGATACTAAACTAATCAGTCTTTTGAGACTTGATCTCTTGTGACAATGCCAATGTTATGTAATAATGCACCGAATCTGGGTAACTAGGGTCAGTTTGTCACCCCAAACACCATGTTATTTTTTTTTGACGAAACCACCAAGTCCAAGAAGCCATAGGGGAACATTATGATATAATGAGGAATAAGTATCCTCAATTTTTTAATCAGAGGGATGATTTGTTTTGGTTCAAATTAATTTATTGGGGGAAGAATGTAACCCCTTGATAGTTTATGACAAATATTCAAATATATTTAATATCATTTCTAGCTTTTTTTATGCTCAACATCAAGTTTAAACAAAACACAATAAACAATTAGTGAAATTATTTAAATATGACATTTATAACAAAAATGTTAAACATGCTTATATTAATATGAATAACCAAATTTTTAATATTGATTACAATATTTTTATATAATGAATATATATTGATTAAATAGTACTTCATTTTTAATAATGTATATACAAGATTCAAAATTTATTTTTTTATCAAGAAATTATTTCACCACATTGAATTAATAAATTGAAAAATTAATGTTATATACTATGATAAAATAAATATTATTGTATAAAATTTATTGTTAAATTAAATTTTCTAAAATATCAATTATTGGATTTTTTAGAATTTTTTAGCATAATAATTTTTTGACGAATAGTGAAAGATAATGATTTTTATTTAAATATTTTCTTTATATTAAAACATTAACATATAATATTTTTTAATTACTGGTTTAAATGTAAATTTTGTTAGATTATATTATAATTTTTTCAATACATTCTATTGGATTAAAAATTATATTCACTTTTGATATAATACATTCTATACTCCCGGAAAAATTAAAATAAAAATACCAAATATTCATTAGATATGAGAGTTTTGTTTTAAATTTAAATATTCCACAAAATGTAATTTAGTGTGTTCAAATGGAATCAAGATTTATAATTATAACAAAGAATATTATATAATACCTTCAATGTTATTTTTTTATAATGACTAGTTTAAACAATAAAAATTAATTAATTTGGTTATGGTTAAGACTTGATTATCGAGTGGGGTAAAATATATATTATGGTTAAAATGAAATAAAAACATTTAAAATTACTACATTATTGAATCATTTTGTCCTTATATCATTAATGTTTCTTGAAACAGACACCTTGGTTCTTATTGTCTTTTGTGAAATTTTAGTATAAAATTTTATCTTCAAAAATTCCAAGTGTATCCTCTTTCCCACATTAAAAAGGAAGAAAAATTTCTTATAATATTCGTACATAAAGGGAATATTGGTTTTGATATGACCTAAAAAATAGTTCATTAATTCACTTCTTTTATTATAAAAGAATTTTTTCAGAAACCCTCATAAGAATCCATTCATTGTACATATAAATATGTTTTTATAGACATGATTTCATTTTCAACCAATTGTTTTTATTTAAGTTTTACTTACACATACATCATATCATCTTCAGATACAGTGATATAAAAAAATGATATATATATTATACCAAGAATTTATTATTTTAATATAATAACCTATATCTTTCTCCATCATAAAATGTGAAACAAAATAATCGACCATGTGTTCGATAGAATACATCCTTTTGAAATGATTTAATTAATTTTCCAAAACCAAATATAATGAATAGATATAATTTTAGATTTACTATATATATATTATGATAATGAAATATTTATACTCGGGAAATTATAATATCATATATACCCTCTTACCTTACAATCTGTTGGAAAACAACAAGGTCACACATGAACATGTGTAGACTACCACCCCCAAAAAACGATATGATTTTATTCATATTGTTTTGAAAAGGATGATAATTTGGATATATTTAATGAATATATATGATATATTTTAAAAAAAATATTTTATAATAGTTTTATATTATTTTCCTTTCATTCAATCCATATATATATAAAAATGAAATATTGTTCATTCGTAGGTACGACCTACCCTCTCCATGAATGGTTTAATTCGTCTTATTTATCTATCATAAATACGTTAATATAAATTAATATGTAATAAATAGTTATTATATTTATAAAATTATTAACATACATATCATTATGTACCTAGGAAAAAATTATAAAGACCAAATTAATAGAAACAAAACATACATGAAAAAAGTTGTTATTAGCTGAAAATAATGATTTTTCCAATTGATTGCAAAAAAATATGTGAAAAAGGTTCTAAGTACCAAATATATCATATTATATATGTTATTGAGGTTTTATAATATATATATATATATACATAATTAATAGATGTTAATTATATTAGAGAATAAAACCTGTATAATGGAATTCTTGACACATGGTAAGGTATTTTTCTCAATCTTTTATTTATATGGGACATAGTTCATATTCACCACCTGTTTCTAATATATGGTTTATATAATTACCATAATATTAATTTAGGTTTATTATTATGAATATTATTATATTTACACATCTATCTATTTTTCATAATTTCATGGTGATTGGAATTCAAATGTTAACAATGTGTTAGGATTTTTTCAATATAATATCATTTTTTATTATGATTGTATATGATTATATTTTGTATTATAAAACCATATAATATATCTCTCATTAATATACTAAATTTTATTATTATATAGTTATTTATTTATTTTAAATGTTTCAAGTTTATTTTTCTCCCTTAATGTAATAAATACTGAATAATAATTTTTTTATTGGAACCTAATGATGTTTATCTCTTCAGTAAAAATTAAATTATATTACTTTTCTAATATATATATATATATATATATTAACATTTCCTCTAATTTTATTTAAATATTTTTAATATCATTTATACCATTATTTCTTATAATTATTTAAAAAATATTATTCTAATTTTCCAAATGAGGTACACTTGAATTTTATTGAATAATTTTAATGGGCTCATTAGTTTAAGATGTATATCAGGAATTTATTTAACCCAGAGTCATGATTGATATATTATTTTATTTTTCATTAATATTATTAAAATTTTATTTACAATGAATTTTTATTATTAAATTATGTTAAATTTTTACATTTTAAATGATTCTTTCAAATAAATAAGGGTTTTCTCATCATAAAATGTACAAAATGACCCTATAAAATAATTTTCCATAAATTATGAAATCAAATGACGTTACATAATCATTAATGGGGATATGATCCAATGATACCATTTTTGACCTATTTGTGGATGAATTATGATTATGATGAAATAATTATTATTGAAAAAAAGTTTCCCTAAGTTGTTCTTATAAATCCACATTTATTTTTCATGGGTTTAGATATGATGAATTGATGGAATGTCTATGAAACATGGTTTAATTCAATGGGTTATTCCATGTTGTATTTTTTTTTTGAAACCCATTTTTTTATATTTTTTATACTATGATGAATGTTTCAGGGTCATTTGGAACCCATCTGTATGATTTTAATTATGTGTTATATGGGACTCAAATTATATAGAACAACAATTTTTTGGGTAGTGAAAGACATGTCATTAGACAAATTTGACTATAATAGGGATTAAACCCACCACAATAAGTGATTTTTTCTACTATGATATTCCTCCAACTGATCCATGATTACTATGAGTATTTTTAGAGTGAAACCATTCCACTATGATATCCTTTTAAATTATAATTGACTAATAAAAAAAATGCTTTTCTATAATTTTGTGTCTGTAAAACATATATCTCTTATGAAAGTGTTATTATCTCATATATAATGTTATTTGATTCCCTTAAGATTCATGTCTTATGAAATTATGCCATTTATTAAATACTTCTTGCTTAAAAGATTGGATATATAGGTAATGATTTTCATATTCTATTATCATGTTTTCATACCATTTTGGTCATGTAATATTCATATATCACTTATTCTACCTTATATAGTTTTTGTGCTCATCCTATATTTTTTTTCAATTCCCTATGTTATGAAGAAATGTATTATGTGTCAAATGTATAAGAAAGTTTATATTTATAATGTAACACCCCAAGCTTCCATGATACTCTTCTCTTTGAAAAATACAGTAGCGTTTGTTGTACGCAACTTCGAGTTCTAACACACACCACAACCAATCAAACTAGCTGTTATGAATAGTAATAACCACTTTTTAAAATTTTATATATTTTATAATCCAAAATGGACTTTATTTTTGTATTCGTAATATCGAAATTATCTTTGGGTGAAGTTTTGGTATTTTTCTGAAAACATTCATTTTTTATGAATAATGAAAAACACTGAGTTATAGTTTATAACCAAATTTTTATTTAAATTTTTATTTATTTTATTTAAATTTAATTAAGGTCAAAATATATACATAATACCTATATGAGTTCAATGTAATTCATTGGATCCAGTTTATAATAATTATAGACTTATAAAAATTTTATTAATCTTTTCACCGTCTTTTACCCACCTCCTAGAAGAATATGGAAATTCACATAAAAGATAATTTTACCACTTTTGTTAGTGGAAATTAGAAAAAATTATAGACACATTTAATATCAAGGAGTAAAATGTGCTTCAATGAGATGAAAATAATTTTTGGTGAATAGTAACTTTTTACTTTTATTTACCATGGTTAAAAATAAATACGGTAATTAAGGGTAAAAATGATATTAATATTATCCTAACACATGTCCTAATTCTATTTTACATGTGTATCTAGACCAAAAACAACATTAAGAATAAAATATTATCATTTAGGCCAACTTGGATTAGATTAGTACATTTATTAGTATTTAATTCAAAGAAGAGTTAAAAGAGTTAAAATCAAAGTTTAATTACTAAGACATTTTTAATATAGGGATATACAAAAGATAAATTCGATTATAAATATTCATTATAAAGATAAAAATATTTCCTATATAATTTTAGTTTATTTATAATTTTTAGACATTACATAATTTAATTTATTTATGATACAATAGTGATGTAGTAACTACCTAATTAATGAAATATTAAAATAATTGCTATTATAAATATCCAAATAAAAGTAATTTGAGACTTTTTATGAATTACACTAATTTTATAGGTTATTATGAATGTTATTATTCATTCAATTATGTTTTTTCTATGTAATCATGCTGTTATGATTTTCAGAAAAATCATATACCAAATAGTGTCAAAATTGATATAAAAGAGTTTTTAAAAAAAATATTATATTATTAATTGATATTCAATTCCTAAAAATATAATGTTCGGCCATGAGACTTATATAATTATAGGTGTATCATTAATGGAAAACTTGGAGGTCTATTGGATGTATATAGTAAGTTTATTAACTATATAATATAAAAATACAAAGTGACACGGTAAATGTCAAACTAATTAACTAAGAGTTAAAACTAAAATATATGGTTAATATAGTGACCCAAACCAGTCTAAAACCTATTGTTTGAGTGTTTTTCGACCCCTCCCCACATTAAAATTTAAATAATCTACATTTGAGCCATTATAAACAGAATATGAATTTATTATAAAATAATATTTATAGCTTTTCCAAAGGTGCCCCTCACCCCTCTTATAAAAGGGAACTCCCCCTTCTCTCAATTTCACACCTTCAAAGACTTTTTACTTGGCCAAACTCTCCTCAGATATCCTCCAAACTTCCCTCACTACAACCTAGAGGCCTTAGACGGATCATAAAGCCAACATAAGGAGCCCTTTTGATCAAATTAAAAGGCTGAACCCGAAGAAGAGGTAATGTATTCACCACCCTTTTTCAAGTTCCTTTCTTCTTAAATTTCGTATTTCCTTGTTATTTCCATTCAAAAATAATAAATATAGTATATTTAATATATTGTGATGTTATTTTTAATATTTAATAACCAAATTCATTATTCTATCCATCCCCTGAATGACATGTCAGAATACGTGCGTACGTACGGCCTACCGTCTCCACGTCGTGGTGTAATTATTATTCAATAGATTATTATTTAGATGGGTATAATAATGATGTATAATTCATGTAAATAATAAATATAACATGATAATTATTCTGTGTCTATGATATTCCATCCAATTATATATTATTTTAATATCAAAATAATGATATCGTCGCTCGTGCGTACGTACAGACTACTGTCTCCATAAACGTGATGATATCCATTCCCCATCATATACATTCAAGTATAATTCTTATTTAGTGATTAAAAATAATTTTTAATGACTTTATATCATTCTGGGTATGAATAATATACTACCCATCTAAAAAGAACATGGCTTATGTAACAAAAAACATAAAAGAAAATGAGTAAGTTAACACCCGAAATTATGATAATACTAAGATATTATTAACAAAGCAATGCTAAAAGATAATATATGATATCATATTAATGTATATGATTCTTTTATAATTTAATAAAAATTATTTCACCATTATACAGGAGGTTAACCTACCATCGACCAAGGAAAAGTACAGCGTAAGGGTTTATTTCAAAATAACTTCATTATTCGAGGTTGTTTATACGTAATTATCTACTGAGACCTCTTTATCATCCACATCCATGTTTCTTAAAAATTTATTTCAAATCATTATTAATATTTTAAATACTATGGGATAAAGTAATGTATACCCTTGTTTTCTTTTTATATGAATTTTATAAAGGAATCTTTATGTTGTTTTCCAAACAAGGTCCTTTTTAACATTTTCGACATAATTAAGGTAAGAATGTTTTTTTAACTTATACAGAGGGTGTGTCTATTTTCCACCATTATAAAATTACCGAAGCATCCATTACAATATTATAAAAATAATCAAAGTAAATGTTTTATTTTATAATTATGTGAATTTTAAATGATTTCAAAAAAAAGAGATATTTCTCTCAAATAGTTTTGATTTCATCAATGTCAACATGCTTTGATGGATTTTGAGCTTATTTTATGTTGATTTATTGCGATAAAAACCTTCCATATTGTATTGATGGTTTTACGATATGTTTAACTATGGATGTGTTATTTTTATACCATTCATGGTTTATGTAGAAGGAATTTACATTTCTTATGCTAGTTTTAATACGAATATTTATGTTATGTTTAAACCTGTTCATATGAGGAATGCATTGGACTTAATACGTGATGGGTGGAGCCTGCTATAGATCCTTGATGCATCGGTAGGTCTTATGAGATAAACTAGTGTCTTGGAACAAGGCCTTGACAAAATCTTATTTGTAGTATTTGCACGAGGCCATGGATACATGGTTATGATAGTCTGGCATTATGCATTCCATCATTATGAACATGGTTATTGATATTTCATGAGATTATTCGACTTGTAGATTATCTATGTGAATAAGTAAATGGAATTATTTTATTTTATTTTTTCCATATTATGCGGATGTTCAAGTTTAAAAGGATTTGGTTTTATTTATACTTTTCCTTAAATGTTTATTCTTATTTATGAATGTTTCCCCTATATTGTTATCCTTACTAGGCATTTGAGCTCACCCCTTTCTATGTTTTATTTTTCCTAGGATGTGAATAAATATTTTATTAATGACCTACAGGGATAGTATGAGGGGATATGAGTGTGGACTATAGAGATTTGTTATTGAGTTTTCATTTTATGATGTAATGTACACTTTATGAATGTATCTAGTGTTTCCAAGGATACTAAACTACATGGTATTTCGAGACATGGTCTTTTGTCGCCATGCCAATGTTATGTAATAATGCACCGACTCTGGGTAACTAGGGTCAGGGCGTTATAGTTGGTATTAGAGTAATTTTAGTACAAACTATGGAACCTGGATTTAGATAAATTCTGATTACAGCGCATATCCCTAAGATAGACTTTGAGGATTAGTATAGAAGAACATCCTAGAATTTTGGTATTTTAGAGATTTTTTGAGTTTTCTGAGTAATACATCCTTGTCTGGATATGAGAAGGTAGAGGCGGATCTGGCACCGATGTACCTATGGGTAAAACCCAAAAACACCTCTTTGAGATAGACTCGAACAGAAACTAGTGCACGACAATGGGCCTTGCTGCACTCTTGGTTACAACACTCCTGGAGGATATTCTTAGTATAATTCCCATTTTCTTTACAAACCATTATGAAGGGTTTATGAGTATATACTTCCTCAAAGAGAACATTTTTGTGATTATGGATTATATCCATAAATAGTTTAATTTATGTTAACTGTTTTAAAATTATAGAATTATGTATTTTGATTCATAAACTAATCTAGTTTATTCCATTGTTTATAAATAGCTCCTACTAGAAGGAATGGAAACCGTATCAATGCACGCACTCCATGTAGGGATTTCCCTCCTGCTCAAGATAACTATAGTTGAGCTGGTGATGCAACTGGTGCTGATCAGCTAATCACCATACTTGGACAACTCACTCAGGTTATGAATAATAACCTTACCTGTATAGAGCACCCTGATCTACAGTGTGGAGGATCAATGTTAGATCGCTTCATGAGGAAACAACCACAAAAATTCCATGGGATTACAAATACATTGGTAGTTGAGAAATTGATATGTTCCCTAGAAAAAATATTTCAGGCTTTGTCGATTAGTGAAAGGGAAAAAGTTATCATGGTAGTTTACCGCCTCACTGGAGATGCTAATCAATAGTGGTCATTGATTCAAAACACGATGGAAGATGGTGAAGTATAAAATATGTAATGGAGGGAGTTCAAAGATCTGTTTTTAGAAAAATACATTCCTCGTGACCATCGAGAAAATATGGAAAGGCAATTTCTGAGTCTGAGACAAAAGGAGGATCAGAATGTCGCAAAGTATGAGGCTAACTTTTCGTGGTTAGCATTGTATGCGGGAGATTATATACATAACACAAGAAGTAAGATTGATCATTTCGTTGATGGGTTAAAACCATTTCTCGATCAATCATTAGTCTCACAATCCTTCTAGTCGTATAAAGACATTGTCTCACGTGATATCATGACAGAAAAGGAATTCTCTAAGTCTTATGACTTTAAAGAAAATAAATAGAAGAAGAGATCTAATGATCAATCTGGTAATGGAAATAAGGGGAAGAAGGAAAGAGTTGAATATCCATCATGCAGTAAATGAGGGAAGAAACACCCTGGTACTTTCTTGAAGGGAATGGGAGTCCGTTACATGTGTGGTGAAAAAGGCCACCAAGCTCGTGATTGCTTGGGGAAGAAGGAAGATACTGATGTCCAATGCTACAATTTCAAGGAGATGGGACATTATGCAAATGAATGTCCTAAGCTTCAGGGGATCTTACGTCATAAAAGGCCAATGGATCAAGGCTAAGTTTATACTATCACTACTGCCGAGGTAGAAGCTCTGAAAGACATGGTGGCATGTAATTTTATGGTTTCCTCAAGTTTAGAAAATGAATGATTTGATTCTGGATCATCACATTGTTTCATATCTTCCCAGTTTGATAAAAAAAATATTTCCAATTTGATTTAACATGGGATTTGTCAGTTAAAATCCTAAGGGATGTATCATTGCAACAATGTTTTTTGAATCAGTCCCTATTAGAGCACATAAATTTTCTTTATCCAATTATATCATCGTCATACCTATGATTGAGTTTGATATAATCCTTGGTATGTATTGGTTTTTGTACCATGATGCGAAGATTTATTATAAGGAAAAGGAGGTTGCGATTTTGGATGATTATGATATGGAACACCTTATCTTTAGAGCAAAATAATCACCACCTACTTCATGATGTAAATTAAAACTTATGTACTAATATAGTAATTTCGAGGCTACTAATATAACCGGTCCTTAAATAATTAATCTCTATTCATCATGACAATGTTTTTTAGTAATTTACCGACTCTCGGTAACTAGGGTTGGGGTGTTAGTTTTGGTATCAAAGATGTTTAGTACAAACCATGGAAACTAGATTTAAAAAAAAACTCAGATTCGAAAAAACAACCCTAAGATAGACTTGAGGGATTATTAATGAAAACATTCAAAAAATTTGGTAATGTAATTATTATTTGGGTTTTCAAAGAATTAAATGCATTTTTGGATTTGAGGAGGTAAAGGCGGATCTTGCACAGATGTACCTAGTGGTAAAACCTAAAAACACCACATTGAGCAAGAATCTAATGGGAAATGGTGCAAGACAACAGACCTTGATGCACTCTTGGTTTTGACACTCATGTGGGATATTCGTAGGATAAATCGGATTTTAATTAAAATCCAATTTGAAGGATTTGAATAAAATTTGAGAACAAATAAACTTGGTTAATCATAAGGTATTTTATATTGAAAATAATGTGTCATGATATTCTCTAAATGATTTTATGACTATTTTTTCTCACACTATGAAATCATATTTTAGTTAATGGCTGGATTCCATGGAATTCATAGTTACATTGAACATGATGTATAATGTGGTCAGGGTGGTGGAAATGTGCAACTAAATGGAATTTTTACAGGTGTAAAAGATATCATGTTCATGATGAAGTAGGTTTCTAAAAATAAAATAAAAAATATAGACATTAACCAACTCACAAACTCAATAAACAAGAAGAAGGTGGGGAATGATAAGAACTCTTACAGTGGAGACCATGGAGAAAATAATTCTCAATTTCTATCATCCCAAAAATGATGAAGAAGACACCTAGAAAAGTGTCTAAATGGAATAAATAAATCTTTATGTATGGAAAAGTAGTAAACTATGTAAAGAATTTCCAATGAAAAATTAAGAGTACTATGGAATAAAATAAAAATTATCCTAAGAATAAATTTACAGGGATTTACCATAAATGCAGTGGACATGGGCATTACCTGAGTCAATACCCT
This sequence comes from Viscum album, assembly GCA_963277665.1. Taxonomy (NCBI): domain Eukaryota; kingdom Viridiplantae; phylum Streptophyta; class Magnoliopsida; order Santalales; family Viscaceae; genus Viscum; species Viscum album. Next base: position 1,769,467,975 of record OY728142.1, on the reverse strand, counting down.
ATTATATAGTATAACCACGAGGTCAAGTAATAACCATTGAAAAAAATAAATGTATGGAGAAATGTTTAAATGTATTAATGTTATTTTTTGATGAGATTACATTGTAAGACTTTTCTCTTGTATGTTTAACCCTACAGTTTTTTATGAGAAAATTCATTTTGAGGAAGAATTATCTTTTCTTTTATGGATATATTTAGGAATAATTATTTGGGTTTATATGATCATTGAATTTGAGTTAATTATAGGTTATTAATTTTTGGGATGAAAATGTGAGGTATGAGATACCATTTGTGGTTAAATTATGTTATTGTTATTTTGAGGAATTTATCTCATTTTTGGAATGTTATAAAATGTATTTTTTTGGAAAATGATAACACATCAATCGTGTGACAACCAGTAGCATCAGACAATGCTGTGGGAATTGAACACACAACCAAAGTTCCACTGAGATTTATCACCTTCCACTGGACTATGTTATGTCCCAAGTTAGTGTGACCAATTAATTTTTGTTAAATAATTTTATTAATCAATAATATTTTGATTTGGGATCTTCTGTTCAGTCAAATAGATATCGTTAGAATAGGAAAATTATTTTGTGATTAAGTGACAAATGTTATTTTAGAAGATATTCGCTCCTTTTGGAACACTATATACATAAGGAAAATAGAATACTCTGAGATTTCATTTGAGGAGTAATGGTGGATTATTTTACTTTCATAAGAATATATGTTTTTTATAGAGATTCATGTTATTAACATAAATGATTATGCTTTCATAAAGATGATGTGATTTCGTTAATTACACATCTTTAAGAGACTTTATGAGTGGTTGATATTATTTGGAGATAATTGTTAATATTTACTATGAAAGACTATGTGATTAAATTCATCTGACTTTTGGGTTTCAATCTAAGTTAGGATTATATTGAGGAATTTTAAGGACAATTGTTTATTGAATGGTCTTTATTGAACATTGGGCACTGTTTGTTTAATTTTTCAAATTAATATTATTATTTATTTCAATAAAGGATTATCCATTTTGAGGATCATAGGATCTTATAATCACAGTTTGGTTTTGGTTAACTTATAAAGACAAGGGAAATATATAGTTTATCCTTTTTGGGTTATGTGATTCTATATATGTTCATTCTAGTTCTTCAACTGTAACCAAGTCATCTGGAATACCCATCATTTTGAGAAAATATTAGTAAGTTGTAGAAATTTATTAAAAGGATGAAACTATAATTGAAAAGTAAATATATTTATTTATTTTCATAGTCAATCTCATAAATAAATTCCTCAACATTATGAAATGGAACATAAAAAAAAAACATAGTCCATTTACTTTTCATACTAGGAAACTAATTACCATTTAACCCATCCTTGTTTATGGTTTTAATGTTGTTAACTTTCTTTGTATAATTTTTTCTATCACTCTCCATCAGAATTTGGAACTTAATTTATCTTCTATATCCATGTTTTTTGACATGGAATCCTAGTATGGGTTATCTCAAGTGACCTTTGTACTTCAGTTTCTTTCTTTTAATGTGATAGTTTTATTAACTCTTTTTCTGATATGTGACATTCAATGATGTTACCAATCCCAAATTTAAAATTTTTTGGATGCAATTTCTTATAGGGGGAAGAATATAACACCCAAAAATTTCATTGTGAGTTATTTTCTTCTAAATAATTAAATAGCTTGTGTTACACGCAACATTATATTTGAGCGCACCACGACATACCAAACTAGCTGTTCAAAAAACAATTATGAATAGTATTAACCACATTTTGAATTTTATATACTTCATATAATTTTAACATCCATATTATTTGTTTCATAGACATAATATAAGAAAAAATTCACATTTTCAGATAAATGATATTTTTTTTTAAAAAAATGCGATTTTACATCCTTTTAATTGAAAACCATTTTTAAATACAATATTTGACATTATTATATATTATATTTGAAAAAATAAACTTCTTATTTATATGTGGGAAATAAATAATTTTGGATAAAATTTAGGTTCTTTTCGGATAACTTTCATATTTGGATGAATAGTGAAAAAATAAAAAAAATTAATTGAAAACCACTTTTAAATAAAAATAATTTATTGTGTTAAATTATAAATTTGAACGGTTTTGAAGTATAATTAGATTTTATTTTTATCATTTAATCTAATGTGGTACATTTGATGTAGTTTTACATTTGAATTGGACATAAACACATAACAATCTTTTGATAAATTTAATTTCTCAAAAACTTACTTTATGGTTTTGACAATGGGAATAATTTTTTAATTTAATTAGTAAAACTTATAAATTTTAAAATTTTTAAAATATTAAGTAATTTTGAATTTTTAATATCATAATTATATTTGTGTTATTTTTTTTCTTTTTTAAAAACATTCAATTATTGATTAATAGCGATAAACATTGAGTTATTATTTAATGCTGACTTTTTATTTAAATAATTTTTTTTAATTTAAATTATATTTAAAGAAAAAATAGATACATAATACCTATATTAGTCCAATTTAATTAATTGATGTCAATTTAAAATAAGATTAGATATATATAATTTTATTAAACCTTTTACCATTTTTAACTCACCTTCTAGGAACATTTCTATATTTGCATGAAACATAATTTTATAGGTTCTGTGAATTGATTTAAAAAAAATATAATAGATGTGATTGAAATCAGTATGTAAAATTTGGTTCAATATTATGGGAATAATTTTTGGTGAATAGAAAATTTTGAATGTTATTAACTACGGTTAAAAGTAAATTTGGTAATTAAAAGTAAAAATGATTTTATAATTACCCTAAAACATTTCCTAATTATATTGGATAAAACTATTTAGACCAAAATAAAACTTAGGAATAAAATATGATAATTTTTATCCATGATTGTTAGATTAGAAAATTTATTATTATTTTATTTAAAGAATAGTTAAAAGTATTAAACTCAATGTTTAATAACTAAAACATTTTGAATATAGTTTAATAATGAAAGATAAACTAGACTATAAATATTCATTAAATGGATAATACTATATCCTAAATCATAGTATATTATTTATAATTTTTAGACATTATATAATTAAATTTATTTATAAGACAATGATAATGTAGTAATTACCTTATTAATAAAGGAATAAAATAATTGATATTATAAAAATAAAAATAATTGTAAATATATACTTTGGATGCATTCCACGAATTTTATAAGTTAATATGACAAATTAGGGTTGATTTAATGTATTTGTTTCAAAGTAATGAGGTTTTTTTAACATTAAAAAAATCAATTACAAAATAGTTTAAAAATTTACATAAATGAGTATTTAAGAAAAATACTATATTATTAGATGATATAATATTCCTAAAAAAATAATATTTTAAAAAAGGAATAATATAATGATATATATGTCATTAATGAACCACTTTAGGTTCTCTTGTAAATTTATAGTAAATTTATTAACCATGTAATATAAAAATATAAGAAGACATGTTAAAAATGAAACTATTCAACTATGAATTAAATATAAACGATACGGTTAATATAGAAACCTAAACTTATCTAAACCCTATTGGTTGAGAGTATTTAGAACCATAACCACATTATACTCAAAATAAATCCATTTTGATATATTATAAACCGAAAATTATGTTATAAAAAATAATATTTCATGCTTTTCTTAATGTGATCCAAACATCTCTTATAAAATTTTACGTCCCCTTCTATCAGAATAAAACCTCCAAATCCATTTTGGTCAGGAAAAACCTGGTCAAATATTCTCCCAACTACCATAACATGAACCTAGATACCTTAAATGTATAAAATAGATACCCTATGGATCACTTTTGATCAAATCAAAAGGAATCACCTGAAGAAGAGGTAATAATTTCACCACCTCTTTCAAAATTATTTTCCTCTTCGACTTAATCATTCATTATTGTTTCCATAAAAATAATAATATAACAATTACCTTATAAATAAAATGATGTTATTATAAATATGTTACAGCCATATCCATTATTTAATCCATTCTATGAATGAAAAAGTCACCATCGTGTGTATGTACGACTTACCGTCTCTACGTCATGGTGTAGTTTGTTATTCAACACTTCATTATTTTGATGGGTATAACAAAGATTATAACTGATATAAATAATAACTATAACATTTTAATGATTATTTATATATAATATAACATCCAATTACATAATATTTCGCCACTATTCGAATGATATTGTCACTCATGCGTACGTATGACTTACCGTCTCCACGACGCGATGAGATTTCATTTCCCATTGTAACCATTTAAGAATAAATTTCATTTCATGATTAAAAATAAATTTTTTGAACTTAATATCATTATTTATATGAATCAAATAAGTCCTATCCATATCAATCATGAATTATGTAACCAAGCATATAATGAAAAACGAATCAGTTAACAACTGAAACAATGATACTACTGAAATATCATTAACAAAGAAGTATTAGAAGATCATATCTGATATCATATTTCTATATGTGGTTCTTGTATAATTTTATAACAATTATTTTCCCATTATAAATGAGTTTAACATACCCTATACTAAGGAAAAGTACAAGGTACGAGTTTTTTATCTCACTTTTTAGTCCCATGAGATTCATACTATATTCGCCACTATTTTCTGTTTTTTGGTCTATGTACTACCCATGATTGTATTCTTTGGTTAATATAAATTAATTTATGGTTATTTATAAATTCATTGTATGATCCTTCTTTTATGGGTGTTATGGTTCTTACGTCACCAAATCGGGAAAGAAATTTCTAATTTCAATTTCCATTAATTGGGTTTTATGAAAACATTATTGATTATTTTACTCCTAGATTATGTGGGAAATAAAAATTTATTTATTTATGTAGTAATTTAATCTCCTCATTGTGTGGATATACTTTTGATAAATATAATCACCCCACTAATAAATTCTCAATACATCGATATGAACTTGATAAGAGTAATCATAACACAATTCCTATTCATTGAGTTAAACATCCATGTCATTGGAATTGTTTTTACTAGAGTATGCGTGAATGATCTCAAATTTATTTACACTGAATTTCCATTAATATTTTGTGTATTTATATATTTACACCAAATTATTTCATTGATTTATCCTTAAGATAATGATACAGTTTTTATAAGGGTTTTCATCTAAATTTACATTCAATTGATACATTTTCGTGGTTATGTGAAAATTCACTCTTATATGGTGTATATATTGTACTTTGACATAGTATATCATTAATAAATTTTTTATCATGATTTTATAAGTTTATTATTTCCTCAATTATTTGTATTCAAGCATCACTCATTTGGTTAGTAACTATAACTAAAATTCCATTTAAACATTTAAAAGATTTATTCTTCTTAATCTTTTTCATTAATTTCCTTGTATTAATAATGGTTTTATGGATTTTTTATATGGAAATGGATGTTTTGAAATTAAAACTAATTTTAAATGTTTCAAAGTGGTATGGGACACTTTGATAAAAAAATATCTTTTCAAACGGCTTCTTGATAAATAGGGAGAATTTTAAATGATAAAAAATGAATATTTTTCTCAAATAGTTTTACTGATTATTATCATCTATGTCAATATCCTTAATTATTCTTGATTGTGGTTGATTTATTATTTTAAAATCTTTCATATTGTATTGAATGAGTTATCTCTGACTGTGGATGTCCTATTTTTATATAATTCATGGCTTTTGGTTAAAAAATTGACATTCTGTATGCTAGTTTTATTACGAATGTTTAAATTTTGTTCCAAATGATTCATTTGAGGAATGAATTTGACTTAGTATGTGATAGGTGGAGCCCACTATAGCTCCTCAAAGCATCATTTGGTCTCATGAGACAAAATATTTCCTTGTCACAGGGCCTTCAAAAATTTTATTTGTAGTCTGGGCACGAGGCCTTGACAATGGGGTTATGATGTCTGACATTATGCATTCCATCATTATGAAATTAGCTATTGATATTACATTTGATTATTCGACTAGTATAATTCTCATGTGAATAGTTAAATAGAATTATTTGATTAATATTTTCAATATTATTCTGAAGTTTATTTTTAAATGTCTTCTGTTTTAGTCTTGTACATTGTCTTAAATGTTTATTCATATTTATGATATTTTCTTCTATATTATTATCCCTACTAAGAATTTTACATCATCCATTTTATTATGTTTTCCTTTTCAGAAGATGTGAATAAATATATTATGATTAACCTACAAGGATATGCTAAATGATATGAGTGTGTTTAAAGGGGACGTAATGTTGTTTTAATTCATATAATGATGTAATGTAAAAATTATGTATGTATATAGTATTTCCAAGGATACTAAACTAATCAGTCTTTTGAGACTTGATCTCTTGTGACAATGCCAATATTATGTAATAATTCACCGAATCTAGGTAACTAGGGTCAGGTTGGCACCCCAAACACCATGTAAATGTTTTGTGACGAAACCACCAAGTCCAAGAAGCCATAGGAGAACATTATGATATAATGAGGAATAAGTATCCTCAATTTTTTAATCAGAGGGGTGATTTGTTTTGGTTGAAATTAATTTTATTGGGGGAAGAATATAACCCCTTGATAGTTTATGCCAAATATTCAAATATATTTAATATCATTTCTAGCTTGTTTTATGCTCAACATCAAGTTTAAACAAAACACAATAAACAATTAGTGAAATTATTTAAATATGACATTTATAACAAAAATGTTAAACATGGTTATATTTATATGAATAACCAAATTTTTAATATTGATTACAATATTTTTATATAATGAATATATATTGATTAAATAGTACTTCATTTTTAATAATGTATATATAAGATTAAACATTTATTTTTTTTTCAAGAAATTATTTCACCACATTGAATTAATAAATTGAAAAATTAATGTTATATACTATGATAAAATAAATATTATTGTACAAAATTTATAGTTAAATTAAATTATCTAAAATATCAATTAGTGGATTTTTTAGAATTTTTTAGCATAATAATTTTTTGACGAATAGTGAAAGATAATGATTTTTATTTAAAAATTTTATTTATATTAAAACATTAACATATAATATTTTTTAATTACTGGTTTAAATGTAAATTTTGTTAAATTATATTATTATTTTTTCAATACATTCTATTGGATTAAAAATTATATTCACTTTTGATATAATGCATTCTATACGCCCGGAAAAATTAAAATAAAAATACCAAATATTCATTAGATATGAGAGTTTTGTTTTGAATTTAAATATTCCATAAAATGTAATTGAGTGTGTTCAAATGGAATCAATATTTATAATTTTATCAATGAATATTATATAATACCTTCAATGTTATTTATTTATAATGACTAGTTTAAACAATAAAAATTAATTAATTTTGTTATGGTTAAGACTTGATTATCGAGTGGGGTAAAATATATATTATGGTTAAAATGAAATAAAAACATTTAAAATTACTACATTATTTAATCATTTTGTCCTTATATCATTAATGTGTCTTGAAACAGACACCTTGGTTCTTATTGTCTTTCGTAAAATTTTAGTATAAAATTTTAACTTCAAAAATTCCAAGTGTATCCTCTTTCCCACATTAAAAAGGAAGAAAAATGTCCTATAATATTCGTACATAAAGGGAATATTGGTTTTTATAAGACCTAAAAAATAGTTCATGAATTCACTTCTTTTATTGTAAAAGAATTTTTTTGGAAACCCTCATAAGAATCCATTCATTGTATATATAAATATGTTTTTTATAGACATGATTTCATTATCAACCAATTGTTTTTATTTAAGTTTTACTTACACATACATCATATCATCTTCAGATATAGTGATATATAAAAATTATATATATATTATACCAAGAATTTATTATTTTAATATAATAACCTATATCTTTCTCCATCATAAAATGTGAAACAAAATAATCGACCATGTGTTCGATAGAATACATCCTTTTGAAATGATTTAATTAATTTTCCAAAACCAAATATAATGAATAGATATAATTTTAGATTTACTATATATATATTATGATAATGAAATATTTATACTCGGGAAATTATAATATCATATATACCCTCTTACCTTACAATCTGTTGGAAAACAACAAGGTCACACATGAACATGTGCAGACTACCACCCCCAAAAAACGATATGATTTTATTCATATTGTTTTTAAAAGGATGATAATTTGGATATATTTAATGAATATATATGATATATTTAAAAAAAAAATATTTTATAATAGTTTTCTATTATTTTCCTTTCATTCAATCCATATATATATAAAAATGAAACATTGTTCATTCGTAGGTACGACCTACCCTCTTCATGAATGGTTTAATTCGTCTTATTTATCTATCATAAATATGTTAATATAAATTAATATGTAATAAATAGTTATTATATTTATAAAATTATTAACATACCTATCATTATTTACCTAGGAAAAAATTATAAAGACCAAATGAATAGAAACAAAACATACATGAAAAAGTTGTTATTAGCTGAAAATAATGATTTTTCCAATTTATAGTAAAAAAATATGTGAAAAAGGTTTTATGTACCAAATATATCATATTATATATGTTATTGAGGTTTTATAATATATATATATATACATAATTAATAGATGTTAATTATATTAGAGAATATAGCCTGTATAATGAAATTCTTGACACATGGTAAGGTATTTTTCTCAAACTTTTATTTATATGGGACATAGTTCATATTCACCACCTGTTTATAATATATGGTTTATATAATTACCATAATATTAATTTAGGTTTATTATTATGAATATTATTATATTTACACATCTATCTATTTTTCATAATTTCATGGTGATTGGAATTCAAATGTTACTAATGTGTTATGATTTTTTGAATATAATATCATTTTTTATTATGATTGTATATGATTATATTTTGTATTATAAAACAATATAATATATCTCTCATTAATATACTAAACCTTATTATTATATATTTATTTATTTATTTTACATGTTTCAAGTTTATTTTTCTCCCTTAAAATAATAAATACTGAATAATAATTTTTTTATTGGAACCTAATGTTGTTTATCTCTCCAGTAAAAATTAAATTATATTACATTTCTTAAATATATATATATATATTTTAATATTTCCTCTAATTTTATTTAAATATTTTTAATATCATTTATACCATTATTTCTTATAATTATTTAAAAAAAATTATTCTAATTTTCCAAATGAGGTACACTTGAATTTTATTGAATAATTGTAATGGACTCATTAGTTTAAGATGTATATCAAGAATTTATTTAACCCAGAGTCATGATTGATATATTATTTTATTTTTCATTAATATTATTCATATTTTATTTACAATGTATTTTTATTATTAAATTATGTTAAATTTTTACATTTTAAATGATATTTTCAAATAAATAAGGGTTTTCTCATCATAAAATGTACAAAATGACCCTATAAAATAATTTTCCATAAATTATGAAATCAAATGACGTTACATAATCATTAATGGGGATATGATCCAATGATACCATTTTTGACCTATTTGTGGATGAATTATGATTATGATGAAATAATTATTATTGAAAAAAAGTTTCCATAAGTTGTGCTTATAAATCCACATTTATTTTTCATGGGTTTCGATATGATGAATTGATGAAATGTCTATGAAACATGGTTTAATTCAATGGGTTATTCCATGTTGTATTTTTTTTGAAACCCATTTTTTTTATTTTTTTTATACTATGATGAATGTTTCAGGGTCATTTGGAACCCATCTGTATGATTTTAATTATGTGTTATATGGGACTCAAATCATATAGAACAACAATTTTTTGGGTAGTGAAAGACATGTCATTAGATAAATTTGACTATAATAGGGATTAAACCCACCACAATAACTGATTTTGTCTACTATGATATTCTTCCAATTTATCTATGATTACTATGAGTATTTTTAGAGTGATACCATTCCACTATGATATCCTTTTAAATGATAATTGACTAATAAAGAAAATTCTTTTCTATAATTTTGTGTCTGTAAAACATATATCTCTTATGACTTTGTTATTATCTCATATATAATGTTATTTGATTCCCATAAGATTCATGTCTTATGAAATTATGTCATTTATTAAATACTTCTTATTTAAAATATTGGATATATAGGTAATGATTTTCATATTCTATTATCATGTTTTCATACCATTTTGGTCATATAATGTTCATATATCACTTATTCTACCTTATATAGTTTTTGTGCTCATCCTATATTTTTTTTCCATTCCCTATCTTATGAAGAAATGTATTATGTGTCATATGTATAATAAAGTTCCTATTTATAATGTAACACCCCAAGCTTCCATGATACTATTCTCTTTGAAAAATACAGTAGCGTTTGTTGTACGCAACTTCGAGTTCTAAAACACACCACAACCAATCAAACTAGCTGTTATGAATAGTAATAACAAATTTTTGAAATTTTATATATTTTATTATCCAAAATGGACTTTATTTTTGTATTCGTAATATCTAAATTATCTTAGGGTGATGTTTTGGTATTTTTATGAAATCATTCATTTTTTATGAATAGTGAAAAAACACTGAGTTATAGTTTATAACCAAATTTTTATTTAAATTTTTATTTATTTTATTTAAATTTAATTAAGGTCAAAATATATACATAATACCTATATGAGTTCAATTTAATTCATTAGAGCCAGTTTATAATAATTATAGACTTATAAAAATTTTATTAATCTTTTCACCGTCTTTTACCCACCTCCTAAAGAATTTGGAAATTCACATAAAACATAATTTTACCACTTTTGTGAGTGGAATTTAGAAAAACATATAGACACATTTAATATCAAGGAGTAAAATGTGCTTCAATGAGATGAAAATAATTTTTGGTGAATAGTAACTTTTTACTTTTATTTACCATGGTTAAAAATAAATTTGGTAATTAAGGGTAAAAATGATATTATTATTACCCTAACACTTGTCCTAATTCTATTTGACATGTGTATCTAGACCAAAAACAACATTAGGAATAAAATATTATCATTTAGGCCAACTTGGATTAGATTAGTACATTTATTAGTATTTAATTCAAAGAAGAGTTAAAAGAGTTAAAATCAAAGTTTAATTACTAAGACATTTTTAATATAGGGATATACAAAAGATAAATTAGATTATAAATATTCATTATAAAGATAAAAATATTTCCTATATAATTTTAGTTTATTTATAATTTTTAGACATTACATAATTTAATTTATTTATGATACAATAGTGATGTAGTAACTACCTAATTAATGAAGTATTAAAATAATTGCTATTATAAATATCCAAATAAAAGTAATCTGAGACTTTTTATGAATTCCACTAATTTTATAGGTTATTATGACATGTTATTATTCATTCAATTATGTTTTTTCGATGTAATCATGCTGTTATGATTTTCAGAAAAATCATATACCAAATAGTGTCAAAATTGATATAAAAGAGTTTTTTAAAAAAATATTATATTATTAATTGAAATTCAATTCCTAAAAATATAATGTTCGGCCATGAGACTTATATAATTATAGGTGTATCATTAATAGAAAACTTGGAGGTCTATTGGATGTATATAGTAAGTTTATTAACTATATAATATAAAAATACAAAGTGACACGGTAAATGTCAAACTAATTAACTAAGAGTTAAAACTAAAATATATGGTTAATATAGTGACCCAAACCAGTCTAAGACCTATTGGTTGAGTATTTTTAGACCCCTCCCGACATTAAACTTTAAATAATCTACATTTGAGCAATTAGAAACTGAATATTAATTTATTATAAAATAATATTTATAGCTTTTCCAAAGGTGCCCCTCACCCCTCTTATAAAAGGGAACTCTCCCTTCTCTCAATTTCACACCTTCAAAGACTTTTGACTTGGCCAAACTCTACTCAGATATCCTCCAAACTTCCCTCACTACATTTTAGAGGCCTTAGTTGGATCATAAAGCCAACATAAGGAGCCCTTTTGATCAAATTAAAAGGCTGAACCCGAAGAAGAGGTAATGTTTTCACCACCCTTTTTTCAGGTTCCTTTCTTCTTAAATTTAGTATTTCCTTGTTATTTCCATTCTAAAATAATAAATATAGTATATTTAATATACTGTGATGTTATTTTTAATATGGAATAACCAAATTCATTATTCTATCCATCCCCTGAATGACATGTCAGCATACGTGCGTACGTACGGCCTACCGTCTCCACGTCGTGGTGTAATTATTATTCAATATATTATTATTTAGATGGGTATAATAATGATGTATAATTCATGTAAATAATAAATATAACATGATAATTATTCTGTTTCTATGATATTCCATCCAATTATATATTATTTTAATATCAAAATAATGATATCGTCGCTCGTGCGTACGTACAGACTACTATCTCCATAAACGCGATGAGATCCATTACCCATCATATACATTCAAGTATAATTCTTATTTAGTGATTAAAAATAATTTTTAAGGACTTTATATCATTCTGGGTATGAATAATATACTACCCATCTAAAAAGAACATGGCTTATGTAACAAAACACATATAAGAAAATGAGTAAGTTAACACCCGAAATTATGATAATACTAAGATATTATTAACAAACCAATACTAAAAGATAATATATGATATCATATTAATGTATATAATTCTTTTATAATTTAATAAAAATTATTTCACCATTATACAGGTGGTTAACCTACCCTCGACCAAGGAAAAGTACAACGTAAGGGTTTATTTCAAAATCACTTCATTATTAGAGGTTGTTTATATGTAATTATCTACTGGGACCTCTTTATCATCCACATCCATGTTTCTTAAAAATTTATTTCAAATCATTATTAATATTTTAAAGACTATGGGATAAAGTAATTTATACCCTTGTTGCCTTTTTATATGAATTTTATAAAGGAATATTTATGTTGTTTTCCAAACAAGGTCCTTTTTAACCTTTTCGACAGAATTAAGGTAAGAATGTTTTTTTTAACTTATACAGAGGGTGCGGCTATTTTCCACCATTATTAAATTACCGAAGAATCCCTTACAAGATTATAAAAAAATCAAAGTAAATGTTTTATTTTATAATTATGTGACTTTTAAATGATTTAAAAAAAAGAGATATTTCTCTCAAATAGTTTTGATTTCATATATGTCAACATGCTTTGATGGATTTTGAGCTTATTTTATGTTGATTTATTGTGATAAAAACCTTCCATATTGTATTGATGGTTTTGTGATATGTTTAACTATGGATGTGTTATTTTTATACCATTCATGGTTTTTGTAGAATGAATTTACATTTCTTATGCTAGTTTTAAAACGAATATTTATGTTATGTTTAAACCTGTTCATATGAGGAATGCATTGGACTTAATAAGTGATGGGTGGAGCCTGCTATAGATCCTTGATGCATCGGTAGGTCTCATGAGATAAACTAGTGTCTTGTCACAAGGCCTTGACAAAATCTTATTTGTAGTCTTTGCACGAGGCCATGGCTACATGGTTATGATAGTCTGGCATTATGCATTCCATCATTATGAATGTGGTTATTGATATTGCATGAGATTATTCGACTTGTAGAATATCCATGTGAATAAGTAAATGGCATTATTTTATTTTATTTTTCCATATTATGCGGATGTTCAAGTTTAAAAGGATTTTGTATTATTTATACTTTTCCTTAAATGTTTATTCTTAATTATGAATGTTTCCCCTATATTATTATCCTTACTAGGTATTTGAGCTCACCCCTTTCTATGTTTTATTTTTCCCAGGATGTGAAGAAATACTTTATTAATGACCTACAGGGATAGTATGATGGGATATCAGTGTGGACTATAGAGATATGTTATTGTAGTTTTCATTTTATGATGTAATGTAAACTTTATGAATGTATCAAGTGTTTCCACAGATACTAAACTAAATGGTCTTTTGAGACATGATCTTTTGTCACCATGCCAATGTTATGTAATAATGCACCGACTCTGGGTAACTAGGGTCAGGGCATTACAGTTGGTATTAGAGTAATTTTAGTACAAACCATGGAACCTGGATTTAGATAAATTCTGATTATAGTGCATATCCCTAAGATAGACTTTGAGGATTAGTATAGAAGAACATCCTAGAATTTTGGTATTGTAGAGATTTTTTGAGTTTTCTGAGTAATACATCCCTGTCTGGATATGAGAAGGTAGAGGTGGATCTGGCACCGATGTACCTCTGGGTAAAACCCAAAAACACTTCTTTGAGATAGACTTGAACAGAAACTAGTGCACGACAACGGGCCTTGCTGCACTCTTGGTTACAACACTCCTGGAGGATATTCTTAGTATAATTCCTATTTTCTTTACAAACCATTATGAAGTGTTTATGAGTATATACTTCCTCAAAGAGAAAATTTTTGTGATTATGGATTATATCCATAAATAGTTCAATTTATGTTAAGAGTTTTAAAAATATGGAATTATTTATTTTGATTCATAAACTAATCTAGTTTATTCCATTGTTTAGAAATAGCTCCTACAAGAAGGAATGGAAACCGTATCAATGCATGCACTCCATGTAGGGATTTCCCTCCTGCTCAAGATAATTATAGTTGAGATGGTGATGCAACTGGTGCTGATAAGCTAATCACTATACTTGGACAACTCACTCAGGTTATGAATAATAACCTTACCTGTATAGAGCACCCTGATCTATAGTGTGGAGGATCAATGTTAGATCGCTTCATGAGGAAACAACCACCAAAATTCCATGGTATTACAAAAAAATTGGTAGTTGAGCAATTGATATGTTCCCTAGAAAAAATATTTCAGGCTTTGTGGATTAGTGAAAGGGAAAAAGTTATCATGGTAGTTTACCGCCTCACTGGAGATGCTGATCAACAGTGGTCATTGATTCAAAACACGATGGAAGATGATGTAGTATCAAATATGGAATGGAGGGAGTTCAAAGATCTGTTTTTAGAAAAATACATTCCTCGTGACCATCGAGCAAATATGGAATGGCAATTTCTGAGTCTGATACAAAAGGAGGATCAGAATGTCGCAAAGTATGAGGCTAACTTTTCATGGTTAGCATGGTATGCGGGAGATTATATACATAACCCAAGAAGTAAGATTGATTGTTTCGTTGATGGGTTAAAACCACTTCTTGATCGA